>JAPMAC010000212.1:13630000-14840000 GCA_028671895.1 Oenanthe sinensis
ACAAAGCCAAACTGGTTGCTACAGGTTAATATCAAGTAGAAGGTATCGACGATGATGAAAACAGAATCTTCGGGACTTTCAAGATCTAACAGCAAGCAATAGTGACGAGACTTGATCCTATTTGGACCAACAAGATGAGGACCTAATAACAGGATATCCCTAGCACCTATTATACATTCAAACATGAAGATCTATCAGATGAATGTGAACAAGTGCACTCTTGAATGGTGAGCTAGAAGTTGAAGTTGATGTACAATATTTCCTGGACTTTGAAGTTACAGATCATTGGAATTTGTATATCATCCTCTTCACAAGCTCTCTATGAATGAAGTTAGGGATTTAAGCAAATCATCAAGGACATGGTATGACACTCTAACTTATAATTACATAAAATAATTTTATATTAGAGTAGTTATACACATATATCTCTCTAGAATACAAAGCACACACAATTTAATATAGGTGCAAGTATACCATGATTATATTATATGTAGGTCCACTAATAAAAATTTGGCAAGATATATTTGCTAAGTAAATGCAGAGTGGATACAAGATGAGCATGTTGGAAGAGTGGCAATTCTTTTTGGATTACAATTAATTCAAAAAAATGATGGCAATTAAAGTAAGTCAAGGATCTTTTGAAGATACGCAATTTGGAATATTCTAGACATGTCAAGACTTCTTGCCAACAAACCACTAAGCTTAATCAGGACAAATCAGGTACATGAACAGAAGTGACAAGCTATAGAGATATGATCAACTCATTACTTATTCAAGTGCATAAAGACCATATATTTTATTCTCGAAATGCCAATATGTAATTTTCCAAGTGGATACTAGAGAATCTTATCTTATAGTTAAGTTATGGATTGTTAGATATCTTAGGGGATCACCAATTCTTAGAATTAGGTACCCTAAAGATACTAGGTTTAACCTAATTGGCTATATAGATATAGATAATGCATGTTGTAAGAAAGATAGGGAAATAATTCCTAGAAGCTGTCAATTTCATGGAAGAAGTTGATTTCTTGCTAAAATTAGAAGAACCACTCAATACACAGTTGCAACAAAGGTAGAAATTAAAGCAACATGTGAATGTGATACTTTGATCTTCTAGACAAGGAAACCACTTCAACTCCAACAACTCTGCTGGATACTCTCTACACCAATTAAGGAACAAGTGCATGGACACCAGGTATCATTTCTTTCGAGAGTTGTCCTTAGTAGATTAACTTGCAGATATTTGTTAAACAACTTGATGAATTCATTTTGTCTAAGTTGGTTAGTGAACTTGGGATATTATTTATGTGCATATTTGTTGGAAATCCCATCTACAAGGAATTCTCAAATGAGTTCACAAATATTAAATTTTCAATATTTAAAGGACTTGTGAATTTATTTGAAATCCAGTACCTTGTACTTTTTGCTATTAGTTTAATTATCATGCTTACAATGTTATATGCTTATGTGGTAGTTAAATGATTTAGCATAAGGTAGCAGCATAATTATTTGTATGTTAAATATTTTATGAATATTAGTCAAAGATATCTTGCTTAATTGCTATGATATTTTTCTCTGATATTTTTAAATATTTTGTTACAAATAATTGCGGCACTTTTGGTATTAGTGACGTTGTTTAGAATTTCTATTCTAAGTAAACAATACATATTTTAATAAATAACTAATATTGATAGCTGAAGTATTTTCTAAGTTATGTGTATAAAACTCTCAATATTTTATATACTTAGAAAATATTTCTAAAATTTAATTTTATTTGCGAGGAGTTGTAATTAGGATCACAAGTATTAAATGTCAATATTTAAAGGACTTGTAAATTTTTATTCAACTATTTTCTCGAGCTTATGAATATCATTAATAATTGTTCTGAGTATAATTGCAATATGTTTGAGTGACAATTATTATATATAGCGTAGAAAGTTAGATGCTAATATCCAATCTTATGAATATTTTAGTATTTAGTGAAATTATTTTATCTTATTACAATTATGGATTGAAGCAACTTAATGTTTATTAGTTTCATAATTTTGATTTGATAAAATATTAGAAGCATAGTTTCTTGCATTTTGAAATTATTGATAAATATCAAATAATGATATTTTATTAATGTTTCTTTACAATTAATTGTGATATTTTTAATATTAATGATAATGCATGTTGTTTATCTAAAATTATTAATAATAAAAATATGTCTAAACGCTATTTCATTCGGAGAAATTATTTTTACTTCGATGTATCAATCACTTGTAAAATGATTTGTTTTTAAACACATGTTTCAATGTATGTTTCACATTGATTCATAGTACCAAAATAATGGTTGTTGCTTTGAAGGCCTAGTACTGTATTGCTAAGTATACATCCAACCCTAATTGTCATGTTTTATTTCAAGTCGGGGATACTATCAGATGGACGAAAATGATGTAAATCAAGATTGCATTATGAGTCGGAAAATCATAGTCCTCTATCTGATACATTAAAACTTTGTGACTGCTATTTCATTCGGAGAAATTATTTTTACTTCGATGTATCAATCACTTGTAAAATCATTTGTTTTTAAACATTTGTTTCAATGTATGTTTCACATTGATTCATAGTACCAAAACAGTAGTTGTTGCTTTGAAGGCCTAGTATTGTATTGTTAAGCATACATCCAACCCTAATTGTCATGTTTTATTTCAAGTATGGGATACTATCAGATGGACGAAAATGATGTAAATCATGATTGCATTATGAGTCCGAAAATCATAGTCCTCTATCTGATAAGGATGTTTTGCAAAACTGTTTTCAAAATATACAGTGTTTGGTTTTAAAGGAAATGAGTCATTTTATTGAGATATAATTTGGTAAGAGAGTTGAATTTCTTCTTTGGTGCAGATTCCCGTGTTTTATTATGGGAAGTTTGCCTTACATGAAATTCATAAGAGATAAAAAATTTCTTATCTGGTACACTTTCTCGCGTTTTATTATGGGATAAGTATCTTAAAGAAAATTTCGTATCATGCTCTTAAATGATAAATCTTTAGTTTCGACAAATCTTTTTTACTAAAAGAACTTTAATGCAATCTTTACCATTCCTGCTCATATTTTTCCTTCTCTTTAAGATGAAAAATAAGTTTGGGAATGTTAAGAAGATTATCTTATTTGTTGATTTTATCCTTTTAGCCCCCAGTGGCTTTAGAAGATGGCCAAGAGGTTGAAAAACCATCAATCTCTTACCCAGATCTTTGTACTAAACACTAATTCATTGAGTTCCATATATTAATCCCTGGAGATATAAGGAACACTTGTTAGTTAGAGATTTATAAGGGAGAAACTGCACTTGATGCAGCAAATAAGGATGAAGTCGGAAGTACACCTAAAGCTCTACCTCCAGAGAAGAAAAGTAGTATATAACTGAGGTAACTGTAAGCTCATCTGCATCTTCTCAAAAGGATACAGAGCTGTAAAGGCAATAAAACTGTCTCTGGAATCATTCTCTCAACAGGGTGAATCCATTGAAATTCGCTCGTCAGCCAGAGCACCTTGTAATGAGTCAAACACACCACTAACACTCACGCTGATGTTAAGCCTAAACAGATAAATTCTATGAACACATTGCAAGGCGTGCATAGTGAGAGGTATAGGCATTTAGAGGAGATACGGACTCTAATTTGCCATACAATACATTGTCTAAGGTATCTACCTCAAACAGAAGTTAATCTTCTGCATCCCGAAAGGGAGATCTCTTGTTCAGATTTATCTGGGCTTGAGAGGCAATTGATTGGCAAGAATTCTTCGGATGAGTCAAGTAGGGTATTTTACACAAAATTCTCGTCACAGTGTTACGAGAGAAACGTAGGCTCTAAATTGTCATTCATTACATTGCCTACTACGTCGCCCCTCCTGGAAGGAACATTTCCAGATCCTGAAAAGAAATGTCCACCTCACGTTTACGGATAAGGTGTGAGGCAACTCCTTGATAGATCAAGGTAGGATTCCCTAACAGATATTAATATCTTGGGATAACCCATCTCAAAGAGGTGAGGCTCCACTAGACAGTGATTTAGCAAACGCTATTGAGTTTGGTGCTGAGACAGTGCTTATGCATGATAGATCAAGAACACCTCTACGGGGCAATTCTCCACTTGATAGTGTGAAAGGCATAGGTGTACTAACTTGTAACACTTAATTATTATGTAACTCAACTAGAGAAAAGATAAAACAACAGCAAAACAAGAGAAACTGAAGAAGCACATGGAATCAATCAACTGAAGAAATGGTAATGATACTTGGTAACTACAAGTAACCAATTTGGTTAATCAAGGATGCATAAGTGAGAAGAAGTTCAATCTAAGTATTGCTCATGCCCTAACTTATCTAATGGAGAATCAAATTAATGTCAAAGAAGTATCAAGAAGACCAAAGTGATTTCATGTACTGTATATCAACATCTGGATAATGTAAAGGTTAATCAACAAATGAGAACTGACATTCAGAAGCAAGAACCCCTACAAGACTAGTCACTTATGAACCAGACCATTGCATTAAGTGTCAGGACATTGGAGGCAAGTTCATGTCAGTAATAGAAGATCTCATTTGAATTGAGTGAGGAAAAGAAATTGAAGAAGCTAGGGAAACTTGCTCATAAAGGTTAATTCTCAATTAGTCACTAAAGAAGGTCAACATTGGATGTGTGCATATTTGCTAAGGCAAATGTCGATCCACAGCAGATCGAGATGCGGGTCGAGAGTTATAAGTGAAGTAAAACATTGCAAAGGCAAATCTCGATCCACGATAGATCGAGATCGAGATTCTCCCAGATCGAGATCGAGATTTTCACAGATCGAGATCGAGATGGGTCCAGGCGAAGATCGAGATGCGGGTAGATATGTAACATTTAATGTTCAAGGGACAAGTGGCTTATTGTGAACGGTTGATCCAGAGTTGTTGGGAAAGTACTTTTTGTTGTCAAAATCCTGATTGGGTCACGTACACAAAAAGGACAAGATCAAGACTACATGACATTATAAAAGCAGCACTTTGTTTTTATTAGAAAAGTGACTTGTATCTCTGTAATTCAACGATAATTTTTAAAGAGAGAGCATTTACTGTAAAACAAAAAGTGAGAGAGAGGATCAGTTGAATCTAGCTTTAATTGCTGTATTTATTGTTCAACTGATCATGATGCTTTTATGAATGTTGTAGCAAATCCATCAATGAATATAATGATATATTCTTGAAATTCTGTGTCATCATTTATTACCTGCATATTGTTTATTCTCTCATTAATTTTAAACAGTTGTATTCACCCCCCCCCCCCCCTCTACAACACTTTGGACCTAACAATTGGTATCAGAGCTTCTGTTAAACACATCTAACAGAGATCCTATTGTGTTGTTTGAGTTGGTTCTTGAAAATCCCAGATCCATTTTTTTCTTGAAGTTTGTGCCGAAAGTTTTTGTTTGTTTCTTCTTGAAAGGTTCATAGATCTAAAAGGTTCTAAGTAATGGTGTAAGGAATATTTGTACAAAATTCCAAAATATTGTACTTTAGAGCTTTGTGGATTTTCCTGTGGTCAAAACTGGAATCAACTGATTGACTAAACAAAAAGGACATTTTCGAACTTCTGTCAACTAGAAAGTGGACAACTTTTTGTTTGGACTTGAAAAATTGTGGACCCTACTACTGTTCCTGTGATTAGAACTAACTTGCTTGAATCTTAAGTGCAAAATCCGTTGGATATTAAGTGTTGGATATTTAAAGTGAGATAATTAATTTTTCAAGTAAATACAATTTATTGTAATTTGAAAAGTGTATTATCTTAATTTTAAACTTTATTAAAATGGCCGCCGCACACAGATTTAAGATACCTCCGTTTGATGCACAACATTATGACGAATGGACCGGAAGGATGAGAGCTTACCTTGAATCAATAAACAAGGTATACTTGAGAATATTAGAAAACGGTCCATACATACCCATGAAAATTGAGCCAGAGCGAATGGAAGGAGGGATACTAATACCATCCCGGTCTGTTCCTAAAGAGGAAATGGAGTTTTCAGACGCAGATAAAGAATTGGTTGGTATGGATGCGTCGTTACGCAACGTCATAATTGAATCCCTAAACTCAGAGTACTATGTTCAGATAAAGGGATTAAAAACAGCTAAAGCCATGTGGGATAAACTGGCTGTGGTGATGGAGGGGACCGAGGAAGTTAGAGATAATCACAAACGCATTCTGATATCTGAATATGAATCGTTCAGATACGAACGAGGAGAAAGCGTAGCGGATGTTTACAAACGTTACAGTAAATTGCTTATCGAGCTGAGTATAAGAGATAAAGTCTATCCACTAGCAGATTCAAATATCAAGTTTCTATTGAATTTGCCTAAACATCTGGAACACAGGATCACTGTCATTCGAGAGTCAAGAGACTTGAAAAATACTTCTCTCGAAAAGTTGTATGGTGTTTTGAAGACCTACGAGCTGGAGCAGGAACAAAATGACAGAAGAAGATCCTACAATAGTGGAGAAAACAAAGCGGTAAGTGAGTCTGGACTTGTAGCTGAAGAGTCTGCTGTAAAGGCACTTGCAGCTGTCTCATTGAAAACTGCTAATCCTGAAAGGGTGGTATTAGACATTGAAGATCCATCCGAAGAAAGTGAGGATGAATACTATACCCTTGAAGAGCTGGACAAATTAGAAGACAAGTCATATGCTTGTATTGCTCGAGAATTTGCTCATATCAGCTTCAGGAAGCAAAGAAGTGGTAAAGGACGATTTGGTAGTTCTTTCAGCCGAAGAGGCAGCAGAGGCAGTAGTGTAAGTGGTCGTGGAAGTTACAGTGGTCGAGGTAGCACATCTGGTAGTAGCTACAAACCTAACCTGGTAGACAAGAACAAGTTCAGATGCTACAACTGCAATGAATTGGGGCACTTCGCAACAGAGTGCAAGAAGCCCAAGTACGTTCATCCCAAGGAATCCTATGCTGATCTGAAAAAGAAATATGATGCCTTGGTTAGCAAGCAACAGAGGGGAAGCCGGGCGTATGTTGTGACTGAAGGGAAGGGTTGGGACGAGTCTGATGAAGATGAAGATCAGGAGCTATGCAACTTCGCTTTAATGGCAAAATCTTCAGAACAATCAGAGGTACCAATTCTAACCGTAAATGAAATGTCTATTCCTGAGTACCAAAATGAATTAGCTGCCATGACTAAAGATATGTACAATCTCCAACTAAATCTAATTGCTGTTAATGAGGAAAATGCTAAACTCTCCCTTAAGAATAGACTTCTCGAGGCCAGGGTAGAGGAATTAGAATCAGGAGAAAGTAAAGAAAGGCAGTTAATGAATCAGGTAGACGTTTTAGAACACAAGCTTAAGATTAGGGAAGACCTTAACGAAGAACTTAAAAATGAATTAGCTGAGCTTAAAATAACATGTCAATCTTTTGAAGAAGCCGCTAATAAAGTTTTCGTAGAAAGGGACATGTACATGAAACTGGCAGGCAAGAGTAAAAATGAAAAAGTAAACATAGGACTTGACTACACACAGAAAAAGAAAAATAGGGCTTCTGAGTTGTTAGAGCCAGTGTTAGTCAAAGATAATGTGTCTGAGGTTTTAATGGATGTTAGAAAACCTATCTTTAAGCAGTTTGAGCCCAGGACCATAGATCCTGTTGCTACTAAAATTGAACAAGAAATTAAAATTGAAAGAGATTCAGAAGAAAAAGTAGTAGAACCTACAACTTCTAAGAGAGCGAGTAAGATTGCTTATGCTAAGAGAGGTGTAGGAACCAAGGAGGCTAAGACGGTGTCATATAAACAATGGGTAGCAGGGTCAGACCAAATGAAAGCACCTGTAAAGGCAGTTAAAACTGAACCTGCATCTGTATCTACATCTACACGAGCTAGAAAGGCATGCTATATCTGTAATCAAACTGATCATTTGTCTTACTATTGCCCGTTCTATGTAGAGGAAGAAAAATCTGTTGGTTGTAATACCCTGCCTGCAACTACTGCTTTGCCTAACATGTATGCAAATCATGCCAAATGCAATAATCCAAATTGTATGCCATGTGCTGTAAACATCATGCATGCTTATTTTAATTTAATGAATACTGCTAGCGCATCTGTTGAACATACATCTAGTAGTAGTAAGAAAAAGCATGCGGGGTCAAAGGCTAAGACTTCAAGTCCTCCTAAAGTTAGGAGTGACCAGTCTGCTCCCAAACCTGACAAATCAGTCAAGGTTGACATGGGAAAAGACAAAGTCAAGATGGATGCCCCTGATGGCAACAAGGCAAAGCCTTCTGTATCTGAAAAGAAAAAGGAAATTATTGATGCTGGGCCCAAACATCATTGGGTTCCGAAGAACACCTAATCTTTCTGGATTTGCAGGGCAGTGAACAGGAAAAGTGTAAAGTCATATGGGTGCTGGACAGTGGAGCATCAAGGCATATGACCGGCAATAAGTCCCTGCTAACAGATTTGGTGTTGAGAGCCGGCTCCGTGGTTACTTTTGGAGATAACAGCAAAGGTTACACCAGGGGATATGGCAAGATCGTTTGTGGAAATGTTATCATTGAGGACGTGACTTTTGTGGAAGGATTGCGACATAATCTTCTCAGCGTTAGTCAGTTCACCGACAGGGGTTTTGACGTCAACTTTGGGAAGCATGATTGTTCGATTCGAAGGAAAAAGGATGGAAGCCTTGCTCTCAAAGGAGTAAGGAAGTCAAATTTGTTCATAGCTGACATGAATTCTGCTGATCAGTCTGAAGTCACGTGTTTCTACAGCAAGGCTTCTGCTAATGAAAGTTGGCTATGGCATAAAAGATTATCTCACCTGAACTTTAAAGCAATGAACAATCTCGTAAGGAGAGAATTGGTGAGAGGGCTGCCGCAGATGGAGTTTACTCCAGATGGACTCTGCGAAGCATGTGAGATGGGAAAATCAAAAAGAGCCTCGCATAAGGATAAACAAGTGAATAGAATTACCGAGCCCCTACAACTTCTTAACATGGATTTGTTTGGACCCGTTAATGTTATGTCAATGTCAAGGAAAAGATATGCGCTGGTAATCGTCGATGACTTTTCCAAATACACATGGGTGAAGTTTGTGACATCGAAAGATGAAGTGCCACATGAGATCATTAGACATGTACTGGAAATTGAAAATGTAGCAAGTCTGACTGTGAAGACTATCCGATCTGACAACGGGACAGAATTCAAGAACTCAGTGTTAATGGATTTCTGCATATCTAAAGGGATCAGACGACAGTATTCAGCACCGAGAACACCGCAGCAGAATGGGGTGGTAGAAAGGAAGAACAGGACACTGGTTGAAGCAGCTAGGACAATGCTGTATGAGTCAAAACTTCCTTTATATTTTTGGGCTGAAGCAGTTGGCACGGCTTGTTATACACAGAACAGAACCCTGATTATAAAGGACCGTAATGAGACGCCGTATTACATGATGAATAAATGAAAACCATCTATCAAGTACTTTCACGTATTTGGTGCCAAATGCTTTGTGTTAAGAGACAATGCACAACTTGGAAAGTTTGATGCCAAAGCAGATGAAGGGGTTTTCGTTGGATATTCTCTTGAAGTAGTAGCAGCGTACAGGGTGTTTGTGCTTAATGATCGCAAGGTGGTTGAAAGCCTTAATGTCACATTCGAAGACTCAAAGCTCCCTTCTATACAAAAAGAAGATAGTGAGCCCACTTCCCTAAGATTTGAAAATATGGATATTGATGAAGTGGATACAGTTCCTGAGTCAGTAGTGCAGGGTAGTGATCCAACTACAAATAATGAAATTAATCAAGAGTCTAGTGTTTCGCAAATTCAAAACACTAGGGCTGAGGGATCACCTTCCGTCAGACCTGGTACTAACTCAGGGGGAGTCAGTATGCACTCAGGGGGAGCAGCTCACTCAGGGGGAGCCAGTACTAGCTCAAGGGAAGCTAGTGAAAGTGCTTCTAGACTAAGTCACCTTCACTTACAAGATCAAGCTGAATCATCAAGAACATTTGCTAAGGATCGCACTTGGAACAAGGACCATCCGTTCGAGCTAATTATTGGTGATCCAGAAGCCGGAGTGACTACTAGAGGAAAAGCTAGAGCTGAAATTGCCACTGAGAATGAATGTCTATACTCAGTGTTCCTTTCCCAGATGGAACCTAAAGTGGTGGAAGAAGCTCTAGATGACGCTGATTGGGTGATTGCTATGCAAGAGGAACTCAATCAGTTTGAAAGGCAGAAGGTGTGGAAGCTGGTACCCAGACCAAAGAATAGATCTGTTGTTGGGACAAAATGGGTATTCAGAAACAAGCTGGATGAAGACGGACTTGTAACACGAAATAAAGCTCGCCTGGTTGCTAAGGGTTATACTCAAAGAGAAGGAATTGATTATGATGAAACCTATGCACCAGTAGCAAGGCTAGAAGCAGTAAGGATGTTCTTGGCTTTCGCAGCACATCATGGTTTTAAAGTCTATCAAATGGATGTCAAGAGTGCATTCTTAAACGGTGAACTGGATGAAGAGGTGTATGTCGAGCAACCTCCCGGGTTTATTGACAGCAAATATTGTGATTATGTTTATCGACTCTTCAAATCAGTATATGGCCTTAAGCAGTCTCCGCGAAAGTGGTATGAAACTCTGTCAGACTTTTTACTAGAAAGTGGTTTCACCAGAGGAGTAATCGACAAGACGCTTTTCTACAAGAAATGCAAAGATGATCTAATAATGGTGCAGGTATATGTGGATGACATTATCTTTGGGTCTGCAAATGAGAAGCTGTGTGCTAAATTCGCTAAGTTAATGCAATCAAGGTATGAGATGAGCATGATGGGAGAGCTGACGTTCTTTCTGGGCATTCAAGTTAGTCAGAAGAAGGAGGGGATATTTATCTGCCAGACCAAGTACATTCATGATCTATTGAAAAAGTATGGCCTCCAAGATGTATCACAAGCTAAGACTCCTATGGCAACAGCCACGAAACTTGACGAGGACAAAACGGGTAAACCTGTAGACATCTCAAGCTATCGAGGTTTGATCGGCTCACTTTTGTATTTAACTGCTAGCAGACCTGATATTATGTTCTCTACGTGCCTATGTGCAAGGTTCCAAGCGGATCCTAGAGAGTCACATCTCATAGCCGTAAAGCGTATTTTTAGGTATCTCAAGGGAACATCAAATCTTGGGATTTAGTACCCAAGAGATACAGGGTTTAATCTTGTTGGCTATTCGGATTCAGATTACGCAGGTTGTAGAATAGATAGGAAGAGCACTTCAGGAAGCTGTCAGTTCCTTGGAAGAAGGTTGGTGTCTTGGCAAAGCAAGAAACAACACACAGTATCTACCTCGACAGCTGAAGCAGAATATATTGCTGCTGGAAGCTGTGTGGCCCAGATACTGTGGATGAAGAACCAACTCAAGGACTACGGTGTGGAAGTATCTAAGATTCCTATCATGTGTGACAACACAAGTGCTATTGCAATGACCAACAATCCTGTGGATCACTCTAGGACCAAGCACATTGACATCAGGTATCATTTTATTAGAGAGCATGTAGAAAATGGAACTGTAGAGTTGCATTTTGTGTCTACTGAACGTCAAATAGCAGATATATTCACTAAACCTCTAGACGAATCAACATTTTCTAGATTGGTTGGTGAATTGGGGATGCTTAACACCTGTTAGTTTTGCTACCTATCTGTTATAATTCATTTTGTGTACATATTATTGTTATTCATGAATATTCATAATTAATAATGTGTACTTAACTTCATAAATGTATGTATTACATCTCATAAAGGGAAGTTAGAAAGTTTCATGAAATTAATCTTGTGCTGATCTGTGTATCTAAATGATTAATGTCTAATAATGTGATAGGATTTAATGCTATACTTAATTTTGTAATGCATGATTTATTTGCTAAATTCCCTGTCGTTTCAAAATTGTAAGTTTCTTAAATGGTGTGAAAATTTGTGGTGAAATCTTGTGAATTTTACATATAAATGTTTAATTCACATAATTTCATTAAAATTTTCTAAGGCAAATCTCGATCTGGTTCTGGATCGAGATCGAGAACGACTTGTGAAAATTGGTCTAAAAAAAAACTATCAAGGTACATCTCGATCTATCCGCATCGAGATCGACATCGAGATGTAGATCGAGATGCGGATCGAGATCGACATCAAGATCGACATCTAGATGAGGATCGAGATGCGGATCTCGAGATCGAGATGTGACTTGTCTTTTCAGATATTTTTTTAGGCGTGCAAGTATATATTATAGAATTAAAAAGGCTGTTCATTATTTACATTAACTTTCTTTCTCTCTTTCAAAAGCTTAAGCTCTTCATATACACACGCGTATACATACATTACCAGAGTTCTTTTCCCTGCCATTACATCAAGTTTTCTTGTGATTTTCTTAAACAAAAAAAATCACTAACTGTTACTTAAAAGCATCAATAACTAAAACGAAACTCTGCTAAAATTTTGTTTAAAACTGTTGAACTTCTTGTGTTGTTTTTAACGTCATTACTGTTCTTGCAAATAGTTCTTTAGTTTTCTTTTCATTCGAGTGAGTTTGGTTTTTGTTTCGTGCTTTCTTATTCTTAAGTTCATTTGTGTTCTTGAGCGAAATAGTTGTGAGTACTACTGTTTAATCCTTTAAGTGCAACTTTACCGCCGTGTTTGTGGTTTTCTGGAAACATAATTTATTTCGTAACGGCTGTTAACTTTAATTTTCGAAAACTCAACCGTCAATCTTTAGTGGGGAGTTAAGTGGTCATTAGTGGGGAAGTTAATTTGTTTTAATTCGTGTCACTAATTACGTGGGGTAATTAGTGGGGTTCGTGTACGTTTTTTTTAGTTGTTTAAATTTAGAACTTGTTCTCTAAAATTCATTGAAAAATCTTTTCGAACATCTCTTTTCTCGAACACAAATTTAAAATGGCAAACCCAAATTTCACAATTCCCAAGACCAACTTTGTTAATCTCTCTGCTGATCGAGCAACTGGTAGATTTATTCACTATCAGTTCTGGATTGAATCCCTCAACAACACTTCAATCATAAGTCATGCCTTAACCGCCTCTCCCATCCTGAATGTCGAAGCCCTTCAAGCTGCTTACTCAACACTAGAGATTCAGGGTGGAAAAGCAAATCCAACAGGCCTATCCTTTACTATTGGTGGTGCCAAATATGAAGTCAGTCTGCAGAAGTTCAATGAGATTCTTGGGCTTCCTACAGAAGATTATGCTCCGGAACCCACTATGGAGGATATGTTACAATTATTCACAGAGATAGGTTGTCGCCCTCCAACGGGTCCTATCAAGGTAACAAAGGTTAACACCGGTATGCTACCAGCTGAGTGGGATTATGTAGTTCAGGCCATTCAGTGCTGCATGTTCCCAAAGGACAAAGACTACAGGCCAATGAACAACAGTTGCCGGGTAATACTATATGGAGTGGCAAACAATATGAGAGTGAATGTGGGCAAACATCTGTTGATTCAGTTGCTTGAGAGGTGGGCATTGGAGAAAAATGCATCTAGGAATCCGGAAGATGGTCCAGTCAAATGCTGGATGCCAAGATTTCTTCAGATGGTTCTGGATGACGTCCTTTCAGATGAACACAGAAGAGTATTTCAAGGCTCTGAAAGGATGGCATGTTATGATATGACTCTAAAGAGTATCTCCACCATGGAAACCCAGCAAAAGTCAAGACTTTTTGAGTTGCGCCTGACTCCGTACTTCCAGGATCTGCAAGATGAGTATGCTAGGAGGCATGCTTCTCAGTTTACTGCAGTAGAAGCTGAGAGTAGCGGTAACGAAGCTGAAGGTGGAGATCAAGTGCCTAGAAATTTGGAACAAGCAGGTATGGATGTTGACATGGCCGAGGCAAATGTTGCAGAAGCTGGAGCTGACAAGGATGACGATCTTCTGAGTCAGGTACCTATTCTTGCTGATCTTGATCAATCATCAATTCAACCTGTTTTCTACAGCCGTGGGCCTGAAAACCCCCAGGCTCTATCCCAGGCTGCAAGCCCTTCTGTTCATAAACGTTCAGCCAGCCCTAAAACTGGTGATAAAAGGAAGGCAAGCTTATCTGAGTCGAGTGATTCGAGTGGAGGGAGTGTAGGAGTTGAGAGAGTAGTCACTTCAGCAGCTCTGCCACCTCCAAAGAAGCAAAAGGTGGATTCAAACCCAGTGGCAACTGCACAACCTGTTAAGGCTAGTTCACCTCTCACAGCCACCACACCTCACGCTGGTGGCTCTCCTCTCCAAAACATTTCAACACATTCGCACTTGCCTAGGCATGTTGGTGAGAGTCAAGGAGGGGGTCCAACTCAACAGCCAATAGGAGCTGGCCCTACCTGCCCTGAGTTGTCCGCCCAGGGCTCTTTGAGCAATTTCTCGGAAGGGGAATGGCAAACTGAGACTAGCACTTCTGATACTAGTATCTCAGGAAGTTTTAATGAGGAAGAGTCTGTCGAATCCAGTACGGATGACGCTTCCTCATCTAAATCAGAAAACAAGTTGCTCGCAGAGCAACGACATCTGGTGACTGGTGGGTCTACGCCTCCAGAACAGCCCAGCGAACCCGAAAAGGTTCTAAGTGAACAAGGGGATGACATGGTCATAACGCCATCTCCTATCGTAGACACAGCGCTTAAAGGCTCAGTCTCACTGACCGATATCGTCGACCAACTCACCGCTAGTCCCCAGCGATTAGTGGATGAGGCTCTAGTACTGTTAGGCTCTAAACACGAGGGAGAGTAGATCCCTTCTTTTTAGGGATCTTGAGTGAAACAGAACCCGACGAGAGTAAACAGTTTAACCCAAGCCAAACACCGTCCCCCAAATTGCAGGATCTAGTGAAGAAAGTGGAGGCTTTGGAGGCTGGAGTTGCTGGTGTTACTGTTGCTGTCTCTTCTCACTCTGGAAAATTGGAGGTTGGAGCTCAGTTCATGGAGAACCTGATTGCCGTCCAAAATCAAATGATTGACAAGATAAATAATCTTGGATTGGCACAGGTGGAGGTTGGGAGGTCAGTAGATGATGTCACTTATGGCATGTCTCAGGTTTGGACGAAGCTGAATGAACTACTTGATGCTGTCTTTGGACGTAACAAGGCTGGACCTGGTCCTTCAACCGGTGGTGGTGGTGACGATAATAATGATGATGATGCTCCTGATGAGGATAACACACCTAAGGGGGAGAAGGAGGATCAGGGTCTGAAAAAGCTGACTAGTAAGGGTCCGGTGATCGAGTCCTCAAACAAATCTGGTGAAAAGGTGGAGGAGACTCAACCGGCTCTTAAGGACAAAGGCAAGCAGAAGATGATAGTTGAAGAAGAAGCTGAGAAAGAAACACCTCTCGTCGATGCATTTATGGGAGACTTTATTGAAGATTCTGATGAGGATGAGATGGATGTAGAAGCCTTAGTGGCAAGGAGGTCGAGACTCGAGCAACGGGCGAAAGAGTGGGAACAAGAAAGAGGTCTAAATCCTGGCGGATCCGGCGCAGGAGTTGCAGGTGATGCAGGAGACCACTCGGTTGCTGATGAGCATGTGCCAGAAGAAGAAGTTGATGAAGCGGAGATGCAAGGAGAGATTTTCAGGGAAGCCAGAGAAAGAGTAAATGAAGAAGTACTACAAGGGATAGTTGAAAAAGAACTAATGGAAAAGGAGAAGAGAGCGGCTCAGAAAACTCAGCATGAGTATGAAATGAAAAAGATCAAAGATCCTAAGGTCCAGGCTGACATAAGGAGGGAAGGTCCCGAGTGGGACAAGGCTAGAGAAGCCTTAGCTGGACCAAGAGCCTATGCTCATGACTCAGAAAGATTGAGCTTTCTTCTTCATAAGCTAGAAAATCTAAACCCTGGGCTGCTGAATTATCTAAATTGCATAAGACAGGGATGCACCTCCGTACAAGTCATATTCAAGGAGAAGGCATGGAATCTGATGATCACTTGGACACCCATAACAAAAATCGGGCCGTGTATGGTCGATGAAGCTTTCTTCCAAGAAAGGGGTGCAAGTGAACTGGTAGAATTCACTCACAAGGTAGACACCTCTGTCAAGACTGGAGTGCTGTTTAAGGAGAAATTGTTGAAGATGGCTGAAGACAGAGGGGTTGACATTATTCTAAATCCCTACCAGATCAAATATGTCCATGACAAGGTCTTGAGGATCGTAAATCTGCATGACTCGAAACTAACTCCGAGCGGAAATGTGCTGAAGGCAGTTGCAAAGCTAGTCCTCTCTAAGGGTTTTCTAACAAAGGAAAAGAAGCTGGTGGCTAAGGACTTGGAGAAGCTGATAAGAAGGCAAGATGCTAGATACAAGTTGCCTGAAGCTACACTACCAGTGGTTAAGAAGGAACTTGAAGACTATGCATTCGAGCAGCAAGACGAGGCAATAAGGGAGCATGTGCAGAGATACGGAGATCCAAGAATAGACATTCCAGAAAAAGGGGAAATAAGGGAGGAAGCTGGTGCAGTGGCTGGTGCAAATGTCAAGTTTTTCAAAAGCAAAGCTGAGAATGAGAATGATCTACTGATCTATACAGACAAGCATCAGGTGGAAACCATCATTGAAATCAAGTACGACATCTTTGCAGAACACAGTCATGAAACACTGTGTATTATAAGGGAATTGATTGATGAGATGGATGATGTTGACGAGTTTGATCAGGATTATCTAAGGGTCACGTTTGATAACTTCTGTAAGAGAAGACAACAGCTTGATATCCAGAGGCTACAACAATGCACCACCGCTATTGTCATTGGATACCCTAAGCAGCTGGTTATAAGGAAGAAAGGGGAAAAGGGGTACCCTGACAAAGTCACGAAGCTGAGGTTTGAAGACATTCCCACGAAGCTTACCACTCGCAGCATGGTTGAAAGGTGGTTGAGGTTGTTTCGAAATTACAAGATCAGAAATCATGTGGAAGCAGAAGGACTTAATCTTCTCAAGAAAAGAATGGATGAAGTCTGCAACCCTGAGTTCATGAAGAAAGAAAAAGCAGCCAAGAAGAAAGCTCGTGAGGAAGAGGAGCGCAAGAAATAAAAGTTTTAATGTATTATGCTTGTAATGTTTCTTTGCGTTGTAATTTGTTTTCTTGTTTTCCTGCATTGTAAAAATAGTATCTGTTTTCTTGTGTAGTGTAAGGTAGAAGTTAGTTAGCTAAGTGTCTTGAAACTGGTTTATATTAGGCGTCAATTATTTCACGAAGTTTGGCGGTGGTAATACTGCTAAAAGGACTTCAGAAGGATAATTGAAGATTGAGTGGACCGTGCTCTTAAAGTACTTAGAGAAAATCTCTAGAAGAGCATGAAGCCATTTAATCGAGCCAACAGGTGTCCAATTTTGGCACTTGAAGTATCAGTAATAGACATGAAGTTAATTAATCAAGCCAAGCATTATGTAAGTTGACATGATCTTTTATGAATGTTATTTTATCTTTTTCAGTCCCTGTTTAGTTGAGTTATCCTCATTGTGAATTTGGTTGTCATTGTTAGACAATCAAATAGGGGGAGATTGAAAGGCATAGGTGTACTAACTTGTAACACTTAATTATTATGTAACTCAACTAGAGAAAAGATAAAACAACAGCAAAACAAGAGAAACTGAAGAAGCACATGGAATCAATCAACTGAAGAAATGGTAATGATACTTGGTAACTACAAGTAACCAATTTGGTTAATCAAGGATGCATAAGTGAGAAGAAGTTCAATCTAAGTATTGCTCATGCCCTAACTTATCTAATGGAGAATCAAATTAATGTCAAAGAAGTATCAAGAAGACCAAAGTGATTTCATGTACTGTATATCAACATCTGGATAATGTAAAGGTTAATCAACAAATGAGAACTGACATTCAGAAGCAAGAACCCCTACAAGACTAGTCACTTATGAACCAGACCATTGCATTAAGTGTCAGGACATTGGAGGCAAGTTCATGTCAGTAATAGAAGATCTCATTTGAATTGAGTGAGGAAAAGAAATTGAAGAAGCTAGGGAAACTTGCTCATAAAGGTTAATTCTCAATTAGTCACTAAAGAAGGTCAACATTTGATGTGTGCATATTTGCTAAGGCAAATGTCGATCCACAGCAGATCGAGATGCGGGTCGAGATTTATAAGTGAAGTAAAACATTGCAAAGGCAAATCTCGATCCACGATAGATCGAGATCGAGATTCTCCCAGATCGAGATCGAGATCTTCATAGATCGAGATCGAGATTCTCCCAGATCGAGATCGAGATTTTCACAGATCGAGATCGAGATGGGTCCAGGCGAAGATCGAGATGCGGGTAGATATGTAACATTTAATGTTCAAGGGACAAGTGGCTTATTGTGAACGGTTGATCCAGAGTTGTTGGGAAAGTACTTTTTGTTGTCAAAATCCTGATTGGGCCACGTACACAAAAAGGACAAGATCAAGACTATATGACATTATAAAAGCAGCACTTTGTTTTTATTAGAAAAGTGACTTGTATCTCTGTAATTCAACGATAATTTTTAAAGAGAGAGCATTTACTGTAAAACAAAAAGTGAGAGAGAGGATCAGTTGAATCTAGCTTTAATTGCTGTATTTATTGTTCAACTGATCATGATGCTTTTATGAATGTTGTAGCAAATCCATCAATGAATATAATGATATATTCTTGAAATTCTGTGTCATCATTTATTACCTGCATATTGTTTATTCTCTCATTAATTTTAAACAGTTGTATTCACCCCCCCCCCCCCTCTACAACACTTTGGACCTAACATAGTGATTCAGTTCATTCTGATGAATCAGGTGATGAAAACATAAATGAATTGACGGATTTCACTTGCAGGTACAGAAGGCTATATTTGAAATGCATAGTGAAAGTGAGGGAGAGATATACTTGAGTGGGAGATAGGGAGAGAAAGAGTGAAACACTTCAAAGTGCTCGACACTTTAGTGTAAACACTAACAGAACGTAGTAGAAGTGAGGAAACCATAGACCAAACACTTACCCTTGCTACTTGCTACTTCTGAAAGAAAAGCTACTATATTTTCCCATTCAATGATAGACGAGAACCATCTTTGGAAGACAAGCCATTTGAAAGATCATGGCCATTGGAGGATTCATCAACTAAGGGGGAGAATTTAGTATACAAGAAAAAGCAGAAAAAGGAGAAGGTCTTATATTCGTATCCTTATGGGAGAAGTTAATATCTTTAGGGGGAGAATTTAGGCCAGAAAAAGAAGAAAATAATATCTTCTGATCCTTATGGGAAACAACAGAATATGGAAGAATCAAGAAACTGTATCTTATACTTGAAATGAGTTATCAGTAGAGGATTCCTCATCCAAGTGGGATGTACAGAAAAGAATTGACACTTCCATTGTTCATCTGAAGGGGAGAAGAAGAATCACATTCTCAGGGGGAGTACATTAGTTGAGCTACGTTCTATGTTCTATTGAAGACGTTCCCAGGAATTTTAATTCTTATGAAGCTCTGGTCATGATAAGTTCTTTAAGTTCAAACTATGAAGGATTTTGAAGTAGAGGAAGCTCAAACATAGAGAAAATGAAGATGATACTACATGAATATCAGTTCAGTGCTAGAGGAACAAACATCTTTCATTTCGGTTACACAAGAAATCTGGAAATGAAGAATCTGAGCCAGAAAAACCAGTAGCATTATTTACAAGTCCTGGACGATTACTTTTTCTAGTTGTTAGTTGAGTTATCCTCTCTATGAGATTTGTTTGCTAAGTTTAACAATCAAATATGGGAGATTGTTGGTGAGATTACGAAGCTGTATGAATAGTAATCGTGATAACTCAACACTAGAACAGGACAAGTAAATACTACTACGCCTACACAGAAATCAGGAAGAAATGAAGACAAGGAAGATACATTGAATCAAGACATTAAAAGAAGTTTTGAAGTCTACTATAGGTCATTGAGAGAAGTACATTAATATGTTCATGCCTCAGTGAAGAATAATGGTTGAAGACTTTCAGGTTTTCAGAAGTGTTGAAGATTCAGTATAGAAGTGCCACTAGAAGATTTCAGTGTAAAGGCATTGATTGAAGATAGACAGTGTTCGAATAGGAATCTAGAAGAATTGAAGACATGGTAAAGACAAAGGATTAAAAGACAACTGCAGTCTTGGAGTTATACTCACTGAAAGAAGTTCATTTGTATGTTCAAGCGTCAGTGAAGAATAGAGAATGAATTATTCAAGATTGTGTTAATAATGGAGATGTTATCTAAGTACTAGAAAAGATTTCAGTGAAGTTACAGTGTTTATTGACAGTCAGTGTTCGAAGCAATGAAGTTGCTGCAAACTTAACAATGAATATAAGGCAATAATACGAAGACCTGGATCGAAGTTAGTCGTCTGTGAACCAGACCAGTTGCACTAGGTGTCAGCAGTTTGTGAAAAGAATCTGAGTATTAACTATAGAAGAATTGTTAAGTTAAAGAACGTACTTGGAAAGAACAGTTATTTATTAAGGTACGGAAAGTAATTTGTAGAGGCTACATCCAAACAGCTAAACAATTCAAAGGGTACACGGTGCAAAGTGTCACAACCTTGGTACGAAAAGTGAAAGTTTCTGAACTACAGTCGAAGAACGGAAACAGCTCAGGGTACAGGGTGTAATGTGACAATACCTTGGTACAAGAAATGGAAGTTAGTGAACTTCAGTCAAGCAATAAAAAAGAGGATCAAAGTGCAGTGATCAAATTGCACTTTTTCCATGTAAACTCAAGCGCAACAAACATTCCAAATTAGCTAAGGCATGTATTTAACTAAGTTTATGGTGCCATTACAAGGGTGATGGAGTAGAGGCGCAACGAAAATATTAATGGGCACAACAAAAATTTCAAAGCAGCTTAAGGCAATTTATGGCGCCACTACAAGGCCAACACAGTACCAGGCGCAACAAAATATATTGGCGCAACAAAATTAGTAGGCGCAACAAAATATTACTTGACCCCACTTAGCCCTCAGTCAATCAAATTACAGCAGCCTACTTAATTGATTTAAAGTCTACACATATTAAAAGGGGACAGACACTCATTTCAAGAGTCGTCTTCTTCAACACAAATAAAATATAGAGAGCTACTGCCATGGACGGAGCAAGAAGAGATAATTTATACACACCCATACCTTGCTCCGGTCAGATATTAGGACCCGGTTCTTTAACAAAAAATGCTTAGAGCTCCTAGATATCACTCCCTACGGACTCAGTTTTCCTTGTACTAATATAAATATATTTGTATAGGAACTGAGCCTTATATTTTTGTGGTAGCAGCAAAGAACTAATTTATTCTTTGGAAACCAATTATATTTTTAACCGATATATATATATAATATATATTTCCCGAATGTTGTCCCGTTTATTTTACTTGCTAATTTTCTGGAACCTAATTGATTTATCCGGACACACAGAAAATTAGTATGCAGCTCACCTAAACACTATAAATGGCCAAACCCACTCTGAAGCAAAAATTTATTTATCCCCAAATTCCGAAAAGAATTTAAATTATTGTGACTATCGTATTCAACCCCCCTGCTACGATACTTCGGGACCCAACAGAGGAAAGTGGTGGGTAAGAGTAAATTTTATAATATAAAAGTTTACCATTTTTAGAAAATTTTAAAATGTAAAGAATTGGATGGAACATCCAAAAAAGTAAATTATAAAGAATTGGATGGAATAGAGATAGTATAACTTATAAATAATTAGTATATAATATATGTAAGTATTAAGAATCGATCCTTTGACATTTGGTAGTATCAGATATAATAGGGTATAATTTAAATGCATGTTTCACTTCTTTATTTCATAAAATACGTAAAAGAATGAATATTAGTTTAAATCCCGTGTGATGCACAGATTGAATTGTTTTAATATTTTTTAATATAGTTTAAATATATTTTTATTTTTATAGTAATAATTTAAATTTTATTTAATGTTAAATGTATATATTTTATATAATTTTTCATATATTTTATTTTTATTTTAATAGGATAATGTTTATGTGTTTTGTTTAGAAATGTGTTTTATTTAGGAGATTAATGTGAGATGTATTTTAGTTAGGAGATTAGTTTTTAAAATTAGGCTCAATAATAATTATTTAGCCCAAATTAATGTGAAATATATTTTAGTTAGGTGATAGTGTTTAAAAATTAGGTTCAATAATAATAATTCGGCCCAAATACCGACCAAGAACCACCAAACTTTTAATCTTTTGGTTTTAATAATACTAACTTATAACCCGTACAAAGCATGAACACTATTAATGAACTATATATTAATTAATTTATATAATTTAAATATTTCTTTTAATATAATAATTTGTTTTATTATTATTTGTTATTATTTTTCTATACAATGATATTTATATATTAATATTCATGAAATTTAATGATAAGTCATAATTTTAATTAAATAAAAGAATTTGAATTATGATGAAATTGAGTTGAATGTGAATAGACTATATTAAATAAAAATTATAGAGTAAGTATGATTTTAAAAATAAAAAATATATAATATAATTTAACTATAATATAATATTACCGCTAGATTGTAATTGTTAATTTCTTTTTAAATTTTTATTTACATTGATATTTATATATTAATATTCATAAAATTTAATGATATATTAAATAAAAATTATAGAATAAGTAGGATTCTTAAAATAGAAAATATATAATATAATTTAAATATGGTATAGTATTATCTCAGTTTTATAAAAAGAGGATTATCAGGAGTAGAGTTGTATATATGTATTATATATATTTTTTATAAAGTTAGATTTTATTAGAATTGAATGATTAGAATAATTTCTATAATTCATCTAAAATTGGACGGTTGAGATGTTTTTTATGATTCACCAAGTGTTTAAAACAAGTTCTATAGTTTGATTATAATAATATAATATTAGATTAGATTAGATAGTATATATTAGAGTAAATTGCAAAAAGGTGGGCGAACTTTACATTCATTTTCAAAAAAGTGACCAGACTTTCAATTTTGCAAAATGGTGGCCAGATTTGCCTTTTTCCTTTCAAAAAGGTGGCCGGAGCGATTTTCAGCTTTTTGGCAGGGGTAAAATGGGGAAAAAATGCTAGAGACCCTAAAAATTATCCAAAAAAGAGTAAAAAATTATCCAAAAAATTCCCAAATTAATATGTGTCACCTTATGATTGATTATATTCGTAATAATAATAATAATTCGCCTCCAGCCACCATTTTGAAAGGAAAAAGACAAATCTGGACAGAATTTTAATTTTATAAAATGGTGGCTGGAGGCGAATTATTATTATTATTACGAATATAATCAATCATAAGGTGACACATATTAATTTGGGGATTTTTTTGGATAATTTTTAGGGTCTCTAGCATTTTTTCCCCATTTTACCTCTGTCAAAAAACTGAAAATCGCTCCGGCCACCTTTTTAAAAGGAAAAAGGCAAATCTGGCCACCATTTTACAAAATTGAAAATCTGGCCACTTTTTTGAAAATGAGTGTAAAGTTCGGCCACCTTTTTGCAATTTACTCTATATATTAATATACGTTCAATGTATTAGGCTCCAAAATTATAATCGCTTGACACGTGAATCAATATTTATACATGTATACATACGGGAATAAAAAAGTGATCTTAGGGGAAAAAAAGATCTTTCAAAAGTTAAAATTGATAGAATAACGATAATTTACACGAAAAACACCCTCTGATTTAGGTGTAGGAGCAAATAAACCCCTATGATTTAAAAAGATTCAAATAAGTCCCTAAATTTTAAAATGTTGATTCAATATAACCCTCTATTTAATTTTTTAAACCATAGGTAGTGTATAGTTTTAAAATTTTATTATTTAAATTTATTTTTTATGTTAATATATTACAAAAACACTAAAAATATTACTCGTATAAAATTACTAATATTCATGTGTACTGTGACATTAATATTAATGTATATCGTAATAAAATTCTAATAAAATATGTGAAAAATTATATAAAAGTAATTTATATAATATATTCAAAAGAATTATTGATATAAAAATAAAAATAAATTGAAATAATATAAATACAATATTAAAACAAAAATAATAAAACATCAAAAATAAATTCGTACATCATACGAAATGCAAGTAGGTGCGCATGAATGTGTGTGTGTGTGTGCGCGTGTTTGTATGTAGGTATGACAACGGGTCGGATTGGACCGGGTTTTTCAATATCCAGATCCAAACCTGATTTTTTTAATAAGACAGACCCGACCGGGACCCTAAAATTGAGACCGAACCAGATTCAACGAATCTTGGATCAGATCGGGTAAACCCCGAAACATGAAAATTTGGATCGGATCCGGACACGAAACTATTATCAAAATATTTTAATTTTTTAATTTGACTCGATACAATTAATTATTAAGGTACAATTATATAAATTAGATGTTTAATTGAATACTAATATATATTAATAATTTTATAAAAATATTGAAAGTATGTTAATTACAATTATATTATTAGTGAACATAAGAGCGAACATATTAAAAGTATGTTTAAAAACATATTAAAAAATAAATTACAGAACATATATTGAATAATATAATATATAGAACATATTGTAAAACATGTTTGTATCATAAAAAATATTATTTATTATATGTTTCATCGAGTACTTCATGTGAGAGAGGTTTCTTAATAGAACTATATATATATATATATATATATATATATATATATATATATATATATATATATATATATATATATATATATATATATATATATAGACACACACACACACACACATAAAATCCAAATCTATATCCAAAATCATTCGGGTCTAAAAATAAGATCCAAATCCATATCCAGCTTCAAAAAATCGGATTCGGAAAAATCCAAACACGTCGGGAATCCATCGAGTCATATAAAACTATCATCCATATTTATATGTATGTATTATGATTTAACTTTAAAATGCGTCTCATATTAAATTAATTATTAAAAAAAATATAAATGTTCGTTGAGTAAGTAAAAGTGTAAATGTTTAAAGTTATAAATTAATAGGTAAATAATAATAAAATATATGTTATATATATATATATATTAATATTATTATGACAATTTAACAACTTATCTATTATTTTATAGAATTATTTAATAAAATTCAATTATATAATAAATATATTAATTTATAAATAATAATATCATTAATAAAAAATTAATAATTAATAATATACGATTTATATGTGTATATATATTAATATAATTAAATATTTAATAATATTTCTAACCATAGTTAAAAAAAAACATATTAGAAGGACTGTATGGAACCAATAATTTAAAATTTAGGGGCTTATTTGAGCTTTTTTAAATCGCAAGAACTTATCCGCTCCTAGACCAAAAACTTAAGGATTTTTTCGCTCGTTAACCCATAACCATTTGAATGCAGTGGAGGGTGGGTCAGCTGTAGTTTAATTTTTATAACTGATTAATTTATTTAATAAAAAAATTATGTAAGATTTTAGCAATTAACAAAATCTCAAGTAATCTTTGAACCGTATAAATAAAACCCCGATACCTGAACATGAGCATTTAATGATTTTGGGATAAACTTGAAAACCACATATGGCATCACGTGATAGTTGTCGATAAAATCTAAAACAATAGTGCAGGGTCGTTTCACTTGTATTTTCCTCGAGGGAAAAAAAATCACTTGTACTCAGAATGCTGCATCTGCACGGCATGTGTCTATGTTTTTCTGCTTTCTTCTCTCATCACTTGTCATTTTTGGACATTTGCAGTGCCTTGACTAATTTATTGCATTCCAATAAAAACCAAACAAAAACTCAAAAACTAACAAGTTGTGCATCTGTTGACCCAACTCATATTACAAGACACTAGTGTTTACATTTATCAGGAGTATGCCCAGGCAATGCCAACAATATAAACAAATATGTGTGCTTGTGTGTATTGTTGTGTAGTGTACTAGTGGTTGGACTGTCGGCTTTATCTCAGGTCAATAATTAACCTATACTGTAGAAATTTCAAAGGAATAACTTATTAAACAGCAATATATTGTTTTGTCCTAACTAATGTGGGGTACCCAACAATATTCTCCCCACATACCATTCGACTATCCATGTACTATGAGATAGCATACCATTCGATGATCCATGTACTATGAGATTGGATTACAGACTGTGACTCGATACACTGAAAGTAGCTCCCTGCATACAGACTATCCATGACAGAAAGAGTTCCCCTTCTATACATCAGTCTATTATCCATTTACCTTAAGACTGTATTTATATATTACCACTCGACACATTAAGATAAGCTCTCCCTACTATGTTATCCAGTACCCTAGGCCTATTCTGGAGCTCAACATACCACAGTTGACTGCTATTGAATCTATCTCCACCTCAGAACATTGATAATATAGGGAAAGGTGGTTGAATAAATAAAAATACACAAGAAAAGCAAAATATATTTAGGTTTGACATACAGTGAGCCGACTAATTTGGGCCCTGGTGGCCTTTAGAAGGACATGTTCCAAAATTTGTTTTATACGTGAATGGTTCATGAGGGAAGACCCTACAATTTTCCATGATAAGTTGATTAAACAATAGACCAGGCATGTGAAATAGAAAAACATATTACAATACCATAATAAGTCACAATTTTCCATGTCAAAGCTTTCCGACAAGGACAAATTAACAAATTCGTCAATCCACAGTAGGGGTAAAAGCATTCCACGTACTGCACCTTTCCACGATTTGTATAGCTTTAATTTAAATGCTACAATATCAACTTGCTGATCTTGCACCAAGGACGATCAGCATTTTTTTTTTTGCATATTGTCAATAAAATGATCAACACCCTAAATTACTTATAGATTTCAGGACTAGAGCTGACACTCTGCTTAGGAGGAGGATCCTAGCTGATATTTACTACTCTGTTTACATCAAGTTTGCTGAAATATTATTTTCTGTAAATTTCCACTAGCAAACATGGGAAAAATGTAAGTAACTTGCATAGAATTAACAGTGTTACTGCATCAGACGAGCTTCTTTGATCATGGAAAGCATCTCATCCTCTGTAAAGTGAAAAATACTACTTCACTACATTGCTATTTAAGTAATCATATGGTCAGAAACTATTGATCTTGCAATAAGTAATACCTGTCTTTCAATCTCAATAGCAGATGCTGCAAGCCTCCTCCTCAGCATCGATTTCTCCTGTTCACAGGTTTCCATTTCGGGATCTAGCATAGATATTAACCCAAGCAATTTTACAAATAATTAAGAAAGAAATATATAACATAATTTTTGACATGATTCTATGAACCATCTTCCTAAGATTCAGTAAAGTAGATCCCCAAGTAGGTATTATATTGTTTGTCACTCTTTAAATTTTAAAAGATCCTCGGAAAATTACAAGTATAATGTATCATGCTACACATTTAGTCTGATAAATTGACACCACATATGAGAAGCAATCCTGCAACTATGCAGGGATCTCATGAAGCCCATTGTATAATATAAACAAGAGAACTATCTAAAAGCAAATGTAGAGAATCACAAACCAGTTTTTCTTCTTAATGAAAATGTTCTAATATTCGTGAGTAGACTACGGCCTATGAGACCAAAGCAAGCTTCTATAAATTGCAGATCAGTTGTCTTTCTATATTTTAACTTGATATTCTATTAAAACAGTAAAGGGAAGAAAATTAAATAATTACACACCCATGCCTCCACTAAGTCTTGAACCCTCGACCATTTATTACCAAGAAAAGAGGGATATCTGCTAACCTATAAAGCCAAGGGATATAATTCTTAAAGATATGTTGGAGGTCTTGTTACAAAATGTTTTCTCAATCAATATAACTACATATCATTTGGGCTCTGTTGATATGATTCTTACAGAGGTATAGGAAAAGAGAGCATGAGATATCAAAGAACATAAACCTATATTCAAATTGTCACTAGAAATTCAATTTGAAAATAACAATGAATGCATAAAAGGCAGGATATTACAGTGATAATAGGAGTACGGAGTATAAAAATATTGTGTTACCTTCAGGATTATTTGTGATTTAAGTAGAGCTACAATTTGAATATAATAACGAATGCTTAAAAAGGAGAAATTATTAGTGATAAACTGATAATAGTACGGAGTACAAAGATATCATGTTACCTTCTGGATTTTTTGTGATATGAGTAAATAGTTTTATTTGTGACTTTTAATCTTAACCAAGTAGACACTTTGAAGGCAATTAATGGATGCATAATCTAGAAAATTATGACCAAAAATATTTTCATAGTTTACCTGACTAAACTGACGGTCTATACCGGGATTCCACAAGTAATTTCTATATATGTATTTTTGATGACATAATAATATTCACAAATCATACTGATACATCTTATCGATCATATTTGCTAAAAATTTACAGTCAACTAGTATACAAGATTAACAGTTTAAAATTATAATGGGTGGAGTCAGAAGAAGAGTAGCCAGAGTTTCATCTTCAAATATTGTTTTTTACTTTCACTGATTATTATATTTATATCTCATCCCAAAGACCATATCAGTTTCTCTAATTCTTAGGAGCATATTTCTGAATAGAAAACATAAAATAGTAACAGTTCATACATATTTTTGAGGTTACTACAAAGTAGGATATGAATATAATAATGAATACTAAACAGAGAAGAAATCTAAATCATAATGAGAGTATCAAACAATCATGTGGCCTATTTAAATTATTCATATTTAATGTTTATAATCATTAGCAATAAATTACTCTAATGTATTAATTTTAGAATTGAAATTTCTAATCAAGTAAAAGGAAAAACATCATTTCTAGAGATTACAGCCTGAAAAAAGTAATCGCCATACAAGCTCTTTATGCATCAATATAGTTATTTATCACTATAGTGGCCTGGAGTAGAGTATGTAACTTTATCTCCAATATCTTTGTCTGTTAAGAGTGAAGCATAGGAAATAAGAAGAAAAACGAACCATGATAAGGCAAAAAACACTATACATTAGGCAGATTTAGTATTTACAAAAACACGAGACCATAAATTAAGATGATTCTGACACGGTTCTATGAAATTCTTATAAATGAAATTCATAACCAAGATGATAATCTGTTATTTGTACCAAGTACCAACAACGTAAAAACGACAATCTAATAGATACAGAGAAAAAATCGACTGGCAATAGCGTTTTGATGAAACAGAAAATTACTAGTTTCTGTTTTTAGTACAGTAAAATGTTAGAAATCCTAGATCTTGGTTAAATGAAATTTAGATTTCTAAATAGATAATTCAAAGCATAAGGATATATAAATAGGATGGATTCTCACCATAATAGTAGGAGGACAAAATGGTTATGCGCTCAGTTGGCTGTCAGAAAAATATAAAGAATTAGTTTATTGTAAAGAGCATTTATGATGTACAGAAATTCAAGCGTTTTTTTAGCAACCCTTAAATTCTTCAACCTAACAACAGTCCGAATTTAGAAAGATGGAGTAATACCATTACAAAAATCCCTTCACGGCGTGTAGGAAGTTGCTCAAGCTTTTTTAGTGTTTCGTCACCTTTAGTAAGTTTACCAAATATCGCATACTACAGAAAGGTGGTTGAGGTAAACATGAATAGATAAAATTCACACTGTAATATTTTATCCGTTGTTAGGTACTGCAATTACCATACCTGGCCATCTAGATGTGGTGCATCCCCTAGAAGTATTGAAAACGAGGATTGGGCACTGTTTGGATCTGAATACCTGCACCAAATCATGGTTGTTTAAGATGCTAGCAAGAAAAATTATTTTGCCCTCATACCCATGTCGACGAGACATAACATGGGCGTGAGTATTCGTTGTTTAAGATGCTAGCAAGAAAGATTATTTTTCCCTCATACCCATGTCGATGAGACATAACGTAGGTGTGGGTATTCGTTGTTTAAGATGCTCGCAAGAAGGATTATTTTGCCCTCATACTCGTGTAGACGAGACATAACATAGGCATGGGTATTCGATCTGAGTCAAATCTTTCGTATTGGAGCCGGAAACTTTATCGTGCAACAATCTAAGTTAAAAATAGTATAAAAGACCATAGAACAGCTTGTTTGTAGTGTGTACGGTCCATGGATGACTTTTATGTGTTATCTTTTGATGTTATACCGTGGATATGACGTATAATATCACTCCATCTTTATACCGTGGATATGACGTATAATATCCAGATCCACATCCAAGAATCATTATTTTTGTTAAACTAGGGATCCGATTTGGATCCGCACCACATCCGTCCAATTTCAGATCCATATCCAAGAAACATTATTGTTTTCAAACCAAAGCTCCAACTTGATCCGCACCCGTCCAACACCCGTACCTGAGTCGGGTCAAAATGAGGTATAGCAAGAACTGTTCAAGTCATAATGTCCTCGAGAACAAGGAGAAGGATATCACTTGTAAAATTTTTGAAATTTTGTGGAGTTTGACATTAAGTCTATACTTGAGTTATTGATGCACTCTAACGCTTTATGTTTAATTACTGTGGTAACATGATGCATTAGTCATTTAACGGAATTTACGTCCTCTGTAGAAATATAAAATTCTATACAATACATAATGTCAAGATGAACATAAATCATGAGTTCATAATAATGCATAACGGGAATGGAACACAAGCCAGACAAAAATATTTTAGTATGCATCTCCTCGTGTTTCTTAAAACTCTGATTGTATTGAAATATGAAGCTGGAGACATAATGAAATTGTATTTCAGTGATCATTCCAAAAACCTCGTATGTGCCACATTTAGCAAAATATAATCACCGGATTTTCTTTGAACTTCAAATACATTATTGATCTTGCAACTATGTTTATCACATCAACCATTTAAAAATTAAAACTAGTTACCACAAAATTTATACATAATATTACAGAAAAATAGATACAAATAGTTACAAGCCTTACCTCCCCATCGAAAGAATGCCTCTTACATGCTTTACATCACTAAATTCACCAATAACAGTTTTTTCAGCTTCCACCCTTTGCTCTTCATTCATGGGAGCTAATCTTCCGTTGGCGACATCAGCCACTTGGGCAACAAACCCATGATCTACCTGTAATCTCTAACACTTCTATTAAACAGATTTTGAACAGTAGAACAAGCATCCTAGAAAAAAAACCCATCTTCTAAGGCTCAGTAGGGTACCCGAAAGAAATGGTTGGTGTTATAGCCTCCCAAGCGAACAAGTTTGTAGATATGCTCAACTGTTTTGGGAGCAACACTAGGAAAGAAACCAAACTCAATATCTCCATAGTTAGTCTGCAACAAAAGTATATTAATTATTAAGACATACCAAAAGCACGTATTGATATTACCACTGGCCGGCGTATATTTCCACTTAAATGCAGGGGTGGAACTAGTTATAATTTCGAAACTATTGATAATTCAATTAATTGTGAAAGAGTTTGAAAACATTTATTAAAAAAGAATGGCATTCTGATAATTTAAGATTTTATTTGAAAAAATGTTGTTGTCGCATATATTCATTTAATTTCATATCTCTCATATATTTTTATCAATATATTTTTATCAGATTAGTGAGAGAACCAGACCCCTCTTGGCAAACATCCACATTCTCTTTTTGCTTGAATGTTATGTCACAACTACGAGAATGGTTAAAATTTATGATACTTAGGCCAGTATATAAGACTAAGAGTGAGCAAGTGGCAATGCAGACTATTGACTTAACAACCAAACTGCAAGACGGAAAGCATGAAAAGTTTTGCGTACAGATATATACATAACTTGATATAGTTGTAAATATTAATAAAGTTAGTCTGATGGCCAATATTTTGAAGGTTTTTTTCTTAATTTAAATATATATGACATGATTACTAACTAAAGAAAACCTGTTTTAGCAGTGTACATGTCATATGCATTAAGTTCGAACTGTCTGTAACCAAATACATAGTACAAATTACGAGAATACGGATTCAGTCAGAAAATTACTAGCTCTAGATGACAGAAAGATTGTCCTGGTGCTTCGGTCATCAAAAAACTGTCTAGGTGTTTCTTTATGCAATGTAAATATTAGGCGATAGCATATGTAAAGAATAAAAATCTGCACATGAAGGAAAACGAAAAAACTTAAAGCAAACTAGGCAATTAACAACACAGAATCACTAATTAAACCAAGTACCTCATTTTACAACAAACTATTAGATTTTTTTTCTCACTACAGGGTATCTAAAAGTTAGCATCAATAATCACAGATCAAATTTCCAATCAATACATACACAAGCAATACCAATATGAATATCTATATATTAATATATGTGATTTTTTAATTTTTATTTATAAAAATAAGTAATATAAATTATTTATATTAATAATATATATATTGCGGTGTTCGATGTTAAAAGATAATTTGTAATTCTCATAAATTAAGAGTCTGATTTTCTAGTACTAACTAAAGTTCAGAAGTCATATTCAATGTATGTGCAACCAAGAGTCTCCTAAATTATTCATGTATCATATTAATGATAGGAAGAATCTAGATTTGTATGTCTATCTATATAAAGGCTGTAATCCCAGCATTTGAAGTAAGTCAGAAAAGTCATAAATAAAAAATCTTATCAGAAAATTCCTCTTTGCCTAATTTCTTCAAGTTCTGTACCCAACAAATTTGGTATCAGAGCAACTCAAATTTCACTCCTAAAATACCTAAATCATATACTCCTCTCATAAAATATCATGGCAACAAGTAATGATTCAATATTCAGTTATGCTCAAAGCAGTATTCCCATTTTCAATGTTGAAAGTTATGATTTTTGGAGCATTCAAATGAGGACATTATTTATGTCTCATGATTTATGGGAATTAGTTGAAGAGGGGTACGAAGCAGCAACAACTCAGGAGGAGATAATGTCCTGGACAACAGCTAAGCAAACTGAATTCAGGAATAAAAGAAAGAAGGATGCAAGAGCTCTTCTCTTTATTCAACAAGGAGTCAGCAAAGCTATTTTTCCACGTATCATGAGTGCAAAAACATCAAAAGAAGCATGGGAGATCCTGAAGAAGCAGTTTCAAGGATATGACAAAGTGATATCGGTAAAACTTCAATCACTTTGAAAAGAATTTGATAATTTGCAGATGAAAGAAAGTGAAACCGTTTCTGAATTTTTCTCCAAAATTTCTAAAGATCTGACAATAGTAACTCTTGATGAACTGATGGGTGCTCTTGAAGCACATCAAGAGAGAATTCAAAGATTTTCAAATCAGCCTCTGGATCAAGCTTTTCAAGCGAAAATCAATATCACTAATAGAAAGGAAATCTTGCAACAGGATAACAACAAAAGGAGTAGCTACAACAACAGAGGGAGGAATCAAAATTGGCCAACACAAGGAAGAAGAAAAAGGTACAATTTTAATCAGAGAACCAATCATTCTAAATGCATTATCTGTAACAAAACAAATCACGAATCAAGAAATTGTAATCTTCGTTGTAAACGCTGCAAAGTTGCAAATCATTCCCAAAAGGATTGCTGGTTCCAAAACAAAAATCAAGCTAATTTCTCAGAAGCAAATGAAGATACACAAGTTACTTTTTCCTGCATGAATGCTCAACAGGAACAACACAACTTGTGGTATATTGGCAGTGCTTGCAGTAACCATATGTCCGGAAATCGGGAGTTATTTACAAAACTTGATGAAAGACTGAAGTCTGAAGTGAAGATTGGAGATGGAAAAAATCTCAAAACCGAAGGCAAAGGAGTCATTACTTTTCATTCAAAAGAAGGTAAGCTTCAAAAGATTACAGATGTTCATTATGTTCCAAAATTAACGCAAAATCTATTGAGCACTGGTCAATTAATGCAAAAAGGTTTTTCCTTGATTTTTGATGATAATCAATGTGTTATTTTTGATAAAAAGAAAAATTTTGAAGTGACAAAAGTTAAGATGATGCCAAACAAAACATTTCCATTGGCCTTGCCATTACATGGCACAGTTGCTTTCAAAGCTGAAAATTGCGATGACTCAATTCTATGGCACTTGAGATATGGACATCTCAATTACAAGGGCCTCAAATTGTTGAAAGACAAGAATATGGTAGTTGGACTGCCTGATATCTCAAATGTAAACCAAGATTGTGAAGGGTGCATCTACGGAAAAATGCACAGATTACCATTTCCGAAGACTGCTTGGAGAGCAAAAGCCCCGCTGGAATTAGTTCACTCTAATTTATGTGAATCACGAACTCCATCAATAAATGGCAGCAAGTACTTCCTCTTGTTCGTTGATGACTATACAAGGATGATGTGGGTCTATTTTCTCAAGCAAAAGTCTGAAGCCTTCACCTATTTTCTACATTTCATGGCACTAGTTGAGAAACAAAGCAATAAACAAATTAAAATTCTCAGAACAGACCATGGCGGGGAATACTTATCAAATCGTTTTCAAGATTATTGCAAAGAAAAAGGCATTCGGAGGCAGCTAACAGTCATGTACAGCCCCCAACAAAATGGCGTCGCGGAACGCAAAAATCGGACAATTGTCGAAATGGCGAGAAGCATGATTAAAGGTAAAGGTCTTTCAAATAATTTTTGGGCCGAGGCTGTTAATACAGCTGTCTATGTACTTAATATCTCTCCAACCAAAGCCGTCTTCAACAAAACTCCTTATGAAGCCTGGTACAGGAAGAAACCTGATGTACAAAAACTCTGAATATTCGGTTGCATCGCTTATTCTCACATTCCCGCCCAACGAAGAGAAAAGTTTGATGAAAAGGGCGAGAAACTTATTTTTCTTGGCTATAGTGAAGAGTCAAAAGACTACCGTCTCTTCAATCCAGCTACGAGGGAAATTACTATCTCAAGAGACGTGATTTTTGATGAAACAGGAAGGTGGTTTTCTAATGAAAAATCAGCCCCCAAACACCTGCAAGTGATGTCCCCTTATATGTACCAGAATTTAATGAAGAATCCAGTCCTATAGAAGACTTGGAATTGGTTGAAGGCACCACAGATACATCTGTTAGGAGAGTTCGCTCAATCTATGATGTATATGAATCTTGTAATGTGGCACATTTTACTGGCGATCCACAATATTACGAAGAAGCTGCAAAAGAACCAACTTGGAGAAGTGCGATGGATGAAGAAATTTCAACAATTGAGAAAAACAATACGTTGCATCTTGTTGATCGTCCAACTAACAAAGAAGTGATTGGAGTCAAATGGATTTTCAAAACAAAGTATAATGAGGATGGAAGTATACAAAAGCACAAAGCTCGGTTAGTAGCAAAAGGATATACTCAACAGCCCGGAGTTGATTTCACGGAAACATTTTCTCCAGTAGCTCGTACGGAAACAATCAGAACTGTTCTTGCCTTGGCAACTCAACTCCAACTACCAGTTTATCAACTCAATATCAAGTCAGAATTTCTAAACGGAGAACTCAAGGAAGAGGTTTACATAGAGCAGCCTGAAGGATATAAAATAAAAGGAAAAGAAGATAAAGTTTATCGTCTTGTTAAAGCATTATACGGACTGAAACAAGCACCGCGTGCTTGGAACAGCAAGATAGATGGTTATTTTCATCAAAAAGGTTTTCACAGAAGCAAAAGCGAGCCATCCTTATATGTTAAAAAATCTGGTACGCATGATTTTCTAATTGCGTGTTTATATGTGGATGACTTAATTTACATGGGAACTAATGTTGACATGGTGGAAGTTTTTAAGAATTCAATGAAGGAAGAATTTGAGATGACTGACCTAGGCCTCATGAAATATTTTCTTGGTATTCAAGTAAAGCAAATGAAAGGAGAAATATTTTTGTCCCAAGAAAGATATGTTGATGGCCTGTTAAGGAAGTTCCACATGGAAGGTTGTAAGCCAATGAAAACTCCGATGGCTACAAATCAAAAATTTAAACTTGATGATGGATCAGAAAAGGTTGATGAAAGACTTTATAGAAGTCTTGTGGGATCGCTCATATATCTCACAAATACATGGCCAGACATAGTACAATCAGTCAGTCTTCTTTCAAGATTCATGCATAATCCAAGTCGTATACACTATGCAGTAGCAAAACGTGTTTTACGCTATCTTAAAGGTACAAAGAATCATGGTCTCAAGTACACTCCTAATGAAGACTGCAGGCTGTTTGGATATACAGATAGTGATCGGGGAGGTTCACTCGATGATGGCAAGAGTACATCAGGATATGTGTTCTTTCTGGGAGCAAATGCTATCTCTTGGGCATATAAAAAACAAAAAACAACAGCCTTATCTTCCGCAGAAGCTGAATATGTTTCAGCAACTGAAGCATCACGTGAAGCAGTTTGGTGAAGACGAATTTTGTTTGATCTACAGCAAGTTCAGAATGATCCAACTATTATTTACTGCGACAACAATTCAGCCATAGCAATGACAGAAAATCCTGTCTTTCAAAGCCGGACCAAACACATTAAACTTCGTTATCATTTCATTCGAGACTTGGTGCAAGAGGAAGAAATTCGTTTGGACTTCGTCAACACAAATTGTCAAGTTGCGGACATATTCACAAAGTCAGTCTCAAGTGAGAAATTCGCACATTTCAAAGATCAATTGAGAATCACAAACTAAGAGGGGATGTTAAAAGATTTGTAATTCTCATAAATTAAGAGTCCAGAATTTTCTAGTACTAACTAAAGTTCAGAAGTCATATTCAATGTATGTGCAACCAAGAGTCTCCTAAATTATTCATGTATCATATTAATGATAGGAAGAATCTAGATTTGTATGTCTATCTATATAAAGGCTGTAATTTCAGCATTTGAAGTAAGTCAGAAAAGTTATAAATAAAAAATCTTATCAGAAAATTCCTCTTTGCCTAATTTCTTCAAGTTCTGTACCCAACATTCGATTTTAGCGGTTATTCAAAATCAAATCCGCAATCAACCAACAAATATGCGGTTTTTAGAGTATCTCCAAGGGTGAAAGTGTGTCAGCTAAATTATCTACGTGGTGCATAGGTGGCAACAATGTATCACTCTTCAAAAGATATCTAAAAATCCATGCACTCCAACCTTTTTCCGCTTAGCAAAAAATTATAGATAATCGATCTTCTATATTTGTCCAACCAATAAAACTCTTATGTATAATTTTACATGATTATTATTATAGATAATAACATCGGAGTCCTTCCTTCTACCTAAAATTTGAAGTAATAATTATAGAACACCATTTTAGCTAACAATTTTACATCAGCCTTGGAGATGTTCTTATAAATTCAATCCATAGCCGACCCGCAAAATACGGTTCGATTGTGAGCGGTGCGAGTGGTTGATGCTATTTGAATGGATTATCTATACTGCCATGATATGTACTAACCATATACAAAGTCTTATTAGCAAATTCAAGAATTGTATCAAAAGTCAAAACTTTATCATTCAAAACAAGAATTGAGAGATTGGTATTGATTAGTGAACCTGAAAAACGACCCGGGCAGATCCAAGTTGAGGTTCTTGAGAAGAAGCTGCAGTGAACACATGGGAAAAAAAATTGCATATAAATAGTACTCCCTCCGTCCCAACCAATTCTTTACACTTTCCTTTTTGGGACGTCCCACCCAATTCTTTACATTACTAAAAATAGTAACTTTTAACAATAAATATATTATTACATCCACTACTTCACTCCACTTTTTCAACACTTTACACTATTACACCCACTATTTCATTTATTTTAACAATAAAATCACTATTACACCCACTATCCTTGGTCTCCGTGCCCGGACCAAATGTAAACATTTGGCCGGGACGGAGGGAGTATAGTATATACAATTGATATAGATACAGCTCTGTATTTACTAATTTTCATCTTTCATTCACTTGAAAAACAAAATTAACAGATTATTAGATTAAAATTCAGGACCCCATTTAAATACTGCTTCACTTGAGTCTTAGGCTTTGTTTGTTTACCGGGATTCGTAATTATACAGAAATTTTAAGTTACTAGAAAATAAGTTACATTTATAAAATTTCTAGATTTACTACCTTATAACTAAAGTTACATAGTTGTTTATTTAATTAATTACATGTTTTCAAAAAAAATTAATTTTAATAATAATATTAATATTAACATTATTAATATATATATATATATGAAATTAATTATAAACTTTATAGAGATATTAAATGAAAACTAAAAAATTAAAACATTCAAAGTTATAATTTAAAATATTTAGATTTATTATAAAAACAAATAAAATTTAATTATAAACTGCTATAAATATAATTTAATTTAATTTTAAACTATTACAAAAAATTTTATAAAAAATTTATAAACATTGAAAATTAAAAATATAAATATTTATAATTCCAAACATTTAATTTTATTTTTAGTGGCCATAATAATTATATTGATACAAAATTAATTGAAAGCTAACTAAACTATTTTTAAAAAATTATATAATGATTAAAAATATATATTTGACACTATAATTTAGAAAATATATGTGTATTATAATTTATTTTAAATATAAATAAATAAAATAATATATATTACTATAAAAATAAATAAAAGTTTAATTATAAATATTATTTATAAAATATAATAGATTAACTATGTAACTAAGTTATGATGTTTTGTCGTAACCCTAAATACCTGTGAAATATAAGTTACTACATTCATTTTAAAAATTATAGAACCAAACACTGTAAGTCATACAAGTTTCATGGAAGTGTGAGTTACATAGTTGGGTTACAGACAACCAAACGAGGCCTTACTTGGAAGATGAACAATTTTATTTAATTATTTAATTTAATTAAAAAGAAAATTATAGAAACAAAAAAAGGGTTAGTAGAGTATGTTTTTAGCCGTATATTTGGGCCAAGACATAGGAGAAATTAAATGGATATATTTACTACTATTGTGTTATAGGCCCACTAGGCATAGTTAAGTTGTCATCTGTTGTGAGCCTATGGGTTTCTGGGTCTTCTCTATAACTTGTCGGTTGTAAAATTTTGGAAATTTCTTTTGTAAGCTATTATATTTGGTTTTGGAAATTTCTTTTGTAAGCTATGATATTTGGTACTGCTTTCTGAAAATAATATTTTTGTTGTAATAATTTCCCTATTATATAATACTATAACATGCATTTTTGGAGAAATATTTTATTTTATTTTATTTAATATAATTTTATTTTCATATTTAAAATATTTTTACTAGTACACTCTTATAAATACTACACTTACCAACTTAATTATGTGAAATTAGCAATTAACCATCTTCATAACAAATAATATCAATTTAACCTGCTTACTTATACAGGGAGAATGTTACATTGAGTACTAATTAGAAAATATATATGTTCTATAAATCTAATACATGACATATAAATCTCCGATTTATACTTCACTGAATTCAACATAATATCTCATATTTATTAATATATACTAATACTAATTATTTTATAATTAATTTTTATATAATTACTATATGTTATATATATATTTATTTATTTATTTATCAACATATGAGATCATATATATTTATTTGATATTGCTAAATTATTCGTGAGATATGAAAATTTAATTATAAATTTTAAAATATATGTAAATAGTTAGAAAACTCGAAATACAGACTACATCACTTGATTACAAAATATTTTAATACATTTTAGTATCTGTGCAACGTAATATCAATTGATTAAATTGATTAATATATATTCGATAATTTTCTTATTTAAAAAAAAATATTTTTCAAATATTTTATCTTATTCTTGTATGACTAACATTCGACACCTGAGAATTTAATTACGTAACAAATTTAAATATGTATATATAGAGTCCTGGTACAATAGAAAACAACCTAGCCTACAAATTAAAAACTAAAGACATATTTATAAATATTATAAAATTTAAAATAATTTTCTCTCTTTGATTATTCCCACTTCAACAGTTCCAATAACTATTTTATATGGTGACAATCACTAATATACAACCATTATTTTATCCGGTTACAATAACTATTTTTGTGATTTCTATAATTATATTTAGTGATTTTTTCAAATTTATCATTCAAATAAATATATCCAACCACCACCGCCACCACTATTGATCCCGACCACCACCATTGATTTCGGACACCACCAAACCATGACAATTTACTATAATTAGAGAGACACTATACTAATTGATTTATTAAAGAGAATAAGAAGAGTGCATACAACCATCACAACTACCATCTCTGACCACTATCACCATTGATTCTGGCCACCACCAATCTCATTAATTTCAACTCACAAATCTAATGAATTTATTTATTAAAAAATAGCAAAATTTGAGAAAAAATATATAGATCGAGAGAGATAGAGATGCGGAAGAGGGAGTCATCGCAGATGATGACAGGAATAGAAAAAGAGGGGGCTAGGTATCAATTTTAATTTCAAAACACATTTAATGATCAATATCTCACTAATTACCCTTGCATTAATAACTTTATTCATATTCTCTTCTATATTCACATTAAATTATAAGGTTATAAAAGTAAAATGATAACATTATTAATCATATTAAAGTGTCTTAATTACACTTTTTTGGTCCGTGCAATTTTTTTTTAAAATGAATAATAAAAAGATACGGGGGGATTATACTGATATGGGCTGAAAGTAAGCCCTAAAAACACAATTAATATGGCATTAATTAGACCTAGTCTGGTCCAAAAGGGAGACCCAATTAATGAGGCTTGAAACCCTAATTAGAAAATAAATTTGTAATTAATTGATTGGCTAAATATAGAGCTAATTAATTATATCCAACTACATGGAAACTACTCCAAGGAGTAGTGCCCAAGACACCTCAATCAATAAGGAAACCTATTCCTACTTGGAAACTACTTCTATCACAAGAAGAATCCAGAATCCTTCTAGGAGGTGGTCTGCCCACCAATATTCCTAAACATACTTTAATTCTTAGACTCTCTACATCTATATAAAGGGCCTAACCCCTCATTCTTAGAACTACGTTTTGGCTTGATTCTCAATACGCTTGAGATATGTAGGCATCTTGTGATGGCAGTATTAAGCTACGAAACACAAGCTCATCCATTAAAGCTCGATAAGATCTGACACACATCGCAATAACTATACCCTAGTTTTTAATCCATAACATTTGGCGCCGTCTGTGGGAAGAAGACATCAACCATGGCAAGAACACGACGAACTGACAGAGATATTTGGTGATCCGAATGCTATCATCCCTCCTGATGAGACTCAAACTACCGAGGTCCCCGTTACCACCACTATTCCTGCTAGAACTCAAGGTCCTAGTACTCAAAGACTTGGCCCATTTAGTGAGATCGTCCACCCCACCAATCCTGAGGAAGTCATCCATGGATCCAACCCTCTATCACAGGTAACTCAAACTCCTTTTATGGATACTGCTCCTCCTAACGCACAAATTTCCACTATTGTTATCCCCTAGTAGCACTGTTGCCCAATCTAGATTTGGGCTCTCCCAAGCCTATCCCCCTCCTTATATTAGAGGATTGGAACCACAAATCTATGGGCGTAGAATAGAGGTCCGTGATTTCTCAGGACCGTACTCAACTGATGATGAAGCTCTAAAGGCACCGATATCAATCCTAGGAGGAGAAGGCCTGGTAAGGAACCCGTAGAAAGCCGGCGTTCACAGTCCCGTAGGACACTAGAACAGAAAATTGCTTCCTACGAGGCTGAACTCAAAGAGTTAAAGAAAAGCCTAGATCGGCATGTTAGAAGGCCAACCCCGAGGTATAAAGCCCCTGACATCATGGAACTAGATGTAACCCCTCGAAGGAAAAGAATAGAAGTTGCAAGGGTTGACCCCACTGAATTACTTCTGCTCGGAGATCGTGATGATCCGACACTACCATTCACCGAAGCAATCATGAATGCTCACATCTCAAGTAAGTTCAAGATGCCCACCATTAAAACTTATGATAGAGCAGGCGATCCAGCCAATCATGTAAGAATCTTCTCGAATATTTTGTTATTACAACCTATCAATGATGCTATGAAGTGTAGGGTATTTCCCCAAACCCTGGGGGGCATGGCCCAACGTTGGTATAGACGGTTGCTCCCCAACTCCATTGGATCCTTCAAAGAGCTCAGTAAGGCCTTCATAAGCCAGTTTATAAGCGGAAGAGTGCATAAAAAAAGTTTAGCTTCTCTCATGAATCTAGAGCAGGGAAAGAACGAATCTTTAAGGGACTATCTGAACCGTTTCACCAAGGAAGCCTTGAAAGTCCCGGACTTGGACGAGAAAGTGGCTATGATAGCCTTACAACATGGAATGAATGATCCTTATTTCAAGATATCTCTGGCTAAACATCCACCCGAGAACATGCTTCTTCTCCAAGACAGAGCAGGAAAATACATAAAGGTGGAAGAAAGTATAAAGAAAACCACTATATCAGTGGCGATACATGGGAGTAATAATAAGAAGAGAAAAGGTGATCAAGAATATGATGCCCAAGACAAGTACTCCAAGATGGATAAGAATTCAGAATCCCCCCTATGAAAAATAATTTGGGGCATAAGTTTGTCGAATACGCAAGGCTGAATATGCCTCGAAGTCAAATCCTGATGGATATCGAAAGAGATCGAGACCTGAGATGGCCTAAACCTCTGAAGTCTGATCCTGAGAAGAGGAACAAAAACGCATTTTGTCAGTTTCATAGGGATACCAGACATGACACGGATGACTGCAGACAATTGAAAGATGCAATCGAATTCCTTATCCGAAGAGAAAAACTTTCTAAGTACATTAAAGATGGAAGCCATGATTGGCGCGACGATAATAGAAAAAATAATGATAGTCCGGATAGGAATCCTCAGCCTAGAGGACCAATTATTAATATGATTTTCAAAGGACCCATCGCTGTAGGGAATTTAAGAAATTTAAGAAAAGCATACGCAAGAGAAGTTATGCAAGTCGTAGGAGAAGCACCTAAACGTGCTAGAACGAAGGCGGTCATATCCTTTAATGACTCGGACCTGGAAGGGATAAAGTTTTCTCATGATGATCCTCTCATTATTGCCCCTTTGATAGGAAATTCAAAAGTAAAGAGAGTCCTGGTGGACAATGGAGCCTCAATTGATATCTTGTTCCATGATGCATTTGTAAAGATGGGGTACAATGATTCCCTGCTAACCCCTTCAGATGTTCCCATCTACAGCTTTAATGTGGTAGAATCAAAGGTGCAAGGAACCATTCAACTACCCATAACAATGGGGAGAGAACCTAGAGAGGTCACTCAGATGCTAACCTTTCTGGTGATCAAAGTGTCCTCTACGTACAACGCCATCCTTGGAAGAACAGGTCTGCATTCTTTCAAGGATGTAGCCTCAAGTTATCACTTAAAAATCAAGTTCCCCACCAGAAATGGTGTTGTGGAGGAAAAAGGAGACCAAAAAATGGCAAGAAGTTGCTACGTGGCAGCCTTGAGACCCGATGGAGTCGGGGGCAAGTCCTACCCATAGAGGACATGGACTCAAGAGAAGACGAAGAAAGAAGGGAGAAGCCAGCCGAAGACTTGGTTCCAATTCCCTTAGTTCTAAGAGAACCTAAAAAGGTCACCTATATTGGGGCCTCATTAGAAGAGCCTATGAAAGAAAAGTTAACAAAGTTTTTACAAGAAAATGGGGACTTATTTTCTTGGACAGCTGCTGATATGCCAGGAATTGATCCCAAACTAATTACTCATAAGCTTAATATGGATTCGGACAAAAAACGATAAAGCAAAAGAAGAGGAATTTCACTTCAGAAAGGCAAGAAGCCATAAAGCAAGAGGTGGAAAAGCTCTTAGAGGCAAGATTCATCAAGGAAATTCAATTTCCTGAATAGCTTGCTAACCCCGTGATGGTCAGAAAATCCAATAGAAAGTGGAGGATGTGCGTGGACTTCACTGATTTGAATTATGCATGTCCAAAGGATCGTTTCCCCCTTCCGAGGATCGATGCACTTATAGATGCCACAGCAGGACGTGAGATGTTAAGCTTCATGGATGGCTTTAGTGGATATAATCATATCAGGATGCATGAGGATGACATTGCTAAGGTATCTTTCATCACTGACTTTGGTGTATTTTATTAACTTGTTATGGCCTTTAGGTTAAAGAATGCAGGAGCCACCTATCAAAGTCTAGTAAATAAAATATTCGAGCATATCATCGTAAAAACCATGGAGGTCTACGTTGATGACATGCTAGTCAAAAGCCTCGATTATGCTGACCATATTTAACACTTAAAAAAGGCTTTCGAAGGGTTGAAGTACCATAGAATGATGCTAAACCCTGCAAAATGCACCTTTGGCATAGGATCTGGGAAATTATTAGGAATGATGGTCTCCAAAATGGGGATTTAGGCCAATCCTGAAAAAATTAAGGCTATACTCGACATGGAATCCCCAAAGACATAAAGGGATGTCCAGAAAATAACAGGAAGAATTACAGCCTTAAGAAGGTTTGTCTCGAAGTCTGGGGATAAGTGTCTACCCTTCTTCCAAACATTGAAGAAAGTAAAGGATTTCGTGTGGACAAAAGAAAGTTAGGAAGCTTTCGAAGAACTGAAGAAATATATAACTAAAACTCCATTATTGGCCAAGCCTAGTCCCGAAGACGTCTTATACCTGTACTTGGTTGTATATGATAAAGCCCTGAGTGATGTCCTTATAAAGGAAGAAGAAAAGATTCAAAAGCCTGTTTACTATGTAAGCAAGGTCTTGAATGGAGCAGAACTTAACTACTCCAAGATTGAGAAGTTTGCACTGGCCTTGGTAATGGCCTCGAGAAAATTACGTCCTTATTTCCAAGCACACAAAATCGAGATACTAACTGATCAACCTCTAAGGAACATCCTACACAGCCCTCAGGCAAGTAAGAGATTGATCAAGTGGACCATAGAGGTAGGAGAGTTCAACATAAATTATAAGCCTCGAACAACCATCAAAGCTCAAGCACTTGCTGACTTCGTGGTCGAGTATACTATCAACGACCAAGAAGTCGGGGGGTAGGATAGTGTGGACACAACACGAGAAGAAAGATAAACTCCTAACGAGTATTGGATGCTCAATTTTGATGGGGCATCAAAAACAAAATCTAGTGGAGCAGGCTTGGTGCTACAAAGTCCCGAAGGATTCATTATTGAATATGCTATTAAGCTTGACTTCCCAGCAACCAACAATGAAGCCGAATATGAAGCTCTGATAGCAGGCCTGGGCTTGGCAAATGAACTAAATGCCAAACACCTCAAAGTCTGTGGAGACTCGAAGCTGGTTATAACCGAAGTAAATGGGGATTTTGAAGCAAGGGAAGAAGTTATGGTTAAATACCTCCGACTAGTCAAAGATATAATGACTCAGTTTGAAGAATTCCAGGTTGAGTATATTCATAGAGAAGAGAATACGAAGGCCGATGCCCTATCAAAGTTCGCCTCATAAGAAGCAGATAAACATATGGGAAGTGTTTACTTCCAAATCTTGAAGACCCCCAGCATCAATGCAAAGCTGGTAGCCCCGATAAACATGGGCAGTTGCTGGATGGACCCAATTAAAGCCCACCTTCAATCTGGATGGACGTCTGCCAATGCCATGGTGTTAGTAATTGTGCTCTAGAGACAATACTTTTTATATTTTAAGAAAAATATTTATTATTAAGGATTATGTTTTATTGATTATTATTTATTTATTATGTTTTATTTACTGCGTAATAAATTGAAAGCATAATAAATGTCCTTGGAATTTTGATACGTATTATATATCTTTAAGTATGTGACTTAAAAATGAAATTATATTAATAGTATCTTATTCCTAAAATTCCCTAGTCGAGTATTATTATTGACAGATGACCACATCTCATTGGTCATAGGTATGGTGATACTAGAGTCAAGAACATAAGTGCATGTATCAATGCATGGCACTGGAATGACCCGCCGTGAGATTCTACATGTTAAATAAGTGTCATAAGTAATTCTCACTGTGATAATGGTGTAATGATCCTTCGACCTGAAATCATTATATTTCTATACGAGAATTAATATACTTTGATTACATTAAAAGTTTCATTTAACCGGGTGATGATAAAAGTGGACATTGGGTATATTATGAATCGTATGAGAAATATGAATGATCTAGATGAGATTTAATCCTCCTAATTTTAGGAGTGATATTATTGGCCTCTTGTTTGAGTGAGACTATGAAATGCACGGCCGTGCTCAAATGTTGATTTGATTTTAATAATCTACTCATCGATCAAGAAAATAAAGATTAAATTATGAAGAGGATGACACGAGACATGCCTTGAGTTTAATCTATAATATCAAGATTAAAGGGATTATATTACACGGAACATTATTCACAAAAGGCTTAATCGAATCACCGATTTATTATTATTACTTGGGTAGCAATGATGTATTACTAGATGCCGCTCATTGTTTACAATTTTAATTAGATATTAAAATTGTTGCCAACGTAATACTAACCTATAGGGTCACACACAAAGAATGCCTGAAGGAGAAATAATTTAAATTAAATAAATAATTTATTTTATTTATGATATTAATTAAGTATGACTTAATTAATTATATAAATAAAATAAATAAATTATTTAAACTAATTCCAAAATTAATAATTAATTAATTAAGTGAGACTTAATTAAATAATTTAGAATTTTGGATTAGTATTAATTATAATTGGATTATAATTAGAAAACTTATTCCTCTCTCTATATAATCTCTTGATGGGCTGATTTAATGATAGAGACATATTTTTACTAAACCCTAGCCATTTTGAGAAAAGAGGAATGTAGAGAGAGAGAAGCAGTTTTTGGGAGTTAGTACACATCAATCATTCATGAAAAGTGTTCGTGTGAATACCGTAGAGAGTAGATCGCGAGAGCGGGATACGTGGTGATTAAACAAGCTTTGGACCTCCATTAATCTTCCATTAATGAACTGTTAAAGCTTCTAAAGGTATTTATTCTTTATCTCCGAATTAAATCTTTTGTTTTTGCATGGATCCTGCGAAGGGTTTCGCTATTTTGATTTATTTTTCGCGCTTATTCCGCTGCGTTTGTGCCTCGAAACCCTTCAATGGCATCAGATCTACTTGCGAAACGTTTTAATTCGGTTATGTGCTTAATAGTTTTCGATATGTAAGCATGTATGCGATTTATCATGATTTTGTATTGATACAATATGTATATGTTTTTATATATTATGAATATATGATATTCATATGATGTATAATCATGTGATGATTGTGTGTATTGATGTATGTATATGATACATGATTGTTCTTATTATGATAATCGTATTCGATACGAATTCTGAAACGGCTGTCGTAGATTTTCTGAAATCTGTGTCCGTTGTCCGATTTTCACAAATGATATGTATTTTTTGACTGGAATCGGGTCACTGAGCAATACTGATATAATTAGTTCGGTGTCTGTAAGCCATTAGATATCGTTACAGGCCCCAAAACGGTGATTTATTATTTTCTGAAAATTATTTGATTTTCTAAAATTTTGAGTATATGTATGTATATATTATGAATATATGATATTCATGTGATGATTGTATGTATATATGATATATTCTTGTTCTTGTTATGGGGATTGTATATGATACGATTTCCGAAACACCGTCAGATTTGGTGAAATCTGTTTGCCGAATCCGATTTTCGCAAACGATATGTGTTTTCTGACTGGAATCGGGCCAATGAACAAAACTGATAGCCATTCTATCATCGACAGGTCTGTAAGGCGTTTGACGTCGTTAAGGGCCTCGAAACAGCGATTTATTGTCTTCATAAATCTGTTTTTAATTTTTTGAAATTTCGAAATTTGTTATATATGATTATATGATATGTTTATATAATCTTAGATATATTATATGTGTTATGTGATAGCATGGTGGATGGTTATGGCCTAAAGACCCATAGTATAGTGGTTTTGATTTATGGTTTTGGTTTCTAAATACGACTTGCATGTCGTTTATTCATTGTAATTTAATTATCTCGAATGTAACTCGAGTTCTTCTTGTAATTTCATTAGAATAGTTTTATTTTTATTATTCAATGTAATTATCAATGAAGACTTACAAGCAAGGAGGCGATCCAAAAGGGGATGATGGAGCAATGAAGAAAGAAGACATGTAATAGATAGTATTTTTAAAACCTCCATAGACTGACCTTGATATTTCCATTAGCTTGGAAAGATCACATAGGATGGGGTCATAACCAAACACGTTTAATTTACGCACATTACATATATGTATATGATTGCATGTATTGGTATGTATGCGTAGATATAATCGAGATGCATGCTTAATATTGATTAATCATGTATGTATTAGATACGACACTTATGTCATGTTTGCTTAAGAAAGATAAAATCTGTAACGATTCAAGATTTTAAAATTGAACAAACGATCATGAGATTCTTGTGTTTATGAAACACGGTATTAAATATGAATTTTCTTTTTCTGATATGGGGAGATTTTGTCAAAAGCGGATTATTAGTTTAATTCGTAAGGAAGTTGGGTTTTAAGTGAGACCGCTTGTGACTTCTCCGACGACCTAGAAATCAATCAATTGACGAATATTGAAATGAATTATTTGATCAAGGAAAAATTGAGAATCTCTTTATGATGGGATCATGATCATTAAAATAAATAATAAAAATCCCTAAATATATATTAAGTTAATCGGATGCCTTCCAATGTTTAATACTCGTCAAGATCTAGATTGAGAAGGAGTGGGTTTGCCAAAGCAAGGTGCTTTTATCAATCATGGGAAGACGTGATAAGTAAGTGTACTTAGTTTGTTGAAACATTGGGTCTAACTTAACTAAATCATCACAATAGAATTGTGGGTTTAGAGGCATAGAGTTTGGTGAGATTTATTGGATAAATGTGTACAAATGGTTGTTCCACCAAACTTTCCAAGAGTTATATTTGATATAATCGATAAACGTTGCCTACCTAAATAATCATGTTTTGAGTGTATTAGCCAACGCTATATTAAAACATGGATGAAATATGGATCTTGGCTCACTAAAAAGATTTAAAGAAATGTTTTTCGAATTAATAGTTAGGGCTATTAGTTTGATAAAAATAGTGGGAGGTATATGGTGATATACCATAATCACTTAATGTTGGAGATTACGAAGCTATATAAATAGTAATCGTGATAACTCAACACTAGAACAGGACAAGTAAATAATACTATGCCTACACAGAAATCAGCAAGACATGAAGACAAAGCAGATACAGCGAATCAAGACATTAGAAGAAGTTTTGAAGTCTACTACAGGTCACTGAAAGAAGTTCATTTATATGTTCATGCCTTAGTGAAGAACAATGTTCAAAGACTTTCAGGGTTTCAGATAAGTTGAAGATTCAGTATTGCAGTGCCACTAAAAGATTTCAATGTAGTAGCATTGATTGAAGACAGGCAGTGTTCGAAGCATAGGAATCCAGAAGGGTGAAGACAAAGGTTAAAGAAGACAACTGCAGTCTTGAATTGGATTGTAGTAATGAAGACATTGTCGAAGTACCAGAAAAGATTCCAGTGAAATTACAGTGTCTATCAACAGTCAGTGTTTTGAAGCAATGCAACAGTCCAAGGTTAATCAGCTGAAACAGAACAGAGGTCAAGGGAATTCAATTCAGTGTTAGTCGTTTGTGAACCAGACCAGTGCACTAAGCGTCAGCACAACAAGAAGAGAATTACCTTGATTAATCAGTAGAAAATCAGTTGATCAAGCCAAGCCAGAAGAGTGAAACCAAGTGGTAATTACTTGAAGAATTCAAGAAATATGCTAAGGTAAGTATTACTACATTTGGTGGCATTAATACTCTTGAAGCAATGGAGAGGCGCAGCATGAAGTTCCAAGGCGCAAGAAAATGTTAAGGGAAAATTAAGTGGCGCCTACACAGGGCAATGAGAGTGTAGGCGCAACTAATAAAACCAAGGCGCAAGGAAATGCTGGACTTAGAATGTAAGTAGTGAGTGGCGCCTATACAGGGGAACAGGTGTATAGGCGCAACATATCTACAACCAGGCGCAAGAAAAGCTAAGGCAAAGTGCAAGTGGTGCCTATACAGGGAAACCACTGTATAGGCGCAACAAACATCTATTGGCGCAATGTAAAAGTATTCTAAGGCACAAGTGGCGCCTCCACAGGGCATTGAGAGTAGAGGCGTAACATAGCTTTGATAGAGGCGCAACTAACAAAGCTATACAGGTGCAAGGAATGTTTGCAATATAATCTAAGTGACTTGTGGCGCCTGCACTGTGAACTCAGTGTGCAGGCGCAACAAAACACCATGTGCAACAAAAACTAAGGCAACTTCCTAGTGTTGAACATTAAGTGGCGCTTTCCCTCTGTCACCACAGTAGAGGCGCAACAAAGGCATATTGGCGCAACAAGCAACTAAGTGGCGCCTATACACCATAACCACTCTACAAGCGCAACTTGGGACTTAAGCAATTGTGAAGCAAATCAATTCTATTGATTTGAAAAGTCTACACTATATTAAATAAAATCAATTATTCATTTTGCAATAATTGGTTGGTGAAGAGACAGCCAACCACAGAGAGAGACAGTGAGATATTCAAAGCCGAAGAAGAAGAAGTCACCATGCTAAATCTATACCTTCTTCTCCTGGGTTTTACAATCTAGCCGGTTAATCATGTCACAAATTCTTAGGGCATTGTAAAACACTCACTGTTAGCTTGATTCCAGTTACTATTAAATACTGTCAAACATTGTAATAGGGATTAAGCTTTATCTCTTTGTAGAAGCAAAGAACCCAGTTCTTTGGAAGCCAGTTATTAATTTAACTGGGTGTAGCAAAACCCTCTGGGATTAATACGAGAGTAATATTCCCGGAAACCTGTCTCGCATTTAATTACTTGCTAATTTTCTAGATCATTAATGTTTATTCCTAAACACAGAAAATTAGTAAGCCAACCTCCTAAACACCTAAACACTCCTGAACACGAACCCACTGACCGAACTCTAAATCATATATCCGCAAAAGATTCGCAAGAATTTTTTGATTTAGTGAGTATCGTATTCAACCCCCCTTCTACGATACTTTCGGGACCTAACAATTGGTATCAGAGCAGACTGATTGAAGTTACAAATCAAGATCCGTATCTTAGTGAAGCTCACCGTGCCGAAGCTGTGTGGACTCAGAACGGAGGCCGTGTTAAATAAATTTAATTTTAAACTTTTTAAAATAAAATTTATTTTACAAACTTTTATAAAATTTATTTTATAAACTTTTATTAGTTTATGTTATAAATTTTAATTAGTTTACTTTATAAATTTTAGATAAAATTTATTTTATAAACTTTTATAAAATTTGTTTAACAAACTTTTATTAGTTGATATTATAAATTTTAATTAGTTTACTATATAAAATTTAAATTAGAATTTATTTGATAAACTTTCATAAAATTTATTTTATAAACTTTTATTAGTTTATGATATAAATTTTAATTAGTTTATCTCATAAATTTTAAATAAAATTTATTTTGTAAACGCTCATAAAATTTATCTTATAAACTGTTATTAGTTTGGTTTATAAATTTTAATTAGTTTATCTCTTAAATTTTAGATAAAATTTATTTTATGAACTCTTATGAAATTTATCTTATAAACTTTTAATAAGTTTGTGTTATAAATTTTAATTAGTTTATTTTATAAATTTTAAATATTAAAGTTTATCTTTTAAATTTATTAAACAGTATACGGCTCATCTCTCAAAGGAAGCAGCTAAACGCGGTTACTAAGTTGAAGGTGCTCAAGTTAGTAGATGAAGATTTTTCTGGGTATTTGAATACAACAGAGATTGACTGAAGGTTATCCAATGAAGATTATTCTGGAACAGACTGAAGAAATAGTGGTTTTTAATTTCCCCAGAGGTCTTCTCAAAAGGATCCCACTAATATTTTGGAAGCCGCAAAAGAAGAAGTTAATTTGGGTACAGTTTTGGTTAATTCAAGTTGATGTTGTTGGATGAAAAATCTTGGAGGTTAAAGAGTTGTAAAGGAGAGCAGACTGGACTACCTGGCATCTCTGTGCAAGCGTTGAAGTTTTCTTTCTACAGGAGATTACAGGAAGTTCGTGCTAACACTGCAGATCATCTGGTAAACAGGGTTACAGCCATAGGGAATCTAAGGATACAACCACATTATCTTTAGAGGAACTATCTGTGTGCTGAAGGCCTATGAACTAGAACAAGAGCTGAAGCAGATAATATTTGGTAAAGCAGGTTTTTAGCATATCCACTGTATTTGTGACCCAGGAACCAATTTGATTGAAGTCAAGGTTGAAAACCTCTGAACAGAAGTGAATTGATCCTAGAAGCTGAATTGAAGATGTTGAAGCTCGAGGTAGTGGTCAAGGTGTTGTATGCAAATTTGACACTTTGGAATAACCTGAGATATGGACGACTAGTGAAGCCTGCATGACAACTGGAAGTTCAGTGACGTCAGATTCAGATGGAATCCCAATTCTATATCTAAGGTCCTTACCTATAGATTTCGTAAAGGAGATTTTCAAGATCAGTTCAAGAGGTGGTTGCAAGACAGGGATGGTTTTGATTGTAGAAGATAAGTTTGAGGTTTGCTACACAAAATGAAGAAGCCTGTACAAGCAAAAGATGACAGAGACTATTTTGGGTTGAAGCAGGAATCTCAAGCATTAGTGAGGATGCAGCAAGAGAAAGCACTTGTTGATGAAGTTAAATGCAAGGATGTTTCTATCAGTGAAAGTGATGAACCAAATGGATATCTGGCATCAATGACCAACACTGGAGATGAATCACTAAGCACTTCAAAGGTACACTTTCTAACTAGTATACGTTTATCTAATTCATAACTGCATGATTATTAGGTTTTGAAATGTATTATATTCATGACAGCATGTTAGCATCTTAGGACTTAAATGCTTAATTGATTGCTAAGAATAAGATTGCATGCTAGGGTTCATGAGTTTAATTAGTACATTTCTTACTTAATTTTATATGCAGTAAAATGAATATCTAGAATTAGATAGGGTGTTCTAGACGGTTAGGTGTATCCCCAAACATTTGCTCCTTGAGTTAAATCTTATGTGATTTAATACCTCTGCTAATGTTGTGAAAATTGCTAATAGACAAACAGGTCATAGATCAGATTTTATTTGTTCTTAATGACAAATGACTTGTTAATTGTTTATGTGCTTATTTTCATATGATTTGCTTTTACTCACATAGTTTCTCTTAATTGCTATATTATATCATGTATTGCTTGTTAAGATTAATTGGTTAAAAGATGGTAGAATTATCTAAGTAGTCAGTAAGTCATGTAGATTCGAAGCTTAATCTAAAATTGACTTAGGTAATTAGAGATAGTTAAAAATGTTAGACAACGACAGAATGGATTAGACAGAATTAGTAATTAATTTATTAGTTCTTCTATCCATGTGCTTTTAGAAAAATTTTGAATATCTGTAAATCTGCTTTTTATCTGTTACACTTGTGTAGAATGATTAAAGTAGATAGTACTGAATTTTCTAATATGCATAACATGCCTGAATTGCATAATTCTTATCTAATTCTTTGAAGATGAATGTTTACCATGTGCTCTTATTTCCATGCTTGTTTAGTTATTTGAAAATGCATATCTTAGGACTTGCATAATCTTAGACAAAGCATGTATAAGAATCACAATAGGGTAAAGACTGCTAGTCCACCTTAAGCTAGGTTGGAATCACTAGTCTCATAGCCTTAAGACTACATTGTCAAGGCTGCTGTAAATGAGAAGTGATCAGTCAAAGATAAGTTTGTGCATGTTAAGGTTGAAGCTGTTGTTACCTTTGATAATATCTCTAACCCATCTGGACTCAATTAAAGTTGAGTACCAAGAAGCTTAATCATTTGTGATTGCAGAGTACGTTAACAAAAGTCAAAAGTTATGTGACTTCGTGACATTTAATGTTCGAGGCATATGATTAAGATTAAAGCTCTACTATCACAGCTGGTTGAGAAGGCCTCCCCGATGGTAACCTTTGGAGATGACAGCAAAGGATGTACAAGGGATATGGCTATCATGATTTAAGAACTGTCATCAGTGGAAGCATCTTTCTTGTTGATGGAGTTAAGCACTTTTTAAAGGGCACTAGGGAATTCTTCGTCAAGGGTTTTCTGGAGAAGTGTTTGATCTCAAGCAAGAAGGTTGGAAGCTCGCTCAACTGAGAGTGAGGAAGTTTGTTCGTAGCTGACATGGAATTTCGATGCAAAGGTGAAGTGAACTTTTCAGGAAAGCTTCATCAGTGAAGAGTTAGCTATGGCAAAGGAAGCTCTCACACTTGTCGGTCTACAAGGCAATGGATTCTCTGATAAAGATGAAATTGGTGAGAGGACTGCTTCATATGGAATTCTATCCAGAAGGACATTTTGAAGTATGTCACATAGGGAAGTCAATGGAAACATCACACTGAAGAAAAGTCATAAAAGAAATATGCTTAGTGGTGATTGAAATTGGTAACCCTAATTATAAATTGGTGATGTTCAAGCATTCAACAGACAAAATGTCACAAATGGTGATTGATCAAATAAGGAAGATCAAGTTGGAAACAATTGGTAAGTTGTGAGAACTTTGAAGTCAGATATTGGAACTGCATTTCGCGAGTGAAGTTCTAAATGAAGTCTGCACTGAAAAGGCACTTTGGAAGCTGAAGTAATTAACACAGCATGCTGCCTTATTCAACAAGATCGTGAAAAAAAACATCATTTGAGTTAATGGCCAACCAGAAGCAAACACTAAAACTCTTTCGTGTGTTTGGAGGGAATTGATTTTTAATGAAGATTTATTTGAGTAACTTGACAAGAAGTTAAGGCTCATGGAATAATTCTCCTCGGCTACTCATAGGTGATCGAAAGTCTGAATGTATCGTTCAACTACACCAAGCTCCCAAGCATTAAAGTGAACGACTATTCTGAATCTTTGACAAATTCAGATACAAATGAAGAAGCTGAAGTTGCAAAAGGAATCAATGACAATGATGATGATTCAGATCCTGTTAGTGGAAATCCGCTGTATAAGGTGAAGGATCTTCAACACATCCTAACAGCAACTCAGGGGGAGCAAATAAAAGAAGGATCTACTTGTCATACTCAACAATGAAGATCAAAGGATTTCATTAAGAACATTTCTGCCAAGACAAATGGTTTGAAGTCAAATTCTATCCTGGAGTCTCGTTCTTAGTGATCCGGATTCTTGTGTAGTGGCTAGAAGTGCTAATCGAAATGAACATATATTTTTCGGGACCCAGCAGTTGGGAAAGAGCAATTGTCATCTTACAATTTGTATCAACAATTGGTATCACCCATCATCTGGAATCCCAAAGAATACTGAAGATGCACAGATTGATCCAGATTGAGTGATTGCAATGCAAAATGATCTCAATCAGTTAAAAGGCAGAAAACAACTGAAGCTGGAACCCAAACCCAGACCACTAAAGTCAAAGCTGAAATTGGCACAGTAGGGGTTCTCAGAAACTGGATGACTATTGGCATTATTTTGAGGGACAGAGCCAAACTGGATGCTACAGGTTACTATAAGGCAGAAGGTATCGACGATGATGGAAACAGAATCTTCGGGACTTTCAAGATCAAGCAGTAAGCGCCAGTGACGAGACTTAATCCTTGGGACCCTATCTTTAGGCCTGAACAAGTTGAGGACCTAATAATAGGATATCCCTAGCATATGTGGAGCATTCAAGCATGAAGATCTATCAGATGAATGTGAACAAGTGAACTCCTGAATGGTGAGCTAGAAGATGAAGGTGCAGATCCATTACAATTTGTATATCATTCTCTTCCCAGGCTTTTCTATGACGGAGGTAAGGGTTCAAGCAAAACGTCAAGGACAGGGTATGACTCTCTAACTGTTAATTACTTTAAAAAAGAAGAAGGTGATTTTACATTAGAATTGTTATACATATCTCTCTAGAAATGCAAGGCACACACAATGACATATATATGCAAGTATACCTTAATTCTCGATATGCCTATGTGCAAGTTTCCAAGTGGGACTTAGAGAATCTTATCTTATAGCTGAGTTTTGAATTGTTAGATATCTTAGGGGATCACCAATTCTTGGAATCCGGGACCCTTAAGATAATAGGTTTAACCTAATTGGCTATATAGATATAGATAATGCAGGTTGTAAGAAAGACAGGGAAGTCATTCCTAGAAGCTGTCAATTTCCAGCAACTCTGTTGAAGCTCTTAACTCCACTGAAGGAACAAGCGCATGGACACCAGGTATCATTTCTTTTGAGAGCTGTCCATAGTCGAATAACTTGCATATTTTTGCTAAATAACTTAATGAATTTATTTTATCTAAGTTAAATAGTAAACATGGGATATTATTAATATGCATATTTATTGAAAATCCCATCTGCAAGGAATTCTCAAATGAGTTCACAAGTATTACTTTTTCCCTATTCAAAGGACTTGTGAATTTATTTGAAATCCAGATCCTCATACCTTTTGCTATTAATTTAATTATCATGCTTACATTGTTATATGCATGAGTGGTAGTTAAATTACTTAGCATAAGTAAGAAGCATAATTATTTGTATGTTTTAAATATTTGATGAGTATTAGTCAATGATATCTTGCTTAATTGCTTTGATATTTTGCTCTGATATTCTTAAATATTTTATTACAAATAATTGTGATACTTTTGATATTAGTGACGGTATTTAGAATTTCTGTTCTAAATAAATAATGCATATTTTAAAATGCACTAATATTGAAAGTTGAAGTATTTTCTAAGTTATGTGTATGAAATTCTCAATATTTTATATACTTAGAAAATATTTCTAAAAATAAGTTTGTTTGCGAGGAGTTGTAAAAAGAATCACAAGTATTACTTTTTCCCTATTCAAAGGACTTGTGAATTTCTTTTCAACTAATACCTCGGGCTTACGTATGTCAATTAATAATTGTTATGAGCATGCTTACAATATGCAAAGTGACAATTATTAGATATGGCGTAGGAAGTTAAATGCTAATATTCAATCCAATGAATATTTTAGTATTTAGCGAATTTATTTTATCTTATTGAAATTATGAATTGAAACAATTCAATGTTTATTAGTTTCATAATTTTGATTTGATAAAATAACAGAAGCACAATTTCTTGCATCTTGAAATTATTGATAAATATCGAATAATTGGTATCAGCGTGCAATTAATTGTGATATTTTTAATATTAGTGATAATACAAGTTGTTTATCTGAAATCACTAATAGTAAAAATATATATGCTTATTGTTCTACTGAATAATTGTCATGTATAGTTTATATAAATGCATGTGATTGACAATTGCTTAGTACAACATAAGTATTTAATTTATTTTGGTTTATTTAAATCATGATGATATAAAACAATTCAGTGAAATATCTGTTCCATGATTTAAGTAAATTAAAATAAATTCGAAGCATAATTATTTGTAGTACAAGTATTATCTTTTATTACTTTGTGATAATTGAATAATATTTTATTGCAAAATAATTGTGATATATTAATACTAATGGATTTACTTAGTTTTTATCCTTAGCAACAATTGGTATCAATATATTTAGTTTTCTTTCTTTGACTGGTTTACGATCCTGAATGTATTTAAAAGAAATTTTTGTCTATTTCTTTTTCAAAATGTTTTATGCAAAAATACATTCATTTGTCTATCAGTTTTAGTTAAGAAAACTTAAGAATTCTTTTTCAAAACTTCTCTTTTGAAAAACTTTTCTTTAGGATAATTTTTCTCTAATCTCAGAATACTTTATCCTCTCCCAAAAGCTTGTTTTAAATGTTTTATCTTTAAAAGTTTTTTCTCTCTAAATTTTTCTTTTTAAAGTGGCAGAAACTTTGTGACTGCTATTTTATTTGGAAAAATTATTTTAACTTCGAGGTATCAATCACTTGTAAAATGATTTGTTTTCAAATACTTGTTTCAATGTATGTTTCACATTGATTCATAGTACCAAAACAGTGGTTGTTGCTTTGAAGGCCTAGTACTGTTATGTTAAGCATTCATCCTAACCTTAATTGTCATGTTTTTATTTTAAGTCGGGGATATTATCAGGCAGACGAAAATGATGTAAATCATAATTGCATTATGAGTCAGAAAATCATTGTCTTCTATCTGATAAGGATGTTTTGTAAAACTGTTTTCAAAACATACAGTGCTTAGGTTTAATGGAAAAGAGTCATTTTATTGAGATATAATTTGGTAGAAGAGTTGAATTTCTTCTTTGGTGTAAATTCCCGCGTTTTATTATGGGAAGTTTGCCTTATAAGAAATTCATAAGAAATAGAAACTTTTTCTCTGATACTCCCGCGTTTTATTATGGGATAAGTATCTTAAAGAAAATTTCTATTGATGTCATGCTCTTAAATGATAAATTTTTAAATCTGACAAAACTCTTTTATTAAAAGTGCTTTAATGCAATCATTTACCATTCCTTCTTATATTTTTCTTTCTCCTTGAGATGAGAAATATGTTTTGGAATGTTAAAGTGATTATTTGTTTACCTTTTTAATTGACCCAATCCGATTAGCCCCTAGTGGCTATAGAAGCTGGCTAGGAGGTTGAAAACCCATCAATCTCTGACCCAGGCCTTAATACCAAACACTCATTTCATCCACTTCCATATATTAACCCCTGGAGTTATAAGGAACACATGGTAGTTAGAGGTTGATAAGGGAGAAACTGCACTTGATGCAGCAAATAAGGATGAAGTCGGCAGTGCACCCACAGCTCTACCTCCAGCGAAGTAAAGAAGTATATAAACTGAGGTATCTGTAAGCTCATCTGTATCTTCTCAAAAAGATGTAGAGCTGAAAAGGCAATAAAACTGTCTCTGGAATCATTCTCTCAACAGGGTGAGTCCATTGAAATTCGCTCGTCAGCCAGAGCATCTTGTAATGAGTCAAGCACACCACCGGCACTCACGCTGAAGGTAAGCCTAAACAGATATATACTAGGAACCTTATATAATTTTTGGGACCTAACAATCCTAACAGTTATACTAGGGGCCTAACAATTGGACACATTGCAAAGCGTGCACAGTGTGAGGTATAGGCATGTTAACAAAACACCCGTCATTGGGTTACGAGGGAAACGTAGACTCTAATTTGCCATTCATTACATTGTCTACTACGTCGCCCCTCCTGGAAGGAACATTTCCAGATCCTGAAAAGGAATGTCCACCTCCCGTTTACGGATAAGGTGTGAGGCAACTCCTTGATAGAACAAGGCAGGATTCCCAAAAAGATTTTAAAATCTTGGGATAACCCATCTCAAAGAGGTGAGGCTCCACTAGACAGTGATTTAGCAATCGCTATTGAGTCTGGTGTGAGACAGTGCTTATGCATGATAGATCAAGAACACCTCAACGAGGCAATTCTCCACTTGATAGTGATTCATTTCATTTTGATGAATCAGGTGATAAGAATAGAAATGAATTGACGGATTTCACTTGCAGGTACAGAAGGCTAAATTTGGAAAGCAGAGTGAAAGTGAGAGAGAGAAACACTTGAGTGAAAGTGAGGGAGAGATACACTTGAGTGAGAGATAGGGAGAGAAAGAGTGAAACACTTCTAAGTTCTTGACGCTTAAGTGTAAACACCAACAGAACGTAGTAGAAGTGAGGAAACCACAAGCCAAACACTTACCCTTGCTGCTTGCTACTTCTGAAAGAAAAGTTACTATATTTTTTCCCGATCAACGTCAGACGAGAACCTTCTTTGGAAGACAAACCATTCAAAAGTGGACCTATCAATATCGTGCTATCTTTAAAAATGGGCCATTGGAGGATTCCTCAACTAAGGGGGAGAATTTATAGGGAGAAAAAGGTGAAGTTAATAAGTCTTATCTTCGTATCCTTCGGAAGAGTTAAGAGTTAATCTCCTAAAGGGGTTCGTATCCTGGATTCTTAAGGTAAGTTCCTGGATCCTGGAAGATCAATCCTGGAGATCCTTGGGAAAAGGGGTTCGTATCCTTGGGAGAAGTTAATAGCCTTAGGGGGATATTTTAGACAAGAAGAAGAAAATCTTATCTTCTGATCCTTAGGGGAAACAACAGATATATGGGAGAATCAAGAAGCTTTATTCTATACTTGGAAAAACAGAAATGACTATTCCATTGATTTTCTAAAGGGAGAAGAAGAATAAGAAGGAGAATCACATTCGTAGGGGGAGAACATCATTTGAGCTATGTTCAGTATTGATTGAAGACATACCCAGGAATAATGATTCTTATGAAGCTCTGTTCGTGATAAGTTCTTTAAGTTCACACTATGAAGGATTTTGAAATGGAGAAAGCTCAAACAGACAGAAATGAAGATGATACCACTTGAATATCAGTTCAGTGTCAGAGGAACAAGCATCTCTCATTTCAGTTACAGAAGAAATCTGGAAATGCATTATCTGATCCAGAAAAACCAGTAGCATTATTTACAAGTCTCGGACGATTACTTTTTCTAGTGGTTAGTTGAGTTATCCTCCCTAGGTGATTTGTTTGCTAAGGTTTAACAATCAAATAGGGGGAGATTGTTGGAGATTACGAAGCTATATAAATAGTAATCGTGATAACTCAACACTAGAACAGGACAAGTAAATAATACTATGCCTACACAGAAATCAGCAAGACATGAAGACAAAGCAGATACAGCGAATCAAGACATTAGAAGAAGTTTTGAAGTCTACTACAGGTCACTGAAAGAAGTTCATTTATATGTTCATGCCTTAGTGAAGAACAATGTTCAAAGACTTTCAGGGTTTCAGATAAGTTGAAGATTCAGTATTGCAGTGCCACTAAAAGATTTCAATGTAGTAGCATTGATTGAAGACAGACAGTGTTCGAAGCATAGGAATCCAGAAGGGTGAAGACAAAGGTTAAAGAAGACAACTGCAGTCTTGAATTGGATTGTAGTAATGAAGACATTGTCGAAGTACCAGAAAAGATTCCAGTGAAATTACAGTGTCTATCAACAGTCAGTGTTTTGAAGCAATGCAACAGTCCAAGGTTAATCAGCTGAAACAGAACAGAGGTCAAGGGAATTCAATTCAGTGTTAGTCGTTTGTGAACCAGACCAGTGCACTAAGCGTCAGCACAACAAAAAGAGAATTACCTTGATTAATCAGTAGAAAATCAGTTGATCAAGCCAAGCCAGAAGAGTGAAACCAAGTGGTAATTACTTGAAGAATTCAAGAAATATGCTAAGGTAAGTATTACTACATTTGGTGGCATTAATACTCTTGAAGCAATGGAGAGGCGCAGCATGAAGTTCCAAGGCGCAAGAAAATGTTAAGGGAAAATTAAGTGGCGCCTACACAGGGCAATGAGAGTGTAGGCGCAACTAATAAAACCAAGGCGCAAGGAAATGCTGGACTTAGAATGTAAGTAGTGAGTGGCGCCTATACAGGGGAACAGGTGTATAGGCGCAACATATCTACAACCAGGCGCAAGAAAAGCTAAGGCAAAGTGCAAGTGGTGCCTATACAGGGAAACCACTGTATAGGCGCAACAAACATCTATTGGCGCAATGTAAAAGTATTCTAAGGCACAAGTGGCGCCTCCACAGGGCATTGAGAGTAGAGGCGTAACATAGCTTTGATAGAGGCGCAACTAACAAAGCTATACAGGTGCAAGGAATGTTTGCAATATAATCTAAGTGACTTGTGGCGCCTGCACTGTGAACTCAGTGTGCAGGCGCAACAAAACACCATGTGCAACAAAAACTAAGGCAACTTCCTAGTGTTGAACATTAAGTGGCGCTTTCCCTCTGTCACCACAGTAGAGGCGCAACAAAGGCATATTGGCGCAACAAGCAACTAAGTGGCGCCTATACACCATAACCACTCTACAAGCGCAACTTGGGACTTAAGCAATTGTGAAGCAAATCAATTCTATTGATTTGAAAAGTCTACACTATATTAAATAAAATCAATTATTCATTTTGCAATAATTGGTTGGTGAAGAGACAGCCAACCACAGAGAGAGACAGTGAGATATTCAAAGCCGAAGAAGAAGAAGTCACCATGCTAAATCTATACCTTCTTCTCCTGGGTTTTACAATCTAGCCGGTTAATCATGTCACAAATTCTTAGGGCATTGTAAAACACTCACTGTTAGCTTGATTCCAGTTACTATTAAATACTGTCAAACATTGTAATAGGGATTAAGCTTTATCTCTTTGTAGAAGCAAAGAACCCAGTTCTTTGGAAGCCAGTTATTAATTTAACTGGGTGTAGCAAAACCCTCTGGGATTAATACGAGAGTAATATTCCCGGAAACCTGTCTCTCATTTAATTACTTGCTAATTTTCTAGATCATTAATGTTTATTCCTAAACACAGAAAATTAGTAAGCCAACCTCCTAAACACCTAAACACTCCTGAACACGAACCCACTGACCGAACTCTAAATCATATATCCGCAAAAGATTCGCAAGAATTTTTTGATTTAGTGAGTATCGTATTCAACCCCCCTTCTACGATACTTTCGGGACCTAACACTTAAACATAATTAATATTAAAATTAAAATCCAGTTTATTTTATACACTCTAATATTGTAGATATCAAATGATAAACACAAACAACTTCTCTATGCGATCAGTTCTTGAGAGGGACAAGCTGACGAGAATATATTTCCTTGACTGACATAGGAGCTTGATGATCGTCCTCAGACACTACGATGTTAGTCAAATCTCTTTCCCTGCTCTTAAAGTTGAGAATGTAACATGTGCAAATCATAGTGCTTATTGGAAGCAAATTGATGTTGCGACTGATGTTTCATGTCTCATGCTCGCAAATATGTGTGCTGAGCTTAAGAAGCAACATGAGCATATAGATGCTTATGAGACGATTGAGCACAAGATATATTTAAAAATGAAAGGACACTATACACTTACAAGTAGGGAGAGTGAGACCCGGTTACACCACATGTTCTAAAGATTATAGGGTATAATGAGTACCTTTGAGATATTGGGTTTCCAGATTGGTCTGGAGACTTAGTTAGATTTGATCTTACGATCTTTGGATAAATATTATTCTTAATTTGTTATGAACAATAAAATGAATAAGATTGGTAAAACACCCATTGAGTTGCTAAGCATGTTGAGAACTGCTGAAAGCAAAATGATAAATACATGAACTACTACTATATTGATGGTAAACATAGGGAATGCAAAAGGGAAAGGAAAATGGAAAGGCAATGAGAATATTTGATCTACTTCCGTTGTCAAACCAAAGTCCAATCCCTAAAGTAGACTCTAAAGTCTGAATGAGGTGTTGATAAAGAAGACGATTGTCGCTTCTGTGAAAAATTGGGACACTGGAAATTAAACTGTCATGCTTATTTGGAAGATCTGAAAAAGATGATCAATAAGGGTAAAGCTTTAGGTATCGGGTTAGAATTGGAGTAAAAGTAGCTGCTCTGGTTAGAGGAACTCGTTACTTAACTTTTAACCTATAAGAAAAATTTAGAACTTGATAATTGTTATAACGTGCTTGCAATTGGCAAAGACATTATTTCAGTTTCTTGTTTGGACAAGAAAGGCTTTTTCATTTTAATTAAATAACAATAGTTGTTTATTCTATTTTGATGATGAGGCTTATAATGTTGCACGACTAATTAACAATTTATATGTTCTAAAGTGACTCAAATCAAATATTACCTTTGACACTGTTGTTGAGGCCATATTAATGAGAAACGCATTTCCAGAATACATAAGGATGCATTCATGGATAAGTTTGATTATGAATTATACAAAATGATGTGAATCTTGGTTTATTTGGCAAAATGACTTATACATAGTGATGTATGTGGTCATATGTATACGATGACAAAAGGTAGATTTTATTAACTTCATAAAATTTACTAATTATTTTAGTAGATACAGATATATGTATCTTTTGAAGAACTAATCCGGATCATTTGAAAAGTTCGAAGACTATAAAGACGAAGTAGAAAATATCAAAGAAAAGGTTTTTTGATAGGAGGGATCACACCTTGTTAGACATGGTGTGATCAATGTTGAGTCAAGGAATCTTCCAATTAGTTTTTGGGGTTGCACCCTGGAAACGGCTCCACATACACTTAACCGTGTTCCTACTAAAATGGTTCAAAAGACTCCTTATGAGATATGGACTAAGAAACGTCACATCATGTCATTTACGAAAATTTAGGGCTGTAAAGCGTTTGTGAAACGTCTAATCTCTGACAAGCTAGGACCAAAATCAGATAAATGTAATTTTATGGGATACCCAACTGAAACAGGGCATTATTCTTTCTATAATCCTTCCGAGAACAAAGTGTTTGTTGCTTGAACTGCTATGTTCCTTGAGAGAGATGCTCTCTAAGAAAGACAGTGGAAGGATAATAGATCTCGATGAAGTTCGAGACCCACATGATAACATTGAACCAATGGAGGAACCTAAGCAGAATGTACAAGAAAACAATTATGCTCAAGAAACACAGGTTGTTCGTAGGTCTGGTAGGATTCACCATGAGCCCGAGAGATATTATGGATTTTTCTTGACTCAAGATGGTGATGTGATGCTTGTGGATGAAGATGAGCCTCTCACCTACCAAGACGCTATGAACACTCCAGATTCTAAAAGATGGAACATTTATTTTCATGAAACAGTTAAAAAGAGTTTGACTTTATTCAGAATGAAGATGAAACTTGTGTTTACAAGAAGTTTAGTGGGAGCCATGTGGCATTCCTAGTATTATATGTTGATGATATATTACTAATAGGGAATGCCATTCCTTCTCTATAGACTGTGGAGACTTGGTTGAGAAATAATTTCTCAATGAAAGACTTAGGCGATGTGACCTATATATTAGGGATCATGATCTATAGAGATAGATCAAGGAGATTGATCGGCCTAAGTTAGAGTACATACATTGACAAAGTTTTACATCGATTTCGAATGCAAAGAGGCTAAATGGATATGTCCCAATGTCTCATGGGATAATGATCTCAAAATAAAATTTGTCCTAAATCATTGGATGATAAGGACCGCATGAGTAAAGTTCCATATGCGTTAGCAATTGGTTTTATAATGTATGCAATGATATGTACTCGTCCTGATGTCTCGTATGCTTTAAGCATGATGAGTAGATACCGGTCTAATCCAGGTGAAGGTCACTGAACGACAGTCAAGAATATTCTTAAGTACTTGAAGAGGACTAAAGATTTATTCTTGTTATATGGAGGAGATGTGAAGCTAGTTGTAAGAGGTTTCAGTGATGCTGGTTTCTAGACAGACAAAGATGATTTAATGTTTTTGTTTGGCTTTATGTTTTATCTATTTTATTGAGATGTTGTATGCTGGAATGGTTCACAGCAGAGACAATTGTTGATACTACAATAGAGCCTGAGTATATTGATGCTTGCGAAGTAGCCAAGGAGGCTGTTTGGGCATGTACTTAGGAGATATCACCTAATTAATGAGATTAATGATCAAAGAGATATACATATATGTAAAGTGCATACTAATAATAATATTGCAGACTCACTGACTAAGGCTTTGTCGCAGCAGAAGCATGAAAGTCATACCGGTTCCATGAGTATTGGATACTTGGGTAATTGGCTCTAGTGCAAGTGGGAGATTGTTAGAAATTGTGCTCTAGAGACAATACTTTTTATATTTTAAGGAAAATATTTATTATTAAGGATTATGTTTTATTGATTATTATTTATTTATTATGTTTTATTTACTGCGTAATAAATTGAAAGCATAATAAATGTCCTTGAAATTTTGATACGTATTATATATCTTTAAGTATGTGACTTAAAAATGAGATTATATGAATAGTATCTTATTCTTAAATTCCCTAGTTGAGTATTATTATTTAAGGACAATAATAATGCACAAAGACTAGTATGTTTCTTGACAGATGACCACATCTCATTGGTCATAGGTATGGTGATACTAAAGTCAAGAAAATAAGTGCATGTATCAATGCATGGCACTCGAATGACCCGCCGTGAGATTCTACATGTTAAATAAGTGTCATAAGTAATTCTCACTGTGATAATGGTGTAATGATCCTTAGACCTGAAATCATTATATTTCTATACGAGAATTAATATACTTTGATTACATTAAAAGTTACATTTAACCGGGTGATGATATAAATGGACATTGGGTATATTATGAATCGTATGAGAAATATGAATGATCTAGATGTGATTTAATCCTCCTAATTTTAGGAGTGATATTATTGGCCTCTTGTTTGAGTGAGACTATGAAATGCACGGCCGTGCTCAAATGTTGATTTGATTTTAATAATCTACTCATCGATCAAGAAAATAAAGATTAAATTATGAAGAGGATGACACGAGACATGCCTTGAGTTTAATCTATAATATCAAGATTAAAGGGATTATATTACATGGAACATTATTCACGAAAGGCTTAATCGAATCACCGATTTATTATTATTACTTGGGTAGCAATGATGTATTACTAGATGTCGCTCATTGTTTACAATTTTAATTAGATATTAAAATTGTTGCCAACGTAATAATAACCTACAGGGTCACACACAAAGAATGTTTGAAGGAGAAATAATTTAAATTATGAATTTAAATTAAATAAGTAATTTATTTTATTTATGATATTAATTAAGTGTGACTTAATTAATTATATAAATAGAATAAATGAATTATTTAAACTAATTCCAAAATTAATAATTAATTAATTAAGTGAGACTTAATTAAATAATTTAGAATTTTGGATTAGTATTAATTATAATTGGATTATAATTAGAAAACTTATTCCTCTCTGTATATAATCTTTTTATGGGCTGATTTAATGATAGAGACATATTTTTACTAAACCCTAGCCGTTTTGAGAAAAGAGGAAGATAGAGAGAGAGAAACAGTTTTTGGGTATTAGTACACATCAATCCTTCATGAAAAGTGTTCGTGTGGATACCGTAGAGAGTAGATCGCGAGAGCGGGATACGTGGTGATTAAACAAGCTTTGGACCTCCATTAATCTTCCATTAATGAACTGTTAAATCTTCTAAAGGTATTTATTCTTTATCTCCGAATTAAATCTTTTGTTTTCGCATGGATCCTGCGGAGGGTTTCGCTATTTTGATTTATTTTTCACGCTTATTCCGCTGCGTTTGTGCCTCGAAACCTTTCACATGGAAGCCAGAAAACTTACTGTGAGGGCCTTAAGGTACGCTCTTATTAATGGAATTCCCTATAAGAAATCTTTTGTTATTCCGTACTTGAAATGCCTATGGCTAGATGAAGCCCATGAGGCTTTAAAAGAAGTACACGAAGGGATTTGTGGCCAACCCTTGAGGGCAGAGCTTTGGCTCACAAAATCACTCGTCTAGGCTTTTACTGGTCTGACTTGTTAAAAGATTTGAAAGAGTATGTAGAATGTGTGACAGGTGCCAAAGGCATGCACCAGTCGTCAGACAACCTCCTGAGATGTTGACGTCCATCAATTCACCCATCCCCTTTGCAATGTAGGGAATGGACATTCTTGGATCCTTTCCAATGGATAGCGGATAGAGAAAGTTCCTAATTGTTGCAATTGATTATTTCACTAAATGGATTGAGGCTAAACCACTAGCCAAGATAACCACAAAACAAGTAGCTCAATTTTTCTAGGAAAACATCATATGTAGGTATGGAATACCACGAATCCTGGTGACGGACAATGGCACACAATTCAATAACGAGGAATTCAAGGGATATTGCAATGATAATGACATCGATTTATGTTTCACTTCTGTTGCACATCCCCAAGCGAATGGGCATGCTAAGGTAGCCAATCGAATCATCCTAGATGGTCTCAAGAAAAGGATCGAGCGTTCAGCTAACACATGGGTATATGAACTTTTGCCAATACTCTAGGCATACAAGACCACTCATAAAGTGACCACTAATGCAACTCCATTCTTCTTGGCTTATGGAGCCGATACAGTGGTCCTAGTCGAAATATCACATATATCCCCAACAATCAAAGCCTTCGAGCCCGAGGAAATGAAGAAGGGATGAAGCTTGCATTAGACCTGATTGATGAAGTCAGGGACAAGGCTCATGCAAAGATCGTTGAATATCAAAAGAGGTCATTTTTCTACTACAACCTAAGGGTTAAAGAAAGGTTTTTCAGACAAGGGTACTTGGTCTTCAGAAAAACTGAAACTTCCAGAGTAGGCCCCGAAGGCAAGTTAGCCCCAAATAAAGAAGGCATGTATCATATTAAAAATGCACCATGAAAAAGTAACTTACCTATGTAAGGGATGAGTCCCCTCTTCAACTCGTAACTACCATGCATCGAATGTAAAAACATGAAAAATGCATGAATATTACAAGTGCCAAGTACCGAGCTCAAATAAATAAGAAAGAAACGTGATAAGCCTCGTATGGCCGACATACATAATGAAAGACACAACCATGAGAAGCTTCAACATGCAGAATTCTCATATAAAACTACTCTCAATTGGAGGAAGTAAGGGGATGATTGTACCACAATTTAGGTTCTCCAATGACCTAGCCTCGTAAAAGGACGTCTGAAAGTGAACATCATCCTAAAAAATGCTCTAAAATGTAAAAGCACGATATCATGAAAAATGCTTGAATATATGTAAGTGTAGAAGCACGAGAAATATTTAGATATGCACTAAGAGAAGAAGCACGAAAAATGCTAAGTAAGGAAGCAAGACACGTGAACATGATGATTTAGAAGCCTAAGGGTTTACTCTCCTCCATGGAATACGCTTAAACACAAAAATTTATGACCGATAAGGCTCGGAAAGGACGTTGGTCCTCCACAACGATTTGAGCCGACCACGTCTTGGGGATCAAGAGCTCGAAATAACTCCATACAAGGAGTGAAAGGGGGTCTCTAAAAAATCATATTCCTAAATGAGGGTTGACCCAACCGTCGATCCAACTAAAATCTATGAAGGGACAATCGACCAAAGAAAAGGCTTGACTAGAGCAGTAAATTAGCCCAAGAAATGGCTTAAAATCAACTAGGAACCCTCATCGACCAGGAGCCAAGAAATGGTTTAAAATCGACTATGAACCCTCGTCGACTAGAAGCCAAGAAATGGCCTAAAATCGACTAAAAACTCTCATCGACTTGGAGCCTAGAAATGGCCTAAAAACGACTAGAAATTCTATTACTAGGAATCACACACGACCAGGAATCCATGAAGGATCCTCGTCTTGAAAGACCAGGATTCATAATCCACAATATGGCAGTATTTAACCAAGACCAGGATTCATAATCCATAATATGGCAGGATTTAGCCAAGACCAGGATTCATAATCCACAATATGGCAGGATTTAGCCAAGACCAGGATTCATAATCCACAATATGGCAGGATTTAGCCAAGACCAGGATTCATAATCCATAATATGACAGGATTTAGCCATGACCAGGATTCATAATCCATAATATAATAGGATTTAGCCATGACCAGGATTCATAATCCACAATATGACAGGATTTAGCCAAGACCAGGATTCATAATCCACCAAATGGCCGGATTTATCCAAGACCAGGATTCTCAGCCAAACTTCAAATGACGAGGATCCGTGGTCGACCAGGAATTCACAAAGATCCTCAGCCGACCAGGAATCCCACTCGACCAGGAATCCATAAGGATCCTCAACCGACTAGGAATCCTACTCGACCAGGAATCCACAACGATCCTCAGCCGACCAGGAATCCACAACGATCCTTGACCGACCAGGAACCATACAAGACCAGGAATCTCAGCCGACCAGGATCCCATGACAAGCTAAAAACGACTAGAAATCCTCCAAGACTAGGATTCCTACTCAGGCCTCAAAAGACCAGGAATCCTCCAAGACCAGGATTCCTAGTCAAGTCTCAGAAGACAAGGAATCCTCCAAGACCAGGATTCCTACCCAGGCCTCAAAAGATCAGGAATCCTCCAAGACCAGGATTTCTAGTCAAGTCTCAGAAAACCAGGATTCCTACTCAGGCCTCAAAAGACCATGAATCTTCGAAGACTAGGATTCTTACTCAGGTCGTAAAAGACCAGGAATCCCATTCGACTAAGAATTCAGTCGAAAAGAAATTATGGAAATTTCCTAGAAAATCAAGGAAAAATACCTGTGGATACAAATAAATTTGGAAAAATTCTTTAAAAATAGAGAAAAATTCCAAAAAAAATACCTGTGGGTAAGAATAAATTATGAAAATTTATTTATAAATAGAGGAAAAATCCTAGAAAAATACATATGGGTACGAATAAATTATGGAAAATTCTCTATAAATAGAGAAAAATTCCTAGAAAAATACCTGTGGGTACGAATAAATTATGAAAAATTATCTATAAATAGAGGAAAATTCCTAGAAAAAATACCCGTGGGTACAAATAATTAATGGAAAATTATAGATAAATAGAGGAAAATTCCTAAAAAAATACCTGTGGGTAAGAATAAATTATGAAAATTTATATATAAATGGAGGAAAAATCCTAGAAAAATACCTATGGGTACGAATAAATTATGGAAAATTCTCTATAAATAGAGAAAAATTCCTAGAAAAATACCTGTGGGTACGAATAAATTATGGAAAATTATCTATCAATAGAGGAAAATTCCTAGAAAAAATACCCGTGGGTACAAATAAATTATGGAAAATTCTCTATAAATAGAGGAAAACTCCTAGAAAAATACTCGTGGGTACAAATAAAATTTTCTATAAATGGAGAAAAATTCCTAGAAATTAAGGAAAAATAGTTGTGGGTACGAGAAAAGAATCGTGAAAAATTCTTCATAAATGAAGGAGAACTTCAACGACAAAATCATAAACCTTAACTTCTACAAAGTATTACACACTTTACAAAAGTTGGGGGCAAATGATGTGGGCTGAAAGTAAGCCCTAAAGATACAATTAATGTGGCATTAATTAGACCTAGTCTGGTCCAAAAGGAAGGCCCAATTAATGAGGCTTGAAACCCTAATTAGTAAATAAATTCGTAATTAATTGATTGGCTAAATATACAGCTAATTAATTATAACCAACTACATGGAAACTACTCCAAGGAGTAGCCTCCAAGACACCTCAATCAACAAGAAAACCCATTCCTACTTGGAAACTACTTCTATCACAAGAAGAATCTAGAATCCTTCTAGGAGGTGGCCTGCCCACCAATGTTCCTAAACCTACTCTAATTTTTAGACTCTCTACGTCTATATAAAGGGCCTAACCCCTCATTCTTAGAACTATATTTTGGCTTGATTCTCAATACGCTTGAGATACGTAGGCATCTTGTGATGGCAGTATTAAGCTACGAAACACAAGCTCAGCCATTAGGGCTCGATAAGCTCCGACACACATCGCAATCACTATACCCTAGTTTTTAAACCATAAAATATACTATTATGAAATGATATCTTTGATATTAAATTACTTAATTATTTTAATATTTGTACGATTAAAAAATAAAATTTAAATACACTTGGTGTTATGTCCAAAATCATCATAGAAGGGGGGGGGGGTTGAATATGATATGATAGATTTTTTATGTAATTGCGGATTAAGTATTTGTGTTCTTTAAGATATAACAATGGCAATTAATGAAACACAACGATTCGGGGAAATAACAATGTACTATTAAATCCCTGAGGTGCTATACTTCTAATCAAATGATTAGCTTCAATGGGTTCAATCTAGATTACAATAGAAAATACAGTTGGGTGATATTAATGTCAAGCTTTAATGGTGCTTGTTAGGAATCTACATGTGATTTGATGATAACATTAATCTTAGAATCATAGAAATTTTATTTGATGTATCTGATCAATTAATATGAAAGTTATAAATATCAATTGATCAGAAAACCATTTATCAGTTGAAGTGTTTATATGAATCAACTGATAATTTGGATTGTAGCATAGGTGTACATAGTCTATTTCAATCGATAAGGTGTAAATCAATTGATATTTTGTTAATCAATTGATGTTAGAGTCGATTGATATAGATCATCAATTAATGTGTAAATTAAACTGTTAAATTGTAATTATGTGAAGACAAGAAATTACACAAGTGAAGGATGATCAATTGATATTGAAGCATTGATGGATGAGGGATCAATCGAAGAAGCCAAGTCAAGCATTGAAGAACATCAACTGATGTGAAAACCCATTGTTAGGTCCAAATGTGTTGTAGAGGGGGGGGTGAATACAACTTTTTCAAAGTAATGAGAGAATATACAAATATGCATGTAGTAAATGATGACACAGAATTTCAAGAATATAACTTTATATTCATTGAAGGGTTTGCTACAACATTCATAAAAGTATCAGGATCAGTTGAATAATAAATACAACAATTGAAGCTTGATTCAACTGATCCTCTCTCTCACTTCTGTTTTACAGTAAATGCTCTCTCTTTAAAATTATCGTTACAATACAGAGATGGACTTAAAGTCTTTTTACAAATAAAACAAAGTGCTGCTTTTATAATGTCGTGTAGTCTTGATCTTGTCCTTTTTGTGTACGTGGCCCAATCAGGACTCGTCAACAAAAAGTACTTTCCCAACCACTCTGGATCAACCGTTCACAATAAGCCACTTGTCCCTTGAACATTAAATGCTACATATCGACCCGCATCTCGATCTCGGCCTGGACCCATCTCGATCTCGATCTGTGAGAATCTCGATCTCGATCTGTGAGAATCTCGATCTCGATCTGTGAGAATCTCGATCTCGATCTGTGAGAATCTCGATCTCAATCTGTCGTGGATCGAGATTTGCCTTTGCAATGTTTATCTTTAATTATAAATCTCGACCCGCATCTCGATCTGCTGTGGATCAACATTTGCTTTAGCAAATATGCACTCATCGAATGTTGACTTTCTTTAGTGACTAATTGTGGATTGACCTTTATGAGCAAGTTTCCCTAGCTTCTTCAATATTCTTCAACAAGCTCTTGACCATGGATCTCTACTACTGACATAAACTTGCTATCAATGTCCTGACACTTGATGCAACGGTCTGGTTCATAAGTGACTAGTCTTGATAGGGTTCTTGCTTCTAAATAGATTACCATGTTCAATTGGTAATGTGGCTTCCCAATAAGTGGTTCGAACATTAACTGTCAATAAACAATGTAACTTCACTAGAATCTTTTCTGGTACTTCGACAAAGTCTTCATTACTACTACAATCTTGAATACTTCATTCTCTGTTCTTCACTGATTGTCAGTGAGTATAACTTCAAGACTGTAGCTGTCTTCTTTAACCTTTGTCTTTACCATGTCTTCAATTCTTCTAGATTCCTATGCTTCAAACACTGTTTATCTTCAATCAATGCTGTTACACTGAAATCTTTTAGTGGCACTTCTATACTGAATCTTCAACACTTCTGAAACCCTAAAAGTCTTTAAACATTATTCTTCACTGAGGCATGAACATATAAATGAACTTCTTTCAGTGACCTGTAGTAGACTTCAAAACTTCTTCTAATGTCTTGATTCACTGTATTTGCCTTGTCTTCATGTCTTGATGATTTCTGTGTAATCGTAGTATTATTTACTTGTCCTGTTCTAGTGTTGAGATATCACGATTACTATTTATGCAGCTTCGTCATTTCCAACAATCTCCCCCTATTTGATTGTTAAACTTTTAGCAAACAAATAACCTAGGGAGGATAACTCAACTAACAACTAGAAAAAAAATGTCCGAGACTTGTAAATAATGCTACTGGTTTTTCTGGATCAAATATTGCATTTCCAGAATTCTTGTGTGACTGAAACGAAAGATGCTTGTTCCTCTGACGCTGAACTGATATTCAAATTGTATCATTTTCATTTCTGTCTGTTTGAGCTTTCTCCGTTTCAAAATCCTTCAGTTTGAACTTAAAGAACTTATCATGAACAGAGCTTCATAAGAATCAATTCCTGGGTATGTCTTCAACCAATACTCAACATAGCTCAAATAATGTTCTCCCCCTGCGAATATGATTCTCCTTCTCCCTTTAGAAAATTAATGGAATAGTCATTTCTGTTCTTCCCACTTAGATTAGGAATCCTCTTCTGACAACTCCTTTCAAGTATAGGATACAGCTTCTTGATTCTCCCATATTTCTGTTGTTTCCCCTCAGGATCAGAAGATAAGATTTTCTTTTTCTTGTCCAAAATCTCCCCCTAAGGATATTAACTTCTCCCAAGGATACGAACCCCTTTCTCCAAGAATCTTCCAGGATTCAGGATACGAAACCTAAGGATATTAACTCTTAACTCTTCTGAAGGATACGAAGATAAGACTTATTAACTTCTTCTTTTTCTTGTTATAGCTATAACATTATAACTTCTCCCTCTTTATCCTTTTTCTTGTTATAACTATAACACTATAAATTCTCCCCCTTAGTTGAGGAATCCTCCAATGGCCCACTTTTGAAGATACCAATTGTTAGGTCCAAATTTTAGATGGTTTGTCTCCCAAAGAAGGTTCTCGTCTGTCGTTGATCGGGAAAAAATAGTAACTTTTCTGCCAGAAGTAGCAAGGAGCAAGGGTAAGTGTTTGGCTTATGGTTTCCTCACTTATACTTCGTTCTGTCTAGTAGAGCCTCACCTCTTTGAGATGGGTTATCCCAAGATTTTAAAATCTTTTTGGGAATCCTGCCTTGTTCTATCAAGGAGTTGCCTCACACCTTCTCCGTAAACGGGAGGTGGACATTCCTTTTCAGGATCTGGAAATGTTCCTTCCAGGAGGGTCAACGTAGTAGACAATGTAATGAATGGCAATTTAGAGTCTACGTTTCCCTCGTAACCCAATGACGGGTGTTTTGTTAACATGCCTATACCTCACACTGTGCACGTCTTGCAATGTGTCCCTAAAATATATCTGTTTAGGCTTACCATCAGCATGAATGCCAGTGGTGTGCTTGACTCATTACAAGATGCTCTAGCTGACGAGCGAATTTCAATGGACTCACCCTGTTGAGAGAATGATTCCAGAGACAGTTTTATTGCCTTTTCAGCTCTGCATCTTTTTGAGAAAATACAGATGAGCTTACAAATACCTCAGTTTATATACTTCTTTACTTCGCTGGAGGTAGAGCTGTGAGTGCACTTCCGACTTCATCCTTATTTCTCTCTTATCAACCTCTAACAAACATATGTTCCTTATAACTCCAAGGGTTAATATATGGAAGTGGATGAAATGAGTGTTTGGTATTAAGGCCTGGGTCAGAGATTGATGGGTTGTCAACCTCTTGGCCAGCTACTATAGCCACTGGGGGCTAAACAGATAAAATCAATTTAAATAAGATAAAAAGATAATCACTTTAACATTCCAAAATATATTTTTCATCTCAATGAGAAAATAAAAATAAAAATATAAAGAGGAATGGTAAAGGGATTGCATTAAAGCACTTTTAATAAAAGAGTTTTGTCAGATCGAAAAAAAATTAATCATTTAAGAGCATGACACTAATAAAAATTTTCTTTAAGATACTTATCCCATAATAAAACGCGGGAGTATCAGAGAAAAATTCTATCACTATGAATTTCTTATAAGGCAAACTTCCCATAATAAAATGCGGGAATTTACAACAAATAAGGAATTCAACTCTTCTACCAAATTGTATCTCAATAAAATGACTCTTTTCCATTAAACCTAAGCACTTTATGTTTTGAAAACAGTTTTGCAAAACATCCTTATCAGATAGAAGAGAATGATTTTCCGACTCATAATTCAATTATGATTTACATCATTTTCGTCTGCCTGATAATGTCCCCGACTTAAAATCAAAACATGACAATTGGGGTTGAATGTATGCTTAACATTACAGTACTAGGCCTTCAAAGCAACAATCACTGTTTTGGTACTATGAATCAATGTGAAACATACACTGAAACAAGTAGTTAAAAACAAATCATTTTACAAGTGATTTGTACCTCGAAGTTAAAACAATTTTTTTTAAAAGAGAGAAAAAGCTTTTAAAAATAAAACATTTAAAACAAGCTTTTGGGAGGGAATAAAGTTTCGAGAGAATAGAAAGATTATCCTTAAGAAAAGTTTTTCAAAAGAGAGGTTTTGAAAAAGAATTCTTAAGTTTTCTTAATTAAAACTGATAGAGAAAATGAATGTATCTTTGAATAAAACATTTTGAAAAAGAAATAGACAATAAATTTCTTTTAAATACATTCAGGATCATAAACCAGTCAAAGAAAGAAAACTAAATATATCACAATTATTTTGCAATAAAATATTATTCAGTTATCACAAAGTAACAAAAGATAATACTTGTACTACAAATAATTATGCTGCGAATTTATTTTAATTTACTTAAATCATGGAACAGATATTTCATTGAATTGTTTTATATCATCATGATTTAAATAAACCAAAATAAATTAAATACTTATGCTGTACTAAGCAATTGCCAATCACATGCATTTATAAAAACTATACATGGCAATTATTCAGTAGAACAATAAGCATATCACAATTAATTGCACGCTGATACCAATTATTCGATATTTATCAATAATTTCAAGATGCAAGAAATTGTGCTTCTGTTATTTTATCAAATTAAAATTATGAAACTAATAACCATTGAATTGCTTCAATCCATAATTTCAATAAGATAAAATAAATTCGCTAAATACTAAAATATTCATTAGATTGAATATTAGCATTTAACTTCCTACGCCATATCTAATAATTGTCACTTTGCACATTGTAAGCGTACTTATAACAATTACTAATTGATATACGTAAGCTCGAGGTTATAGTTGAAAAGAAATTCACAAGTCCTTTAAATAGGGAAAAAGTAATACTTGTGATTCTTTTTACAACCCCTCGCAATAAAATCAATTTTAGAAATATTTTCTAAGTATATAAAACATTGAGAATTTTATACACATAACTTGGAAAATACTTCATCTTCCAATATTAGTGAGTTTTGAAATATGCATTAATTATTTAGAACAGAAATTCTAAATACCATCACTAATATCAAAAGCATCACAATTACTTGTAATAAAATATTTTAAGACTCTTAGAGCAAAATATCAAAGCAATTAAGCAAGATATCATTGACTAATTCTTATCTAATATTTAATATACAAATAATTATGCCTCTAATTTATTTTAATTTACTTAAATCATGGAACAGATATTTCACTGAATTGTTTTATATCATCATGATTTAAACAAATCAAAATAAATTGAATACTTATGCTAAATAATTTAACTATTACTTATGCATAATACTTTACAAGCAAGATAATTAAACTAATAGCAAAAAAATATGAGGTACTAGATTTCAAATAAATTCACAAGTGTTTGAATATTGAACATTTAATACTTGTGAGCTTATTTAAGAATTCCTTGCAGATGGGATTTCCAACAACTATGTATATTAATAATATCCAAAGTTTACTAACCAACTTAGATAAAATAAATTCATCAAGTTATTTAGCAAACATCTGCAAGTTATTCGACTAAGGACAACTCTCAAAAGAAATGATACCTGATGTCCATTAGCTTGTTCCTTCAGTGGTATGAAGAGTTCAACAGAGTTGCTAGAAATTGACAGCTTCTAGGAATGACTTCCCTGTCTTTCGTACAACCTGCATCATCTATATTTATATAGCCAATTAGGTTAAACCTATTATCTTAAGGGTCCCAGATTCCAAGAATTGGTGATCCCCTAAGATGTCTAACAATTCATAACTTAGCTATAAGATAAGATTCTCTAATTTCCACTTGGAAACTTGCACATAGGCATATCGAGAATAAAATATATGGTCTTTTTGCACTTGAATAAGTAATGAGCTTATCATACCTCTATAGCTTGTCACTTCAGTTCATATACCTGATTTGCCCTGATCAAGCTTAGTGGTCTGTTGGAAAGTAGTCTTGGCAGGTCTAGAATCTTCCAAATTGCGCATCTTCAAAAGATCCTTGACTTCCTTTAATTGCCATCATTCTTTCGAATTAATTATAATCCAGAAAGAATTGCAACTCTTCCAACATGCTCATTTTGTACCTACTCTGCATTAACTTAGCAAAAATATATCTTGCCAAATTTTCGTTAGTAGACCCACATATAATATACTCATGGTATACTTAACACATATATAACATTGTGTGTGCCTTGCATTTTGGAGAGATATATGTGTATAACTTACTCTACTGTAAAATCATATTAAAGTAATTAACAGTCAGAGTGTCATACCATGTCCTTGACGTTTTTTTTTTCTTTTTTTTTGAATCCCTATCTCCGTCATAGAAGAGCTTGCGAAGAGAATGATATACAAATTGTAATGGATCTGCAACTTCATCTTCTAGCTTCACCATTCAGGAGTGCACTTGTTCACATTCATCTGATAGATCTTCATGCTTGAATGCTCCACATGTGCTAGATTGTTAGGTCCTAATCGTTGAGTCCCTGAAAATTGTTAGGTCCCCATTGATGAGTCCCAAGGGATCAAGTCTCGTCACTGGTGCTTACTGCTTGATCTTGAAAGTCCCGAAGATTCTGTTTCCATCATCGTCGATACATTCTGCTTTAAAGTCCTGTAGCACCCAGTTTGGCTTTGCCCCTCATAACAATGCCAATAGTCATCCAGTTACTGAGAACCCTTACTGTACCAATTTCAGCTTCGACTTTAGTGGTCTGGGTTCCAGCTTCAGTAGTTTCTGCCTTCGAACTGATTGAGATCATCTTGCATTGCAATCACCCAATCTGGACCACTTTGTGCTTCTTCAGTATTCTTTGGGATACCAATTGTTAGTTCTTGACAATTGCTCTTTCCCAAGAGTAACTATTTACTTTGCATAGCACTTCTAGCCTTTACTCAAGAGTCCGGATCACTAAGAACGAGACTCCAGGATTGAATTTGACTTTAAACCTTTTGTCTTGGCATAAATGTTCTTAATGAAATCCTTTGATCTTCATTGTTGAGTATGACTAGTAGATCCTTCTTTCATTTGCTCCCTCTGAGTTGCTGCTAAACATTAATTCCTTCTGCAACCTCAGCTTCTACATCAGTATCTGAATTTGTCAAAGATTCAGAATAGTCGTTCATTTGAATGCTTGGGAGCTTGGTGTAGTTGGTCTTCACATTCAGACTTTTAATCACCTTTTGTTTTCACATCACTTAAGCCCTGAAGACTTTTGACTTCAATGAGTAGCCGAGGAAAATTGTTCCATGAGTCTTAACTTAACTTGCCAAGATACTCAAATAAATCTTCAATTAATAACAATCTCCTCCAAACACACGAATGAGCTTCAGTGTTTGCTTCTTGTTGGCCATTAACTCAAATGATGTCTTTTCACGATCTTGTTGATTAAAGCAGCATGTTGTGTTAATTGCTTCAGCTTCAAAGTACCTTTTTCAGTGCAGACTTCATTTAGAACTTCACTCGCGAAATGCAGTTCCACTATCTGACTTCAAAGTTTTCACAGCTTACCAATTGTTTCCAACTTGATCTTCCTTTTTGATCAATCACCATTGTGACATTTTGTCTATTGAATGCTTGAACATCACCAATTTGTAATTGGGGTTATCAATTCCAATCACCACTAAGCATATGACTTTCCTTCAGTGTGATGTTTCCATTGACTTCCCTATGTGACATACTTCAAAATGTCCTTCTAGAAAGAATTCCATATAAAGCAGTCCTCTCACCAATTTCATCTTTATCAGAGAATCTATTGCCTTGCAGACTAACAAGTGTGAGAGCTTCTTTTGCCATAGCTAACTCTTCATTGATAAAGCTTTACTGAAAAGTTCACTTCATCTTTACATCCAAATTCCATGTCAGCTACGAACAAACTTCCTCAACCGCAGCTGAGTGAGCATCCAACCTTCTTGTTTGAGATCAAACACTTCTCCAGAAAACCTTTGACAAAGAATTCCCTAGTGCCCTTTAGAAAGTGCTTAAGTCCTTCCACAAGAAAGATGCTTCCACTGATGACAGTTCTTAACACATGATAGCCATATCCCTTGTACATCCTTTGCTGTCATCTCCAAAGGTTACCATCGGGGAGGCCTTCTCAACCAGTTGTGATAGAAGAGCTTTAATCTTAATCATATGCCTCGAACAATAAATGTTACGAAGTCACATAATTTTTCGCTTTCATAACATACTCTGCGATCACAAAAGATTAAGCTTCTTGGTACTCAACTTCAATTGAGTTCAGATGGGTTAGAGATATTTTCAGAGGTAACAACAGCTTCAACCTTAATATGCACAAGCTAATCTTTGACTGATCACTTCTCATATACTGCAGCCTTGACAAAGTAGTCTTTAGGCTATGAGACTAGTGATTTCAACCTAACTTAAGGTGAACTAGCAGTCTTTACCCTATTGTGACTCTTATACATGCTTTGTCTAAGATTATGCAAGTCCTAAGATATGCATTTTCAAATTTAACTAAACAAGCATGGAAATAAGAACACATGGTAAATATTCAGCTTCACTGCATAAAAGCACATGGATAGAAGAACTAACAAATTAATTACTAATTCTGTCTAATCCATTCTGTCGTTGTCTAACGTTTTTAACTATCTCTAATTACCTAAGTCAGTTTTAGATTAAGCTTCGAATCTACATGACTTACTGACTCTGAGATAATTCTACCATCTTTTAACCAATTATCCCTAACAAGCAATACATGATCTAATATAGCATTTAAGTACAACTATGTGAGTAAAAGCAAATCAAATGAAAATAAGCACATAAACAATTAACAAGTCATTTGCCATTAAGAACAAATAAAATCTGATATATGACCTGTTTGTCTATTAGCAATTTCACAACATTAGCAGAGGTATTAAATCACATCAAATTTAACTCAAGTTTCAGCAAATGTTTAGGGATACACCTAACCGTCTAGAACACCCTATCTAATTCTAGATATTCATTTTACTGCATATAAAATCAAGTAAGAAATGTACTGATTAAACTCATGAATCCTAGCATGCAATCTTATTCTTAGCAATCAATTAAGCATTTAAGTCCTAAGATGCTAGCATGCTATCATGAATATAATACATTCCAAAACTTAATAAACATACAGTTCTGAATTAGATAAACGTATACTAGTTAGAATGTATACCTGTGAAGTGCTTAGTGATTCATCTACAGTGTTGGTCATTGATGCCAGATATCCATTTGTTGCATCACTGTCACTGATAGAATCAACCTTGCATTTAACTTCATCAACAAATGCTTTCCCTTGCTGCATCCTCACTAATGCTTGAGATTCCTGCTATAACCCAACATAGTGTCTTCATCTTTTGCTTGCTCCTTTTCTGATCTTGTAGGTGTCATACTCCATCTTGAGTAAAAGTGTTTTGTTGATCTCAGCGGTACCTTCCATGATGACCTCTATTTCTAGGTTTATCGAACGGACGTATCGAAAGCTATTTGCTCCTTATCAGCATCTGAAAAGTCCACTCCCTCTTTGGGCTCAGACCGATGTGGTACAATCACATCTCCTTCCATATGCTCAGGAACAACAACCATCGTAACAAATTCATTATCAAAACCCATTCTTCATTGATCTCGGTCGAACACTGGAATCTTGAATTGATTTTAAGGTGCCATCTTAATATAGATTTAGAATAGAGATAATAAACTTTTCTTATTACTTGAGTAGTAATTAAAAGAAAATTGAATTATCTCCAAATGAATCAAAGTTCCAAAACTGGTCACCAAAAATAATTCTAAGTACCCGACGCTAGGCTCTGTAGATAATCTATGTCGATCTCGATCTACATCTCGAGGTCGATCTCGATGTCGACAGATCGAGATTTACCTTAACATATTTTAAGCCATTTTCGCAAGTCGATCTCGATCTCGATCTACAAAACTTTTGCCTATGTCAAAATTTCACCAAGTCGAAATTCTCAAAGTAGATATTCTCAAGTCGAACTTTTGTCCTTGGTCGAAATTTGCTGCCTGACTTTCACACTTTTTGACTTTTGTGTCTTTTCTCACCTACCTCACCTAACAACCACGTGCTAGGTACAGAGTCTTCTGATAATTACTTTTTGTGCAGTGAGTCTGTCTAATCAAAAGCCAATAACACCCTTTTCACTTTATGTCTTTAGAAAAGGTAATCAAAAAGTTGCTGGGTTTATCTTCTTTACAAGAACAGCGATGAACACGTGAAGAACACCACAAACCAAAGTACCCAGTTTAATTCACAACAATTATCTAAAATACACCCAAGCTAAATAATTACACCTGGAGTATTTAAATAATTTTAGGATGAGTTTTCACTGTTTAATTAATTTAAGTACACTTTTCAAGAAAATCTTAAAAAGTAGATCTGGACTTGAAAACTCCCTAATCTTCTACCAAACACAAGGATCTATGTTTTGTATGTCAAACATTAGGCTATGATACCAATTGTTAGTTCCAAATGTGTTGTAGAGGGGGGGGGGTGAATACAACTTTTTCAAAGTAATGAGAGAATATACAAATATGCATGTAGTAAATGATGACACATAATTTCAAGAATATAACTTTATATTCATTGAAGGGTTTGCTACAACATTCATAAAAGTATCAGGATCAGTTAAACAATAAATACAACAATTGAAGCTTGATTCAACTGATCCTCTCTCTCACTTCTGTTTTACAGTAAATGCTCTCTCTTTAAAATTATCGTTACAATACAGAGATGGACTTAAAGTCTTTTTACAAATAAAACAAAGTGCTGCTTTTATAATGTCGTGTAGTCTTGATCTTGTCCTTTTTGTGTACGTGGCCCAATCAGGACTCGTCAAGAAAAAGTACTTTCCCAACCACTCTGGATCAACCATTCACAATAAGCCACTTGTCCCTTGAACATTAAATGCTACATATCGACCCGCATCTCAATCTCGGCCTGGACCCATCTCGATCTCGATCTGTGAGAATCTCGATCTCGATCTGTGAGAATCTCGATCTCGATCTGTCGTGGATCGAGATTTGCCTTTGCAATGTTTATCTTTAATTATAAATCTCGACCCGCATCTCGATCTGCTGTGGATCAACATTTGCTTTAGCAAATATGCACTCATCGAATGTTGACTTTCTTTAGTGACTAATTGTGGATTGACCTTTATGAGCAAGTTTCCCTAGCTTCTTCAATATTCTTCAACAAGCTCTTAAACATGGATCTCTACCACTGACATAAACTTGCTATCAATGTCCTGACACTTGATGCAACGGTCTGGTTCATAAGTGACTAGTCTTGATAGGGTTCTTGCTTCTGAATAGATTACCATGTTCAATTGGTAATGTGGCTTCCCAATAAGTGGTTCGAACATTAACTGTCAATAAACAATGTAACTTCACTAGAATCTTTTCTGGTACTTCGACAACGTCTTCATTACTACTACAATCTTGAATACTTCATTCTCTGTTCTTCACTGATTGTCAGTGAGTATAACTTCAAGACTGTAGCTGTCTTCTTTAACCTTTGTCTTTACCATGTCTTCAATTCTTCTAGATTCCTATGCTTCAAACACTGTCTATCTTCAATCAATGCTGTTACACTGAAATCTTTTAGTGGCACTACTATACTGAATCTTCAACACTTCTGAAACCCTGAAAGTCTTTAAACATTATTCTTCACTGAGGCATGAACATATAAATGAACTTCTTTCAGTGACCTGTAGTAGACTTCAAAATTTCTTCTAATGTCTTGATTCACTGTATTTGCCTTGTCTTCATGTCTTGTTGATTTCTGTGTAATCGTAGTATTATTTACTTGTTCTGTTCTAGTGTTGAGTTATCACGATTACTATTTATACAGCTTCGTCATTTCCAACACCCATCGATTAGTATATCGATTAATAACATCTATCAATTGATAAACCATCTTTTATCAATCGATGGATATAAAGATCAATCGATGAAGAACATCAGTTGATGGATTAAAGGATGGATCAATTGATATGCTTAACAGCAAATTATCAATTGAGTGTGACAACATAGAAAGAATATATGTTGAAGATCCAGAGAACAAAAGCACTCCTATGGAAGACAATCTAGAGTGGCTGTGAAGACTCAATCAGAAGCTGTCTTTTCAAACCTTTTCAAAGATAGAAAAAGGTAAAAGAAAGGCAGGTAGAAATAATCCTAGAATAGGAATTGTAAAAGCACACTTGTGGTATATAAACAAGTGTAGAAACATTATTAGAAGACAGACAAGTTAGACAATATTTCTTAATCAACTGTTCCAGCTTGAGAGTACATTTGTAAGAACAGTTGATTTGTTTTCTAATCTTGTAAAACAATAGCTAGGTTTCTTTTAACCTAAGAACATTGAGCAAAAATTTACACTGATGGAAAAACTAATCCATCAGTAATTTTAAATCTCTTTGTTCAGTTTATTTTTCAGTCTTAAATTGTTCGAACATATTCTCACTAATTCTTAAACATCAAGAACAAATATTATAACAAAAAAAAAGTTTTAATATTTGTATTCAACCCCCCTTCTACAAATATTAGCATTGTTCTAGAGGAATAACAATTGGTATCAGAGCAGACTTTCAACATACAGAAAGTTTAAAGATCAAGAACAATCAATATGGTCCAAAAAGATTCAGGTGTGAAAATTCCAGTTTTAGAAAAAGATGAATATTTTCCATGGAAGGTCAAAATGCATCTGCATCTTCTTTCTCTCGACCCTTCTTATGTTCACTGCATAGAGAAAGGTCCTCATATTCCCATGAATCTAGTTACAGGTGTAAACCCTGATGGAACTCCTGCACTTGACAAACATGTTCCAAAACTCATCTCTGAGTTCACAAAAGAGGATGAAAAAGAAGTACTCAAAGATAAGAAGGCCATGAACATTCTGTTCAATGGCCTAGATAAAGATATGTTTGACAATGTTATAAACTGTATTTCATCAAAAGAAGTATGGGATACTCTTCAAACTCTGTGTGAAGGAACTGAACAAGTAAGGAAAAACAAGATGCAACTCTTGATTCAAAAATATGAATCATTTCATTTCAAGAGTGGAGAATCTATCAAAAACACCTATAGCAGATTTCAGAAGTTGTTAAATGGACTGAAGCTATATGGTAGGGTTTATGCAACTGAGGATACAAATCTAAAATTTCTTAGATCTCTTCCAAAGGATTGGAAACCAATGACTGTTTCCATTAGACAATCTCAGGACTTCAAGGAATATACACTTGAGAAACTTTATGGTATTCTCAAGACATATGAGTTGGAAATCCAACAAGATGAGGAAATTGAAAAGAATCAAAGAAAGGAGAAAACTGTGGCTTTGGTAGTCAAAGGAAATGAAGAGAAGAAGGAAAATGGTTGTGTAGAAGAGTCTGTCATGATGGCTGGTGATGCTGTTGAAGAATCATTCAAGAGAAAAGGAAAGAGCAAGTGTGAAGAAGATGAAACATGCTCTCAGGATGATTTGGATGAGATTGATGAGCACCTTGCATTTCTGTCAAGGAAATTTTCAAAGCTAAAATTCAAGAGGAATCCATATGCTCAAAGGCCTGGATCCCATTTTAGAAGCAACAATCAAAACAAAAATTTGGTTGATATATCTAAATTCAAATGTTTTAACTGTGGATTGGCTGGTCATTTCTCAAATGAGTGCAGGAAGCCAAAACAAGAAAAGGCAAAGTCATATGAGGGTATTGATTATAAAAAGAAATACTTTGATCTTTTAAAACAAAAAGAAAAGGCTTTTGTTACTGAAGAGAAGGACTGGGCTGCCGAGGACAATGATTCTGAAGAATTCATCAATCTAGCATTAATGGCCAAACATGAAGATGAAGAAGCTAGTTCATCATCAAATCAGGTACTAGCTACAAACTTTTCTGAGCTTTCAGCTTATGAATGCAATAGTACTATTAATGAAATGTCCAATGAATTGTACAATTTGCATGTCACTCTAAAATCTCTAAACAAAGAAAACCTCAAGTTAAAGAACACCATTGATGCCTTAACTGAGAGGAATATTTTTCTTGAAAATGAACTTGTCTGTTTAGATAGATTTAAGCAGGAAAGAAAGGATGCTAGGAATGAACTAGTAAACAGTTTGAAAAGAGAAGAATTGTTAAAAGAACAATTGGCTGAAGAAATTGAAACCATTAACAAATGGAATAGGTCTGCTAAAACTGCCAAACAAATTATTGATGTTCAGGGTGTAGATACTCTAGGAGAACTCCCACAATCAATAGGCAAGCCATTGGCTGATACTTCAATGGATAAAGATCAATCGACTGCTAATCCTTCATCAAGTGATAAGGATTATCAATCGATTGATGCTGAATCAATTGATAAGCATCCATCGACAAGTAAATCATCAATGGCTAATAAGAAGAACAAATTTAGCACTCCTATTGAGTTTGTTAAGGAAACCAAAAATCAAGTTGAGGCTGAGACTGAGAAAATCAACATAGGTAGCTTATCCAAGAAACAATTAAAAGAAAAATTAGAAAAGATAGCACCTGTGGAAATTTCTCAACCTAAGTCTGAGAAAAAGAAAAAGAATAGGAATGGTAAAGTAGGCATAAATAAGCAAAACAACTACACTCCTGATATGTATGCACCTAGAAAAGTATGTGCTAAATGTGGTAGTGTAAATCATTTATCCATGCAATGCAAGAACATAAAGAATTATATATCTTCAAATGATTTAAATATACATGTCATGACTGCGAATGCCATGTTTACCAATCCTATGCTCATGAATGCCATGTCTTCTAATTTGGCTGCACCTAATGTTCATATGCCTTATGCACAAGTTCCATACATGTATAATCCCTTCTTTGCATATCCTAATATGAACATGCCTGGTATGCCATGGAACATGCCTAATGTAAATGATGAAATTCATGGAAATTCCGCCATGAGTTCCAAGGTGTCAAAGCCCCAAAAGTCAACTCCCAAAGTTAAAGTGGATTTAAACCCACCAAAACAAAAGGTACCTAAGTTGACAACAGGGGCTCAGGCTGCAACTAATAAAAGAGGACCCAAGGCAACTTGGGTACCAAAAACAACTTGATTGTTTTATGTGTGTGTAGGGAAACAAGAAGAAAAATCTCTGGTATTTGGATAGTGGATGTTCAAGGCACATGACTGGAGATTTGTCCCTGCTCACAAAGTTTGTGGAAAAGGCTGGCCCAGGAGTTACTTTTGGAGATAACAACAAAAAATTTACTCTGGGATATGGCTCAATTGCAAAAAATTTTTTTATCATTGAACCTGTAGCACTAGTTGATGGATTGAAGCACAATCTGCTCAGTATTAGTCAACTGTGTGATAATGGTAATGGTGTGTGGTTTACAACTAGATCATGCATCATAGTCAACAAAGAATCTGGTGATATTCTCTTAACTGGAGAAAGGAAAGGAAATGTCTATGTGGCTGATTTTCTCTCTGTAAAGGCAAATTCAATGACATGTCTACTTAGCAAAGCCAATACAGATGAAAGTTGGACTTGGCACAAGAAGCTAGCCCATTTGAATTTCAAGGCCATGAATCAATTGGTTAGAAAGAATTTGGTTAGAGGCATTCCACAGATGGAATTCACCAAGGATGGACTGTGTGATTCCTGTCAAAATGGAAAACAAAGAAAAACATCATTCAAGTCAAAGTCTGAATCATCAATTGATAAGCCTCTGGAATTATTGCACATGGATTTATTTGGTCCAGTCAACATCATGTCAATTACCAAAAAGAAATATGCCTTAGTAATTGTGGATGACTTCACAAGATTTTCATGGGTATATTTCTTACACTCTAAGGATGAGGCAAGCAAATTAATTATCAATCATGTGAAGAATGTTGACAATAGTATTGAATGGAAGGTCAAGAAATTTAGAAGTGATAATGGTACTGAATTCAAGAATGCATCAATGAAAGAATTCTGTGAATAAAAAGGTATCATTCATCATTTCTCTGCACCAAGAACTCCACAACAAAATGGAGTAGTTGAAAGGAAAAATAGGACCTTGATTGAAGCTGCTAGAACTATGTTAGAAGAAGCAAAACTTCCTACATACTTCTGGGCAGAAGTAATTAATACTGCTTTTTACATTCAAAATATTTCCATGGTCAATAAACTTCAAGGCAAAACACCATATCAATTGATAAAGAAAGACAAGAAGCCAACAGTTAATTTTCTTCATGTCTTTGGCTGCAAATGCTTTGTACTGAGAAATCAAGGTGAAAATCTAGGAAAATTCAAAGCCAAAGCTGATGAAGCTATATTTGTTGGATATGGAATAACAACCAAAGCATACAGAGTCTACAATCTTAGATTACACATTGTTATGGAATCTATGCATGTAGTCTTTGATGACAAGAAAATTCAAGGGTTGTTTGATGAAGGATTTCATGATCTATTGCATTTTGAAAATGAATCCACAAGTAATATTGAAGATAGTGATGATGATGTGGAAATTACAAGAATTCAAGTACCTAGAATCTTCCCATCAATTGATGTCAATGCATCAACAGATAACTTATTAGTTGACAATCATCAATCGATTGATAATACATCAATTGATAATCATTCGATGGATATCAACTCTGCTCAACAATCTTCAAGTAGAGTGTCCATCTCAGGAAGAGGGTTCTCAAATAGTCAATCACATCACAATGATCATAACACTTCCAATGATCATGAAGCATCATCTTCAAGGACAAATTTACCATCTCAAAGAAAATGGACAAAAAGCCATCCCTTTGAACTAATAATTGGAGATGAAAATGATGGTGTCAAAACTAGAAGTGCAACTCAAAATGAATGCTTGTATAATAGCTTCCTGTCTCAAGAAGAACCAAAAAGGATTGAAGAAGCCTTGAATGATCCTAATTGGATAATTGCTATGCAAGAAGAGTTGAATCAGTTTGAAAGAAACAAGGTATGAAAGCTGGTGCCCAAACCAAAGAACAAGTCTCTCATTGGTACAAAATGGGTGTTCAGAAACAAAATGGATGAATCTGGTACAATGACAAGAAATAAAGCAAGATTAGTGGCAAAGGGCTATTCACAAGAAGAAGGCATAGATTTTGATGAAACATTTTCACCAGTTGCAAGGTTGGAAGCAATCAGAATCTTTCTAGCATTTGCTGCTCATGCTAATTTCAAGGTGTATCAGATGGATGTGAAAAGTGTTTTTCTCAATGGAGAACTAGAAGAAGAAGTATATGTAGAACAACCTCCTAGTTTTATTGATCATGTTCATCCTGGATTTGTATACTATCTTCTCAAGGAACTATATGGATTAAAACAAGCACTTAGAGCCTGGTATGACACTATGTCTAAATTCTTGATTGAGAATCACTTCACAAGAGGTACTATTGATAAAACTCTCTTTCATAGAAATGTAAATGGCTCTATGATTCTTGTTCAAATCTATGTAGATGACATTATTTTTGGCTCAACTAATGAAAAACTTTGTAAAAAGTTTGCTAAGTTCATGCAGAGTAAATATGAAATGAGCATGATGGGAGAACTTACCTACTTTCTTGTTTTGCAAATCAAACAAGTCAAAGATGGTATTTTCATAAATCAAACCAAATATATTTTTGATTTATTAAAGAGATTTGATTTAAATGAATGTTCTTCTGCAAAAACTCCCATGGCCACTGCAACTAAACTTGAATTAAACACTAAGGAAGCTATAGTGGACATTTCAAGTTATAGAGGCATGGTTGGCTCATTACTTTATTTAACTGCAAGTAGGCCAGATATAATGTTTGCTACATGTCTTTGTGCTAAGTTTCAAGCTGATCCTAGAGAATCTTATTTGATTGCAATAAAAAGAATATTCAGATATCTCAAAGGAACTCTAAATCTTGGAATTTAGTATCCTAGAGATTCTAGATTTGATCTAATTGGCTATTCAGATGCAGACTATGCAGGTTGCAGAATTGACAGAGAAAGTACAACAGGCTCTTGTCAATTTTTAGGAAATAAGCTTGTTTCATGGTTTAGCAAGAAGCAGAATTCAGTGTTTACATCTACTACAGAGGCTGAATACATTGCAGCTGAAAGTTCCTGTGCACAAATTTTATGGATGAGGAATCAACTACTTGACTATGGGTTCAACTTGAACAAGATTCCTATTTTATGTAATAATACAAGTGTCATTGCTATAACAGAAAATCCTGTGCAACATTCCAGAACCAAGCATATTGACATAAGGTATCACTTCATTAGAGAACATGTAATGAATGGTACAGTTGAATTACATTTTGTCCCTAGTGAAAGACAACTTGCAGACATTTTTACTAAAGCACTAGATGAATCTACTTTCAATAAATTGGTCTGTGATTTAGGTATGCTTAATTATATTTAATCCTTTAAATGTCTGACAAGTTATGTATTAATATTATGTTAGTAATTGTGCTCTAGAGACAATACTTTTTATATTTTAAGGAAAATATTTATTATTAAGGATTATGTTCTATTGATTATTATTTATTTATTATGTTTTATTTACTGCGTAATAAATTGAAAGCATAATAAATGTCCTTGGAATTTTGATACGTATTCTATATCTTTAAGTATGTGACTTAAAAATGAGATTATATGAATAGTATCTTATTCCTAAAATTCCCTAGTCGAGTATTATTATTTAAGGACAATAATAATGCACAAAGACTAGTATGTTTCTTGACAGATGACCACATCTCATTGGTCATAGGTATGGGGATACTAAAGTCAAGAACATAAGTGCATGTCTCAATGCATGGCACTGGAATGACCCGCCGTGAGATTCTACATGTTAAGTAAGTGTCATAAGTAATTCTCACTGTGATAATGGTGTAATGATCCTTAGACCTGAAATCATTATATTTCTATACGGGAATTAATATACTTTGATTACATTAAAAGTTACCTTTGACCGGGTGATGATAAAAGTGGACATTGGGTATATTATGAATCGTATGAGAAATATGAATGATCTAGATGGGATTTAATCCTCCTAATTTTAGGAGTGATATTATTGGCCTCTTGTTTGAGTGAGACTATGAAATGCACGGCCGTGCTCAAATGTTGATTTGATTTTAATAGTCTACTCATCGATCAAGAAAATAAAGATTAAATTATGAAGAGGATGACACGAGACATGCCTTGAGTTTAATCTATAATATCAAGATTAAAGGGATTATATTACATGGAACATTATTCACGAAAGGCTTAATCGAATCACCGATTTATTATTATTACTTGGGTAGCAGTGATGTATTACTAGATGCCGCTCATTGTTTACAATTTTAATTAGATATTAAAATTGTTGCCAACGTAATAATAACCTACAGGGTCACACACAAAGAACGCTTGAAGGAGAAATAATTTAAATTATGAATTTAAATTAAATAAGTAATTTATTTTATTTATGATATTAATTAAGTATGACATAATTAATTATATAAATAGAATAAATGAATTACTTAAACTAATTCCAAAATTAATAATTAATTAATTAAGTGAGACTTAATTAAATAATTTAGAATTTTGGATTAATATTAATTATAATTGGATTATAATTAGAAAACTTATTCCTCTCTCTATATAATCTCTTTATGGGTTGATTTAATAAAAAGAGAGATTTTATAAAAACCCTAGCCGCTCTGAGAGAGGAGGAAGATAGAGAGAGAAGAAGTTTTCGGGTGCTAGTACACATCAATCCTTCATGAAAAGTGTTCGTGTGGATACCGTAGAGCGTAGATCGCGAGAGCGGGATACGTGGTGATTAAACAAGCTTTGGACCTCCATTAATCTTCCATTAATGAACTGTTAAAGCTTCTAAAGGTATTTATTCTTTATCTCCGAATTAAATCTTTTGTTTTCGCATGGATCCTGCGGAGGGTTTCGCTATTTTGATTTATTTTTCACGTTTATTCCGCTGCGTTTGTGTCACGAAACCCTTCAATGGCATCAGAGCTACTTGCGAAACGTTTTAATTCGGTTATGTGCTTAACAGTTTTTGATATATAAGCATGTATGCGATCTATCATGATTTTATATTGATATAATATGTATATGTTTATATATATTATGAATATATGATATTTTATGATATATAATCATGTGATGATTATGTGTGTTGATGTATGTATATGATACATGTTTTTTCTTATTATGGGAATCGTATTCGATACGAATTCTGAAACGGCTGCCGTTGATTTTCTGAAATCTGTGTCCGTTGTCCGATTTTCGCAAACGATATGTGTTTTCTGACTGGAATCGGGTCACTGAGCAATACTGACTTAGTCAGCTCTGCATCTGTAAGCCATTATATGTCGTTACAGCCTCCAAAATGGTGATTTATGATTTTCTGAAAATTATTTGATTTTCTAAAATTTTGAGTATATGTATGTATATATTATGAATATATGATATTCATGTAATGTATAATCATATGATGATTGTATGTATCTCTGTATATGTATATATGATATATGCTTGTTTTTGTTATGAGAATTGTATATGATACGATTTCTGAAACACCGTCAGATTTGGAGAAATCTGACTGCCGTATCCGATTTTCGCAAACGATATGTGTTTTCTGACTGGAATAGGGCCAATGAACAAAACTGATAGCTACGCTATCACCGAGGGGTCTGTAAGGCATTTGACGTCAATAAGGGCCTCGAAATAGCGATTTATTGTCTTCAGAAATCTGTTTTTAATTTTCTGAAATTTCGAAATTTGTTATATATGATTATATGATATGATTATATAATATGAGATATATTATATGTGTTATATGATAGCATGGTGGATGGTTATGGCCTAAAGACCCATAGGATAGTGGTTTTGATTTATGGTTTTGGTTTCTAAATACGACTTGCATGTCGTTTATTCATTGTAATTTAATTATCTCGAATGTAACTCGAGTTCTTCTTGTAATTTCATTAGAATAGTTTTATTTTTATTATTCAATGTAATTATCAATGAAGACTTGCAAACAAGGAGGCGATCCAAAAGGGGATGATGGAGCAATGAAGAAAGAAGACATGTAATAGATAGTATTTTTAAAACCACCATAGACTGACCTTGATATTTCTATTAGCTTGGAAATATCATATAGGATGGGGCCATAACCAAACACGTTTAATTTACGCACATTACATATATGTATATGATTGCATGTATTGGTATGTATGCGTAGATATAATTGAGATGCATGCTTAATATTGATTAACCATGTATGTATTAGATACGACACCCATGCCATGTTTGCTTAAACAAGATAAAATCTGTAACGATTCAAGATTTTAAAATTAACAAACGATCATGAGATTCTTGTGTTTATGAAATATGGATTTTTAAAACACGGAATTAAATATGGATTTTTGATATCTATAATTGGGATTTTCTGACAAAAGCGGATATGCGTATTCGTAAGGCTGATGGGTTTTAAGTGTGACCATTGGTATCCTCCATCTACCTGGGAAATGAACAATTTAAGATGTCGATTTGAAATATTTGGTTCAAGGAAAAATTGAGGATCTCTTTATGATGTGATCATGATCGTTATAAATTTTCTAAAACCCCTTAACAAAATATTAAGTTTTACTCGGATGCTTTCCAATGAATGAACACTCATCGAATCCTAGATCGATAAGGGGAAGGACTGTCAGTGGCAGGGGACTCCTATCTATCGTGGTGAGATGCGACGAATATAAACGGTTATATTCGGCCGTTGTATCATTGGGTCTAACTTAACTGAGTCGTCATAATAAGTGAAAATAAACGATTATATTCAACTATTATGAACTTAGAAGCATAGAGTTTGGTTAAAAATCTATTAGATAGATAAGATCAATCGTTGTTCACCAAACTATCCAAGAATTATATATGATATAATTGATAACTGTTGTCTACCTAAATAATCATTTTCTAAGGACTTCCAGTGGTTGACTTAGGACATGACGAAATATGGATCTTGGCTCACTAGAAAGAATTATGGGATATACTTTCCAAATTAATAGTAAGGGCTATTAGTTTGATAAAAATAGTGGGAGGTATATGATGATATACCATAATCACTTAAACATAATTAATATTAAATTTGCAACCTAGTTTATTTTATGCACTTTAATATTGTAGATATCAAATGATAAACACAAACAACTTCTCTATGCGATCAGTTCTTGAGAAGGACAAGTTGACGAGAATATATTTCTTTGACTGACATAGGAGCTTGAGGATCGTCCTCGGGCACCACGATATTAGTCAAATCCCTTCCCCTGCTCTTAAAGTTGAGAATGTAACATGTGCAAATCATAGTGCTTATTGGAAGCAAATTGATGTTGCGACTGATGTTTCATGTCTCATGCTCGCAAATATATGTGCTGAGCTTAAGAAGCAATACAAGCATATAGATGCTTATGAAACGATTGAGCACAAGATATATTTGAAAGGGCACTATACACTTACAAGTAGGGAGAGTGAGACCCGGTTACACCACATGTTCTAAAGATTATAGGGTATAATGAATACCATTGATATTTTGGGTTTCCAGATTGGTCTGGAGACAGTTAGATTTGATCTTACAATCTTTGGACAAATATTATTCTTATTTTGTTATGAACAATAAAGTGAATAAGATTGGTAAAACACCCATTGAGTTGCTAAGCATGTTGAGAACTGCTGAAAGTAATATGATAAATGCATGAACTACTACTATATTGATGGTAAACATAGGGAATGCAAAAGGGAAAGGAAAATGGAAATGCAAGGAGAAGATTTGATCTAGTTCCGTTGTCAAACCAAAGTCCAATCCCTAAAGTAGACTCTAAAGTCTGAATGAGGTGTTGATAAAGAAGACGATTGTCACTTCTGTGGAAAGTTGGGAGACTGGAAATTAAACTGTCATGCTTAATTGGAAGATCAGAAGATGATGATCAATAAGGGTCAAGCTTAAGGTATCGGGTTGGAATTGGAGTAAAGATAGTTGCTCTGGTTCGAGGAACTCGTTACTTAATTTTTGGCCTATAAGGAAAATTTAGAACTTAATAATTGTTATAGCGTGCTTGCAATTGGCAGAGACATTATTTCAGTTTCTTGTTTGGACAAGAAAGGCTTTTTCATTTTATAACAATAGTTGTTTATTCTATTTTGATGATGAGCCTTATAATGTTGCACATCTAATTAACAATTTATATGTTCTAAAGTGACTCAAATCAAATATTACCTTTGGCACTGTTGTTGAGGCCGTATTAATAAGAAACGCATTTTCAGAATACATAAGGATGCATTCATGGATAAGTTTGATTATGAATCATACAAAAGGATGCGAATCTTGGTTTATTTGGTAAAATGACTAAAGCTCCTTTTACCGGACATGGTGAAGGGATCATTGAATGGGTATGACTTATACATAGTGATGTATGTGGTCATATGTGTACGATGACAAAAGGTAGATTTTATTAACTTCATAAAATTTACTAATTATTTTAGTAGATACGGATATATGTATCTTTTGAAGAACTAATCCGAATCATTTGAAAAGTTCAAAGACTATAAAGATGAAGTAGAAAATATCAAAGAAAAGTTTTTTTGATAGGAGAGATCACACCTTGTTGGACATGGTGCGATCAATGTTGAGTCAATGAATCTTCCAATTAGTTTCTGGGGTTGCACCCTGGAAACGGCTTCACATACACTTAACTGTGTTCCTACTAAATTGGTTCAAAAGACTCCTTATGAGATATGGACTGAGCAACGTCACAGCATGTCATTTATAAAATTTTGGGGATGTGAAGCGTTTGTGAAACGTCTAATCTCTGACAAGCTAGGACCAAAATCAGACAAATGTAATTTTGTGGAATACCCAACTGAAACAAGGAGTTATTCTTTCTATAATCCTTTCGAGAACAAAGTGTTTGTTGCTCGAACTGCTGAGAGACAGTGAGAGGATAATAGATCTCAATGAAGTTTGAGACCCACATGATAACGTTGAACCAGTGGAGGAACCTGAGTAGAATGTACAAGAAAAATAATACTGCTCAAGAAACACAGGTGTTCGTAGGTTTAGTAGGATTCGCCATGAGCCCGAGAGATAATATGGATTTCTCTTGACTCAAGATGGTGATGTGATGCTTGTGGATGAAGATGAGCCTCTCACCTACCTAGATACTATAAACACTCTAGATTCTAAGAGATGGCTGGATGCCATTAAATCTGAGATGGAATCCATGTATACTAATCAAGTATGGACTTTGGTTGATCCACTTGAAGGGGTAAAACCTATAGGGTGCAAGTGGGTTTTCAAGAAGAAGACCGACATGGATGCTAATGTACAGACCTATAAGGCACGATTGGTGGCAAAAGGTTTCAAGAAAATTCATGGTATTGACTATGATGAGACCTTTTCACCAGTTGTTATGGTCATGTCCATCAGGATTTTGCTTGCTATAGCTGCTTACTATGACTATGAAATCTGGCAAATGGATGTCAAAACCGCTTTCTTAAATGAGAGCCTTGAAGAAGATATGGATGTGTACATGACACACCCTAAGGGTTTTGTTGATCTAAAGGATGCTGGAAATGTATGTAAGTTGCGTCGATCCATTTATGGATTAAAGCAAGCCTCGAGGAGATGGAACATTTGTTTTCATGAAACAGTCAAAAAGAGTTTGACTTTATTCAGAATGAAGATGAAACTTGTGTTTACAAGAAGTTTAGTGGGAGCCATGTGGCATTCCTAGTATTATATGTTGATGATATATTACTAATAGAGAATGACATTCCTTCTCTACAGACTGTGAAGACTTGGTTGAGAAATAATTTCTCAATGAAAGACTTAGGCGATGTGACATATATATTAGGGATCGAGATCTATAGAGATAGATCAAGGTGATTGATCGGCCTAATTTAGAGTACATACATTGACAAAGTTTTGCATCGATTTCAAATGCAAAGAGACTAAAATGGATATGTCCCATTGTCTCATGGGATAGTGATCTCAAAATAAAATTTGTCCTAAATCATTGGATGATAGGGACTGCATGAGTAAAATTCCATATGCGTCAGCAATTGGTTTTATAATGTATGCAATGATATGTACTTGTCCTGATGTCTCGTATGCTTTAACCATGATGAGTAGATACCGATCTAATCCAGGTGAAGGTCACTGGACGACAGTCAAGAATATTCTTAAGTACTTAAAGAGGACTAAAGATTCATTCTTGTTATATGGAGGAGATGTGAAGCTAGTTGTAAGAGGTTTCAGTGATACTGGTTTCTAGACAGATAACGATAATTTAATGTTTCTGCCTGGCTTTGTGTTTTATTGAAATGTTGTATGCTGGAATGGTTCACAGCAAAGACAATTGTTGATTTTACAATAGAACCTGAGTATATTGATGCTTATGAAGCAGCCAAGGAGGCTGTTTGGGCATGTACTTAGGAGATATCACCTAATTAATGAGATTAATGATCAAGGAGATATACATATATGTAAAGTGTATACTAATAATAATATTGCAGACACACTGACTAAGGCTTTGTCGCAGGAGAAGCACGAAAGTCACACTAGTTCCATGATTATTGGATATTTGGGTAATTGGCTCTAGTGCAAGTGGGAGATTGTTAGTAATTGTGCTCTAGAGACAATACTTTTTATATTTTTAGGAAAATATTTATTATTAAGGATTATGTTTTATTGATTATTATTTATTTATTATGTTTTATTTACTGCGTAATAAATTGAAAGCATAATAAATGTCCTTGGAATTTTGATACGTATTCTATATCTTTAAGTATGTGACTTAAAAATGAGATTATATGAATAGTATCTTATTCCTAAAATTCCCTAGTCGAGTATTATTATTTAAGGACAATAATAATGCACAAAGACTAGTATGTTTCTTGACAGATGACCACATCTCATTAGTCATAGGTATGGGGATACTAAAGTCAAGAACATAAGTGCATGTCTCAATGCATGGCACTGGAATGACCCGCCGTGAGATTCTACATGTTAAGTAAGTGTCATAAGTAATTCTCACTGTGATAATGGTGTAATGATCCTTAGACCTGAAATCATTATATTTCTATACGGGAATTAATATACTTTGATTACATTAAAAGTTACCTTTGACCGGGTGATGATAAAAGTGGACATTGGGTATATTATGAATCGTATGAGAAATATGAATGATCTAGATGGGATTTAATCCTCCTAATTTTAGGAGTGATATTATTGGCCTCTTGTTTGAGTGAGACTATGAAATGCACGGCCGTGCTCAAATGTTGATTTGATTTTAATAGTCTACTCATCGATCAAGAAAATAAAGATTAAATTATGAAGAGGATGACACGAGACATGCCTTGAGTTTAATCTATAATATCAAGATTAAAGGGATTATATTACATGGAACATTATTCACGAAAGGCTTAATCGAATCACCGATTTATTATTATTACTTGGGTAGCAGTAATGTATTACTAGATGCCGCTCATTGTTTACAATTTTAATTAGATATTAAAATTGTTGCCAACGTAATAACAAGCTACAGGGTCACACACAAAGAACGCTTGAAGGAGAAATAATTTAAATTATGAATTTAAATTAAATAAGTAATTTATTTTATTTATGATATTAATTAAGTATGACTTAATTAATTATATAAATAGAATAAATGAATTACTTAAACTAATTCCAAAATTAATAATTAATTAATTAAGTGAGACTTAATTAAATAATTTAGAATTTTGGATTAATATTAATTATAATTGGATTATAATTAGAAAACTTATTCCTCTCTCTATATAATCTCTTTATGGGCTGATTTAATAAAAAGAGAGATTTTATAAAAACCCTAGCCGCTCTGAGAGAGGAGGAAGATAGAGAGAGAAGAAGTTTTCGGGTGCTAGTACACATCAATCCTTCATGAAAAGTGTTCGTGTGGATACCGTAGAGCGTAGATCGCGAGAGCGGGATACGTGGTGATTAAACAAGCTTTGGACCTGCATTAATCTTCCATTAATGAACTGTTAAAGCTTCTAAAGGTATTTATTCTTTATCTCCGAATTAAATCTTTTGTTTTCGCATTGATCCTGCGGAGGGTTTCGCTATTTTGATTTATTTTTCACGTTTATTCCGCTGCGTTTGTGTCACGAAACCCTTCATATTATTTGTAGCCATTGATTATGTTAAATTATTGATTCTTCAATAATCAACTAATAAACATTTTACATATCAATGGATATTACTAAAGCTGTCGACAGATAAATATATCAATTGATGATATATTTGTTTATCGATGGATATTTGGAACTATCGACATATAAATATATCAATTGATGATATATTTATTTATCGATGGATAAATGTACCTGTCGATGGATAAGATTATTATCAATCGATGACCTGGGATTTAAGAGGTCCATATCATCAATCGATCTATACAAAATCTAGCCGTTGGTTACTTATTTTATCAATTGATTAATACATACATTCCTGTATGTATAACAGTCGATTGCCAAAATTGGTAACTTTTACTTTTCAATATTCATCCAGCGGTCAATTAAGTTCTATTTTGAGTAAGAAATTGCTTAAGAAATCAGTAAATATAAATAGTGAGATTAAAACTTCTTTTAATTCTTACTTACATTTTTACTATCTATTTTACTATCTCTTTCTCTTTCTCTTGCTAAGAACCCTAATTGCTACTGTTTAATTGTTGTTTCTGTATAACTACTAACAATCTTGCCAGTTAATTCTCGTCTCATCTTCAAAAACACTAATGGCATCATCAAAGAAAGTCTCACAATCTGGATTCTACTATGAGCTCAACAACTTCGTTGCCTGCACTATGGTGGAGGAAGCCCCAACAAAATTTCATCCTCTAATGGAATTTCTAAGGAGTTCAAGGATTTCAAAGGCCCTCTCAGAAGCATAAAAAATAGTGTGCAATCTAGTTGAAGAGTTCTGGACAACAACAGAAGTAGCAGATGATTTTTCTTCAATCTCCTTTGATTGCAAAGGACAAAGGTATATTCTAATCACTGTGGTCTTGGGTGAGTGCTTAAATATTCCTGCAAATAATACAATAGATGCACCCACTGACACAGAGATAAGAAGCATGCTTAGAAAAATCAATTACACTACTCATGATGCTAGTCTAGGTAGTATTGTTAGGAAGAATCTAAGAAGAGAATGGTCATATTTCTTTGATGCTATAATAAAGTGTTTTTCTGGTAAGGTTAGTAATTTTGATGCAATAACAACAAGTAGGGTATAGCATTTTATATGATAGATATCATAATTTAGGAAGCCTGTTACTCAATAAAATATCTGCCAAATTGGGGAATAAAGTAAATAGATCTAATCATATTTATTATACAAGATTTATTATGATTATTATTAACCACTTTGTCAAGGATATTGAGATTGACAGGAGTACAGAAATTTTGGATTGCTGTACTCAAAACAAAAGGGTCTTTAAGGACTTGGTTAGGATCAATCTTCACAGCAATGTGGAATTGATCTATCCCCCTTTTGTTCAGGTATTTATCTCTACTTTAAACTCGTTTCAACCTAATTCTTCTTTGCCTTCTATGACTATGGAGGGTGGTAGTAATGACCCCAACCCTCCTACCCAAGTCACACAATCAATCTCTAAATCCAAATCTAAGAAACCAACCTCAACAGGTTCCCAAAAACCTGTTGTTGTAAAAATAAAGAAAAGAAAATCAACTGTTTTGGTAGATAGATTAGAGGAGGATGTAGGTGGTGAGGGAACTGGGGAACATCAAAGAACCCAGAAGAATAAGGAGAGTGAGGGTGTGCAACCTCAACCAAGCCACTCCACAGTCTCCCAAAAGACTATGGATGTAAATATGGAAAACACCACATCCCTATTGGCATCCTCTCAAAAAGATGACAGTATTGAAAATAGCCCACAACCAGGGGTACAGAATCAAGTTGGGGACACAAAGACCAAATCACTAACACCATACAAAAGGAGAGAAAAGAAAGTCACCTTTGCACTTGGGGAATCATACACTGCAAAATCACAGGAAACTGTGGTGGAGCCTTCTCAAAGTCTGTTTGATGCACCTCATACAAATGATGAGATGCAGCCCCATTCTCTTTCAATTCCAATCTCTTCTATTCTTCTTTCCCCATCTCAAACTTCTTCAGAAAATGTTCTACTAGATTATCGAACATTTTCAGATTCTCCTTCTTTGTTTTTCAAGGAGAAGCCAACACTCACTCCTGAATCTTCTTCCCAGGATTTTTAGGATTCTATTTCCAATATCATTTCAAACATTACTTCTCAAATTAATTCAACTGCTTCTTCTCCATCAATTGATGTTCCTTCATCAATTGATATTCAGCCATCGACTGATAAGCCATCGATCGACACTCAAGATCAATCGATGGGTATGCATCAATCGATGGATGCCCCAAACACCACTTCAACTGATAATGTCAATACATCAATTGATGCTCAATCAATTGATGTTGCACAAACACTCTTAGGATTGAGTGAGTTGAGTGAGAGGCTGGATTGTAACCTGGCAAAAGGAGAGGAAGTGAGTAAAAACATTCCTATTTCTTCCAGGAATGAGAGTGAAACACTTGAGGGCCCCACCTTAGTAGGTGCACAAGAAATGAGTGAGGGAGAGGTGAGATTCCAGGATGAGATCCTGATGCAAAATAGAGAGATGAGTGAAAGTGATAAAACAATTTTTCTATTTGCACAAGAGTTGGAAATTGATCTGATGGCAGAATAAGAAGAAGGAGTAAAGAAGATAGGGGGAGCCTCTAATGCAGAAGCTAGTGGGAGTGGAGTTGCTAAGGACTTTGAAGAACAAATAGATGCTGGTGAATTGGATCCAAAGAATTTCATTCATCCTGATCCACAATATCAAGGGTTGGCTGCTTCAAGTAACATGAATGCAGAACAACTCTTGGGATTTGATCATACAGATCAAAGGACCAGGAATCTGAAGGAAAGCATTGCCAATACAACAGACACTTGTTATATGGCACCTGAAGAGTTGGAGAGTGATTCTGATGAGGAGCCATGGATGAGCACTATTGATGGTTCCTTAGAAGCTGCTGAGACTGAAATTCTCTCTCAATATAGAAGAGCAATGGTGGAAGGAGAAATTGAAGATCCTACTCAAAGGAGAATTGCTCACTGTATGAGAGAATCAATAAAAATTCAAAAGATGACAGTAACAGGAGTAAGGAGGGAACTGGAAATCATCAAGGACTCTATCTCAACTAACAAGGATGCAATAGACAGGAGATTGGATGAAAAGCTACCATTCAACACCATGAATAGCATCAAAGACAAGCTTTTCAAGGAATCCAAAAATTTTGCATCTTTGGAGACAAGAGTAGGGTCTCTAGAAAAGAAGATGGATGATATTATCAGAGGTCAAAATCTACATGCTTCCATTCTTCAAAAGATTCTTGACAGAATTCCACCACCCCCTTCAATTGATGATAACAAAAAGGAGAAGAATATATAGAAGAAGGATGGTGATGGTGGTGATGGCAAAGGCAGTGGGAGTGGTGGCATAGGTGGTGTTGGAGCCAAAATATGCTATGATTTTTACAGATATAGAGGGCAACACAAAGTTCTTTGATATCTGTAAATATCTGGACAAAATCACAGATGAATAAATACATTATCTTATGAGGCAACTTGGAGAAACTGACAAGGATGAAGCAATCTTGAGAAGTTCTTTCATGAGGCAACTAAAGGAAAATGCTGAGAAGAGAAGGAAGAGGAACTAATTAAATCATGAAGACATTGAAGCTGCTTGCAGGAGTTATCTATCAATCTGGTACTTCCAAAATTAATGTGCCAGTTAAATTTCTTGATTTTATCTAAATGTAAATTTTAAAGGTTTTTGTTATCATCAAGTAGATTTATGCCTTTTAATAACACAAACACAAATAGGGGGAGATTGTTAGGAATCTACATGTGATTTGATGATAACATTAATCTTAGAATCATAAAAATTTTATTTGATGTAACTGATCAATTGATATGAAAGTTATAAATATCAATTGATCAGGAAACCATTTATCAGTTGAAGTGTTTATATGAATCAACTGATAATTTGGATTGTAGCATAGGTGTACTTAGTCTATTTCAATCGATAAGGTGTAAATCAATTGATATTTTGTTCATCAATTGATGTTAGAGTCGATTGATATAGATCATCAACTGATGTGTAAATTAAACTGTTAAATTGTAATTGTGTGAAGACAGGAAATTACACAAGTGAAGGATGATCAATTGATATTGAAGCATCGATGGATGAGGGATCAATCGAAGAAGCCAAGTTAAGCATTGAAGACCATCAACTGATGTGAAGACCCATCGATTGGTATATCGATTGATAACATCTATCAATCGATAAGCCATCTTTTATCAATCGATGGATATAAAGATCAATCGAAGAAGAACATCAGTTGATGGATTAAAGGATGGATTAATTGATATGCTTAACAGCAAATTATCAATTGAGTGTGACAACACAGAAAGAATATATGTTGAAGATCTAGAGAACAAAAGCACTGCTATGGAAGACAGTCTAGAGTGGCTGTGAAGACTCAATCAGAAGCTGTCTTTTCAAACCTTTTCAAAGATAGAAAAAGGTAAAAGAAAGGCAGGTAGAAACAATCCTAGAATAGGAATTGTAAAAGCACACTTGTGGTATATAAACAAATGTAGCAGCATTATTAGAAGACAGACAAGTTAGACAATATTTCTTAATCAACTGTTCCAGCTTGAAAGCACATTTGTAAAAACAGTTGATTTGTTTTCTAATCTTGTAAAAACGCAGCTAGGTTTCTTTTAACCTAGGAACATTGAGCAAAAATATACACTGATGGAAAAACCATTCCATCAGTAATTTTAAATCTCTTTGTTCAGTTTATTTTTCAGTCTTAAATTGTTCGAACATATTCTCACTAATTCTCAAACATCAAGAACAAATATTAGAACAAAAAAAAAGTTTTAATATTTGTATTCAACCCCCCATTCTACAAATATTGACATTGTTCAAGAGGAATAACAGTGCTCCCGTCTGTATCTCTTTTTGTTGAAGAAGAATGAATTTTTTCTGTCCATATTGATTTTACCATATATAATTTGTAGACTTTTGGAAAATTGAATTCCACAATTGTTCAAGTCCTTTGTTACACCTGTAGAGTGGTAGAGGTGTGTAGGCGCCACTAGATTCTTTGTTGCGCCTAGAGCATGTTTATTGCGCCATGTTTTTTGTTGCGCCTCTATAAAACTTTTGTTGCGCCTGCACTCTCAATCCCTTGTGGAGGCGCCACAAAGTACTTGCGGAATCTTCCAAGTGTTCTTGTGCCTGGATGCTAGTTTGTTGCGCCTGCACACTGGTTATAGTGTGTAGGCGCCACAAAATCACCCTTTGTACTTTTATTGCGCCTCTAACTTGGTTGTTGAGCCTATAACATGTTTGTTGCGACTGCACACCCATTCCCTTGTGCAGGCGCCATAAACCCTCAAGTTTCCTTGCCTTAGCTTATAACTTGGTTTGCTGTGGCTTTACAATGTTAGTGGCGCCTCTAGAGTGCTTCAAGAGTGTAGGAGCCACTAAATGCACTATTGCTTGCCTTGTCATATTTCTTGAAGTGCTTGAAGTAATTACTGCTTGTTTTTCACTCTTCTGGCTTGATCAACTGGTTTTCTTCTGATTAACCAAGACAATTCTTTTCTTGTTGTGCTGACGCTTAGTACACTGGTCTGGTTCACAAAGGACTAACACTGAATTAAATTCTCTTGACTTCTGTTCTGTTTCAGTTGACTAACTTTGGACTGTTTCGTTGCTTGTGATCACTAAAATCCTTTGACAACTATACTTGAATCATTGCACTGCCTTTAGTCTAAAATCTACTGAACACTTATTTGTTGCTGAGGCCTGAACATATTAATGAACTTCTCTCGTTGTCGTTCAGTAAACTTTACATCTTGATTGTTCTACAGTGATGTATGTATATTTTCTGTTTGCATGTCCTTCTGGATTCCTGTGTTGCATATTAGTATTATTTATATGTCTTTGTTCCCTAGTTGAGTTATCGTTATCACTATTACATACTACGTTACATTATGCTTTACAATCTCCCCCTATTTGTTTGTTAGAGTTTGACAAGCAAATCATGTGAGAGGATAACTCAACTGATACTTACAAGAAAAGTAAAGTGCAGAAAGACATTAAATAATATTAATTACATTCTGGATTAGATTTTTCATTTCCAGATTTCTTGTGTGCAATAGAAGTTTGTTCCTCTAGCCTGAACAGATAATTCTATGATCTTTTGCTTCTTTGTACTGAGTCTTGCTTGTGTTTAGATCTTGTTTTAGAGTAATGCTTTCTGAGCTCTTCTTCCTTCTGCTCCAACCTTGCCTTCACTAAATCTCTAGCTTCCACTTCAAGAGTATTGACTGGAGATGGTTCTTCTAACTTCTTCAAAACTTCAGTGAGAAAAGCGATTGAGTTTTTCTTGGAGATTGACTCGAAGGCCAGAGATTGTCTCTTTGAAAACACGAACACTGTTATCCTTTTTGGAAAACCTTTGACTCTGTCAGTGTCATGCATCGGCTCTTCTGCCAGCTTCTCCCTTAGAACATCTTCAATCATCCTCAAGGCCTTTTTGTCTGACTTGACATTGGATCTCTTCACCCTTGAAAAGACTTTTCGGATAGTTTCAGAATTGTTTCTCTTCAGTTTTGATAACTCCTTTTTCTTATCCACTTCATTCTTCTTGAATAGGAAACATTTTGTTTCATTTGCTTCTGTCTGAATGCAAGGTTCAGAATCTCTTATAGCTTCAAGTACTTCAGTGCCATCCTCTCTTCTTACATACACTGGATCTTGGTAATATTTGGTCGTCTCCATTAAATATCTACCAGATGTTTTGATTGCTCTGTTCAGCCTGAAAGCGTAGATCAACTCAGCAGCCTTAAGATCTTCTTCTGTTCTATTCTTCTTGCTTCTGAGTTTCCCTTCTACATATTGCATGAACATTGCGTGGCTTGAATCCAGACATTCGTCAGACAAAGTTAGATTATGGAGAGTTGTTGCTTTGTAGTATTTGACTACTGGAGGCTTCTCAAACGCTTCGACAACGATCTCTATTATCTTCTTCTCAATCAGATCTTTCAGTATCTCATTTGTTTTGTGCCCTCCAAAGATGACTTTCCTCTTCAGCACATACAACTCTACAATGTTCATCTTTTCAAACCTCTTTGTAGACAAAATCTTTGACCCCAGTGATTTTGAGTTTAAGAACATTTTCCATCCTTGTTTGAATGCACTTACTGACACGCTTGTTATTTCTTCTGATAGCATTGCATAGAATTCATGAACATCTTCAAATCTTTCTTCCATGGTCCTGAAAAGATCAAGGACTTCTCTGTCTTTCTTTTGTGTAAGAGTTAACTCTTTCTTCTTTAGAAGACTCCTTGCTTCATCCCAATCAGGACCAACCTTTGCTTCAATGTCCTTGATTCTATTTCTTCTTTCTATTGCGTGCTGTACTCTTTTCCATTTTCTCTTCAACAGTTCTTGAGCTTGATCTATAACTTGAGTCACAACTTCATCTACACCAACTAGAAGACAGTCATTATCAAAGGCATATTCTTTAGTAAACTCCTCTTCAACATCTATTCCAGCTGCTTTTGCAGTCTCCTCTATTTCATTCTCAGTTGGAATCTCCATTGGCACATAGGGTTCAAGAATTTCTCCTTCTTCAAGTTGCCTCGCTCCAGGCCTATAAAAGAAATCTGTCTCCCCCTTAGTTGTATACTCCAATATCATTTCAGCTCCAACTTCGTTTTCTCTTACTATTCTCTCCCCCTCAGTGGGGTTATCTTCTCTTCTGATCGAAGTAATTTGAGTTGTTGAAGCTGATCGAGTAGAAATAGGAACTTTTTGAGCAAGCAGTTGTTTAACCAAATCTTTGATTTCTTTCATTTCTGTTCTCTGCTGCTCTTACACCTCCAAGATCTTTCTTATTGAATAGTGAATTTCAGTTACCTGGGCCTCCAGATTTAGAATCCTTTGGCTATGTGCAGTGTGTGCAATGTGTGGGGTGTTTATTTGGGTGGTGGGTGTCTCACTTCTTACTGTTTCTTTGTTTGTACGACCCTTAACACTCACACTCGGGAAATCAGGGTCAGGGAACATAAGATCATCAAGGTTAAGTGTTTCACTCAATTCCATAAAAGCACTGCGATCTTCTGTACCTGCATTAAAATCCCTATCCCTTCTATGGGTAGGTTGCCTCTCCGCCTGACTACTTTGGGTGGGGAGAACTCCTTTTTTAGGAACTAGGGGGTTGAGACCCAGTGTGGTCACCACTATGGATTCTGTAATGATTAGCATAGTTGTAGAATCCGTGATGCCAGCTGAAGCCATTGAAAGCCTTACCTGCTCAGAGACACCCTGAACAGGTTCTACTGCCGAAGCAGCAGATGCTCTATTAATAGAGCCCACATCCCTTCTATGGGTGTGTTGTCCCTCCACCTGACCTGTAAAGATGGGGAGAACCTCCTGAGTAGGAGCTGGAATTGGAATCTCCAGGGGGGTCACCACCTCAGGCAATGTAGTGATTGACAAATGAGAGCCTGTGGTGCCCCGCAACACCTGTAAAGGCACTTCTACTTGAAGTGGTGATGCTGTTGACACAGCTACTCCTTGAATGGAGACCTCTTCCCTTCTATGGGAGAGTTGCCTTTCCACTTCACCCATTTGGGGAGGGAAAACATCCTGATTAGGATATGGAGATTTTAAGTCCAGGGGGGTCAGTGATGCCCCCTTCTGTCTGTGAAGACAGGTTCTGAATTGGATTAACCAAAATAGTACTAGCTACTGAAGTAGCGGAAAAAGTTTCCATCTCTGTTTCTGTTCCCTTACCTTTCAGGATTTTGTCAATTTCAGAATTTAGATTGCGAAGGAAAAGAAGGGTTTCAGAGATTGGAGAATCAGGTTCTTGGCTCACAGTTGCCCTAGGTTTAAAATTCATTTTACGTGTTTTTCGAGAGGGTAGAGCTGTAGGGGATATTTCAATAATTTCCTGATTAGGTAGGGACTCCCTATCATCTACATTAATGATTCTTTTCCTTGTGTTGGGAGATGAGGGGAGTGTTTGTTGATCTCTGGCATTGGTTAGAACTTGTTGGTCTTGACCTAGTTCATTGCCAGCTTCTATGGCTACTGAGGGCTCTTGTGTGTGCATTGCCGTTTCAGGCTCAGTAGGAGATAGTGTGATAAAATTTTCTGTTAGAAAAGCAGAAAAGTCAGAGTCAAGAAGGGTACCTTCATCCATCTGTTCATCATCAATGATAGGGATGTACACCTTTGTGGTTTGATCTTCTTCCACTATGTCCTTAATATTGTCCTCCTCTGTTGGATTTTCAAGGTTAATTCTTTCTTCTTCTTCAGAATTGGTTCTTCCTCATGTTTAGAACCAACTTCTTCCATACTTTCATCTTCTTTTTCAGTGCCTGGTTCTTCTTCAGATGCTTCTTTGCTTCCTGAATCAGTTGATGTTTCTGCTTCATTCTCCTTTTGAGATGATTGTTCTTTTGAATTTTCATGAACTGATTCATCAGTTTCAGATACATGGTCTTCCTCAGAGGTTGTCTCTCTGTCTGCTTCAGATGCAGCCTCTTCTCCTTCTCCTTCTTCATCAACTTGTCTAAGAAGATCAAAGAAATCTCTGATAGGGTCAGTCAGTGGAGCAGGAGTATACCTGTTTGGATAGTCAGCCTCATTCCGTAGCCTTAAAATTGTTTTCAGCTGAAGAGAGGGCGACTCTTCCAATTCACTGTTCTGAAAGGACTGAAGTTGATCAGCAGTCAGTACTTGGTTCAGCACCAGCTGCAGAAATCTTGGATACAGACAGAAATTTTCCATTTTTGCCTGATTATATAGGATCTCCTTCATGATCATCTTCCCAAAATTTATTCTTGTTCCAGAAGCCACTGCATATCCGATCACCTTATTGAAGTGTGTGATTCCATGGAAGCCACCTGTCTTTGGTGCAAAGCCATGAGACAGGATGTTGAAAAATAGATTCCATTCCTTGGGTAGGTGATTCTTGTAAATCTTCTTTGGAAGATTATTGTTTACTCTAGTGCAGTGCAGGAACATGAAGAAATTGTTCAGATCTGCTTGAGATGGATCATCTGTAAAATCTTCAGTTAGCAAATGAAGTGCTTGATTTATGTCATTCTCTGTTATTCGCACTTTTTGCCGCTTGATTGTGCAAGTGAAAGCTGATATTCCATCTGCAGATGTGTCTTTAGAAGACCTGTACACCTGTCTCAGAAGATTTCTATTTAAAAGAACGTCATTAATTAGTGCATAACGGACTATAGAATTTTCATTTAAAAACCTAGCCCAGTTACCTAACTCCCCTGCTTCAGTCCAATTATCTACTACGACAGATAAATAATTAGTCTTTTTAATCTCAAAATGACCTGTCATTTAATTAAAAATGAAAGATAATTTTTACGAATTAAAAATACTAATTAAAATTGAATTAATCAATAATAATGGACTAAAACCTTAAGCACACTTTTAATTTTATTATAATTTTTAATCGATTCTTAACAGTCATAAACCCTAGCCAATTTGTTCGAATATTGTTAACTGTTAATTTTAAAAACCTTAACCAAATTCAATGGGACCACTAGCAAATGATAGAACTGATAGTGGGTCTCACAAAACTGGTCTTGGATTAAAATATGGACAAGAAATGGCTTGCTATTGATCGATTAAAATTTGTGGAACTATGAGTTTCTTGCGCCTTCAGTGTATGTATACTGTGTATATATAAAATGAGGCGCATGAAAGCTTTATGTATTTATAGGCGCCTTAAAACAGATGAAATATGTCCAAGTACTTTTGTTGCGCCTGCATAGTGCTTGCACTGTGTATGCGCCATAAACTAACTTGGCGCAACTAACTTGAAATGCAGTTTTGTTGCACCTTCACAGTGAATGCACTGTGTAGGCGCCACAAAGATTTCTAGTGCCCAAACAACAAAATCCTATTAAGTACTTTGTTGCGCCTTTACAGTGCTAGCACTGTGTAGGCGCAACAAAGTCTATAGGCGCCACTTGATTTGCCAAAAACAAGCTAAGTACTGAGATTATTTTTGTTGCGCCTATACAGTTAACACACTGTATAGGCGCCACTAAATTCTTTTTTAGCGCAACAAAGTACAAAGTACTGGGTAAATAATCAAGTGATCCTAGATTTTGCTACAAGTAAAATAAATAACATTTATGAGTAATTTGAATAATTAATCAATAATAATTAATTACCCATAAATATTATTTCACAAAATATTTATTAATAACAATAATAACATTATTTATTAAAATTATTATCATAAATAAATTATGCTTCTTATTATTTTACTTTTATTTTAAATATGAGAATAAATATAAATATTCATCCTTTTTATTTAAAATAATTTAAAATAATATTTAAAATATCTAAGTGCCAAGAATTTATCAATTAAATACAAGCACTTAAATATTGTCTAAGATCAAAGTTAAATAAATAACAATATAATTAACATGTATGCACAAAATATTTATCTAATTTTAAAATCCTAATTACTGAAAAATAAATTTGGTAGATAAATTCACAAGTCCTAAAAATATTGAAATTAATCAACTAGTGAATTTATCAGCTTCAAATTACAGTTTTTGATTACTAACTTATTAGTTAAAAGAATTTAACATCCCAAATTCACAAACCAGTCTAGTGAAAGTGATTTCATCCAGTAGTTTAGTGAAGATGTCTGCAATTTGCTGCTCTGTAGGTACAAAATGTAACTCTACAGTACCATTCATGACATGCTCTCTAATGAAATGATACCTGATATCAATGTGCTTGGTCCTTGGATGTTGAACAAGATTGTTTGTAATGGCTATGGCACTTATGTTGTCACAGAATATTGGAATTTTGTTCAGCAACATTCCATAGTCCTGAAGTTGGTTCCTTATCCATAGTATTTGTGCACAGCAACTTCTAATAGTAACATATTCAGCTTCAGCTGTTGACATTGCAACTGAGTGCTGCTTCTTGCTATACCAGGACACCAATCTTCTACCAAGGAATTGATAACTCCCTGATGTCCTTTTTCTATCAATCCTACAACCTGCATAATCAGAATCTGTATAGCCAATAAAGTCAAAACCTGTATCTTTAGGGTACCAAATTCCAACATTCAGACTTCCCTTAAGATACCTAAAAATCCGTTTAACAGCTATAAGATGTGATTCATTAGGGTTAGACTGGAACCTTGCACACAAGCATGTAGAAAACATAATATCTGGCCTACTTGCAGTTAAGTAAAGTAATGAGCCGATCATACCTCTGTAGCTTGTGATGTCTACCTTTTTACCAGGTTCATCTTGATCAAGCTTAGTGGCAGTTGCCATAGGGGTTTTAGCTGTCGATGCATCTTCAAGACCATACTTCTTCAAAAGATCTTTGATGTACTTGGTCTGGCAAATGAAGATTCCATCTTTCCTTTGACTTACATGGAGTCCAAAGAAGTAATTCAGCTCTCCCATCATGCTCATTTCATACCTACTCTGCATTAGCTTAGCAAATCTACTACACAACTGATCGTTAGTAGAACCAAATATAATGTCATCCACATATACCTGTACTAATATCATGCCATTTTTCTGCATTTTATGAAACAGAGTCTTATCTATGACATCTCTAGTGGAACCATTTTCTAGTAGAAATATAGATAGAGTGTCATACCATGTCCGAGGTGCCTGCTTTAAGCCATAGAGTGCCTTGAAGAGAAAGTATACAAAATCTGCAAATTCTGGATCTTCAAACCCTAGGGGTTGTTCCACATACCCTTCTTCTTCAAGCTCTCCATTCCGAAATGCACTGTTCACATCCATTTGATATACTTTGAAATGAGAGTGTGCTGCGAATGCCAGAAACATCCTGATAGCTTCAAGTCTTGCCACTGGTGCATATGTTTCATCATAATCTATTCATTCTTCTTGGGAATAACCTTTAGCAACCAGTCTGGCTTTGTTCCTCGTAATAATGCCATCTTCATCCAGTTTATTTCTGAATACCCACTTTGTGCCAATAATAGACTTGTTCTTTGGCCTGGGTACCAACTTCCAGACTTTTTGTCTATCAAATTGATTGAGTTCTTCTTGCATAGCAATGACCCAATCTGGATCTTCTAGTGCTTCTTCTACTTTCTTTGGCTCTATCTCTGAGAGAAAACCAGAGAATAAACATTCATTTTGAGAAGCACCACTAGTTTGAACTCCAGCATCTGAATTTCCTATAATCAACTCAAAGGGGTGATCTCTACTTCACACCCTTTGTCTAGGCAGATTTGCCCGGAAGATTCAGTTTGATTATTATTGTAGTGCTGGGTCCTGCTAGTTGATCCTTTAGTTGCTCCCTCTGAGCTGCTGCTTGGTTGAGAATGAGATTCTCTGCCACTACTAGTAGTTTCTGTGAATCTTCCACTGTTTCCACTACTTGGGTCATAATCATTATTGTTGTTATTTTCATTTGGGACCTGATTTCCTGTTGCAGCTTCATGTTCTATTTCACTTTCATCTGAGTTCATATTTTCAAACTGCAGAGTTTCAGTGTTGTTTGTTCTTTGTAGACTTGGGAGCTTGAGATCATCGAAAGTTACATTCAGGCTTTCAATGACCTTTTTATGTTCAATCACATAAACCCTGTACGCCTTAGATTCCAGAGAGTAGCCAAGAAATATGCTTTCATGAGCCTTGGATTCGAATTTTCCTAGGTGCTCATCATCTTTTAGTACAAAGCACTTTGCTCCAAACACATGAAAGTATTTCAGTGTTGGTTTCTTGTTTGCCATTATCTCGTACGGAGTTTTGTCATGTTCTTTGTTGATCAGGGAACGATTCTGAGTGTAGCAAGTTGTGTTGACTGCTTCAGCCCAAAAGTATAAAGGTAACTTAGCTTCATTCAGCATTGTTCTTGCTGCTTCAACCAAAGTCATGTTCTTCCTTTCTACTACTCCATTTTGTTGAGGAGTTCTGGGCGCTGAGTATTGTCTTGAGATACCTTTTTCAACACAGAATTCATTTAGGGTTACATTCCTGAATTCTGTTCCATTGTCAGACCTGATTTTTCTGACAGGCAAACCAGCTTCTACCTCTATCTTCTTTATGTGATCAATGATTATTTGAGGGGCTTCATCCTTTGAGGCTAGAAATAACACCCACGTGTACTTAGAGTAGTCATCAACAATTACCAGGGCATATCACTTCTTTGATATTGACATGACATTTACTGGGCCAAATAAATCCATATGTAAAAGTTGTAGTGGTTTAGTAATGTCTGTAGAGTCTTTGCTTCGGTGAGATGCTTTCTTTGACTTCCCTTTTTCACATGCTTCACATAAACCTTCTTGATAGAATTCCATCTCAGGTAAGCCTCTTACTAATTCCCTCTTAACTATTGAGTTCATTGCCTTGAAGTTTAGGTGTGAAAGTTTCTTGTGCCATAACCAACTATCCTCTGTTGAAGCTTTGCTGTAAAAACATTGCTTGCAGAGAATAAGTCAGCTACAAAGAGATTCCCCTTTCTCACTCCTTGAAGAGCAAGCTTCGTATCTTTCCTATTTTGGATTGCACATCTTTCTTTCTCAAAAGTTACTTTGAAGCCCTTGTCAGTGAACTGACTGATACTTAAAAGGTTGTGCTTTAATCCATCCACAAGAGAGATATTTTCTATGATAACATTTCCAATTTCTAGATTGCCATATCCCGTTGTGAATCCCTTGTTGTTATCTCTAAAGGTCACTATTGGGCCAGCTTTTTTAATCACATCTGATAGCAGGGCTCTATCACCAGTCATATGCCTAGAACAGCCGCTGTCGAGAATCCACATGACACGCTTGTTCTTTGCTATACCCTGCATCCATAAATTGATTACTTTTTCTTTGGTACCCAAACTTGATTGGGTCCAAAAGGCTTAGTTGAATAAACAAATTTAGCTACAGAAACTTTCTGATCCTTGTCTTTCTCATCGACTATGCCCTTGTCCTTTGGTTTAGGCTTAGGGACAGGGGCTTCCTTCCTAGTCTTAGGAGGACTAGCAGTCTTTGCCCTAACGTGTTTTTTATTCATGTTCACATCTGTATTCATTCATGTACTAGATGAATTATTCATTAAGTTTATGTATGCAGACATGATGTTGAAAGCACATGGCATGCATTCTACTTTACCACATGGTTGATGAGGGAAAGACATGGCAGGCATATTAGAAGTTTCTTCTTTTACTACTTTTATCTTTTTGCATGCATGCGTAAGATGACCAGTAGAATTACAATTATTGCAAACTTTTCTAATAGCTTTGGGAGAGTAGGCATAATCATTTTTCTTGTTAACACCTACTTTGCCATTTCTGTTAGCTTTCATTTTTTCATTCTTGTTACCTAAATCACTTTTAATATGTTCTTTAGGGTCTACAATTTTTACAGATTTTTTAGGCAATTCCTTTTTACTTTCTTCCTCTATCTTCTTTTGATCCTCAGCAAGGATTTCTTCTTTCATTAAGATCTCTTTTTCATTTAAAGGTTCCATGACAAACTTCTTATATAGGGGCTTGGTGACATTTTTCAACACATGTGGAATGTCTTGCTTCACAGGACTTTCCTCAGCAATTGATTCTACATGCATCTTTCCTACCTTTTTATCATAGTCAAAACCTATTCCAGTTTTCTGACCTATGACCTGTTTATCTATTACCTCCTTTACAAGATTAGCAGATTTCTTATAAGCTTGAAGTTTTAACTCTAACTTAGAAATTTTATTCCTAAGAGTAGTTTCTACTTCCTGGTTGCACTTGTCTCTATTCTGAAGATATTCTATTTTCTGTTTCAGATCTTCTAGATTGACACATGCAAGCTCTAGTTCTTCATTTCTAGCTTCTAGCATTTTATTCTTTAGAACTAGTTTAGCATTTTCTTCTTCAGATGCAAGCATGCTTGTATGTATGTTAAACATTTCTATACTGAGATCTTCTACAGTTTTCTTATATTCAGATTTAGACATGTCAATGGAGGAGAGAAATGATACCTTCGATGATTGAGGGGATACCTCTAAAGAGTCTGCCATTAAAGCAATATTTCCATAAGTTTCTTCTTCATCGTTGTCTGAATCATCACAGCTCTTTCATTCAGCTATATAAGCTCTTCCCTGATGCTTCTTCACCAGTGCATCATATTTCTGCTTGAGTACATCATATGACTCCTTTCTTTCTTTCACTTGCTTCAGCTTCCGGCATTCTGTTGCAAAATGCCCGGGTTCATCACAATTGTAGCACTTGAACTTACTACGATCTACCATTCCCGTCTTATAACCTCCTTTGCTGTAAGACCCTGAAGACGATCCTCCTCGGTTGCTGTTTCTGAAACTGAAACCACTGTAACTGGAGTTACTCTTGAATTTGTACTTAGGGTTCCTCCTAAACCTGAGGTTCTTGAACTTCCCTGCCATATAGGCCATTGATTTATTTTCTAATTGTTCAAGTTCTTCCATTGAGTAGAAGTCGTCTTCATTACCTGGTTGAGTGTTATCTGTAAATTCAGCCTCCAAAATTTCTTCATTCTCAACATCAGGTTTTACTGAGCTGGTCTCTGTGACAGCAAAATCCTTGGCTACAAGAGCTGTAGTCTTCAACAGTGTGGTATTCTTACTGTCCACTGTACCTGTACCATAAATGATCTGTCTTTGCTCTTGCTCCATTTCATGAGTCTTGAGCTTCCCATATAAAATTTCAATGGACATGTCATTTATGTCATTTCTTTCTCTGATGGCAGAGATTTTGTGTTCCAGGTGTGCTGGCAGTGTCAACATGAATTTCCTGTTGATCTCCCTACGTGAGTAGGCCTTCCCATGCAGTGACAAGTCATTTAACAATTTGTTGTATCTCTCAAAGACTTGAGTGATACTTTCTCCTGGCAGTGACTTGAGGTGTGTAGGCGCCACTAGATTCTTTGTTGCGCCTAGAGCATGTTTATTGCGCCATGTCTTTTGTTGCGCCTCTATAGAACTTTTGTTGCGCCTGCACTCTCAATCCCTTGTGAAGGCGCCACAAAGTACTTGGGGAATCTTCTAAGTGTTCTTGAGCCTGGGTGCTAGTTTGTTGCGCCTGCACACTGGTTATAGTGTGTAGGCGCCACAAAATCACCCTTTGTACTTTTGTTGCGCCTCTAACTTGGTTATTGCACCTATAACATGTTTGTTGCGCCTGCACACCCATTCCCTTGTGCAGGCGCCACAAACCCTCAAGTTGCCTTGCCTTAGCTTATAACTTGGTTTGCTGTGGCTTTACAATGTTAGTGGCGCCTCTAGAGTGCTTCAAGAGTGTAGGAGCCACTAAATGCACTATTGTTTGCCTTGTCATATTTCTTGAAGTGCTTGAAATAATTACTGCTTGTTTTTCACTCTTCTGGCTTGATCAACTGGTTTTCTTCTGATTAACCAAGACAATTTTTTTCTTGTTGTGCTAACGCTTAGTGCACTGGTCTGGTTCACAAACGACTAACACTAAATTAAATTCTCTTGACTTCTGTTCTGTTTCAGTTGACTAACTTTGGACTGTTTCGTTGCTTCTGATCACTGAAATCCTTTGACAACTATACTTGAATCATTGCACTGCCTTTAGTCTGAAATCTACTGAACACTTATTTGTTGTTGAGGCCTAAACATATTAATAAACTTCTCTCGCTGTCGTTTAGTAAACTTTACATCTTGATTGTTCTGCAGTGATGTATGTATGTTTTCTGTTTGCATGTCCTTCTGGATTCCTGTGTTGCATATTAGTATTATTTATATGTCTTTGTTCCTTAGTTGAGTTATCGTTATCACTATTACATACTACGTTACATTATGCTTTACACTCGGTGATCCTTCTAAATAAGCCATATATTTAAGTGATTTGACTTAAAGTCAAACAAGTCAACTATGACAAAATTAAATTCAAATATATTTATAATTTAATATAAATATAAGAATTATCCCCTATTTATCAAATTATCAGAATTATATTTTCAAGGAAATAAATTCTAAACTTTCGAGCAACTTGATTAAAAGGATAAATATTATGAAAATAATATTTTTTGGCCTCAATTGCAATATTTATAAGACAACAAGTTTGAAAAAGAAATATCAAAAATTAGATATTTTTTAGAGATTTCATGGTATATTTAAAACTATTTTTCAATATCTCTTGTATCAATCTTTCAAAATAAAAAGAATTGATCATCCAAAATAAAGATTTCTACATTCAAAATATTTATATATTCTTAGAAAATATTAATATATGTTTTATTCTTTAGAGAAACTATTTAAAGTAATTTTTCTCCTGCTCTATAAATATTTATTATTCAAAAAAAATTATTTTAAATACTCAAAAATATATTTGAGAAATTGACCTAAATATTCAATTTCTTATAACAGGATGTCCAAATTGCCCAATTTCATCTCTGTTTTCCCCAAATCAATTTCGTATTTGTGGACTTCTTTACCCACTCAATAAGCCTACGAGAGAGACCTATCTCAGCTAACCACCATTTACCTCATCTACATTTACATCATTTATATATTATAACCATCTATATGACTATATCTAATAAAATACACTGATTTATTTCATTCTCTTCTCAACTGTGAACTTGTGTCGTAGTTTGCGTATTAGTCTTTCCTCACACCATTCTCTTTAAACCAAATAAATGACATATACATACATATATATAAATTATCAGATGTATTTACATATAGCAAAAGGATAGAACAGATGCATCAAGAAATTTGGTGTATAAAAAACACACATATATGTAATTTGTGTACTTAAAATGAGAGATGAGATGTGAATATGTGATGATGGAAAGGAAAGATACTAATTTTATAATTAGGAAAAAGAAGTAAATAGGAGGAGGAGAAGATGACATGCTGTGTCATATAGCGTATCCCCAAAAAGCGTATCATTAGAATCACACGGCTATACTAGTGTTGGATGACTCGGACACGCCCGTATTAGTCGTGTAACGATGGACACGCTATTGACAATAGCGTAAAAGATGGGTAATTAAGGCCATCCACCCCGCCTAATGGCATTTAGGTCCTTTTTTACATAATAATAGTTATTTGAGGCATTTATTAAATATATTTCCTTCCTCTCAAAATATTTTTTATATTGAAAAATATATTTTAAAGTATTTAGTAATATTTTAATCATTAACTTGATTAGTTAAAGTAATTTTTCTCTTGCTCTATAAATATATTATTATTTAGAGAAAATTATTTTAAATACCCATAAATATATTTTCCTCACTCCAACTATTTTATATATTGGAAAATATATTTTAGAGTATATATTTTACTCATAGTACAACACATTATCCTGGTTTGCGATGACGCATTCCTCTGATGGATCCGCTCATCCCTAGTCCAGTCCCCGAGTTCTTCCGTGAACTCGAAATTTTCCACTATAAAAAGATGCATTCTTTATAGCGACGGAGAAGCCTTTACAATCACTATATATTTATCTCGGATCTTAACTTTCCGTTAATTGTGTATCTAAGAGCATCTCCAGCCACAATATCTAAAATGATTAGCTAAATTGTGATTATCTAAAATTTTGTTGAACGGTAAGAGCGTGTACTCAAATGGTATTAGTTATAATGGTTAGGTATATTCAAAAATATCATTCTTTTTCAAATTCCTATATATATGAATATGGAAATTTTATAAGTTAAAATGAATATAATTACTATTTTGGTCAATATAAGTGAAAATAAAATATACATTTAATGAAAAGATATTTAATATAATAACAATTCAATATATATTAAAATATAAAATATAATAACATATTTAAATATTACAAAAAATAATGAACAAATATTACTTTTATATATTGTAAAATATATAATAAATTATATTTTATTATATTAGATTATTAGTATTTTTATAAATATGTAATGTATGTTAAAATAATTATATAAGTAATTAATAAATTTAGTTAATAATAAAAAAATATTTTTTACACTTAATATTATATAAAATTAAAAATATTAAATTTAAAGTAAGAATTAGAATACACATATATTAAATATAATATATAAAAAATATAATATACAATATATATGTATGTGTAGGGCAAGGTTTAGGTTTAGTTTTAATGACGTGGATACTTTTAGATGATGGCTACAGACTCAACAGATATAGAAGATGTGATGAAGGATATCTATAATTTTATCTAACAGGTTTCATGGTTGGAGTGGTAAATATTTTACCTAATATCTTTATCATGGTGCCACATAGACTTTTTACCTAAGAGGTAATGATGGTTGGAGATGTTCTTAATCCTTAAAATATAATAGCAAACATACTAGACTTATCTTGGGGTGTAACTCCCCGCTACCTCCTCAAAATCTAAATAGAACCCCTTACAACTTTATTTTGGAGCGTAACTTCCTGCTACCTTCTCAAATACAAGTAAGAAAAATAAATCATGCATAGACTATGTTTCTCTAACCCTCTGCAGGTCTTGGATCTTATGTCATGGGTCTTTGAAGGGTTTCAAGGCACAAACGCATCGGAAAAACGTGAAAATTAAATACAAAATGTAATATAAATCGAAACCTTCCGCAGGATCCATGCGAAAATAAAAGATTTAATTCGGAGATCAAGAACAAATACCTTAAAAAACTTTAACAATCCATCAATGGAAGATTAATGGAGGTCCAAAGCTTATTTAATCACCACGTATCCCGCTCACGCGATCTACGCTCTATGGTATCCACACGAACACTTTTCATGAAGGATTGATGTGTAATAGCACCCAAAAACTGCTTCTCTCTCTCTCTCTATCTTCCTCTTTTCTCAAAACGACTAGGGTTTTAGAAAAATATGTATCTTACTATTAAATCAGCCCATAAAGAGATTATATATAGAGAGAAATAAGTTTTCTAATTATAATTAATACTAATACAAAATTCTAAATTATTTAATTAAGTCTTACTTAATTAATTAATAATTTTGGAATTAGTTTAAGTAATTCATATATTCTATTTATATAATTAATTAAGTCATACTTAATTAATATCATAAATAAAATAAATTACTGTTAGGAATCTACATGTAAATTGATGATAACATTAATCTTAGAATCATAGAAATTTTATATGATGTAACTGATCAATTGATATGAAAATTAATAAATATCAATTGATCAGGAAACCAGTTATCAGTTGAAATGTTTATATGAATCAACTGATAATTTGGACTGTAGCATAGGTGTACTTAGTCTATTTCAATCGATAAAGTATAAATCAATTGATATTATTCTTATCAATTGATGTTAGAGTCGATTGATATAGATCATCAATTGATGTGTAAATTAAAATGTCAAATTGTAATTATTTAAAGACAGGAAATTGCACAAGTGAAGGATGATCGATTGATATTGAAGCATCGATGGATGAGAGATCAATCGAAGAAGCCAAGTCAAGAATTGAAGACTATCAACTGATGTGAAGACCCATCGATTGATAACATCTATCAATCGATAAGTCATTCCTTATCAATCGATGGATATAAAGATCAATCGAAGAAGAACATTAGTTGATGGATTAAAGGATGAATCAATTGATATGTTTAACAACAAGTTATCAATTGATTATGACAACATAGAAAGACTATCAGTTGTAGATCCAGAGAACGAAAGCACACCTATGGAAGACAGCCTAGGGTGGCTGTGAAGACTCAATCTGTAGCTGTCTTTCAAATCTGTTTTCCTAAAAAGGAAAAAGGAAAAAAAGAGACAGACTGAAACAAACCTAGAATAGGAATTGTAAAAATACACTTGTAGTATATAAACAAATGTAGTAACATTTATAGAAATAATATAGAAGTTAGACAATATTTCTTAATCAACTGTTCAAGCTTCAGAGCACATTGTAAGATCAGTTGATTTTTCTAATCTTGTAAGAACGAAGCTAGGTTTTCTTTTAACCTAGGAACATTGAGAAAAAATATAAACTGATGGAAAAACCAATCCATCAGTAATTTTTAAATCTCTTTGTTCAGTTTAATTTTCAGTTATTATTTGTTCAAACATATTCTCTCAAACTCTCAAACATCAAGAACAAATATTAAAAAAAGCAAAAGTTTTAATATTTGTATTCAACCCCCCCTTCTACAAATATTGACATTATTCTAAGGAATAACAATTGGTATCAGAGCAGGCTTTCAATATACAGAAATTTTAAAGATCAAGAACAGTCAATATGGGCCAAAAAGATTCAGGTGTAAAGATTCTAGTATTAGAAAATGATGAATACTTTCCATGGAAGGTAAAAATGCATCTGCATCTTCTTTCTCTCGACCTTTCCTATGTTCATTGCATAGAGAAAGGTCATCATATTCCCATGAAGCTAGTCATAGGTGTGAACCCTGATGGAACTCCTGCACTTGACAAACATATTCCTAAACTCATCTCTGAGTTCATAGAAGAGGATGAAAAAGAAGTACTCAAAGACAAAAAGGCCATGAACATTCTGTTTAATGGTCTAGATAAAGATATGTTTGACAATGTGATAAATTGTACTTCATCAAAAGAGGTAGGGGACACTCTTCAAACTCTATGTAAAGGAACTGAACAAGTAAGGAAAAACAAGATGCAACTCTTGATTCAAAAGTATGAATCATTTCATTTCAAGAGTAGAGAATCTATTAATGACACATATAGCAGATTTCAGAAGTTACTAAATGGACTGAAGCTATATGGTAGGGTTTATGCAACTGGGGATACAAATATAAAATTTCTTAGATCTCTTCCAAAAGAATGAAAACCAATGACTGTTTCCATTAGACAATCTCAGGACTTCAAGGATTATACTCTTGAGAAACTTTATGGTATTCTCACGACATATGAGTTGGAAATCCAACAAGATGAGGAGATTGGGAAGAATCAAAGAAAGGAGAAAACTGTGGCTTTGATAGTCAAAGGAAATGAAGAAAAGAAGGAAAGTGGTTGTGTAGAAGAGTTTGTCATGATGGCTGGTGATGCTGTTGAAGAATCATTCAAAAGAGGAAAGGACATGTGTGAAGAAAATGAAATATGCTCTGAAGATGATTTGGATGAGATTGATGAACACCTTGCATTTCTGTCAAGGAAGTTTTCAAAGCTAAAATTCAAGAGGAATCCAAATGCTTAAAGGCCTGGATCCCAGTTTAGAAGTAACAATCAAAATAAAAATTTGGTTGATAGATCTAAATTCAAATGTTTTAATTATGGATTGGCTGGTCATTTCTCAAATGACTGCAGGAAGCCAAAACAAGAAAAGGTAAAGTCTTATGATGGTATTGATTATAAAAAGAAATACTTTGACCTTTTGAAATAGAAAGAAAAGGCTTTTGTCACTGAAGAGAAGGACTGAGCTGCTGAGGATAGTGAGTCTGAGGAATTCATCAATCTAGCACTAATGGTTAAACATGAAGATGAAAAAGCTAGTTCATCATCAAATCAGGTACTAGCTACAAAATTTTCTGAGCTTACAACTAATGAATGCAATAGTACTATTAATGAAATGTCCAATGAATTGTACAATTTGCAAGTCGCTCTAAAATCTTTAAACAAAGAAAATCTCAAATTGAAGAACACCATCGATGTCTTAACTGAGAGGAATATTTTTCTTGAAAATGAACTTGTTTGTTTAGATAGATCTAAGCAGGAGAGTAAGGATGCTAGAGATGAACTAGTGAATAGTTTGAAAAGAGAAGAATTGTTAAAAGAACAATTGGCTGAAGAAATTGAAACCATTAACAAATGGAGTAGGTCTGCTAAAACTACCAAACAAATTATCGATGTTCAAGGTGTAGATACTCTAGGAGAACTCCCTAAATCAATAGGCAGACCATTGACTGATACTTCAATGGATAAAGATCAATCGACTGCTAATCCTTCATCAACTGATAAGGATTGTCAATCGATTGTTGCTGAATCAACTGATAAGCATCCATCGACAAGTAAATCATCAATGGCTAATAAAAAGAACAAATTTAGCACTCCTATCAAGTTTGTTAAGGAAACCAAAAATCAAGTTGAGACTGAAGCTGAGAAGATCAACATAGGTAGCTTATCCAAGAAACAATTAAAAGAGAAATTAGAAAAGATAGCACCTGTGGAAATTACTCAACCTAAGTCTGAGAAAAAGAAAAAGAATAGGAATGGTAAAGTAGGCATTAATAAGCACAACAACTACACTCCTGACATGTATGCTCTTAGAAAGGTATATGCTAAATGTGGTAGTGTAAATCATTTGTCTATGCAATGCAAGAATGAAAAGAAATCTATATCTTCAAATGATTTAAATGTACATGCCATGACTGCTAATGCCATGTTTACCAATCCTATGTTCATGAATGCCATGTCTTCTAATTTAGTTGAACCTAATGTTCATATGCCTTATGCACAAGTTTTATACATGTATAATCCTTTCTTTGCATATGCAAATATGAACATGCCTGGTATGCCATGGAACATGCCTAATGTAGATAATGAAATGCATGGAAATTCTGCCATGAGTTCTAAGGTGTCTAAGCCCCAAAAGCCAACTCCCAAAGTTAAAGTGGATTTAAATCCACCAAAATAAAAGGAACCAAAGTTGGCAATAAAGGCTCATGCTGCAACTAATGAAAGAGGACCCAAGGCAAATTGGGTACCCAAAAAAACTTGATTGTTTTATGTGTGTGCAGGGAAACAGGAAGAAAAATCTCTGGTATTTGGATAGTGGATGCTCAAGGCATATGATTGGAGATTTGTCCTTGCTCATAAAGTTTGTGGAAAAGGCTGGCCGATGAGTTACTTTTGGAGATAACATCAAATGTTTTATCCTGGGATATGGCTCAATTGCAAAAGAAAATGTTATCATTGAACTTGTAGCACTAGTTGATGGATTAAAGCATAATTTGCTCATTATTAGTCAACTGTGTGATAATGGTAATGGTGTGTGGTTTACAACTGGATCATGCATCATAGTCAACAAGGAATCTGGTGAAATTCTCTTAACTGGAGAAAGAAAAGGAAATGACTATGTGGCTGATTTTCACTCTATAAAGGCAAATTCAATGACATGCCTACTGAGCAAATCCAATTTAGATGAAAGTTGGATTTGGCATAAGAAACTAGCCCATTTGAATTTCAAAGCTATAAATCTATTGGTTAGAAAGAATCTGGTTAGAGGCATTCCACAGATGGAATTCACCAAGGATGGACTTTGTGATGCCTTTCAAAAGGGAAAACAAAGAAAAACATCATTTAAGTCAAAGTCTGAATCATCAATTGATAAGCCTTTGGAATTATTGCACATGGATTTATTTGGTCCAGTCAACATCATGTCAATTGCCAAAATGAAATATACCTTAGTCATTGTGGATGACTTCACAAGATTTTCATGGGTATATTTCTTACACTCTAAGGATGAGGCAAGTAAATTAATTATCAATCATGTGAAGAATGTTGACAATGGCACTGAATGGAAGGTCAAGAAAATTAGAAGTGATAATGGTACTGAATTCAAGAATGCAACAATTAAAGAATTTTGTGAAGAAAAAGGTATCACTCATCATTTCTCTGCACCAAGAACTCCACAACAAAATGGAGTAGTTGAAAGGAAAAATAGGACCTTGATTGAAGCTGCTAGAACTATATTAGAAGAAGCAAAACTACCTACATACTTCTGGGCAGAAGTAATTAATACTGCTTGCTACATTCAGAATATTTCCATGGTCAATCAAATTCAATGTAAAACTCCATATCAGTTGATGAAGAAGGACAAGAAGCCAACAGTTAACTTTCTTCATGTATTTGGCTGCAAATGCTTTGTACTGAGAAATTAAGGTGAAAATCTAGGAAAATTTGAAGCCAAGGCTGATGAAGCTATATTTGTTGGATATGGGATAACAACTAAAGCATACAGAGTTTACAATCTTAGATTACACATTGTTATGGAATCTATGCATGTAGTCTTTGATGACAAGAAAATTCAAGGGTTGTTTGATGAAGGATTTCATGACCTATTGTTTTTTGAAACTGAATCAACAAGCAATATTGAAGATAGTGATGATGATGTGGAAATTTCAAGAAATCAAGTACCTAGAATCCTCCCATCAATTGATGTCAATGCATCAACAGATAACTTATTAGTTGGCAATCTTCAATCGACTGATAATACATCAATTGATAATCATTCGATGGATAACAACTCTGCTCAACAATCTTCAAGTGGAGTGTCCATCTCAGGGGGAGGGTTTTCAAATAGTCAATCACATCACAATGATCAAAACACTTTCAATGATCATGAAGCATCATCTTCAAGAACAAATTTACCATCTCAAAGGAAATGGATAAAAAGCCATCCCTTTGAATTAATTATTGGAGATGCAAATGATGGAGTCAAAACCAGAAGTGCAACTCAAAATGAATGTTTGTATAGCAACTTCCTATCTCAAGAAAAACAAAAAAGGATTGAAGAAGCCTTGAATGATCCTGATTGGATAATTGTTATGCAAGAAGAATTGAATCAGTTTGAAAGGAATAAGATATGGAAGCTGGTGCCTAAACCAAAGAACAAATCTGTCATTGGCACAAAATGGGTATTCAAAAACAAAATGGATGAATCTGGTACAGTGACAAGGAATAAAGCAAGATTAGTGGCAAAGGGCTATTCACAAGAAGAAGGCATAGATTTTGATGAAACATTTGCACCAGGTACAAGGTTGGAAGCAATCAGAATCTTTCTAGCATATGTTGCTCATGCAAATTTCAAGGTGTATCAGATGGATGTGAAAAGTGCCTTTCTTAATGGAGAACTAGAAGAAGAAGTATATGTAGAACAACCTCCTGGTTTTATTGATCCTGTTCATCCTGGATTTGTGTACTATCTTTTGAAGGCACTTTATGGATTAAAACAAGCACCTAGGGCCTGGTATAAAACTCTATCTAAATTCCTAATTGAGAATCACTTCACAAGAGGTACTGTTGACAAAACTCTCTTTCATAGAAATGTTAGTGGCTCTATGATTCTTGTTCAAATCAATGTAGATGACATTATTTTTGGTTCAACTAATGAAAAACTTTTTCAAAAGTTTGCTAAGTTGATGCAAAGTAAATATGAAATGAGAATGATGGGAGAACTTACCTACTTTCTTGGTTTGCAAGTCAAACAAGTCAAAAATGACATTTTCATAAATCAAACCAAATATATTTCTGATTTATTAAAAAGATTTGATTTAAGTGAATGTTCTTCTGCAAAAACTCCCATGGCCACTGCAACTAAACTTGAACTAAATACTAAGGAAGCTATGGTGGACATTTCAAGTTATAGAGGCATGGTTGGCTCATTACTTTATTTAACTGCAAGTAGGCCAGACATAATGTTTGCTACATGTCTTTGTGCTAGGTTTCAGGCTGATCCTAGAGAATCTCATTTAATTGCAATAAAAAGAATATTCAGATATCTCAAGAAAACTCCAAATCTTAGAATTTGGTATCCTAGAGATTCTGGATTTGATCTAATTGGTCATTCAGATGTAGACTATGCAGGTTGCAGAATAGACAGAAAAAGTACTACAGGCTCCTATCAATTTCTAGGAAATAAGTTTGTATCATGGTTCAGCAAAAAGCAGAATTCAGTGTCTACATCTACTGCAGAGGTTCAATACATTGCAGCTGGAAGTTGCTGTGCACAAATATTATGGATGAGGAATCAACTACTTGACTATGGATTCAACATGAACAAGATTCTTATTTTATGTGATAATACAAGTGTCATTGCTATAACAGAAAATCCTGTGCAACATTCTAGAACCAAGCACATTGACATAAGGTATCACTTCATTAGGGAACATGTAATGAATGGTACAGTTGAATTACATTTTGTCCCTAGTGAAAAGACAACTTGTAGACAATTTTACCAAACCATTATATGAATCTACCTTCAATGGATTGGTCTGTGATTTAGGTATGCTTAATTATATTTAATCTTTAAATGTCTGACAAGTTATATATATTTATATAAATTGTAGCCATTGACTATGTTAATCTATTAATTCTTCATTAATCAATTGATAAACATTGTTTTGATCAATGGATATCTGTAGCCATCGACAGATAAATATATCAATTGATGATATATTTACTTATCGATGGATATATGTAGCCATCGACAGATAAATATATCAATTGATGATATATTTACTTATCGATGGATATCTGTAGCTATCGACAGATAAATATATCAATTGATGATATATTTTTTTATCGATGGATAAGTGTACCTGTCGATGAACAAGCATTACCAATCGATGACCTGGAATTTAAAGGGGTTCATGTCATTAATCGATCTGTACAAAAATCTAGCCATTGATTACTCATTTTATCAATCGATTAATACATACATTCCTGTATGTATAACAGTCGATTGCCAAAATCGGTCAATTTTACTTTTCATTTTTTTAACGGTTGATTAAGTTCTATTTTCAGTAAGAAATTGATTGAGAAATCAGTAAATATAAATAGTGAAATTAAAACATTTTTTCATTCTTACTTGCAATTTTTACTAACGAATTCTCTTTCTCTTTCTCAATCTCTAAACTCTCTCTCTGTATCTATCTCCTGCTAATAACCCTAATTGCTACTATCTAATTGTTGTTTTTGTATAATTACTAACAAGTTTGCCAGTTAATTCTCATCTCATCTTCAAACACACTTATGGCATCATCAAAGAAAGTCTCACAATCTGGATTCTACTACGAACTCAATAACTTTGTTGCTTGTACTATGGTGGAGGAAGCCCCAACAGAATTCCGTCCTCTAATAGAATTCCTAAGAAGTTCAAGGATATCAAAGGCCCTCACAGAAGCACCAAAGATAGTGTACAATCTAGCTGAAGAGTTCTGGACTACTGCAGAGGTAGCAGATGATTTCTCTTCAATCTCCTTTGATTGCAAAGGACAGAGGTATATTCTAACCACTATAGTTTTGGGTGAGTGTTTAAATCTTCCTGCAAATAATATAGAAAATTCACCCACTGACACAGAGATTAGAAGCATGCTTAGAGAAATCAATTACACTGCTCCTGATGCTAGTCTAGGAAGTATAGTTAGAAAGAATCTAAGAAAAGAGTGGTCATATTTCTTTGATGCAATTATAAAATGTTTTTCTGGTAAGGTTATAATTTTGATGCAATAACAACAAGTAGGGTATAACATTTTATATGATAGATATCATAATTTAGGTAACCTGTTACTCAATGAAATGTCTGCCAAATTGGGAAATAAAATAAATAGATATAATCATATCTATTATGCTAGATTTATTATGATTGTTATTAACCACTTTGTCAAGAATATTGAGATTGAAAGGAGTACAAAAGTTTTGGATTGCTGGACTCAAAACAAAAGGGTCTTTAAAGAATTTGTAAGGATCAATCTTCATAGCAATGTGGAATTGATCTATCATCATTTTGTTCAGGTATTTATCTCTACTTTAACTTCTTCCAATCCCCAATCCTCTTTGCCTTCTGTGGCTATGGAGGGTGTTAGTAATGACCCCAACCCTTCTACCCAAGCCACACATCTAGTTTCAAAATCCAAATCTAAAAGGCCAACCTCAACAGGTTCTCAATAACCTATTGTTGAAAAATCCAAGAAAAGAAAAACAACTGTTGTGGTAGATAGACTAGAAGGAGATGTAGGTAGTGGGGGAACTGGGGAACATCAAAGAACCCAGAAGAACAAGGAGAGTGAGGATGAGCAACCTCAACCAAGCCACTCCACAGTCTCCCAAAAGACTGTGGATGTTAATATGGAAAATACCACATCCCTATTGTTATCCACTCAAAAGGATGACAATATTGAAAATAGCCCACAACCAGGGGCACATAACCAATTTGGGGACACACATGCCAAAACAATAACACCATATGAAAGGAGAAAGAAGAATGTCACCTTTGCACATGGGGAATCACACACTGCAAAATCAAAGGAAACTGTGGTGGAGCCTTCTCAAAATCAGATTGATGCATCTTATATGAATGATGAGATGCAGCCCCATTCTCTCTCAATTCCAATCCCTTCTATTTTTAATTCTCCATCTCAACAAACTTCTTCATAAAATGTTCTGATAGATTATCAAACATTTTCACATTCTCCTTCTTTATTTTTCAAGAAGAAGCCAACACTCTCTCCTGAATCTTCTTCTCAGGATATTCAGGATTCCATTTCTCATATTATTAAAAATATCTCTTCTCAAATTATTTCCTCATCTGTTTCTACTCCATCAATTGATGTTCCTTCATCAATTGATATACAGCCATCGACTGATAAGCCATCGATCGATACTCAAGATCAATCGATGGGTATGCATCAATCGATGGATATCCCAAACACCTCAACTGTTAATATATTTACAACAATTGATGCTCAATCAATTGATGTTGCACAAACACTCTTAGGAATGAGTGAGTTTAGTGAGAGGCAGGATTGTAGCCTGGTAAAAGTAGAGGGAGTGAGTGAGAACATTCTTAATTCTTTCTGGAATGAGAGTGAAACACTTGAGGGCCCCACCTTAGAAGCTGCACAGAAAATGAGTGAAGGAGAGGTGAGATTCCAGGATGAGATCCTGATGCAAAATAGAGAGATGAGTGAGAGAGACAAAACAATTCTTCTATTTGCACATGTGTTGGAAAATGAGTTGATGGCAGAAGAGGTGGGAGTCAAGGAGATATGGGAAGTATCAAATTTAGAAGCTAGTGGGACTAGAATTGCTAAGGACATTGAAGAGGAAGTTAATGCTGGTGAATTGGATCCACAGAATTTCATCCATCCTGATCCACAATATCAGGGGTTGGCTACTTCAAGTAACAGGGATGCAGAACAACTCTTGGGAATTGATCATACAGAATAAAGGACCAGAAATCTGAAGGAGAGTATTGCCAATACAACAGACACATGTTGTATGGCACCCGAAGAGCTAGAAGAAGATTACGATGATGAGCCATGGATGAGCACAATTGATGGTTCCTTATAAGCTGCTGAAACTGATATTCTTTCTCAATATAGGAGGGCAATGGTGGAAGTAGAAATTGAAGATCCTACTCAAAGGAGAGTTGCTCACTATATGAGAGAGTCACTGAAATTTCAAAAGATCACAGTGACAGGAGTGAAGAGGAAATTGGAGATTATCAAGGACTCTATAACTACCAACAAGGATGCTTTGGACAGGAGATTGGATGAAAAGATACCATTCAACACCTTAAATCACATCAAAGACAAGCTCTTTAAGGAATCAAAGAACTTTGCAGCTTTGGAAACTAGAGTGGGATATCTAGAAAAGAAAATGGATGCTATAATTGTAGGTCAAAGTCTTCATGCTTCCATTCTTCAAAAGTTTCTTGACACAATGCAACCCCTCTCCAATTGATGATAACAAAAAGGGGGAGAATACAAAGAAGAAGGATGATGGTGATAATGGTGATGACAAAGGCAGTGGTAGTGGTGGTGTAGGTGGTTCTGGTATGGACAAGACAAGTGGCATTGGTGGTTCTGCAACAAAAAGATTCAAATACAGAAGTAACAGGGATAATCAGTCTTCAAAAAGATCTAAGTCATCTAATTCTCCCAAAGATGAATTAGAACAGAAAAAAGGAGAATTCAAGATGTTTGAAACTGATCTAGAAGCTATAAGGATTTCTAGGGAAAGAGAAACGCAATCAATGATTGAGAGAGAAAGTAAAAGAATTGAAGATTTGAAGAGAAGCACTGAGTTGGTGATAGAGGCAATAGAAAAAGGAGACTTGAATGAGTTCATTGCTCAAACAAGAAAAGTGAATGAAGATGCACAAAAGGCTGCCAAAGAAAGCAACTCAAATGCTGAAGCCTTTCTATCAATTGATCTTGAAGCCCTTGAAGAAAAGAAAAAGGGTAAAGCCATAATGATTGAAGAAGAAAAGAAAAGGAAAGAGCCAGTTGGCCAGAAGCTTCTCCAAGGAGCCATTTCTACAAGATTGTCAGATGCTGCAAGAAGAGAAAAGGAGAATGAGGAAATAGCAAGGTAAATGGAAATAGAATGGAATATGGAAGAACAATCAATGGAGAAACCACTGAGGAAAAAGAGAAAAATAGTTATGGCCAAGGAAAGGTCAAGTTCTATTCAAGAAATAGTGGTTCAAGAAAACCTTCAGGGTCAACAAGAAGAAATCAGGGAGGAGGTGACAATTGAAGGTTATGATATGAATGGAATACCAGTAATAAATGAAAAAGGACTAATTGAAGCAATGACTCACCCTGCTACCTCTAATCAAGAAGAATCTATGAGGTTGGAATATGAAAATGGAGTGAAGATCACCTATTCAATGAAAGTGATAATGAAGCAGAAATACACTGTTTTAGAGACTATCCTTCCTCTACTCAACAGAAAATACAAACTCAACACAACAATTGCTCAGGAGATTCAACAACAAATCTCAAAGCTAAGGAGATCCAAGGCAGAAGCTGAACCTGATTCACCTCTAAAGCTATAGAAGTCACAGGTCAAAAAGGTGGTGTTGGAGCCAAAGTATGCTATGATTTTTACAGATGTGAACGGGAACACAAAGTTCTTTGATATCTGCAAATATCTGGACAAAATCACAGATGAAGAAATACATTACCTTATGAGACAACTTGGAGAAACTGACAGAGATGAAGCAATTTTGAGGAGTTCTTTCATGAGGCAACTAAAGGAAAATGTTGAGAGGAGAAGGAAGAGAAGCTAATTGAATCAAGGAGACAATGAAGACATTGAAGCTGCTTGCAGGAGTTATCTATCAATCTGGTACTTTCAAAATTAATGTGCTAATTAAATTTCTTGATTCTATCTGAATGTAAATTATTAAGGGTTTTGTTATCATCAAGTAGATTTATGCCTGTTCATATCACATACACAAATAAGGGGAGATTGTTAGGAATCTACATGTAATTTGATGATAACATTAATCTTAGAATCATAGAAATTTTATATGATGTAACTGATCAATTGATATGAAAGTTAATATATATCAATTGATCAAGAAATCAGTTATCAGTTGAAATGTTTATATGAATCAACTGATAATTTGGACTGTAGCATAGGTGTACTTAGTCTATTTCAATCGATAAGGTGTAAATCAATTGATATTATTCTTATCAATTGATGTTAGAGTCGATTGATATAGATCATCAATTGATGTGTAAATTAAACTGTCAAATTATAATTATTTAAAGACAGGAAATTGCACAAGTGAAGGATGATCAATTGATATTGAAGCATCGATGGATGAGAGATCAATCGAAGAAGCCAAGTCAAGAATTGAAGACTATCAACTGATGTGAAGACCCATCGATTGATAACATCTATCAATCGATAAGTCATTCCTTATCAATCGATGGATATAAAGATCAATCGAAGAATAACATCAGTTGATGGATTAAAGGATGAATTAATTGATATGTTTAACAACAAGTTATCAATTGATTGTAACAACACAGAAAGACTATCACCTGTAGATCCAGAGAATAAAAGCACACCTATGGAAGACAGCCTAGGGTGGCTGTGAAGAATCAATCCGTAGTTGTCTTTCAAGTCTGTTTTCCTAAAAAGGAAAAAGAAAAAAGAGAGACAGACTGAAACAATCCTAGAATAGGAATTGTAAAAATACACTTGTAATATATAAACAAGTGTAGTAGCATTGTTAGAAATAATATAGAAGTTAGACAATATTTCTTAATCAACTGTTCAAGTTTCAGAGCACATTGTAAGATCAGTTGATTTTTCTAACCTTGTAAGAACGAAGATAGGTTTTCTTTTAACCTATGAACATTGAGCAAAAATATAAACTGATGGAAAAACCAATCCATCAGTAATTTTTAAATCTCTTTGTTCAGTTTAATTTTCAGTTATTATTTGTTCAAACATATTCTTTCAAACTCTCAAACATCAAGAACAAATATTAAAAGAAGCAAAAGTTTTAATATTTGTATTCAACCTCCCCTTCTACAAATATTGACATTGTTATAAGAAATAACAATTACTTATATAATTTAAATTATTTCTCCTTCAAGCATTCTTTGTGTGTGACCATGTAGGTTATTATTACGTTGGCAATAATTTTAATATCTAATTAAAATTGTAAATAATGAGCGGCATCTAGTAATACATCATTGCTACCCAGGTAATAATAATAAAATTAGTGATTTGATTAAGCCTTTTGTGAATAATGTTTCATGTAATATAATCTATTTAACCTTATATTATAAATCAAACTCGAGGCATGTATCGTGTCATCCTCTTCAACGTTTAATCCGGGTTTCCTTGATCAATGAGTAGACTATTAAACAAATCAACATTTGAGCACGGCCATGCATTTTATAGTCTCACTCAATCAAGAGGCCAATAATATCACTCCTAAATAGGAAGGTTAAACCCTTTATCTATCATTCATATTTCTTATACGATTCATAGTATACCCAATGTCCACTTTTATCATCACTCAGTTAAATGTAACTTTTAGTGTAATCAAAGTATATTAATTCTCGTATAGAAATATAATGATTTCAAGTCAGCAGATCGTTACATCATTATCACAGTGAGAATTTCTTATGACACTTATTAACATGTAGAATCTCACGGCAGGTCATTCCAGTGTCATTCATTGAGACATGCACTTATGTTCTTAACTTTAGTATCACCATACATATGACCAAAGAGATGTGGTTATCTGTCAACAAACATACTAGTCTTATTGCATTGTTATTGTCCTTATATAATAATACTCGACTAGGAAATTTTAGGAATAAGATACTATTCATATAATCTAATTTTTAAGTCACATACTTAAAGATATATAATACGTATCAAAATTCCAAGGACATTTATTATGCTTTCAATTTATTATGCAGTAAATAAAACATAATAAATAAATAATAATCAATAAAATATAATCCTTAATAGTAAAATATTTTCCTTAAAATATAAAAGTAATTGTCTCTAGGGCACAATTACTAACAACCTTTCCTTTTCTTCACGGTGCAAAGATACTCAACTTTCCATCGGCGTGCCTAGGACTTGGGTCTTAGAACAAGGATCACTTCACTTCACTTTACCTCACTAACAAAGTCTAGATAACCAGTACTACAACTTAATAACCCTGTTTAAGAAAAGAGGGTGGTGGACTAGTATATTACAGTACCAGACCGGGAACAAAAAATTATATATAATATAACCGAAATAACAGAATATATAAATGTGAGTTGGGGTAAGTCGCTTCGTTAGAAGGACGAACCACACATAATGTGTGTACGTGTATGCAAGTATTTAAGTGTGTATGTTAAAGTAAAGAGTGATATGTAAAGCGTATGAATGCAAACACTTAAATTAAATATATATATATATATATATATAATATATATATATATATATATATATATATATATATATATATATATATATAGGATATATATGGCTGAAAATAACTAAACCAAATATATTGTGACTTGAATGAGATCAAGTACATTTTCTAACTACTTTATTTAATAGGCCTTGAAAATTAAAACAACTAAACTATGGCCTTTTAAGCAAACACGAGATATACCACTAAAATTCAACAAGTATGTTTCGTTTATGTCGTACTTTGACTTACACGAAATATTATATAACTTGGAATAACGTGGGTTAACTTCAAGAACTCAACAAGTAAGGCTCATTTATATCTCTAAATAATAATATGAGATTTATACGAATAGTACTTAACTCGGTGTTCAAAGTTAATTAAACTTACAAATATTCTACGAGTTTACTTTTTTTTATATCTCTAAATAAATATATGATATTTATACAAAATGACATAACTCGAGAATATAAGTTAGTTTCTTTCACTAATAATTCAAACAAGGAGTATTTTTGTTTATGTCTAAATATAATGATTCATACAAAAATCCTCTACTCGGAATTAAAGTGAGTTTAAACTTTCAAATATTTTCGAGAGGGCTTCATTTATATCTCTAAATAATATATTAGATTTATACGAATATTCTTATCTCGGAATATAAGTTATAAGCCTCTGTTTATTTCAAACAAGGAGATATTCGTTTATGTCTAATAATATTGACTTATACAAATTTTATCTCAACTCGAAAATAAAATGAGTTAACATGCAAATATTCAATAAGGAACCTCTTGTTTATATCTTTATATGAGACTTATACAAATCGGCTCTAACTCGGAATAAGAGCTAGTTTTAATTACAAAAATTTAACAAGGAGTCCTTTTGTTTATGTCGTAGTTCGATTTATACAAAGTAGTCTCGACTCGGAACTTAAGTAACTTGGAGTTGTTATTAATCCCATAAAGGTAAGCCAATGATATGAACAACTAATTTAGGAGAGTAAGAGATGAAAAGAAAGCTTCCCTAAATATAATACAACTTATATATACTAAAAGAGAACAAACTATTAAAGCTCGTGTATATATAAATCGTAAACAAGGCTAACTATATATTATAACTAAAAATCGAACCAAGCAAGTATAAATATAATATATAGGAGTCGAATTATATATGTATATAAAATAGACAAGAAATAACGAACTTATGACTCTTGTACTCTTGTGCTCTTTCGAAATCAAGGGATAAGAGTTAGGTTCGGGTTTAAGAGTTCGTGTATGTATACAAAAATCAAGCAAGCAAGATACACACACTACTAAACATGAACCAAGGTACTTATATACATATACATATTCATAAATATAATTATATAACCAACTTGTAACCCTTGAGATCTAGAGAGAAATCAAGAGAAAAGCTAGTTTAGAAGTCAAAACACACAAAAAAGAGTCCCCAAAAAGTCATCGGAAAATGAACTTTTGGTATAACTTTGGGGGTAACTAGACAAGTCTAAGGGATGTTAAAATATAGTCTTTGGGTAGGCTAAAAGTGTTGGTCCCTGATATATTGTAGAAAGGGTGGTTGAATATAATATATATATTTTCTCGCGGAATTTCAGATTTAAAATAATATTTTAATTTATCTCGAAATATTAGTTTTAATGAAATATCATTCATGTAGAAGATATAATTTTTAAATTGAAAAGTATTACAAAATCAATATGATGAAGTTTTAAATAACTATTTAAATATCTAGAACGATTTTGACATGAATTGTTCTAATTTAACAATTATAATTCAAACCAGTACAGAATGTCTGTGAATATAACAAGCAGACAAATGACTGAATTTGAATGATTTCAACAACATAAATATGAAGTTAAGACCTCATATTTATAGAGGTAGTAAAGCGTATATAACTTTTGATCAAGACATTCTTCATACACTTCATTATGCTTTCAAACCATTGAAAATATCATGGGCATGACTTTTTCTGTTCGGTATGACATTTTAGAAACTTGGTATGACTTTTTAGTACATGGTATGACTTTTGATATCTTGTTCAGTATGACATTTTGCAACTAGCTTCAACATGACCTTTTGACATAAAGAATTCGGTATGATATTTATAAAAAGGAATTTAGTATGACTTTCTTTAAAAGCAAATTCAGTATGAATTTTTAATTAAAGTCTTGGAAGACTAATTAAAAGTCATACAAATTCATTTCGTTTCTAGTAAATTAATTTTACTTAATTTAATTAAATAATTTATAAATTAAATTAATTCAACTTGAATTAATTTAATTAAATAAATTAAATAAATAATTTTCTTTTTATAGTAGAATTAAAATACTATCTTGACTGTACAACCATTGTTGTTAGCAAAAAAAAATCCTTCCATCTTTGCCCTATCATATGTCATAATAACCACTTGAGCTAGATGATAAATATTTATTAATTTAGTTGACATATAATGTATTGTCTGGTTCATTTGTGTCATACTAAAATAAATATTATCCACCTTTAACTATAAAAGCTGTGGTCTTCTATCCTTTTTTGCTTCACACTTTTTCCTCTAAAGTTTTCTTCATTTGGAATTTTCATGTAGTAGCCACTTAAAATCTTGTGTATCTTCTGAACTCTTCTAAAATACTACTCTTTTATTTTATACAGACGCTTGAACATATTAATGAACTTCTTCTAGTGTAGAGCATCAACCTCATCAAAATACTTCTGATATTATGATTCTTCGTATCTAGTTGACTTTCTTCATCTTGATTCCTGTTACAACATTTATTATTTACTTCAAGTTAAGTCCTAAATCATCATAGAATTGGGGGGGGGGGGGTTGAATATGATGTTGGTAGTTTTTCATTTCTAATTGCGGATTAATATTTGTGTTCTTGAGTTTTTGAGATATAAAAAATGGTAGTCAAACGTTAACAAATGAATCAGGGAAATATAAATATATTAATAAATCCCTGAGGTGCTACATTCTAATCAAATGATTAGCTATAATGGTTTACAATCAATACATATCAACAAATACAGATGAGAATTTATGTTTCATCTTTAATGAACTTCTGTGTTTTGTTGAGAGTATTGAAGATTATGCACACTTTAATGCTTCTGTTGTAATTCCCTTTTATAGTGTAGTCTTAAAAATCAATTAGAATTGATTTGTTCACAATAGAAAGAGCCAAGTTGCGCCATGAAGAGTGTTTGCAGTGTGTAAAATCAAGTAGTGCCAAGGATCAAGTCACGTTACACCTTGTACACTGCATTCCTCGTACTAGCGCCACATGAGCTTGCAAGGCCTCTAAGTTGCGCCTAGTATAACCAAGTGGCGCATGCACCATAGAAACATTTGTATAGGCGCCATATCTTCATGAATAAACTCCCAAATTGCGCCTTGCACTTATGCTGCACCAAGGAGTTTATTAACCTAAGTTGCATCTTGACTTTAGTTGACTGCAAGCTATGCCTTTGACTATTAAGTTACGCATAGACTTGTATGTTGCACCTAGACTTGATCTTCCCTTGAATTTCACTTGGTCTTATTCACTTAAACTTTAAGTGTTTCCAAGTTTATACAAGTGGCGCCAAGTTTATACAAGTGGCGCCACATACATCATTTCAAGTGTGTAGTGGCAACTTGAGATGGTAATACTTGCCTTATATAAATTCTTGAATTAATTGAAATATTTATCACCTTGATTTTCACTCTTTGGCTTTATCAACTGTTTTCTTCTGATTAAATAAGATAATTTTTTTCTTGATGTGCTAACGCTCAGTGCACTGGTCTGCTTTACAAACGAGTAACACTAAATCAAATTCTCTTATCTTTTTTACTTTTCCAGTTGATTAATTCTTAACTATTCCATTGCTTCAGTTCACTGAAACCCTTTGACATTTATACTTGAACCAATGCATTTTCTTGACACAGAAAATCTTCTGATCTTTTATTCGTCAATCACTACTAGAAAAACTGGATACAACACCACCCCCCGAAGGAGCAAAAGCGTTTTGGTCCACTATCCGCTGTCACAATAAAGATAGTGGATGAAAAATATCGAGACGAGGCGCATCTACATGTGCTTCTAAACAATCCTGAAGTGTATCCATATATTATGTAAGTTTATTTATTCTTCTATTTATGGATTCCTATTTTTTTCATAAAATATTCTATGTGGTTGCTTAATATATGCATTTTTTCAGAATGCATAAGGAGTATCTCGAGGAAATTTATCGTGGAAAAAAAGAAAACTGTGCATTGGCTCATAGGAGAGCACAATCAACTATTTGCTAATTGGTTTGAAAAAAGTTAGTCTCGTGGCTAGATATTTTTTTGTACTTTAACATCTACTAGTAATTAGATTTTGGAATTTATTATTTGTGTTTATAACAATATGTGTAGGTTAGTAATGAAATAATGGTGAATGGTGAAGCTATTTCAGAAACCATAAGGTGGCTTGCCGGCAAACCATTATTTTCCGTCTTGACATATGAAGGTTATTTAGTTGACGGAGTCAGATACTTTACAAAGGACATAGATGATGCCCGTGTTGTTCAAAATAGCGGAGTTTCTTTAATAGCTAAGACGGTACAAGTTTCAAGAGCAAGGGATTTAAATCCTGTCGAAAGTGATATGATATTCTATGGCGTAATCTTAGAAATTTGGGAGTTGGATTATCATGCCTTCAAAGCACCTCTGTTCTTGTGTAAATGGGCAGAAAATGAGAAAGGCATAAAGGTGGATGATATTGGTTTTACACTTGTAGATTTTAATCTACATGGCCACAAGAAAGATAAATATGTCTCGGTTGATCAAGTCCAGCAGGTTTTTTATGTTGAAGATCCGGTTGACGCTGCTTGGTCTGTTGTGTTGACCTCGACCACTCGAGAATATCATGAGGTGTATAACGAAGATGATTTAGGAGACACGACCATGGAACATCCTCCATTCTGCTCCAATATCCCAGCATGTGATGTGTCCGTCGATGATATTGGGAATAGTGTTAGACTTAATGTTGAGGGAATTTGGGTTAAAAAATGATCCATATATATTATGTAGCTCTTTTTATGTCGAGTAGCTATTCTCCAAGTTTGGGTTTATTGTTTACTTTGAATTTTACATTTTCGTCAAAATGTAGAATATTATGGTATTGGTCAAAATGTAGAATATTAGGGGCCTGCATTTTATTTTAATTTACTTTTAGTTTTGCATTTTTATAGATTAAAATGTGGTTCTTTTTTATAGATTAAAGGATCATTTTTAATTGTACATCTCCATATTATTGCCACTTATAATTTTTAATTGTATATCATTTATGTTTAGAGATTCTCTCATTTATTTATATGACTAATGGTTTTATGTCCTATTTTTTAGATTAAAGGACAAAAATGGTGAAGGCAAAGAAGCAGAGAGCCTCCAAAAAAGTACAATTTCAACGTGACAATAACAACTCAGAAGATGCTGAAAAGACGATTCCGGATGTCAAAGCACCATCACCGGAGCCAAAGGCTGATCAGTCAGTTACCGAAAAAGAACCACAGCCTCAAAATGAAATTCAAATGCAAGGGTCAGAATCTGTTCAAGGAACAATCACTAGTTCAAAATCTACAAAAAGAAGGGTAGGAAGTGTTCGAGGTATTTCTTCCCTCCATAAAGTAATTACGAAGAAGGCTCAAGGGAAAAAGTACAAGATTAAATACAATGAACTTGGATTTCCTATCGGACAAAATAGGACCACACTACAGTCCTAAATTGGTATGGTCGCCAGAAATTAAATTCCAATTGATATTCCAAGTTGGCCAGAGGTGGATCCTGAGTTAAAGGCAAAGTTATGGCTTGATGTTAAGGTATGTTGTTAAGGCCAGATGTGGATCCCTTGTTAACTTGTTTATATGATTGTTATAGAGCAGTTAAATATGATTGTGCTTTGATATTTAATCATGTGTTATATGCCCTGTAGGATACGTTCAAAATTGTTCCGGAACTTGAAGAAAATGTGCTACAATATGCAGGCTCTAAGTGGAGACAATTCAAAACTACTTTGACTACTAAATATGTGATGCCATATATTGGACAAAAAAAGAAATTGAGGAATCCTCCAAAGTAGTACGCTTTTGTCGGTAAGGATGCTTGGAGGAGATTTGTAGTGATGATGACCAACAAGGAATGGCTGGTATGCATGATCCATCATCTTTCATACATATGTATTACCTGTTAATGTGGTCAATAACAGTCATAATTATTTTTTGTCTTGTAGTCACTACGTAATAAATAGAGTGAGAGAGTGAAGAAGTAAAAATATCATCACCGCCTGTCAAGGAAAGGCTATATTGGTTTGCAAGAAGAAGAAGTAAGAACTTACCTATGTTATTGTATTTTCCAGTTTATAATGGAACCTATCATTGTCATTGTTCACTTTAAAATTTTAATTAGATAAAGGAAGGGAAGTTAGAGCATGGAGAGAAACCTGATCGAGTAATTTTCTGGAAGAAGGCTCGAAAGCCACAGGATGAGAGCTTGATCGATGAAGATTTGGCCATGATAAATGCCAAAATTATAAGCTAATTTATAGGATTTCTAGCTAGTATCTGCCTGCTTTATTTATGTGCAAATATTAAGGTTGGTTCTTTGATGTTTGCCAATTTTTTGTGTTGTTGGTAGGATGACTTACTTAAAAAAGGAAAGGGGTGAATTCCAACCATCTGGAAGTAACGATGTATTGAGTGTGGCACTAGAAACTCCAGAGCATTCAGGCAGGGTTCGTAGAGTTGGGGGATTTGTCTCCCCAAAATTGTTCTTTAATTTGCCGAGACAGAGGATTAAAGTTTCAAAGGCTCAATTGTCTGAGGAGTTAGCAAGACAAAATAAAGAGATTACTGAACTTAAGGCAATGATTAGTGCGACCAACCTTGCCTCACCAATCGTATCTGACAAATCAAGTTGCTATGTTTTAGAAAAAATCAAGACTAAATCAGCTACTATGAAGGAATTGATTGTGGATTTGGATGATGATGATCTTGACTTGCCTACTCCTAAAACAGGAAAAAAGGTAAAAATTATAAACTCAGCATATGTAGGGATTCTTTAAATAAACTCGTCGTGTATGTAGGGACCGTGTGAGCTGGTAGTGGATACCCGAAAAAACAAGGTTGCATTCGGTATGGTTTTTAATGAGGAAGAAATGAATGGTTTAATACATGGAGTCCATATGCCACCTGGATGCATTCGTGTGTGAGTGGACGGAGCCATCCAGCCAGACGCCTTGCGCTTCCAGTGCCAGTACGTGGTGAAATGGAGAAGGTCCACCAGGCTGTGGGCTCTCAAGTAGCATGGCTTCTGGACTTGGTCATTTATCCAGATGTGGTAGTAGTAGTGGCGGTATACATCTCATATTATATTTTTTATCATTGTAAATTCTTATTCTTATTCTTATTTTGGTTCATTATTATGGGAAATAAATCATGTTGAATATTTATTTATAGAAAAAGAAAAAAAAAGATTTGTCAAAGTTATTAAAAAGTGAGTTGCATGCACTTCAGAAGTTATATAATCAAGTGGAGTTGAATAAGTATGTGTCGAGCAAATATAAGTTATTGTATAAGCATGCAACAACATATATGAAAGCTACTGGTGCATCAATACAGATTCTATGTGATCCAGAGGTCTTTGGAATTGAGAAAATAATATATATATTGGATGAGGTTGTAATCGCTTTATTACAATTTGAGGAGATCGGACAATGTGCAATATCAGCTTACATCGTGTAAGTAGCTTTTATTTTTTCCCGAACATTCAGCATATGTACTTGCAAATTGTGATCATTCTGCATTTGCACCTGGACACTCAGCAATATTTATTCTTTTAATATACAGGTACTTGCAAATTGTGATGAATGAGAATCGGAAGAATGATGATGTGTTCTTGTATAGCTTCTTCGATCCTGGTGCCTCATTTACCAAGAAAACTGAGTTTCAATCTTATGTGGTTAATCGGCTGCTAGAGGGTAACAATCGCATATTCTTAATGCCACATAATGAAAAGTAAGAATTTCTAATTTGTACTATTAGAATAATTAAGATATTTTGGTGGCTTTTTCAAATTCTAACTTGTGTATATATTTTTTATGAAAACAGTTCCCATTGGATTTTGGTTATGATATGGGATGGTGATATTTATATTTTGAATCCTTTGTGTCATCCGAATCATTTTCCCCAACTGGAAAAAGAATTAACAAGGTAATTTAATTTATTCATGCTAATAATTTTAACTGGTATAGTGCACACTATTTAATTCATGCACTTTATAGTGAACTGGTTATGACTTGTATATTCTCTTATATACAGTGCACTGCTATCTTACAATGCTCAGACTGGAAGGCCAAAAAGAGCCCCTAAAATAGTCAATCTTTTAGTTAGTAGTTTTCATTTTAAATTGGAATACTAGTTCAATTTTCCCTTCTTCTTGGACTGACTTATATATGATAATTGGAATTGGAATAGGGATCTCCTAAATAGCCTGGGGGCCATGAATGTGGCTATGTTGTCTTGCGATATATGAGGGATATAATTTTTGATAAGGAAATGTCTTTTCTTACCAAGGTATGAGATAATTATATAAATTTTATTCATCTAAAAATAGCTAGGCCCTGTAATCTGCATGTTCGTATTTGTTTTCTTTAGTTAGTTGCATTTATAATTTATTTCTTCTATTTTGTTATATTTTAGTGGGCGATGAAGACTCGAAAGTCTTACAAAATGGAAGAACTGGATGAGGTGCGCTTGGATACCATCGCATATATTGAAGACATGATGTAAATCTTTTAATTATGTGTATCTTTGAGCTTGACAACATGGTTCACTCAATTTCATGGCTAGTTTCAGTACTTAGGTGGTTTTATTTTGGATGTTGGTCATTTAGTCGCTATAAGCATTTGGCTAGTTCCAGTACTTATTTTGGAGTCGGGTTATTACGGAATCCTGTTTGGATTGAAGTACTTTTAGCTAGCCATATATGTTTATTTATGTGGATGTGTTACTTTGAATTGGTTGTTGGTAATAATATATATCAGCAACAGTTGGTTTGAATTAAAGCATTTGGTTTGAATTTCTTTTTGTAGCAGCAATTCTTTCTCTAGCTAGTTTGGTTGAATTTATTTTGGCTAATATCATTGTACACATGACACTAATGTTAACTATGATGTCTCAAATAAGCTATTACATTATTTAAACTAAAGAAACTGATGTTAAATTTATAATAAACATCAGACATCAAGATAAAACATGATGTCTTAAAGGAACTAGTAAATCGTCTCTATTAAAACTGATATTAAAGATAGCTATAGACATCGGATTTTATAAAAAACTTGATGTCAAAAGTAACCTACTAAATCGATAACAATATTAAAGAGATGTTAAACATTACTATAGACATCGGTATTATTTATAACAATGATGTTAAACATAACTATAGACATCGATTTATTTTATAACTAGGATGTTAAACATAGCTATAGACATCTAATTTAGTTAAACAATGAATGTACTAAGACTCCTACCAAATCGTTTCTATAAATATAAACGATGTCAAAAAGATTAGTCAGTTATGTTTTACATCAATTGTAGTTATGGTATGATGTTATAAAAGAGTTTTAACATTGGCTTCACGTAGAATGTGAGGTGTTATATATGTTTTAACAACACACACTTTTACGGCTGATGTTAATACCATTATTAGACATTAGTTTTTTTAATAAAAGCGATATAATTGCTATTTGGTACCATGTAAGTGTTGGGTCCCGGAAGTATCGTAGAAGGGGGGTTGAATGCGATACTGACAACAATTTAAAATTCTTTTCAGAATTTGCAGAATTATATTATTGCTTTAGCTGAGGGTTCGGGTCTTTGTAGTGTTTGGGAGGCTGACTTACTAACTTTCTATTTTTATGATATAACATTTAAGATATAGAAATTAGCAAGTAACTAAAGAAGATTCAAGTTAAATATGTATATTAAAACTTGAAAGGGTGTTACAATATCCGGTAGAATAAACTTTAATTCCTAGAACAAATTTGACATGAATTGTTCTACTTTAGGAATTAAAATCAAACCAGCATAGAAAGTCTGTGAATATTACAATGCAGACAAATTCTGAATTTGAACTGAGTTTTCTACAACTGAAAAATGAAGCAAAGGCCTCATATTTATAGAGGTTGAAAAGCTGATATGACCTTTTTCACTATGACTTTTTTTAACAAGAAATTAAGCCTTGTATGACTTATTAAAAAGCTGGGCATGACTTTTTTTACTCGGTATGACTTTCAGAAATTCGGTATGACTTTCTGAAAATTCGGTATGACTTTTTTAAAGTCATATTCGGATTTTATTTAATTAAAAAAATCGGTATGACTTATTTTAATTAAATAAAATCAATTCAGCATGACCTTTTCTTCAGATAGCTCGGTATGACTTTTGATTTTCTCGGTATGACATTTGTTTGAATTGTTCGGTATGAAATTTGCATCACCTGCCTTTTTCATTTCCTTTCTCCTTGTTTGGACAAGTGGCAAGCTTTGATTGGTCACTTCAATTTCCTGCCAATTCAAATTGAAAAGGGGTCTATTTCGTCTTATTATAGACAGGCTCCGTAGAAATGTTTTTCGACCCGCACAGCTTATAATCTTTGATTAATAAATAATAAATTTAATTCATAAATTATAAAAATAAATATCTAATATTATTTAGATATTTATAAATATAATTTACTAAATAAATAAAATATTTATTAATTAAATAAATCCTTACGCTCTAAGCTGCGGTCTGGAACCGAACTCCTTTTCACTTGGGATGTTGGGTTCCGAGGCATAAAACGCAGCGGATAAACGTAAAAATAACAAAAAAAATCGGAACCCTAACGCAGGATCATGTATAAGACTTGACGGATTATGGTAAACAGAATCATACCTATTCTTGTCCTGACTTTCACGAACTCAACGGAGATCCTTGCTATCACGATTTTGTGTCTTCCTCTCGAAAGCACCTCTATGGTATCCACACGAGCACCTTCAAGAACGTCTCACGATCTTGATCACGGGATGGATGTACTAGCCTCCTTTGATGAATTCGAATGACTGCCTTTGCTGCCTCCTTGCTCTGCCTCTAGGGTTTTATCATATAAAACGTACCATTCATTTAACCTATCATTATCTATTTATAATGATTGGTTAATGGGCCTTTTCAGCAAAACCTAACCCATGTAGGCATAGGATTAAATAATAAAACATGCTTTTATTATTTAATTAATAACTAAGTCACACTTAATTATTATTGGCAGAAACACAATTATTCAAATTCGAATTTATATTATTTTAATTAATTAAGTCTCACTTAATTAATATAATAAAATTCAAATAATCATCAATTAATTTAAATCTATAATTTAAATTAACTATTCCACTAGGTGCTCTATGTGTGTGACCCTATAGGCTATTATTTAATTAGCAATAATTTTATTCTCCAATAAAATTATAAACAATGAGCGGTATCTAGTAATACATCATTGCTATCCAATTAAACAATAATTAAATCGTGATTTGATAAAACCTTTCATGATTAATGTTTCCGTGTAATATAATCCCTTTAACCAAATATATTATAGATTAAACTCGAGGCATGTGTTTAGTCATCCTCTTCAACATTTAATCCGGGTTTACTTGATCCATGAGTAGACTATGGAAAAACAAATCATTATTTGAGCACGGCCATGCATTTTATAGTCTCACTCAATCAAGAGGCCAATAATATCTCTCCTAATTATAGGAGGGTTAAATCCTTTATCTATCATTCATATTTCTCATACGACTCATGATATACCCGATGTCCACTTTTATCATCACCCGGTCAAAGGTAACTTTTAATGTAGTCAGAGTATATTAATCCTCGTATAGAAATATAATGATCTCAAGTCAGAGGATCATTACACCATTATCACTGTGAGTCTTTCTTATGACTTTATTAAACATGAAGAATCTCACTGTGGGTCTGTCCAGTACCATGTACTCCTACATGTACCTATGCATTGACTTTAGTATCCCCATACTTATAACCAATGAGATATGGTTATCTGTCAAACAACATACTAGTCTATTTATGTATTATTATTGTCCTATAATAATAATACTCGACTAGGGACATTTAAGAATATGATATATTATATAATCTCAAGTTCAAGTCATGTACTTAAACTATATAACGTGTATCATGATTCTAAGGACATTTATTATGCTAACAAATATATCGCAGTAATTAAAGTCATAATAAATACGTTTATTGAATAATCAAATGACATAAAGGTTTATTAAAGGAAACATTGTATTGCCTCTAGGGCACCTACACTAACAATCTCCCACTTGCACTAGAGCCAATCACCCATGTATCTAATACCCATGGAACTAGTGTGACCGTCGTGCTTCTTCTGCGATAAGCCTTTGGTCAGTGGGTCTGCAATGTTATCATTTGTGTGCACTTTACATATGTGTATGTCACCCCTTTCATTAATCTCTCGAATGAGGTGATATCTCCTGAGTATGTGTTTGGTTCGGGAGTGAGCTCTAGGTTCTTTAGCCTGTGCAATGGCTCCATTATTATCGCAGTATAGATCAATGGGATCTGCGATCGATGGAACCACTCCCAAATCATTAATGAATTTTTGAATCCAAACAGCTTCCTTAGCCGCTTCACAAGCTGCAATGTACTCAGCCTCCATTGTAGAATCAGCTACTGTTTCTTGCTTTGAACTCTTCCAACTTACAGCACCTCCGTTTAGACAAAACACAAAACCAGACTGTGATACAGTATCATCCCTGTCTGTTTGGAAACTTGCATCGGTGTAACCTTTTACAACCAGTTTCTCCTCTCCTCCATACACCAAGAATGAATCTTTAGTCCTTTTCAAGTACTTTAGAATATTCTTGACAGCCGTCCAGTGACCTTCACCTGGATTAGATTGGTATCTGCTCGTCATGCTTAAAGCATACGAAACATCTGGGCGAGTACATACCATTGCATACATGATGGATCCAATTGCTGAGGCATATGGAACCTTACTCATGCGGTCCTTGTCATCCAATGATTTCGGACACTGATCTTTAGAGATCGTTATCCCTTGAGATACGGGGACATATCCCCTTTTTGCATTTTGCATACCAAAACGATGCAAAACCTTATCGATGTATGTACTCTGACTTAGACCGATCATCCTTCTAGATCTATCCCTATAGATCCTCATTCCCAGAATGTAGGATGCATCTCCTAAGTCTTTCATAGAGAAGTTGCTCCCTAACCAAGTCTTAACACCCTTGAGAAAAGGTATGTCATTCCCCATTAGTAGTATGTCATCAACATATAGTACTATGAATGCCACATGGCTCCCACTAACCTTCTTGTAAACACAAGGTTCATCTTCGTTTTGAACAAATCCATACTCTTTGACTGTTTCATCAAAACGAATATTCCATCTCCTAGATGCTTGCTTCAATCCATAAATGGATCGACGTAATTTACATACCTTGCTAACATTCCTTGGATCGACAAAACCTTCAGGTTGTGTCATGTACACATCCTCATCAAGGGTTCCATTAAGGAAAGCTGTTTTGACATCCATTTGCCAGATTTCATAATCATGGAATGCTGCAATAGCAAGCAAAATCCTTATGGATTTGACCATAGCCACTGGTGAGAAAGTTTCATCATAGTCAATACCATGAATTTGTTTGAAACCTTTTGCAACCAGCCTTGCTTTATAGGTCTGAACATTTCCATCCATGTCAGTTTTCTTCTTGAAAACCCACTTGCACCCTATGGGTTTTACCCCTTCAGGTGGATCAACCAAAGTCCATACTTGGTTTTCATACATGGAATCCATCTCGGATTTCGTGGCTTCTAGCCATCTCTTAGAGTCTGGACTGATCATAGCATCTTGGTATGTGAGAGGCTCATCTTCATCTATGAGCATCAAATCACCACATTGAGTCAAGAGAAATCCATATCTCTCTGGCTCATGGCGAATTCTACCAGTTCTACGAACAACCTGTGTTTGTTGAGCATTATAATTATCCTGCTCTTGTTCCACTTCAGGTTCAATGCTATTTTGTGGTTCTCGATCTTCATCGAGATCTATAGTTCTCCCACTGTTTCTTTTGGAAATAAAATCTCTTTCCATGAAAACAGCATCTCGAGCAATAAACACTTTCTGCTCAGAGGGACTATAAAAATAATACGCCTTTGTTTCTTTAGGGTATCCCACAAAATTGCACTCTTCAGATTTAGGTCCAAGCTTGTCAGATACTTGACGTTTCACAAACGCCTTGCATCCCCAAACTTTCATAAAGCTCATGCTTGACCGTTTCTCCTCCCATATCTCATATGGAGTCTTTTGAACCTTCTTAGTAGGAACACGGTTAAGTGTGAAAGCCGCTGTTTCTAGAGCGTAACCCCAGAAACTAATTGGAAGATCTGCATGACTCATCATCGATCGCACCATGTCCAACAAGGTGCGATTTCTCCTCTCTGAAACTCCATTCCATTGAGGTGTACCTGGCGGAGTGAGTTGTGATACAATACCACACTCCTTTAAATAATCTTTAAATTCAGTGCTCAAGTATTCTCCTCCACGATCAGATCGTAAGATTTTAATACTTGCACCTCCGCCAATTTGCTTCTCTACTTCAGCCTTGTATTCTTTGAACTTTTCAAAAGAATCGGATTTATTCTTCATAAGATATACATATCCATATCTACTGAAATCATCAGTAAATGTTATGAAGTAGTAGTAGCCTCCTCTAGCCATCACACGCATTGGGCCACATACATCACTATGTATTAGCTCCAAACGTTCAGTGGCCCTTTGACCCTTACCAGTGAAAGGGGCTTTAGTCATTTTACCAAGAAAACAAGATTCGCATTCTTGGTATGATTCAAAATCAAACTTATCCAAATGTCCATCCTTATGTAATTTGGATATACGTTTCTCATTTATATGGCCTAGACGACAATGCCAGAGGTATGTTTGATTTGAGTCATTAACTTTAAGTCGTTTGTTTTCTATATTACAGACAGGATTATCTAAGTCAAGAACATATAAACCATTAAACAAACGCGCAACACCATAGGTTAAATCATTCAAAGCAAAAGAGCAACTGTTGTCCTTTATTGTAAACGAAAAACCTTTCTTGTCCAAACAAGAAACAGAAATAATGTTTCTGCGAATTGCAGGCACGTAATAACAATTCTCCAGTTCTAAAACTAGCCCAGAGGGCAAAGATAAATAATAGGTTCCTACAGCTAAAGCAGCAACTCTTGCTCCGTTGCCAACTCGTAGGTCCATTTCTCCTTTAGCCAATGTCCTACTTCTCTGCATTTCCTGCACATTTATACAAATGTGAGAAGCACATCCGGTATCCAATACCCAAGATGTAGAAATAGACAGATTGACTTCTATAACATATATACCTGAATTAGAAGCTTGCTCAGCCCTCTTCTTCTTCAGATCCTCCAAGTAAACTGAACAGTTTCTCTTCCAGTGACCAGTTTTCTTACAGTAGTGACATTCACCCTTAGCGACCCCACCTTTAGGCTTTAAAGCCTGTTTAGGACCTGACTTTGGCTTGGGTGTAGAATCAGAACCTGTCTTCTTCTTACCCTTCCACTTGCCTTTCCCTTTGGCCTTACCTTTGTTGCCCACCATCAGTATGGGAGCGGGTTCAGCCGTCTTCATGTTGGTCTCATATGTTCTCAACATAGCCAACAATTCAGTAGGTGTTTTGTCAAATTCATTCATATTGTAGTTCATAACAAACTGAGTGAATTTGTTGTTCAAAGAATTCAAGATTAGGTCAATACCAGTTTCCGGACCAATCGGGAAACCCAAAGTATCAAGATACTCAATGTAACCAATCATCTTCAGAACATGTGGGCCAACTGGTTCACTTGCCCCTTGTTTGCAGTTAAAGAGTGACTTGCTCGTGTTGAACCTTTCTTGACGAGTTTGACTTGCAAACATACTTTGCAAGTGCTCATTGATAGTATATGCATCCATATGCACATGTTGTCTTTGAAGCTCAGCACTCATAGTTGCCAACATAAGACATGCAACATCAGTTGCATCATTCTCATCCTTTGTGTGGGCCGCTCGTTCCTCAACAGTAGCGCCCTCAGGAAGGGGACCTGCCGGAGGAATATCAATGACATGAAGCTTGCGCTCCTGCCTGAGGACAATCCTCAAATTCCTCTGCCAGTCTAGGAAGTTGTTTCCTCCTGTCAGCTTATCCTTCTCAAGGACAGATCGTACGGATAGTGTGTTTGTGTTGTTTGTCATTATTCGGTATCTACAATGATAAAAGCACAAAATAAACATTAGATTGTCTGAGTTATTTATTATGTTCAAATGATTATGATACATTCATAATATATCTCCCACTATTTTTATCAAATCAATAGCCCTTACTATTAATTTGGAAAGTATATCCCATAATTCTTTCTAGTGAGCCAAGATCCATATTTCGTCATGTCTTAAGTCAACCACTGGAAGTCCTTAAGAATGATTATTTAGGTAGACAACATTTGTCAATTATATCATATATAATTCTTGGATAGTTTGGTGAGCAACGATTGATCTTATCTATCTAATAGATTTTTAACCAAACTCTATGCTTCTAAGTTCATAATGGTTGAATATAACCGTTTACTTTCACCTTATTATGACGACTGAGTTAAGTTTGACCCAATGATACAACGGCCGAATATAACCGTTTATATTCGTCGCATCTCACCACGATAGATAGGAGTCCCCTGCCACTGACAGTCATTCCCCTAATCGATCTAGGATTCGATGAGTGTTCATTCATTGGAAAGCATCCGATTAAAACTTAATATTTTGTTAAGGGGTTTAGAAAATTTACGACGATCATGATCACATCATGAAGAGATCCTCAATTTTTCCTTGAACCAAATATTTCAAATTGACATCTTAAATTGTTCATTTCCCAGGTAGATGGAGGATACCAGTGGTCACACTTAAAACCCATCAGCCTTACGAATACGCATATCCGCTTTTGACAGAAAATCCCAGTTTTAGATATCAAAAATTCATATTTAATTCCGTGTTTTAAAATCCATATTTCATAAACACAAGAATCTCATGATCGTTCGTTTGTTAATTTTTAAAATCTTAAATCGTTAAAGATTTTATCTTGTTTAGCATGGCAAGCATGGCATGGGTGACGTATCTAATACATGCATACATCATTAATCTAATTAAAACATGCATCTTCTACTCTACACATACATTCATACATCAATATGTAAAGTGCAGTATGTAAACGTGCTTGGTTATGGCCCTTTTCCTATGTGATCCTTTCGAGCTAATGAAAGGATCAAAGTCAATCTATGGTGGTAAAATATAAATACAATTACATGTCTTCATTCTTCTTGTATCCATGGGTGCTTGCTCCTCTTCTTGGATCATCCTTCAATCTTCAAGTACATTACATGGAATAATTGAATACAACCTATACTAATGTACTTACATAAGAAAACTCGAGTTACATTCGAGGTTAAACAATTACAAGAATGAAGAAAACGACATGCAAGTCGTATTTATAAAACCAAAACCAAAACCATTAATCTAGGGGTCCAAAGGCCATAACCAGCACCATGCTCAAGTACTCAACCAAAATAATGCGGGGGTCCGGGGGCGGCAGCCCCTGGGCGGGGGTCCGGGGGCGGCAGCCCCTGGGCGGGGTCCGGGGCGGCAGCCCCGGGCGGGGTCCGGGGGCGGCAGCCCCGGGCTGGGGTCGAGCTGCCAGGTCAGCTCGAAATCAGAAATTTTTTTTTATTTTCGAAGACCAGTCCTATTTAGAAATCATCAATTTCTGAACTACAGATCATATCTGTTGGCCTTTTTCCCCACTGCATCTTATACAGTTTCAGAAGCAAGTATCATATACATACTTATCATATCCCAGTTAACAGCTGATGTCCAACATAATCTGTCCACCAGTTTGTATCATATACAAACCGACCCTCATGCATAACATACAAATCGCAAACAGGCATATAAATCAGTCATGACAAATCATTAACATGCTAGTATCATCATCTATTTACTCATCATATGAATAACAATTCGAATATACAAGGCAGTAGCATGGCAGTCTCAAACAGGCATGGCAGTAGCAAAGCAGTAGCATGGCAGTTTCATGGCAGTCACCAAGACAGGCATATTTGCATCAAATACAGTTAACACGTAACCAAATCAGTCCCTTATACACGTAGCTCTGATGCCATTGTTGGGTTCCGAGGCATAAAACGCAGCGGATAAACGTAAAAATAACAAAAAAAATCGGAACCCTAACGCAGGATCATGTATAAGACTTGACGGATTATGGTAAACAGAATCATACCTATTCTTGTCCTGACTTTCATGAACTCAACGGAGATCCTTGCTATCACGATTTTGTGTCTTCCTCTCGAAAGCACCTCTATGGTATCCACACGAGCACCTTCAAGAACGTCTCACGATCTTGATCACGGGATGGATGTACTAGCCTCCTTTGATGAATTCGAATGACTGCCTTTGCTGCCTCCTTGCTCTGCCTCTAGGGTTTTATCATATAAAACGTACCATTCATTTAACCTATCATTATCTATTTATAATGATTGGTTAATGGGCCTTTTCAGCAAAACCTAACCCATGTAGGCATAGGATTAAATAATAAAACATGCTTTTATTATTTAATTAATAACTAAGTCACACTTAATTATTATTGGCAGAAACACAATTATTCAAATTCGAATTTATATTATTTTAATTAATTAAGTCTCACTTAATTAATATAATAAAATTCAAATAATCATCAATTAATTTAAATCTATAATTTAAATTAACTATTCCACTAGGTGCTCTATGTGTGTGACCCTATAGGCTATTATTTAATTAGCAATAATTTTATTCTCCAATAAAATTATAAACAATGAGCGGTATCTAGTAATACATCATTGCTATCCAATTAAACAATAATTAAATCGTGATTTGATAAAACCTTTCATGATTAATGTTTCCGTGTAATATAATCCCTTTAACCAAATATATTATAGATTAAACTCGAGGCATGTGTTTAGTCATCCTCTTCAACATTTAATCCGGGTTTACTTGATCCATGAGTAGACTATGGAAAAACAAATCATTATTTGAGCACGGCCATGCATTTTATAGTCTCACTCAATCAAGAGGCCAATAATATCTCTCCTAATTATAGGAGGGTTAAATCCTTTATCTATCATTCATATTTCTCATACGACTCATGATATACCCGATGTCCACTTTTATCATCACCCGGTCAAAGGTAACTTTTAATGTAGTCAGAGTATATTAATCCTCGTATAGAAATATAATGATCTCAAGTCAGAGGATCATTACACCATTATCACTGTGAGTCTTTCTTATGACTTTATTAAACATGAAGAATCTCACTGTGGGTCTGTCCAGTACCATGTACTCCTACATGTACCTATGCATTGACTTTAGTATCCCCATACTTATAACCAATGAGATATGGTTATCTGTCAAACAACATACTAGTCTATTTATGTATTATTATTGTCCTATAATAATAATACTCGACTAGGGACATTTAAGAATATGATATATTATATAATCTCAAGTTCAAGTCATGTACTTAAACTATATAACGTGTATCATGATTCTAAGGACATTTATTATGCTAACAAATATATCGCAGTAATTAAAGTCATAATAAATACGTTTATTGAATAATCAAATGACATAAAGGTTTATTAAAGGAAACATTGTATTGCCTCTAGGGCACCTACACTAACATGGGAATGATAAATCAATTCCAACCGGGGTTCCACCTTTAAGAATATATGACTCTGCATTTCTTCTATGTCATTTCTTCTTCTGTCTTTTCTTCAAGTCAGTACTGTCAGGCATGTTTGGCCGTTTCTGTATCTCTTTGAGCTTCCAGCTTCTGTCTTCTGTCATTCTAAAATAATTCTAAATTAATTAATCCTTTAATTAATTTAAGAAATAAATTAATTCTAAGTGAATCAATTTACTAATTAAATTAACTAATTAATTTAATTAATTAACAGAGAATTAATTAAAGGCTTGACTATTGTTGATGTAGATAAGACTCTTCTGTTCTTCAACAATAACCTTTTTAACCACTTGAACTTTTTGATGACGAATCTTCACTGACATTGTTGACACCCTGTGCATTGGTCTGGTTCACGGATGACTAACTACAATGTTGATTCTCATTTCTGCTGTAGTGGTCTTTGTGTCTTGTCTTGTCCTGTCATGGCTTCTTTTGTTTTTCCTCTATATTTAATATTTATTATTTACTTCGCTTTCTTATCTGAGTTGAGTTGTCATCTACTTATTACAAATAGGACTAGTAATATGACTTTCAATCTCCCCCTATTTGTTGTTAAACATTTAACACACAAATTCCTAGAGGATAACTCAACTAACAACTAAGAAAATAAAACGACATTTAAGAACTGTAAATAATAAATTGTTTTCTGGATCATATAATACATTTCCAGATTTCAATTATGAAAGATAAATATAAGATAGATGTTCCTCTAGACTGAACATATTTAACAAAGTTCTATCTTGACTTACCTATCATTACCAGCTTCAGAAGTATCAACTTCACCTTCTTATAGAGTTTAACTTTTTTTAATCAGGTGTCATTGGTAGATCTTCAATGGCTGGTTTCTCTGGATCAGATTCTGCATTTCCAGATTTCTTGAGAAACTGAAATGAAAGATGTTTGTTCCTCTAGCACTGAACATATTATACAAGTAGTATTATCTTCATTTCTCAGACTCATCACTGCTCCCCCTTAGGATGGCAGGGATGAAGTCTTGTTCTCTTCTTACCATCTATCATCTGTTTCTCCAACTTCTGTCTTCACTTCTCTCCCAAGGTGAATTCATTCTCCCCTTACTTGAATTATCCAACCAATTTAAAAGAGGTAACAACAGACATGGCATACATACAGCATTAAACCATCGCAGATATAAAAAATGCAAACTATGACATGTTATGCATTTTAGAAAATCTGGTTAATTCCTATGTACAAGAATCTTCTAAAATCAAATGGATCCAATCCAAGTATGTTGTTATATACCCCCTTTTCTTGTTCAACAATGGAGTAATCCTCTTCTAGTAAAAGTCTTTGTTAAACAATTCTCCCATTGGATCTTGTTCAACACTTCTCCATTTTTGGATCTACTTCTTCCTTTTTGGATCTTGTTCAACAGTTTGAACTGTTCAACACTTCTCCCCCTAAGTTGAGTAATCCTCTTCAGAATCCTTAATATCAGAAGAAATTTCATCCCCCTTAGTTGAGTAACATTATAAATCTGTAACAGATAATTGGGAATGGGATTTGGTAATTGTGTTAGTGTGTGATTTTACTTTGTGTTTCTCACAAGTGTTTCGCTCATATACTCTTTAAGTGTTTCACTCATAGAATATATATTTTCACTCTTTCTCACTTGTGTTTCACTCTTTCTCACATCACTATTTCTCTCTCTCAGTACGGATGACATAGTCTTTTGTACCTGCAAGAAAGATCACCATAGCCCCTTCAAGAGAGGTCACTGGTGGTGCAATGGGGTTTCGTAAATCCCCGTCCTCAATTGAATCCATTAAAATATTTGACTTTAAAAACTGAATTGCTTCAGGAATAGATTCAATGAGTTGCTGATCATCTAAAATGATCTATTCCGTTGGGAATCCAGATATGTTCCATCTGGGGAGGGAGACAAGGATCTATAATATAGCAAATGATCTAAGTTTCCTCCTGACGCCTGTGAAGGCATATTGATTCAATCAGAATCATCAATCATCCTTACTTCCTTGATATGGAAGTTTAGAATAATTGATTCCGTCAATTCATCCTTAGTGTGTGACAATCCTTACAGTGCATTTGAATATATATATTTATGGTTTGCAGGTTTGAGAGTGTCCAGATGAAGTTGACTCTTTACAAATGGCCTTGACTGACAGGCCGAATTCAATAAACTCATCATGTTAAGATGACGAACCTAGTAACAGTTTTGCCATTTGCAAATCTATACCCTTTTGAGAGGATATAAATTAGTTAGCAGTTGCCTTGGTTTCAATTACATTCTAACTAGAGGCAGAGCTGCTGGAACACTCATAGATACTTCTCTTTTCTAGTGCACTAGAGGCACTTACTCTCTCACCCTCTTTAGTTGATAAAGCTTTTATTTTCAGGGGTTTAGTAAATGAAGTTGTATCTGTTTGAGTGTTTGTGTCTATGATCTGTGTTAGAGATTGTAGGTTTTCAATCCCTTGATCTTGTCCTATAGCCACTGAGGGCTCAATATATCAATTGTATATATATTTTTATATCAATTGATTAGAGAATATATCAAGATCGAGATTACCTACTTTTACCTCGAGTCGATTGCTCTTGTTCGGCAGGACACAAATATGTTTTTATTATTAGTGATTTTCAGATAAACAATATATATTATCACTAACAACAAAAATCATAACTAATTGCAATGAAATAATAACAAACTATTAAAATATGATAATTAATAATAATTTCAAAAAGCAAGTAATTATTCTTTTAATATCTCATCGTATTAAAACTATGAAGCTAATAAACATTTAATTGCTTCAATTCATAATTTTAATAAGATAAAATAATCTTGCTAAATACTAAATAATCATAGGAATAAAAATTAGCATTTAACTTCATACATTATATCAGAGATATATGTAAGCTCGAGAAAGTAGATGTAAAGAAATTCATAATTCCTTTAAATATTGACATTTAATACTTATGATTCTTATAATAATTTCTCGTAGACAAAATAATTTTTTTTTAAAAAAAATAAAATGAAAATAACTATAAAATAAAATATGCCAATCGTATAGAAAATAAATAAATAAATATGCCAATTAAAAAAAACAAAATAAAAACAAAATAAAAAAACTAAAAATGTTGCATGTACCTCTCACTGTGCACGCCTTGCAATGTGTTCCTAGAATTTATCTATTTAGGCTTACCATCAGCGTGAGTGTCGGTGATGTGCTTGACTCATTACAAAGTGCTCTAGCTGACGAGCGAATTTCAATGAATTCATCCTGTAGAGAGAATGATTCCAGAGACAGTTTTATTGCCTTTTCAGCTCTGCATCCTTTTGAGAAGATGCAGATGAGCTTACAATTACCTCAGTTATATACTCCTTTGCTTCTCTGGAGGTAGAGTTGTGGGTGCACTTTCGACATCATCCTTATTTGCTACATCAAGTGCAGTTTCTCCCTTATCAACCTCTAACTTACATGAGTTCCTTATATCTTCAGGGGTTAATACATGGAAGTAGATGAATTGGTGTTTGGTACTATGGCCTGGGTAAGAGATTGATGGGTTTTCAACCTCTTGGCCAGTTTCTAAAGCCACTAGGGGCTAACTGGAAAGAACCAATCGAGATAAAAAGATAATCACCTTAACATTCCAAAACATATTTTTCATCCCAAGGAGAAGGAAAAATATAATAAGGAATGGTAATAGATTGCATTAAAGCACTTTCAATAAAAGAGTTTTTTTTTCAGAACTAAAGATTTATCATTTAAAAACGTGATACAAAATTTTCTTTAAGATACATATCCCATAATAAAACGCGGGAAAGTTGTATCATAGAAGAAAGTTTTTATCCTTTATGAATTTCCTATAAGGCAAACTTCCCATAATAAAACGCGAGAATTTATAGCAAAGAAGAAATTCAACTCTCTTACCAAATTATATCTCGATAAAATGACTCTTTTCTTTTATACCTTAATACTGTATGATTTGAAAACAGTTTTGCAAATCATCCTTATCAGATAGAGGACTATGATTTTCCGACTCATAATGCAATTATGATATTCATCATTTTCGTCCACCTGATATTATCCCTAACTTAAAATAGAAAATTTTATTACAATAGGGGTGGATGTATTCTTAGCAATACAGTATAAGGCCTTCAAAGCAATAACCACTGTTTAGGTACTTTGAATCAATGTGCAACAAACATTGAAACAAGTGTTTGAAAACAAATCATTTTACAAATGGTTGATACCTAGAAGTAAAACCAATTTTGGAAATATTTCTAAGTATATAAAATATTGAGAATTTTATATACGCATAACTTAGAAAATACTTCCGTTTTTCAATATTAGTGTTTTTGAAATATGCATCGATTATTTAGATCAGTAATTCTAAATAATGTCACTAATATTAAAAGTGTCATAATTATTTGTAACAGAATATTTAAAAATATCAGAGAAAAATATCAAAACAGTTAAGCAAGATATCATTAACTGATACTCATAAAATATTTAACATACAAATAATTATGCCGCATATTATTTTAATTCATTTAAATTATGAGACTGATATGACATTGAATTGTCTAACATCATAATTTTAAATCAATTAAGATAATATACAAACTTATGCTAGAACACCTAATTACCACATATGCATATAATATTGTAAACATGATAATTAAAGTAGTAGTAATAAGCATGAGGTTCTGGATTTCAGATAAATTCACAAGTCCTTTAAATATGAAAAATTTAATACTTGTGAACTCATTTAAGAATTCCTTGCAGATGAGATTTCCAACAAATATGCACATACATAATATCCCAACTTCACTAACCAACTTAGACAAAATGAATTCATCAAGCTGTTTAGCAAATATCTGCAAGTTATTCTACTAAGGACTACTCTCGATATAAATGATACTTGGTGTCTATGCGCTTGTTTCCGTGAGTAGTGAAGAGATTATCCAGCAGAGTTGATGGAGTTTGACAGCTTTTGGTAATTACCTCCCTGTCTTTCTTATAACCTGCATTATCTATATCTATATAGCCAATTAGGTTAAACCTGGTATCTTTAGGGTACATGATTCTTAGAATTGGTAATCCCTTAAGATATCTAACAATTCATATCTTAGCTATAAGATTAGATTCTCTAGTATCCACGTGGAAACTTACACATAGGCATATTGAGAATAAAATATATGGTCTTTATGCACAGTAGTCCCACATATAATATAATCATGGTATACTTGCACTAATATTTCATTATGTGTGTGTGCCTTGTATTCTAGAGAGATATGTGTATGACGACTCTAATATAAAATCATATTCAAGTAATTATCAGTTAGAGTGTCATACTATGTCCTTGACGATTGCTTGATCTCTTACCTCCGTCATAGAGAGCTTTGTGAAGAGAATGATATACAAATTCCAGTGGATATGAAACTTCAAAGTCCAGGAGTTGTTGTACATCAACTTGTTCAGCCCTAATAGGATCAAGTCTCGTCTCTGGTGCTTTAGTTAGATCTTGAAAGTCCCGAAGATTCTGTTTCCATCATCGTCGATACCTTCTGTAGCAACCAGTTTGGCTTTGTCCCTCATAACAATGCCAAAAATCATCCAATCTCTGAAAACCCTTACAGTACCAATTACAACTTTGTCTTGTGGTCTGGGTTCCAGATTCAGTAGATTCTGCCTTCGAACTGATTGAGATCATCTTGCATTGCAATCACCCAATCTAGATCAATCAGTGCTTCTTCAATCTTCTTTAGGATTCCAACTGTTTAACAATTGTTCTTTCCCGAAGAGTAACCATTTACATTGCATAGCACTTCTAGTCTTTACTCTAGTATCCGGATCACTAAGAACTAGACTCCAGGAATGAATTTGACTCCAAACCCTTTGTCTCGGCAGATATGTTCTTAATGTATTCCTTTGATCTTCATTGTGTTGAGTATGACTAGTAGATCCTTCTTTTATTTGCTCCCCCTGAGTTGCTGCTAGGATGTGTTGAAGATCTTTCACCTTGTTGAGTGGATTCTGTTAAAGTCCATGAGTTGTGTAGATTCACTACCATTTCCACTACTAGGATCTGAATAATCATCATTAACATTGATTCCTTCTGCAACCTCAGTTTCAACATCAATATCTAAATATGACTCTGACTAGATGTCAAGCTTCAAAGATTCAGAATAGACTTTTATATTAATGCTCGGGAGCTTGGTGTAATAGAACGACACATTCAGACTTTCAATCACCTTCTGGTTTTACAACACATCTTACTTTGAAAGCTTTCGACTTCAATGAGTAGCCGAGGACAATTGTTCCATGAGCCTTAATTTCAAACTTGCCAAGATGCTCATATAAATCTTCAATAAATATCAATTTCCTCCAAACACACGAAAGAGCTTCAGTGTTTGCTTCTGGTTGGCTATTAACTCATATGATGTCTTTTCACGATCTTGTTGAATGAAGAAGCATGTTATGTTAATCGCTTTAACTTCAAAGTACTTTTCTTCCAACTTGATCTGCTTGATGTGATCAATCACCATATGTGATATATTATCTGTTGAATGCACGAACATCACCAATTCACTCTCAGTTGAGTGATCTTCCTTCTTTCTTGCTCGAAATCAAACACTTTTCTATTTCAATGCTTTTCCAGAAAATCTTTGACAAAGAATTCCCTAGTGCCCTATAGATAGTGATTAGTGCTTAAGTCCGTCGACAAGAAAGATGCTTTCTCTGATGACAGTTCTTAAATCATGATAGCCATATCCCTTGTACATCCTTTGCTGTCATTTCCAAAGGTTACCATCGGGTAGGCTTTCTCAACCAACTGTGATAGTAGAGCTTCAATGCTAGTAATATGCCTCGAACAATAAATGTCACGAAATCACATAACTTTTGACTTTTGTTTCATACTCTGCAATCACAAATGATTAACCTTCTTGGTACTCAATTTCAATTGAGTCCAGATGGGTTAGAGATATTACTTTCAATAGTGGTAACAACAGTTTCAACCTTAACATGCACAAACTTATCTTTGACTGATCACTTCTCATACACAGCAGCCTTGACAAGGTAGTCTTGAGGCTATGAGATTAGTGATTCCAACCTATCTTAAGGTGGACTAGCAGTCTTTACCCTGTTGTGATTATTATTGATGCTTTGCCTAAGATTATGCAAGTCCTAAGATATGCATTTTCAGATTTAAATAAACAAGCATGAAAATAAGAACACATGGTAAACATTCAGCTTCAATGCATTATAGATAAGAATTACGCAATTCAGGCATGTTATGCATATTAGAAAATTCAGTACTATCTACTTTAACCATTCTACACAAGTGTAACAGGTGTTCAGAAGAGTTACAGATATTCAATAATTTTCTAAAAGCACATGGAATAGACGAATTAACAATTTTAATTACTAATTATGTCTAAGCCATTTCTGTTGATGTCTAACATTTTAATTATCTCTAATTACCTAAGTCAGTTTTAGATTAAGCCTCGAATCTACAATTTTTACTGACTACTTAGATAATTCTACCATCTTTTAATCTTCTATACCTTAACAAGAAATACTTGAAGTGGTTTGACATTTAAGTATAACTATGTGAGTGTGAGCAATTCATATGAAAATACGCACCTGCTTTTAACTCATCACAGTCTCTGTCATCATTTGCTTGTTCAGGATTCTTGAATATTGTAGCACAGCCCTGATCTTGTCTTGCTACTTTTAGCCTCATATGTTTCTTCAGTTGTGACCTCTAACGATTCTTAAATCCGTTTCGTATAAGTACAAAAACTAGAATGATCATTAGAGTCAGAAAAAAATCTTCAGAGTTCCCCACTAATAAATCTATCATATCTTTACATTTGAGCAGTTTGTGGAACTATAACATGAACAATCGTATCATCCACAATAAAATCCAAATGTTCCGGAATAAACTTACTAATACGAAATGACCACTTTCCTCGAAACCGGGTCATATGCTCTGGGAATTAATTCTGAGCCAAAACGGAGAATTTTCCAACTACAAACCCTTTTTGAAAAATGGACCAAGTTTTAATATCTTTAGATTATAAATTAAATCTATATAAATTTAACTAATAAATTTACTTAAATTAAATTTATAAAATAAATTCATTTAAATTAAGTTTATAAAATAAACCTTTTTCAAGTTTAAATAATAAACTCATTTAAATTAAATTCACAAAATAAATTTATTTTAAATAACATTTATAAAATAAATTTATCTAAAAATAAATTTAAATTATAAAAGGAAATCTATTTAAATTTAAAGAATAAATTTATTTAAATTAAAATTTATAAAGTAAACTTATTTAAATTAAGTTTATAAAAGAAACTTTTTCAAGTTTCAATAATAAACTCATTTAAATTAAATTCACAAAATAAATTTATTTTAAATAACATTTATAAAATAAATTTATCTAAATTTAAATTTATAAAATAAAATTATCTAAATAAATTTAAATTATAAAAGTAAGTCTATTTAAATTTAAAGAATAAATTTATTTAAATTAAAATTTATAAAGTAAACTTATTTAAATTAAGTTTATAAAACAAACTTTTTCAAGTTTAAATAATAAACTCGTTTAAATTAAATTCACAAAATAAATTTATTTTAAATAACATTTATAAAATAAATTTATCTAAATTTAAATTTATAAAATAAAATTATCTAAACAAATTTAAATTATAAAAGTAAGTCTATTTAAATTTAAAGAATAAATTTATTTAAATTAAAATTTATAAAGTAAACTTATTTAAATTAAGTTTATAAAACAAACTTTTTCAAGTTTAAATAATAAACTCATTTAAATTAAATTCACAAAATAAATTTATTTTAAATAACATTTATAAAATAAATTTATCTAAATTTAAATTTATAAAATAAAATTATCTAAACAAATTGAAATTATAAAAGGAAATCTATTTAAATTTAAAGAATTAATTTATTTAAATTAAAATTTATAAAGTAAATTTATTTAAATTAAGTTTATAAAAGAAACTTTTTCAAGTTTAAATAATAAACTCATTTAAATTAAATTCACAAAATAAATTTATTTTAAATAACATTTATAAAATAAATTCATCTAAATTTAAATTTATAAACTAAATTTATTTAACAAGGCCTCTAGACATTCAGAGTTAAAACAGCTTCGGTACCCTGAGCTTCACTGGACTGCGGATCTTGATTTGTATATCAATCAGCTTGCTCTGATGCCAATTGTTGGGTCCCGAAAGTATCGTAGAAGGGGGGTTGAATGCGATACTGACAACAATTTAAAATTCTTTTCAGAATTTACGGAATTAAATTATTGCTTTAGCTGAGGGTTCGGGTCTTTGTAGTGTTTGGGAGGCTGACTTACTAACTTTCTATTTTTATGATATAACATTTAAGATATAGAAATTAGCAAGTAACTAAACAAGATTCAAGTTAAATATGTATATTAAAACTTGAAAGGGTGTTACAATATCCGGTAGAATAAACTTTAATTCCTAGAACAAATTTGACATGAATTGTTCTACTTTAGGAATTAAAATCAAACCAGCACAGAAAGTCTGTGAATATTACAATGCAGACAAATTCTGAATTTGAACTGAGTTTTCTACAACTGAAAAATGAAGCAAAGGCCTCATATTTATAGAGGTTGAAAAGCTGATATGACCTTTTTCACTATGACCTTTTTTAATAAGAAATTAAGCCTTGTATGACTTATTAAAAAGCTAGGCATGACTTTTTTTACTCGGTATGACTTTCAGAAATTCGGTATGACTTTCTGAAAATTCGGTATGACTTTTTAAAGTCATATTCGGATTTTATTTAATTAAAAAAATCGGTATGACTTATTTTAATTAAATAAAATCAATTAAGCATGACATTTGCATCACCTGCCTTTTTCATTTCCTTTCTCCTTGTTTGGACAAGTGGCAAGCTTTGATTGGTCACTTCAATTTCCTGCCAATTCAAATTGAAAAGGGGCCTATTTCGTCTTATTATAGACAGGCTCCGTAGAAATGTTTTTCGACCCGCACAGCTTATAATCTTTGATTAATAAATAATAAATTTAATTCATAAATTATAAAAATAAATATCTAATATTATTTAGATATTTATAAATATAATTTACTAAATAAATAAAATATTTATTAATTAAATAAATCCTTACGCTCTAAGCTGCGGTCTTCTGATGGTCTGGAACCGAACTCCTTTTCACTTGGGAATGATAAATCAATTCCAACCGGGGTTCCACCTTTAAGAATATATGACTCTGCATTTCTTCTATGTCATTTCTTTTTCTGTCTTTTCTTCAAGTCAGTACTGTCAGGCATGTTTGGTCGTTTCTGTATCTCTTTGAGCTTCCAGCTTCTGTCTTCTGTCATTCTAAAATAATTCTAAATTAATTAATCCTTTAATTAATTTAAGAAATAAATTAATTCTAAGTGAATCAATTTACTAATTAAATTAACTAATTAATTTAATTAATTAACAGAGAATTAATTAAAGGCTTGACTATTGTTGATGTAGATAAGACTCTTCTGTTCTTCAACAATAACCTTTTTAACCACTTGAACTTTTTGATGACGAATCTTCACTGACATTGTTGACACCCTGTGCACTGGTCTGGTTCACGGATGACTAACTACAATGTTGATTCTCATTTCTGCTGTAGTGGTCTTTGTGTCTTGTCTTGTCCTGTCATGGCTTCTTTTGTTCTTCCTCTATATTTAATATTTATTATTTACTTCGCTTTCTTATCTGAGTTGAGTTGTCATCTACTTATTACAAATAGGACTAGTAATATGACTTTCAGTAAGGCAATATATTAATAGGGATTAGACATCAAAATATAGTAATATTCAAAAGGAAATCATGTAATATATTTAAAAAATGGGGAAAAAGACATTAATATTTATAAAAAAAACGTTGTCTAAGTGTAGCCTAGACAGACATCAGTCAAAAACCAATGTGTAAAGTATATACTTTTAACATCACATGCGAAGACATCGGTCAAAAATTTCTCAGACATCAGTTAGCAACTGATGTTATATGCAGTTTTTCTAGTAGTGAATGAGGATTGAACATATTGATGAACTTCTCTCGTTGATGCTTATGAAGACTTCCAACTTTAATTCTCTGTAATGGCTCATGTATATATTCTGCTTGCATGTCCTTCTGGATCTTTGTGTTATATATTAATATTATTTATCTATCTTACTTCTTGTGTTGAGTACTCATTACCTCTATTACATATTACGTTACATTATGCATTACAGTCTCCCCCTATTTGTTTGTTAGAGTTCGACAAGCAAATCTTTTAAGAGGATAACTCAACTGACAATACAAGAAAAAGTAAAGTACTGAAAGACAGGAAATAAAATTAATTACATTCTGGATTGGATTGAAATGTTCTTAATTTCTTAGATCTAAACAAGTACAAGATTTTATCCCTCTAGCCTGAACAAATAATCTAGTTTCTTTTCTTCACTTGTTTTGATTTTTTTCTCATTCTTCTGCTTTTCTTCTTGCCTATACTTTCCGAGATCTTCCATTTTTACTTTAAGACTTGCTTTCACCAAGTCACGAGCTTTAATTTCAAGTGTGTTTACAAGAGGTGGATCTTCAAGCTTCTTAAGCATTTCAGTGAAATAGGCTGTAGAGTTTGTTTTTCCTATAGTGTCAAAGAATACAGATGTTTTCTTTGAGAACATGAACACTGTGATTCTTTTAGGAAACCCCCTTCATGCTGTCAGTATCATGAATTATTTCTTCAACCATCTTTTTTAGCATATCCTGGATAGTTCTCAAAGCAGTCTTGTCCGGTTTGTGAGTAGATCTCTTCAATATTGTAAGAACCTTCCTTAGAATGTCAGAATTGCATGTCTTGAACTTATGAAGTTCTCTTCTCATTTGAGCTTTACATTTCATGAACAAGAAAAACTTTGTTCCATCATTCTCAGTGAATATGCACGGATCAGAGTCTCTAATCACTTCTGGCTCTTCAGTGCCATCCTCTTTTCTTACATATACTAGATCCTAATAGTATTTTGATGTTTCTTTTAGATATGTAGCCGATGTTTCAATCACTCTGTTCAATATGAATGCATAGATCAACTCAGCTTCTACTCAATCTTGTTTAGTTTTTCCTTTCTTGCTCCTAAATTATCCTTCTACATACTTCATAAAATTTAAGTGGCTTCTATCCAGGCATTCATAAGATAAAGTCAGATTGTGAAGAGTTGATGCTTTATAATATTTGGCTACCGGAGGTTGTTCGAATGCCTCAATGCCAATTTATGTTATTTCTTAGAACAATATTAATATGATTTGTAGAAGGGGGAGGGTTGAATACAAATCACCAAAACTTTTCTGTTTTAATGTTTGTTCTTTTAGGTTTGAGTGTTTAAGAGAGTATATATGAATAAATAAAAATGAAAATTTAATTAAACAATGATGTTTTAAAATTATTGATGGATTGGTTTTTCCATCAGTGTATATTTGCTCAATTTTCTAGGTCAATAAAACATAGCTTCGTTTTTACAAGGTTAGAAAATAAAACAGCTGTTCTTACAAAGTACTCTAAGGCTGAATAGTTGATTCAGGAAATATTGTCTAACTTGTCTCTCTGTTTTTTTCTAACAATGCTACCACACTTGTTTATATATTACATGGGTGTTTACAATTCCTAGAAAGAGTATAAAACAATTAATCTAAACTAGGATTGTTTATGATTTATCTTTCCTTTTTTCCTTTTTCCATTTTGAGAAAAGTATTCAGTCTTGGAAAGACAACTTCTGTTTGAATCTTCATAGTCAATCTAGATTGTCTTCAATAGGTGTGCTTTTCTCTGTCAACTTGTCAACTTGTGTTGTCTCAATCAATTGATAATTTGCTGTTAAGCATATCAATCGAATCTTTCTTTTATCCATCAAATGATATTCTTCTTCGATTGATCTTTATATCCATTCATTGATAAATGATAACTTATCGATTGATAGATGTTATGATGCAGGAGCATTATGGCTGATCTATTTGATCTCATGGGAATCTATTGTGAAGCCAAAATTTACTTAATATAATTATCTAATTATTGGCTTCACAATAGATTCCCATGAGATCAAATAGATCAGTCATAATGCTCATGCATCATGTTATCAATCGATATATCAATTGATGGGTCTTCATATCTGTTGATAGTCTTCAATACTTGACTTGACTTCTTCAATTGATCTTCTATCCATCGATGCTTCAATATCAACTAATCATCCTACACTTGTATAATTTCCTGTCTTCAAATAATTATAATTAGACAATCTAAGTTACACATCAGTTGATGACCTATATCAATCGACTCTAACATCAATTGATGAGAATTATATCAATTGACTTATACCTTATCGATTGAAATACTAAGTACACCTATGTTACAATCCAAATAATCAGTTGATTCACATAAACATTTCAACTGATAAATGGTTTCCTGATCAATTGATATTTATAATTTTCATATCAATTGATCAGTTACAACAATTAAATTTTTTATGATTCTAAGATTAAAGTTATCACCAAATTACATGTAGATTCCTAACAATCTCCCCATATTTGTGTCTGTGACATGAACAGGCACAAATCTACTTGATGATAACAAAACTCTTAATTATTTTCATTCAAATAGAATCAAGAAATTTAAATAACAATTTGAACTTTAGAAGTATAGTTGATGAATAATTTCTGCAAACAGCTCCAATGTCTTCATGGTATTCATAATGCAATTATTTCTTCTTCTTTCTCTTCTCAGCATTTTCCTTTAGTTGTCTCATGAAGGAACTCCTCAATATTGCCCCATCTTCATCAGTATCTCTAAGTTGCCTCATTAGGTAGTGAATTTCTTTATATGTGATTTTGTCCATATATTTGTAGATATCAAAGAACTTTGTGTTGCCCTCCACATTTGTAAAAATCATGGCATATTTTGGCTTCAACACCACCTTCTTGACTTCAGACTTCCATAGCTTAAGGGGTGAATCAGGTTCAGCTTCAGCCTTCGCTCTTCTTAGCTTTGAAATTTGATGTTGAATTTCCTGAGAAATTGTTGTATTGAGTTTGTACCTTCTATTGAGTAGAGGTAGAATAGTCTTCAGGACATTGTAGCTTTGCTTCATTATCACCTTCATTGAATAAGTGATTTTTGCTCCATTCTCATATTCCAACCTCATTGATTCATCTTGGTTAGAAGTTGCAAGGTGGGTTATTACTCATAATAACCCTTTTTCACTTATCACAGGAACACCTTTCATATCATACCCTTTAATTGTTACCTCTTCCTTTATTTCTTTCTATTTCACTTGAGGGTTCTCCTTAACCACTATTTATTGATTTGCATTTGTATTTTTCTTAGCCATGGCTATTTTCCTCTTTTTTCTCAGTGGTTGTTCTGCTAATTGATCTTCCATATTCCATTGAATTTCTATTTTCCTAACAATTTCTTCATTCTCCTTTTCTTCTTGCAACATCTGAAATTCCCGAGGAAATGGCTCCTTGAAGAAGCTTCTGGCCAACTGGCTTCTTCTTTTCCTTTTTTTCTTTAATCATTATGGCTTTACCCTTTTTATTCTCTTCAAGGGCTTCAAGATCAATTACTAGAAAGGCTTCTGCATTTGAATTGCTCTCTTTGGCAGCCTTATTTGCATTTTCATTTACCACTCTTGTCTGAGTAATGAACTCATCCAAGATTCCTTTTTCTGCTGCCTTTGTCACCAACTCAGTGCTCTTCTTTAGATCTTCAATTCTTTTCATTTCCCTCTCAATCATTGCTTGAGTTTCTCTTTCCCTAGAAATTCCTCTAGCTTCTAATTCATCTTCAAACTTCTTCAAATCTTTCTTTTTCTGTTCCAAGTCATCTTTGGGTGACAGATGATTTTGAAGATTGTGTATCCCTATTGTTCCCACTTTTAGTAACCACCTTAGCTGCAATACCACCAATGCCACTTGTTTTACCAACACCAGAACCACCACCACCACCACTGTCTTTGCCATCACCATCACCATCCTTCTTCTTATCATTACCATTTTCCCCATTATTGTTATCATCAATTTGAGGAGGTGGGGGCATCCTGTCAAGAAACTTTTGTAGAATTGAGGCATGCAGAACTTGGCCTTTTCTAGAGACTCCACTCTTTTTTCCAAAGCTGTAAAGTTCTTGGATTCTTTGAACAACTTATCCTTGATTTGAGCCATAGTATTCGTTGGAAGCTTCTCATCCAATCTTCTTTGCAATGAATCCTTGTTAGAAGTGATAGATCCCTTGATAATCTCAATTCTTTCTTTACTCCCTTATCCTTCTAGGTTCTTTTATGTTCCCCAATTCCCTCACCACCTACATCCTCTTCTAATCTATCTACCACAACAAATGTTTTTCTTTTCTTTGTTTTTACAATAACAGGTTTTTGGGAACCTGTTGAGGTTGATTTCTTAGATTTGGATTTGAAAATAGGTTGTGTGGCTTGGGTAGGAGGGTTGGGGTCATTTCTAACACCCTACATAGCCACAGAAGACAAAGAATTTTGGGGATTGGAAGAAGTAAAAGTAGAGAGAAATACCTGAATAAAATATGGATAGATCAATTCCACATTACTGTGAAGATTGATCCTTACCAAATCTTTGAAGACCATTTTATATTGGACCCCATAATCCATGGCTTCTGTGCTCCTGTCAATCTCAATATCCTTGGCAATATTGTTAATAATAATCATGATAAATCTAGCATAGTAAATATTATTAGACCTATTAATCTTATTTCCCAATTTGACAGACATTTCATTGAGTAACATGCTTCCTAAGTTGTGATATCTATCATACAAAATTCTATAACCTACGTGTTGCATACTTGTAGTTATTGCATCAAAATTACTAACTTTACTAGAGAAACATTTTATTATAGCATCAAAGAAGTATGACCATTCTTTTCTTAGATTCTTTCTAACTATACTACCTAAACTAGCATCAGGAGCAGTGTAATTGATTTCCCTAATCATGGTTCTAATGTTTGTGTTAGTGGCTGCATTTTCATTAATATTTACAGGAATATTTTTCCACTCACCCAAGACCACATTGGTTAGAATATATACCTTTGTCCCTTGCAATTAAAGGAAATTGATGAAAAATCATCTGTTACCCCTGCAGTTGTCCAGAATTCTTCAACTAAGTTGTATACTATTTTTGGTGATTCTGAGGGGGCCTTTGAGACTTTTGAACTATTGAGGAATTCCATTAGTGGATGAAATTCTGTTGGGGCTTCCTCCACTATAGTGCAAGTGACAAAGTTGTTGAGTTCATAGTAGAATCCTGATTGCGAGACTTTCTTTGATGATGCCTTGATCGTGTTTATATATATAGAAATAAACTAACTGGCAAACTTGTTAGTGTTGAAGCAAAAATAATAATAAGCAATAAGTAGATTAGGGTTCTTAGCAAGAGAGAATCAAAGATTGAGTTCGTAGATTGAGAGAGAGAAGGAGATTGAGAAATCATTAGTAAAATTGCAAGTGAGAATTAAAATAGGTTTTAATCTCACTATTTATATTTACCGAGTTCCAAATCAATTTCTTACTCAAAATAGAACTTAATCGACCGTTAGAAGAAAAAATAAAAAGTAGAAATTACCAATTTTTACAATCGACTATTATACATACATGAATGTATGTATTAGTCAATTGATAAAATAAGTATTCAACGGTTAAATATCGTACAGGTCGATTGATGACTTTGACTCTAAAACTTCCAGGTCATCAATTGATAACTACCTTTTTCATCGACAGGTACTACTATCCATCGATAAATAAATATATCATCAATTGATATATTTATCTATCGATAGCTTCAGATATCCATTGACAAACAAATATATCATCAATTGATATATTTATCTGTCGAGCGCTATAACTATCCATTGACAAAAAAATGTATCATCAATTGATATGTTTATCTATCGACAGCTTTAGATATCCATTGATATGTAAAATGTGTATCAATTGATTATGGAAGAATCAATAGATTAACATAGTCAATGGCTACAAACTAAAAATTAATATAGATATATAACTTATCAGACATTTAATAGATTAAACATAGTTAATCATACCTAAATCACAGACCAATCTATTGAAAGTAGATTCATCTAATGGTTTGGTAAAAATGTCTGCAAGTTGTCTTTCAATGGGGACAAAATGCAATTCAACAGTACCATTCATTACATGTTCCCTAACGAAGTGATACCTTATGTCAATGTGCTTGGTTCTAGAATGTTGCACAGGATTTTCTGTTATTGCAATGGCACTTGCGTTATCACAGAAAATAGGAATTTTGTTCATGTTGAACCTATAGTCAAATAGTTGATTCCTCATCCATAATATTTGTTACAATAACTTCTAGCTGCAATGTATTTAGCCTCTACAGTAGATGTATACACTGAATTTTTCTTCTTGTTAAACCATGATACAAGATTATTTCCTGGAAATTGACAGGTGCCTATGGTACTTTTTCTGTCAATTCTGCAACCTGTATAGTATGCATCTGAATAACCAATCATATCAAATCCAGAGTCTCTAGGGTATCAAAGTCCAAGATTTGATGTTCCTTTGAGATATCTGAATATTCTTTTTATTGCAATCAAATGAGATTCTCTAGGATCAGCCTGAAACCTAGCATAAAGATATGTAGCAAACATTATTTGTGGCCTACTTGCAGTTAAATAAAGTTATGAGCCAACCACACATCTATAACTTAAAATTTCCACTTTAGCTTCCTTAGTATTCAATTCAAGTTTAGTTGCAGTGGCCATGAGAGGTTCTGCAGAAGAACATTCATTTAAACAAATCTCTTTAATAAATCAGAAATATATTTTGTTTGATTTATGAAAATACCATCTTTAACTTATTTGACTTGCAAACCAAGAAAATAAGTAAGTTCTCCCATCATGCTCATTTCATATTTACTTTGCATCAACTTAGCAAACTTTTGACAAAGTTTCTCACTAGTTGAGCCAAAAATAATGTCATATACATAGATTTGAACAAGAATCATAGAGCCACTAACATTTCTATGAAAGAGAGTTTTATCAACAGTACCTCTTGTGAAGTGATTCTTAATCAAGAATTTAAATAGTGTATCATATCAGGCCCTAGGTGCTTGTTTCAATCCATATAATGATTTGAGAAGATAGCATACAAATCCAGGATAAATAGGATCAATAAAACCAGGAGGTTGTTCTACATACACTTTTTCCTCTATTTCTCCATTAAGAAAAACACTTTTCACATCCATGTGATACACTTTGAAATTAGCATGAGCAGCATATGCTAGAAATATTCTGATTGCTTCCAACCTTGCAACTAGTGCAAATGTTACATCAAAATCTACGCCTTCTTCTTGTGAGTAGCCCTTTGCCAGTAATCTTGTTTTGTTCCTTATCATTATACCATATTCATCCATTTTATTTTTGAACACCAATTGTGTACCAATGACAGACTTATTCTTTGGTTTGGGCACCAGCTTCCATACCTTATTTCTTTAAATTGATTCAACTCTTCTTGCAATATAATTATCAAATCAAGATCATTCAAGGCTTCTTCAACCCTTTCTGGTTCTTCTTGAGCCATGAAGTTACTATACAAACATTCATTATGAGTTACACTTCTAGTTTTGATACCATCATTTGCATCTCCAATGATCAACTCAAAGGGATGGCTTCTTGTCCATTTCCTTTGTGGTGGTACATTTGTCCTTGAAGATGATGCTTCATGATCATTGGAATTAGTATGATCATTGTGATGTGATTGATTATTTGAGAACCTTCCCCATGGGATGGTTACTCTACTTGAAGATTGTTGAGCAGAGTTGTTATCCATTGAATGGTTATCAATTGATGTATTATCAGTCGATTGATGATTATCAACTGATAAGTTACCTGTTGATGCATTGACATCAATTGATGGGGAGTTTCTAGGTATTTGATTTCTTGAAATTTCCACATTATCATCACTTTATTCATCATTACTTGTTGATTAATTTTCAACATGCAATAGGACATGGTATCCTTCATCAAACAACCTTTGAATCTTCTTATCATCAAAGACTACATGCATAGATCCCATAACAATGTGTAGTCTATGATTGTAGACTCTGTAAGCTTTGGTTGTTATTCCATATCCAACAAATATAGCTTCATCTGCTTTGGCTTCAAATTTTCACAAATTTTCACATTCATTCCTTAGTATAAAACATTTGCATCCAAAGACATGAAGAAAATTAACTGTTGGCTTCTTGCCTTTCTTTATCAATTGATATGGTGTTTTGCCTTGTAGTTGATTGACTATGAAAATATTTTGAATGTAACGTGCAGTATTAACTGCTTCTGCCTAGAAATATGTCAGAAGTTTTGCTTTTTCTAACATAGTTCTAGCAGTTTCAATCAAGGTCCTATTTTTCCTTTCAACAACTCCATTTTGTTGTGGAGTCCTTAGTGCAGAGAAATGATGAGTGATACTTTTTTCTTCATAGAATTCTTTCATTGTTGCATTCTTGAATTCAGTACCATTATCACTTCTTATTTTCTTGACCTTCCATTCAATGCCATTTTCAACATTCTTCACATGATTGATAATGAATTTACTTGCCTCATCCTTAGAGTGTAAGAAATGTACTCATATATATCTTGTGAAGTCATCCACAATCAAAGGCATATTTCTTTTTGGCAATTGTTATGATGTTGACTGGAACAAATAAATCCATGTGCAATAATTCCAGAGGCTTATCAATTGATGATTCAGACTTTGACTTGAATGATGCTTTCCTTTGTTTTCCCTTTTGGCAGGCATCACATAGTCCATCCTTGGTGAATTCCATTTGTGGAATTCCTCTAACTGAATTCTTTCTAACTAATTGATTCATGGCTTTGAAATTCAAATGGGCTAGCTTCTTGTGCCAAATCCAACTTTCATCTTTATTGGCTTTGCTGAGTAAACATGTCATTGAATTAGCCTTTATAAAGTTAAAATCAGTCACATAGACATTTCCTTTTCTTTCACTAGTTAGGAGAATTTCACCAGATTCTTTGTTGGCTATGATCCATGATCCAGTTGAAAAGCACACACCATTTTTATTATCACACAGTTGACTAATACTAAGCAAATTGTGCCTCAATCCATTAACTAGTGCTACAGGTTCAATGATAACATTTTCCCATACAATTGAGCCATATCCCAGAGTAAAACCTTTGTTGTTATCTCCAAAAGTAACTCCTGGGCCAACCTTTTCCACAAACTTTGTGAGCAGGGACAAATCTCCAGTCTATGATGCATGATGCATGATCCAGTTGAAAACCACAAACCATTTTTATTATCATACAATTGACTAATACTAAGCAAATTGTGCATCAATCCATTAACTAGTGCTACAGGTTCAATAATAACATTTTCTCATACAATTGAGCCATATCCCAGAGTAAAACCTTTGTTGTTATCTCCAAAAGTAACTCATGGGCCAACCTTTTCCATAAACTTTGTGAGCAGGGACAAATCTCCAGTCATGTGCCTAGAACATCCACTATCCAGATACCAGAGATTTTTCTTCCTATTTCCCTGATTTGATGATGAACTAACTTGTTCATCTTCATGGTTGGCCATTAGAGCTAGATTGATGAACTCTTCAGAATCACTATCCTCAGAAGCTCAGTCTTTTTCTTCAATAACAAAAGCCTTTTCTTTTTGTTGAAGCAGGTCAAAGTATTTGTTTTTGTAGTCAATACCATCATATGACTTTGCCTTTTCTTGTTTTAGCTTTCTGCACTCATTCGAAAAATGACCAGCCAATCCACAGTTAAAGCATTTGAATTTTTATATATCAACCAAAGTTTTGTTTTGATTGTTACTTCTAAACTGGGATCTAGGCCTTTGAGCATTTGGATTCCTCTTAAATTTTATCTTTGAAAATTTCCTTGACAGAAATGCAAGGTTCTCATCAATCTCATCCAAATCTTCATGAGAGCATGCTTCAATTCCTTCACACTTACCCTTACCCTTTCCTTTGGATGATTCTTCATCAGCCTCATCAGCCACCATGACAGAACCTTTTACATAACCTTTTTCCTTCTTCTCTTCATTTTCCTTGACCATCAAAGCCACAATTTTCTCTTTTCTTTGATTCTTCTCAATCTCCCCATCTTGTTGGATTTCCAACTCATATGTATTAAGAATACCATAAAGTTTCACAAGAGTATAATCCTTGAAGTCTTGAGATTGTCTAATGGAGACAGTCATTCATTTCCATTCCTTTGGAAAAGATCTAAGAAATTTTAGATTTGTATCATCAGTTACATAAACCCTACCATATAGCTTCAATCCATTTAACAACTTCTAGAATCTGCTATAGGTATCATTGATAGAATTTTCACCCTTGAAATGAAATGATTCATATTTCTGAATCAAGAGTTGCACCTTGTTTTTCCTTACTTACTCAGTCCATTCACACAGAGTTTGAAGAGTACCTCATACTTCTTTTGATGAAGTGCAGTTTATCACATTGTCAAACATATCTTTATCTAGACCATTGAACAGAATGTTCATGGCCTTCTTGTCTTTAAGCACTTCCTTTTCATCCTCTTTTGTGAACTCAGTGATGATTTTTGGAACATGTTTGTCAAATGCAGGAGTTCCATCAGGGTTTACACCTGTGACTAGCTTCATGGGAACATGATGACCTTTCTCTATGCAGTTAACATAGGAAGGGTCAAGAGAAAGTAGATGCAGATGCATTTTTACTTTCCATGCAAAGTATTCATCTTTTTCCAACACTGAAATTTTCACACCTGAATCTTTTTGGCCCATATTGACTTTTCTTGATCTTTAAACTTTCTGTTTGTTGAAAGCCTAAGCTCTGATACCAATTATTATTTCCCAAAACAATATCAATATAATTTGTAGAATGGGGGGTTGAATACAAATCACCAAAACTTTTATGTTTTAATGTTTGTTCTTTTAGGTTTGAGTGTTTAAGAGATTATATATGAATAAATAAAACTGAAAATTAAATTGAACAAAGATGTTTTAAAATTACTGATGAATTGGTTTTTCCATCAGTGTATATTTGCTCAATTTTCTAGGTCAATAAAACCTAAATTTGTTTTTACAAGGTTAGAAAATAAGTCAACTATTCTTATAAAGTGCTCTAAGGCGAATAGTTGATCCAAGATATATTGTCTAACTTGTCTCTCTATTTTTTTCTAACAATGCTACCACACTTGTTTATATTGGTACAATCAAATCATGATGCTACGTTTTATGATATGAAAATGAATGAGTTTGAATAGAAAATTAACCTTTATTGCTACGGCGCAAGCGATTTAAATCCACGTCTTCTACTGTATTCCCATATTCACCTTGAGCGAAGTGTGACCTTCGATCCTCCTAAGGTTGCCTCCCTTCTAGCTTGGATATCTTGGAACCCTAGTTCTTGGTTGCCTCCTTGAATGGCTGCTCACAAAAATCCTAGTTTTCCAACCCCTTAGCTAGAAGACAACATATATAGACTACAGAAGGGATCCTGGATAATTAGGTCGGGCCTTCCAATGACATTCTGGGTCAAGCCCTATATCATTAAATATTAATTCAATCCACTAAAGAATTAATATTTGCACTACCCCTCCTAATGCGGTAATTTAATTATTTAATTCGACTACAATATTATTTGCTTATTAAATTCCCCATGTTTAAGATATCAAATGTCCATTAATTAAATTAATTTCTGACAATTAATTTAATCAATATCTGTTATCCTTGATCATCCACTGAATCTTATAATTATGTAAGAACAAATCTGCCTGCAGGACTAAAGCATAATTATCTTTATGAGCTTTCAAAAGGACATCATCACCCGAATATTTTCGGACTCAATTTCTTTTTATAGTCAATATCCAACACTCTATATGCAATGTCATTGTCCAAAACATAATATTGTGATTAATAATAAATCACATCACATACGAATTAAATATGTGCATTGCATATAAGTGTCAATCACTATATCCAGATTAAGAACCTAAGCAATAATGATATTATAGAATCTTAGTTTTTTTTATAGTTAGAATAGAAGAAAATTCTAATATTTTGATCCTGTTCAATATATACAAAGTATACAAGTATTATTCAATAATCAAGATAGATTATTACCGAATAATACTTCAGTCATTCTAGTGGTTTGTTTAATACCACTTAGACTGTGAACCTTTATTATATTATATATAGACATTGGCAATCCAATCTTCTGATATCCCATTTGATACTAGATTATCCACAATATATAATATACAAACAATGTGAAAATATGCATTCAAGATTCTCAATAAAAAGGACAATGTCATATACTTCAAATGAATAGTTTAGTATACTCCCTAACAGTTTATATACTACAAGTGTGTTTACAATTCCTAGAAAGAGTATAAAACAATTAATCTAAACTAGGATTGTTTCTGATCTATTTTTCTTTTTTCCTTTTCCATTTTGAGAAAAGTCTTCAATCTTGGAAAGATAGCTTCTGTTTGAGTCTTCACAGTTATCCTAGACTGTCTTCCGTAGGTGTGCTTTTGTCTGTCAACTTGTCAACTTGTGATATCTCAATCAATTGATAATTTGCTGTTAAGCATATCAATTGATTCTTCCTTTTATCCATCAACTGATATTCTTCTTCGATTGATCTTTATATCCATCGATTGATAAATGATGAGTTATCGATTGATAGATGTTATCAATCGATATATCAATCGATGGGTCTTCATATCAGTTGATGGTCTTCAACACTTGACTTAACTTTTTTAATTGATCTTCTATCCATCGATTTTTTAATATCAACTGATCATCCTTCACTTGTATAATTTCCTATCTTCAAATAATTACAATTAGACAGTCTAAGTTACACATCAGTTGATGACCTATATCAATCGACTCTACCATCAATTGATGAGAATTATATCAATTGACTTATACCTTATCGATTGAAATAAACTAAGTACACCTATGCTAGAATCCAAATTATCAGTTGATTCACATAAACATTTCAACTGATAAATGGTTTCCTGATCAATTGATATTTATAATTTTTATATCAATTGATCAGTTACAACAATTAAAATTTCTATGATCATATGATTAAAGTTATCATAAAATTACAAGTAGATTCCTAACAATTTCTTTCTTTATTTCATTCACCTTATGATAACTTTATCATAAAATATGAATATGGTTGAGTTGTATGTACAAGATTATCTTCCTCTTCAGTACATACAACTCAACCATATTCATATTTTTGAAGCTTCTTATAGTGGATAAAACTTTTGATCCCAAGGTTGTAAAGTTGACATACATCGTCCATCCAGTCTTTTGAGCACTAACTGAGACATTCATTATTTCATCTGATAGTTTCTCATAGTAATCATGAATGTCTGGGATTTGATCTCTGAGCCCTTTTAGCCTTTCCAAAATATCTTTATCTTTTGTTTTCTCCAAGGCAAGTTCCTTCTTCTTCCTTAGGTTTCTGGCTTCATCCAATTCAAGGCCTTCTTTCACTTCAACATCTTTTACACTTTCCCTCCTTAACTTGGCTTGCTAGATTCTTTTCCACCTTCTGTTTACCAGCTCTTGACTTTCTTTTACACTTGGTACAATAACTTCATCTATACCTGTTAGAAGAAAATCATTGTCAAATGTATACTCTTTATAAAACTCTTCTTCTTCATCAATCCCCTCAACTTCAACTTCTAGTTCCATGACAGTTGGAATATATGGTTCATTAATTTTCCCTTATTCAATAATTATTGCTTCGGGTCGAAAAAAAATATCTGACTCCCCTGAGTTATCTACTCAAGCATCATTTGATCAACAGAATAAAAAAAATGCTTATTCTATTTATTTAAAATAATTTCAAATAATGCTTAATTATTTAAATGCCAAGAATTTATCAATTAAAAATAAGCACTTAAATATTTAGCAAGATTAAAATTAAATAAATACCATATAAATATACTAGCAAGCATGCACAAGGTGTTTATTCAACTTATAATCTTAGATGCGGGAATAAAATAGGTAAGTAAATTCACAAGTCCTAAAAATATAGAATGTTAGAAATTTAAACATTGATGCTGTCAAAGAATATCAAACAGAGTTTATTGATAGAATTTATGCTAACGTCATCAGAGAATGAAGAAGCTGTCAGTCAGAGTTTACTCTATCAGAGAATACTCAATCAAAGTTTACTCTAATAGAGAATGCTCAAATCAGAGAATAAATAACCGACAGATTTTATCAATCAGAGTTTGTGAAAAAGCAATCAAATCAGAGTATGATTAGGATAGTGAATAAAGAATCCAAATACAAGTTTATTTCTTTATTAAAGCTATTATTTTTATAATGCATTTTATAATTGAATTGTAACTGTGTCTATATAAACACAAACATGGGTTAACATTATTGTAACTTTGAAGTCTTATTTTTTCATAACCTAGCAGGTCTTGAGAACAAAGAATTTCTTGAGAGAGTTTTGTATTCAAGTTAATAATATTAATACAAAACATTGTTTCTTTTACATACTTGTGTTCTTGATCGATTATTAGGTACCATTACATTCAACCCCCCTTCTGTAATAGATTATCTTTCTGGGCAAATAATTGGTATCAAAGCAGGAAGTTAATTACAACTCAAAAATCATATAAACATGTCTGGAAACAAGTATGAAAGCATCAGGATCCCAATATTGAAGAAGGCTGAATACCCTACATGGAGGGTGAAGATGATGATGTTCCTAGAAGAAACTGATCCTGATTATTTAGACAGAATCCATACAGGACAATATCTACCAAGCAAGTTTGTGCCATCAATAATTGTGGAGGGAAAACAGGTTCCTGAATACTATACACTAATGGACAAGAAAGAATGGACCAATGAAGAAAAATTAAAAGTCCTCAAAGATGTCAATGTAAGGAACATTCTGAATAACAGTCTTGACTCTGTGATGTCCAATAGGGTAATAACATGCAAAACAACAAAAGAGATCTGGGATGCACTAGAGGTTCAATGTCAAGGAACCAAGGAAATCAAGAAAAATAGAAGATATGTTTTAATTGAAGAATATGAATACTTTGAGGCAAAATAGAATGAATCCCTCACAGATATCTATGACAGATTTCTAACTCTGTTGAACAACTTGGCTTTGGTGGATAAGGTGTATGACAATGAAGATTCAAACACCAAGTTTCTAAGGGCTCTTCCTGAAGAATGAAATCTACAAACATCTTTAATAAGAGATAGGGTTGATCTAGATGAGACGTCTCTTGATGAAGTCTATGGAAGATTGAAGACTCATGATTTAGAATTACAGCAGAGAAAGAATAGAAAAAGTAGCAAGGCAAAATCTATTTCTTTGAATGTTGAGGCCAAGATTTAAGAACCAAAAGAAAACGTCTTTAAAGCCTCAACAAGAAAAGGAAAAGCTGTGGTGATTAAGGAAAGCAGTGAATCAGATGTAAACTTTGATGATTCTTCAGATTCTGACATAATGGAGATGGTTTCTATGATTGTCAAAAGCTTCAAGAAAATGAAATATATGAAGTACAGAAATCAAGGGAACTTCCAAAAGAAGTAAGGAGAATCAGACATGAAAGACAGATTCAGAAAAAGAGAAGACAAAGATGGAAAATCAAAAACTCTTGACAAATCAAAAGTCAAGTATCAAAACTCAAGTGTTACAAGTGTAATAAGATGGGGGCACTTTGCTACTTAGTGCAGAAGCAAGGAATCTGGAAAAGCACTCATCACATCAAAGAAAGATTGGATGGATTCCTCATATTCTGAAGAGGAAACAAATTATGCTCTCATGACAAACTTTGATGTTCTCATCCTAAACTCTGACAAGGTACCAAACTCTGTCTTTAATTTTGATACTGAAAATATTTATGAATGAAAGTCTTTCCTTAGATCATTGCATATTAGTTTTAAATCACAGTCTCTTGAAAATGAAAGATTAAAATTTGAGATTCAAACTATGACTGCTAGGAATAACTCTCTTGAATCTGAAAATTCTAACATGCTTAGCATTAGGAAAGACTGTGAAAATGCTATACACATGCAAACTCAATTAGAAATTCAAGTTAAATATTTGAAATCTGAGATAACTAAGGAAAATGAGACTTTCAGAGTTTGGACAAACTCTGGCAAGAAAGTCCAACAAATGCTTTCTGAAAAGAATTGGACATCTGCCTTCGGTTATGAATCTAATAAAGAAACACACCCTAAAGCACACACAAAAGGAACATTGATTAAACCTATGAAATTTATTAGATCTAGTAATGACAAGAAATCTACATCTGGTGAATGCTCTAATAATAACAAAGTAGGAATTACTAAGGAGAATAACTATAAGTATATCCCTAATGCTCCTAGAAAAACATGTTTTACTTGTGATAATTCAAATCACCTTGCCATTGACTGCAAACAAAACAAAAAGAAGGAACTTGAGAGACCTAGTTCAGAGGCTAGAAAACAAACTAGATATAGACCATAAAATCCCTATTTTCACTATGGTAGTTTATGGAATTCAATTTGTACATGCAAAGAATATTATAGTTTGTATTACAATTATTAAGAACCATTTCCTCAATTGAATTTATCTCTAAAACATGCTGTCAAACAAATTTATGTGATAAAATCTGATAAAAGAAAAGTAAACTCTGACAATATAAACTCTGATAACGCAAACTCTGATCATGTAAACTCTGTTAACATAAACTCTGATAAAAGTACTTCTGCTACAAGAGTTAACAAGTTTCAAAAGAAAGGACCCAAACTAGTTTGGGTCCCCAAACCTACTAAATAATTTTCATTAACTGATTGCAGGGAAACAGGAAAAACATCTTAGTGATTGATAGTGGATGTCCTACACAAATGACTGGAAACAAATCCCTACTTTCAGAGTTTGAGGAGAAGGCTGGCCCAACAGTATCTTATGGAGATGGCAACATAGGAAGAACACTGGGATATAACAATATAGTTATTGGAAATGTCATCATTTAAAATGTAGCTCTGGTTGAAAGACTCAAACATAATTTGTTAAGTGTTAGTCAAATGACAGACAGAGGTTATTCTATGGAATTTCATGGAACTCATTGTGAAGTGAAAAGCAAGAAGGATGGAAAAATAGTTCTTATTGGTCACAGACATAATAATTTATTTAAAGCTAGCTTGGATATATACTCTGATGGTCCTTTAACTTGTCTACTTGGAAAGGCATCATCTCTGAAAAGCTAGAATTGGCACAAAAAACTGTGTCAATTAAACTTTGGAAACATTAATGAATTGGTGAAAAAGGATCTAGTAAGAGGTCTTCCAAAAGTTCAATTTCATCCTGAAGGACTCTGTGATTCATGTCAAAAGGCCAAACAAAAGAAGACATCTTTCAAGAGCAAAACTGAAAATTCCATTGATCAACCTTTTCAACTATTAAATCTTGATTTATTTGGTCCTGTCAACATTATGTCTATTGGAAAGAAGAAATATACTCTGGTGATAGTTGATGATTTCACTAGATTTACCTAGGTGTACTTTTTGAATAATAAGGATGAAACTGCAGAAATAATTTGTGATCATATTACAATGATTGAAAATGGATCAACACACAATGTAAAGAGTTTAAGAAGTGATAATAGAACAGAGTTTAAAAACTCTGCAATGGAGGAATTCTGTTAAACAAAAAGTATTACTCAATAATTCTCATCACCTGTCACACCTCAACAAAATGGTGTAGTTGAAAGGAAGTATAAGACTCTAATTGAAGCTGTCAGAACAATGCTAGAAGGAGCAAAGCTACCTACATATTTTTTGGTAGAAGCTGTGAATACTGCATGTATTACTCAGAATTGCACCTTGATAAATAAACATGGAATGACTCCATATGAAACTTTGAAGGAAAGAAAGCCAAATGTTAAATACTTTCACATCTTTGGAAGTAAGTGTTTTATTATTAAAAAACATCCTGAACAATTGAAGAAATTTAAACTCAAAGCAGATGAAGGAATTTTTGTTAGTTATGCTACAACTTCTAAAACCTCTTCAAGGGGATTCAAAGTGTTCAATTCAAGGACAAGGGTAGTCATGGAATCTATTAATGTCTCTTTTGATGAAGGAAAAATAGCTGGATTACATGATGAAGATGCTTAGAAAACTCTGAGATTTGAGAATGAATTGCAGAACACAAACTCTGTTGAGCTAAACTTTGATGAGTTAAACTCTGTTGAACCAAACTCTGGTGAGTTAAACTCTGATCCCTTAAACTCTGATTCAGAAATGATGGAAATAGAAATTAAAGATTTTGCACATGTTGAGGGGGAGCAACATCAATCTATTACTGATATTGGAGAACAAACCACAATTATGGAAATATTAGAGTCTGACCAAACTCTGACCAACACAAACTCTGAAACCCTAAACTCTGATCAATCAAACTCTGAAACCACAAACTCTGATCACTCAAACTCTGATCACTCAAATTCTAAGTATTTAAACTCTAAGACATCCAACACTGATGGAAGCACAACTTTAGGGGGATGATCAACATTTACAGAAGAATCATTCTATGAAGGCACAAATCATGGGGGATCATCTAGTTCAAGAAATTTTCCACATCTAATAAAATGGACCAAAGATTACACACCTGACTTGATTATTGGTGATCTAGAAAGTGGAATACAGACAAGAAAAGCTATTCAAAATGAATGTCTATTTCATAGTTTTCTTTCTCAAACAAAACCAAAGAAGGTTGGAAATGCTTTGAAGGATGCAGAATGGGTTACTGTACTGTAGGAAGAATTAAATGAGTTTGAAAGAAATGAAGTTTGAACTCTAGTTCCAAGGCCAAATAATAGATCAATTGTTGACACAAAGTGGATTTTGAGAAACATGACAGACTCTGATGGAATCGTTACTAGAAACAAAGCAAGACTAGTTGCCAAAGGTTACTTTCAACAACAAGGTATTTTTAAAGCATAATGTAACGTAGTATGTAATAGTGATAACAATAACTCAACTAAGAAACAAAGACAGATAAATAATACTAATATGCATCACATGAATCCAGAAGGGCATATAAACAGGAATCATACATATATCATTGCAGAGCATTTAAGATGAAAGGCTTACTAAATGTCAGCGAGAGAAGTTCATAAAAATGTTCAGGCCTCAGTAATAAATAAGGGTTCAGAAGATTTCAGACTAAAGACAGTGTAATGATTTAAGTATAGATGTCAAAGGGTTTCAGTGATTAGAAGCAATGCAACAGTCCAAAGTTAATCAGCTGAAATAGAATAGAAGTTAAGGGAATTCAATTCAGTGTTAGTCATTTGTAAACCAGACCAGTGCACTAAGCGTCATCACAACAAGAAAATAATTGTCTTGGTTAATCAGAAGAAAATCAGTCGATCAAGCTAGAAGAGTGAAAATCAAGTAGTAATTACCACAAACACTTCAAGAAATTGGTTAAGTCAAGTAATACTAACATTTGATGGCTCCTGTACTCTTGAAGTACTCTAGAGGCGCAACCAACTTTGTAAAGGCGCAACAAACTAATTTGTAAAGCTCAAGGAAAATCTAAGTAGAGGCTTGTGGTGCCTGCACAAGGGAATGGGAGTATAGGCGCAAAAAAACATGTTGTAGCGCAATATAGCTAAGTCAAGGTGCAACAAAAGATAATTGAAAGATTTTGTGGCGCCTACACACTATAACTAGTGTGCAGGCGCAACAAAAGCTCAACTAGGTGCAACATAGCTTGTGAATGTTTCTAAGTCATTTAGTGGCGCCTATACAAGGAAACAACTATATATGCAACTAACCTTAGTCTAGAGGCACAAGAAAGTTTACTTGGCGCAACAAACATGCTCAAGGCGCAACAAACATTTATGTGACGCCTACACACCACTCACCCTGTACAAGGCGCAACAAAGGACTTCACATTGTTGGAAATCAATTTCCAAAAAGACGACAAAATATATATGGGTGAAAATCAATACAGGCAGCAGTGATTCATTCATCTTCAATGAAAAAGACATACAGACAGGAGCTCTATTAAAGACGAACATTAAACTCACCCAACTGTATATCTGTTGTAATATTGATTGAACCCATTGAAGCTAATCATTTTGATTAGAAGTGTAGCACTCAGGGATTTAATAATATATCTTTATTTCCCCAAATCTTTGTGTTTCAATAACTGCCATTTTCATATCTCAAGAACACAAACACTTATTCCGTAATTATATAAAAAATCTACCATATCATATTCAACCCCCCCTTCTATGATGATTTTGGACCTAACAATTGGTATCAGAGCTTGTTGATAAAAGTTACAAATCAAGATCCAAAAATAGTTTTACGAAAAAGTGCATTTTTAGATCTAGAAAAATTTATATTGAAATTTCTTTAATTTTAAAGAAAATTCAATATTCAAATTTTTTAAAGATTTTAAATACACTAATTTTTAAAAAAACTATCAATCATCAAGAATTCGAACAAAAATTTTATTTCACGAAATTCAATTTTTATTCGAATTAATTTTAATTTTTAAGAAATTAATTATTTCTTGAGATTTAAAATTCTTCGCAAGCATGAGTACCCAAAAACTTAGTGGCATCAAAATCCCAGCCTTTGATAAAAATGAATACATTTTATGGAAGAAGAAGATGTCCACTTCCATTAAATCAGCTAATTTTTAATACACGAGAATTTTTGAAAATGGACCTTATGTACCTCAGAAGCTAAAACCAGAAATAGTCTCAGATGACGACGAACAGATTCCTCAAGGATTTACCCCAAAGGATCCTTCAGAGTACACTGACACTGACAAAAATCGAGTTGCATGGGATAATCATCTTCAATGTATCCTAATGGATTCACTTGATACTACAATACTGAATCAAGTGATTAATTGCACCAGTGCCAAATAAATGTGGGATACGATTGATCTGCTAATGGAAAGTACATCAGAAGTAAATAATAACAAGATGGATATTCTTACATCCCAGTATGAAGCGTTCAAGTCATTACTTGGAGAAAGTATCACTCAAGTCTTTGAGAGATACAACGAATTGTTGAATGACTTGTCACTGCATGAGAAGGCCTACTCACATAGGGAGATCAACAGAAATTAATGTTGACACTACCTGCACACCTGGAACATAAAATCTTTGCCATCAGAGAGAGGAGTGACATAAATGACATGTCCATTGAAATTTTATATGGGAAGCTCAAGACTCATGAAATGGAGCAAGAGCAAAGACATATCAATTATGGTTCAGGTATAGTGGACAGTAAGAATACAACACTGTTGAAAACTACAACACTTGTAGCCAAGGATTTTGTTGTCACAGAGACCAGGACAGTGAAACTTGTTGTTGAGAAAGAAGAGATTCTAGAAGCTGAAATTTCAGAGAATACTCAAGCAGGTAATAAAGATGACTTCTATTCAATGGAAGAACATGAACAGTTGGAAAACAAGACAATGGCCTATATGGAAGAAAAGTTCAAGAATCTCATGTTTAGGAGGAAGCCTAAGTACAAATTCAAGAGTAATTCCAGTTACAGTGGTTCCAGTTTCAGAAACAGCAACTGAGGTGGTTCGTCTTCAGGGTCTTACAGCAAAGGAGGTTATAGGACGGGGATGGTAGACCGCAGTAAATTCAAGTGCTATAATTGTGATGAACCCGGGCATTTTGTTATAGCATACCGGAAGCCTAGTCAAGGAAAGGAAAGAAAGGAGTCGTATCACGAACTCAAGCAAAAGTATGATGCACTGGTAATGAAGCATCAGGGCAGAGCTTATATAGCCGAGGGAAAGAGCTGGGATGACTCAGACAATGATGAAGAAGAGACATATGAAAATGTTACACTAATGGCAGACTCGTCAGAGGCATCACCTCAGTCATTAAAGGTATCATTTCTTTCCACAGTTGACATGTCTAATTCTGATTATAAGAAAATTGTAGAAGATCTAAGCGTAGAAATGTTTAACATTCAAACAAGCTGCTAGCATCTGAAGAAGAAAATGATAAACTAGTTCTAAAGAATAAAATGCTAGAAGCTACAAATGAAGAACTAGAGCTTGCATGTGTTAACTTAGAAGATCTAAAACAGAAGATATAATATATCCAGAATAGAGACAAATGCAACCAGGAAGTAGAAACTGCACTTATGAATAAAATTTCTGAGTTAGAGTTAAAACTTCATGCTTATAAGAAATCTGCTAATCTTGTTAAGGAGGCAATAGATAAATAGGTCATAGGTTAGAAAACTGGAATAAGATTTGACTATGATAAAAAGGTAGGAAAGAGACACGAGGAATCAATTGCTGAGGAAAGTCCTGTGAAGCAAGACATTACACGTGTATTAAAAAATGTCCCTAAGCCCCTATACAAGAAGTTTGTCTTAGAACCTCTAGATGAAGAACAAATCTTAATGAAAGAAGAAATATTTACTGAGGATAAAAAGAAAGAGGAAGAAAGTAAAAAGGAGTTGCTTAAGAAATCTGTAAAAATTGTAGAACCTAAGGAACAGATTAAAAGTGATTTAGGCAACAAGAATGAAAAGAAGAAAGCTAACAGAAATGGAAAGATAGGTGTTAATAAGAAAAATGATTATGCCTACTCTCCCAAAGCTATTAGAAAATTTTATAATAATTATAATTCTACTAGTCATCTTACGCATGCATGCCAAAAGATAAAAGTAGTAAAAGAAGAAACTTCTAATATGCCTACCAAGCCTGCCATATCTATCCCTCATCAACCATGTGGTAAAGTAGGATACATGCCATGTGCTTTCAACATCATGTCTGCATACATAAACTTAATGAATACATCATCTAGTACTTGCATGAATACAGATGTGAACATGAATAGAAAGTATGTTAGGGCAAAGACTGCTAGTCCTCTTAAGTCTAGGAAGGAAGCCCATGTCCCTAAGCCTAAAGACACCCATGTCAAGGCTAAACCAAAGGGAAAGGGCACATTCGATGAGAAAGACAAAGACCAAAAATTTTATGCAGCTAAATCTCTTTACTTATCTAAGCCTCTTGGACCCAATCAAATTTGGGTGCCAAAAAAAAAGTAATCAATCTGTGGTTGCAGGGCATAACAAAGAACAAACGTGTCATGTGGATTCTCGACAGCGGCTGTTCAAGGCATATGATTGGTGATAAGGCCCTGCTATCAGATGTGATGGAGAAACCTGGCCCGATAGTGACCTTTAAAGATAACAGCAAGGGATTTAGAACGAGATATGGCAATCTGGAAATTGGCAATGTTATCATTGAAAATATCTCTCTTGTGGACGGATTAAAGCAAACCCTTCTAAGTATCAGTCAGTTCACTAATAAGGGCTACAAAGTAACATTTGAGAAAGAAAGATTTGCAATCCAAAATAGGAAAGATGCGAAGCTTGCTCTTCAAGGAGTGAGAAAAGGGAATCTCTTTGTAGCTGACTTATTCTTAGCAAGCAAAGACGAAGTTCAATGTTTTTACAGCAAAGCTTTAACAGATGATAGTTGGTTATGGAATAAAAAAATTTTACACCTGAACTTCAAGGCAATTAACTCTTTAGTTATGAGGGAATTGGTTAGAGGTTTACCTGAGATGGAATTCTGTCAAGAAGGGTTATGTGAAGCATGTGAAAAGGGGAAGTCAAAGAAAGCATCTCCCCGAAGCAAAGATTCATCAAACATTACTGAACCACTGCAACGTCTGCATATGGATTTATTTGGTCCAGTCAACGTCATGTCTATGTCAAGGAAGAGATATGCACTAGTAATTGTAGACGACTAATCCAAGTACACGTGGGTGTTGTTTCTAGCCTCAAAAGATGAAGCCCCTCAAAAAATTATCGATCACATAAAGAAGATAGAGTTAGAAGTTGATTTGTCTGTCAGGAAAATTAGGTCTGGCAATGGAACAGAGTTCAGGAATATAACTCTGAATGAATTATGTATTGAGAAAGGGATTTCAAGACAATATTCAGTGCCCAGAACTCCACAACAAAATGGAATAGTAGAAAGTAAGAACAAAACTTTAGTTGAAGTAGCAAGAACAATGCTGAATGAAGCTAAGTTACCTCTATACTTCTGGGCTAAAGCAGTCAACATTGCTTGTTACACTCAGAATCATACCCTGGTAAATAAAGATCATGCCAAGACTCTGTACGAGTTAATGGTAAACAAGAAACCAACACTGAAATATTTTCATGTGTTTGAAGCAAAGTGCTTTGTACTGAAAGATGATGAGCATCTAGGAAAGTTCGAATCCAAGGCTCATGAAGGCATATTTCTTGGCTACTCTCTGGAATCTAAGGCATACAGGGTTTATGTGGTTGAACAGAAGAAGGTCATTGAAAACATGAATATAACTTTCGATGATCTCAAGCTCTCAAGTCTACAAAGAACAAATAACACTGAAACTCTGGAGTTTGAAAATATGAACTCAGATGAAGGTGAAGTAGAACCTGAAGCTGTAACAGAAAATCAAGCACCAAATGAGAATAACAAAAATGATGATTATGACCTAAGTAGTGGAAATAATGGAAGATTCACAAAAACTACTAGTAGTGGCAGAGAATCTCATTCTCAACCAAGCAGTAGCTCAGGTGGAGAAACTGAAAGATCTTCTAGCAGGACTCGGCACTTCAATGATAATAAGGCTGAATCTTCTAGGGCAAATCTGCCTAGACATAGGGTGTGTGTTAGAGATTACGAAGCTGTATAAATAGTAATCGTGTTAACTCAACACTAGAACAGGACAAGTAAATAATACTACGACTACACAGAAATCAGGAAGAATTGAAGACAGGGCAGATACAGTGAATCAACACATTGGAAGAAGTTTTGGAGTCTACTACAGGTCACTGAAAGAAGTTCATTTATATGTTCATGCCTCAGTGGAGAATAATGTTTAAAGACTTTCAGGGTTTCAGAAGTGTTGGAGATTCAGTATAGCAGTGCCACTAAAAGATTTCAATGTAACAGCATTGATTGAAGATAGACAGTGTTTGAAGCATAAGAATCTAGAAAGGTGAAGACAAAGTTTACAGAAGACAGCTACAGTCTTGAAGTTATACTCACTGACAATCAGTGAAGAACAGAGAATGAAGTATTCAAGATTGTGGTAGTAATGAAGACATTGTCGAAGTGCCAGAAAAGATTCCAGTGAAATTACAGTATCTATCAACAGTCAGTGTTCGAAGCAATGCAACAGTCCAAGGTTAATCAGCTGAAATAGAAAAGAAATCAAGGGAATTTAATTCAGTGTTAGTCGTTTGTGAACCAGACCAGTGCACTAAGCGTCAACACAACAAGAAGAGAATTACCTTGATGTATCAGAAGAAAATTAGTTGATCAAGCCAGAAGAGTGAAAATCAAGTAGTAAATACTTCAAACATTTCAAGAAATTGGTTAAGGCAAGTATTACTGCATTGAGTGGCTCCTGCACACTGCAAGCACTCTAGAGGCGCCACTCAACTCTCAGGCGCAACTGAATATTTTCTAAATACTGAGTGGCTCCTGCACACTGCAAGCACTCTAGAGGCGCCACACAACTCTCAGGCGCAACTGAATATTTTCTAAGTACTGAGTGGCTCCTGCACACTGCAAGCACTCTAGAGGCGCCACTCAACTCTCAGGCGCAACTGAATATTTTCTAAGTACTGAGTGGCTCCTGCACACTGCAAGCACTCTAGAGGCGCCACTCAACTCTCAGGCGCAACTGAATATTTTCTAAGTACTGAGTGGCTCCTGCACACTGCAAGCACTCTAGAGGCGCCACTCAACTCTCAGGCGCAACTGAATATTTTCTAAGTACTGAGTGGCTCTTGCACACTGCAAGCACTCTAGAGGCGCCACTCAACTCTCAGGTGCAACTGAATATTTTCTAAGTACTGAGTGGCTCCTGCACACTGCACTCACTCTACAAGCACAACAAAGGACTTAGCATTGTGAAACAAATCAATTTTTAATTGATTTGAAAAGTCTACACAAATAAAAAGAGGTCAGCCACTCATTCAAGAAGTAGTCTTCTTCAGCACAAAATAAGATGTAGAGAGCTACTGCCATGGCCGGAGCAAGAAACTTAAATTTATACACACTCATACCTTGCTCCCGGTCAGATATTAGGACCCGGTTCTTTAACGAAAAATACTCAGGGCTCCTAGATATCAGTCCCTACGGACTCAGTTTTTCCTTGTACTGATTTAGATATATTTGTATAGGAACTGAGCCTTATATTTTTGTGTTAGTAGCAAAGAATTAATTTATTCTTTGGAAGCCAGTTAATTTTAACTGGGTGTAGCAAAACCCTCTGGGATTAATACGAGAGTAATATTCCCGGAAACTTGTCTCCATAATTTACTTACTAATTTTCTTGAACCTAATTGATTTATCCAGACTCATAGAAAATTAGTAGGCAGCTCACCTAAACACTACAAATGGCCAAACCCACTCTGAAGCAATAATTTATTTATCCGCAAATTCTGAAAAGAATTTAAATTATTGTGAATATCGTATTCAACCCCCCTTCTACGATATTTCGGGACCTAACAATTGGTATCAGAGCAGACTGATTGAAGTTACAAATCAAGATCCGTATCTCAGTGAAGCTCGCCGTGCCGAAACTGTGTTGACTCGAATGGAGGCTGTGTTAAATAAATTTAATTTTAAAACTTTTTAAATAAAATTTATTTTATAAACTTTTATAAAATTTATTTTGTAAACTTTTATTAGTTTATGTTATAAATTTTAGATAAAATTTATTTTATAAACTTTTATAAAATTTGTTTAACAAACTTTTGTTAGTTAATATTATAAATTTTAATTAGTTTATTTTATAAGTTTTTGATAAAATTTATTTTATAAACTTTTATAAAATTTATTTAACAAACTTTTATTAGTTGATTTTATAAATTTTAATTAGTTCACTTTATAAATTTTAAAATAGAATTTATTTGATAAACCTCCATAAAATTTATTTTATAAACTTTTATTAGTTTATGATTTAAATTTTAATTAGTTTATCTCGTAAATTTTAAATAAAATTTGTTCTGTAAACTCTTATAAAATTTATTCTATAAACTCTTATTAGTTTGATTTATAAATTTTAATTAGTTTATCTCGTGAATTTTAAAATAAAACTTATTTTATAAACTCTTATGAAATTTATCTTATAAACTTTTATTAGTTTGATTTATAAATTTTAATTAGTTTATTTCATAAATTTTAGATAAAATTTATTTTATGAACTCTTATGAAATTTATTTTATAAACTTTTAATAAGTTTGTGTTATAAATTTTAATTAGTTTATTTTATAAATTTTAAATACTAAAGTTTATCATTTAAATTTATTAAAACATTATACGGCTCATCTTTCAAAGGAAGCAGCTAGACGCGGTTATTAATTCGAGGGTGCTCAAGAAGAAGTAGATGAAGATTTTTCCGAGTATTAAAGACAACAAAGATTGACCGAAGATCTGGTTGATTCGAGTTGTATTTTTGGATGAAAAATCTTGGAGGTTAAAGTAGTGAAGGAGAACAGACTAGACAACCTGGAATCTCCATCAAGCCTTAAAGTTTTTATCAGGGAGATTACTGGAAGTTCGTGCTAACACTGCAGATCATCTGGTAAACAGGGTTACAACCATAGGGAATCTAAGGATACAACCACATTATCTTTAGAGAAACTATTTGTGTGCTGATGGCCTATGAACTAGAACAAGAGCTGAAGCAGATAATATTTGGTAAAGCAGGTTGTTAGCATATCCACTGTATTTGTGACCCAGGAACCAAATTTGATTGAAGTCAAGGTTGAGAACCTCTGAACAAATGTGAATTGATCCTAGAAGCTGAATTGAAGATGTTGAAGCTCGAGGTAGTGGTCAAGGTGTTATATGAAAATTTAGCACTTTGGAATAACCTGAGAACTGGACGACTAGTCGAGACTGCAGATCAACTAGGAGTTTAGTAACATCAGATTCAGACAGAATCCCAATTCTAAATCTAAGGTCCATTACCTATAGATTCCATGAAGGAAATTTTCAAGATCAGTTCAAGAGGCAGTTGCAAGACAGGGATGGTTGATTATTTGGCAGACAAGTTTAGGGTTTGCTACACAGAATGAAGAAGCCTGTACAAGCAAAAGATGACAGAGACTACTCTGGGTTGTAGCAGGAATATCAGGCATTAGTGAGGATGCAGAAAGGGAATGCATTTGTTGATGAAGTTAAATGCAAGGTTGATTCTATCAGTGATTCATCAAATGGATATCTGGCATCAATGACCAACACTGGAGATGAATCACTAAGCACTTCACAGGTACACTTTCTAACTAGTATACTTTTATCTAATTCAAAACTGCATGATTATTAAGTGTTGAAATGTATTATATTCATGATAGCATCTTAGCACTTAAATGCTTAATTGATTGCTAAGAATAAGATTGCATGCTAGGATTCATGAGTTTAATTAGTACATTTCATACTTAATTTTATTTACAGTAAAATGAATATCCAGAATTAGATAGGGCGTTCTAGACGGTTAGGTGTATCCCTAAACATTTGCTAGAACTTGAGTTAAATCTTATGTGATTTAATACCTCTGCTAATGTTATGAAAATTGCTAATAGACAAACAGGTCATAGATCAGATATTTTATATTTGTTCTTATTGTGATAAATGACTTGTTAAGTGTATGTGGAATTTGATATTGCTTATAATGTTTTATTCAAATATTCTGCATATTCTTAATTTATTTATGTGCTTATTTTCACATGATTTGTTCGCACTCACATAGTTGCACTTAAATATCATATCATATATTGCTTGGTAGGGATAGAATACTAAAAGATAGTTGAATTATCTAAGTAGTCAGTAATATCTGTAGATTCGAAGCCTAATCTAAAACTGACTTAGGTAATTAGAGATAGTTAAAAATGTTAGACAACAACAGAAATGGATTAGACAGAATTAGTAATTAATTTGTTAGTTCTTCTATCCATGTGCTTTATGCATATTGAAGCTGTTGTTACCTCTGATAATATATCTAACCCATCTAGACTCAATTAAAATTGAGTACCAAGAAGTTTAATCATTTGTGATTGCAGAGTATGTAACTAAAGGCAAAAATTATGTGACTTCGTGACATTTACTGTTCGAGGCACATGATTAAGATTAAAGATCTACTATCACAATTGGTTGAGAAGGCCTCCCCGATGGTAACCTTTGGAGATGACAACAAAGGATGTACAAGGGATATGGCTATCTGTTTTAAGAACTGTCATCAATGGAAGCATCTTTCTTGTTGAAAGAGTTAAGCACTTTTTAAAGGGCACTAGGGAATTCTTCGTCAAGGGTTTTCTGGAGAAGTGTTTGATCTCAAGCAAGAAGGTTGGAAGCTCGCTCAACTGAGAGTGAGAAAATTTGTTCGTAGCTGACATGAAATTTGGATGCAAAGATGAAGTCAACTTATCAGTGAAGCTTCATCAACGAAGAGTTAGCTATGGCAAAGAAAGCTCTTACACTTGTTAGTCAGCAAGGCAATGGATTCTTTGATAAAGATGAAATTGGTGAGAGGACTGCTTCATATGAAATTCTATCCAGAAGGAAATTTTGAAGTATGTCACATAGGGAAGTCAATGGAAACATCACACTGAAGAAAAGTCATGAAAGAAATATGCTTAGTGGTGATTGAAATTGGTAACCCTAATTACGAATTGGTGATGTTCAAGCATTCAACAGACAAAATGTCACAAATGGTGATTGATCAAATAAGGAAGATCAAGTTGGAAACAATTGGTAAGCTGTGAGAACTTTGAAGTCAGATATTGGAACTGAATTTCGCGAGTGAAGTTCTAAATGAAGTCTGCATTGAAAAGGTATTTGGAAGCTGAAGTAATTAACACAGCATGCTGCCTTATTCAACAAGATCGTGAAAAAACATCATTTGAGTTAATGGCCAACCAGAAGCAAACACTGAAACTCTTTCGTGTGTTTGGAGGGAATTGATTTTTAATGAAGATTTATTTGAGTAACTTGACAAGAAGTTAAGGCTCATGGAATAATTCTCCTCGGCTACTCATAGGTGATCAAAAGTCTGAATGTATCGTTCAACTACACCAAGCTCCCAAGCATTCAAATGAACGACTATTCTGAATCTTTGACAAATTCAGATACTGATGTAGAAGCTGTGGTTGCAGAAGGAATTAATGTTTAGCAGCAACTCAGGGGAGCAAATAGAAGAAGGATCTAATAGTCATACTCAACAATGAAAATCAAAGGATTTCATCAAGAACATTTCTGCCAAGACAAAAGGTCTGAAGTTAAATTCAATCCTGGAGTCTCGTTCTTAGTAATCCGGATTCGTGTGTAGAGGCTAGAAGTGCTATGCAAAGTAAAGAACAACTGTTAACAACTAACAATTGATATCTAGAGAAGCACTGATTGATCCAGATTGGGTGATTGCAATGCAAGATGATCTCAATCAGTTCGAAGGCAGAAAACAACTGAAGCTGGAACCCAGACCACAGACCACTAAAGTCGAAGCTGAAATTGGTACAGTAGGGGTTCACAGAAACTGGATGACTATTGGCATTGTTATGAGGGACAAAGCCAAACTGGTTGCTACAGGTTACTTTAAAGTAGAAGGTATCGACGATGATGGAAACAGAATCTTCGGGACTTTTAAGATCAAGCAGTAAGCACCAGTGACGAGACTTAATCCTATAGGACCCAACAAATAGGACCAAACAAGTTGAGGACCTAATGATAGGGTATCCCTAGCACATGTGGAGCATTCATGCATGAAGATCTATCAGATGAATGTGAACTAGTACACTCCTGAATGGTGAGCTAGAAGATGAAGTTGCAGATCCATTGGAATTTGTATATCATTCTCTTCCCAAGCTCTTCTATGACGGAGGTAGGGATTCAAGCAAATCGTCAAGGTCATGGTATGACACTCTAACTACTAATTACTTGAAAATGATTTTGGTAGAGTCGTTATACACATATCTCTTTAGAATACAAGGCACACAAACAATGTAATATATGTGCAAGTATACCATGATCATATTATATGTGGGTCTACTAATGAAAATTTGGCAAGAGATATTTGCTAAGTTAATGCAGAGTAGGTACAACATGAGTATGTTGGAAGAGTTACAATTCTTTTTGGATTACAAGTAATTCGAAAGAATGATGGCAATTAAAGTATGTCAAGGATCTTTTGAAGATGCGCAATTTGGAAGATTCTAGACCTGCCAAGACTTCTTGCCAACAAACCACTAAGCTTAGTCAGTGCAAGTCAGGTATATGAACTAAAGTGACAAGCTATAGAGGTAATCAGCTCATTACTTATTCAAGTGCATAAAGACCATATATTTTATTCTCGATATGCCTATGTGCAAGTTTCCAAGTGGATACTAGAGAATCTTATCTTATAGCTAAGTTATGAATTGTTAGATATCTTAGGGGATCACCAATTCTTGAAATCTGGGACCCTAAAGATACTAGGTTTAACCTAATTGGCTATATAGATATAGATAATGCAGGTTGTAAGAAAGACAGGGAAGTCATTCCTAGAAGCTGTCAATTTCCAGCAACTCTGTTGAACTCTTCCCACCACTGAAGAAACAAGCGCATGGACACCAGGTATCATTTCTTTTGAGAGTGTTCTTAGTCGAATAACTTGCAGATTTTTGCTAAATAACTTGATGAATTTATTTTATCTAAGTTGGTTAGTAAACTTGGGATATTATTAATATGCATATTTGTTGAAAATCCCATCTGTAAGGAATTCTCAAATGAGTTCACAAGTATTACTTTTTCTCAAATTAGTTTAATTATCATGCTTACATTGTTATACGCATAAGTGGTAGTTAAATTACTTAGCATAAGTAAGAAACATAATTATTTGTATGTTTTAAATATTTGATGAGTATTAGTCAATGATATCTTGCTTAATTGCTCTGATATTTTGCTATGATACTCTTAAATGTTTTATTACAAATAATTGTGATACTTTTCATATTAGTGAAGGTATTTAGAATTTCTGTTCTAAATAATTAATGCATATTCCAAAACTCACTAATATTAGAAGGTGAAGTATTTTCTAAGTTATGTGTATAAAATTCTCAATATTTTATATACTTAGAAAATATTTCTAAAAATAAGTTTGTTTGCGAGGAGTTGTAAAAAGAATCACAAGTATTACTTTTTCCCTATTCAAAGGACTTGTGAATTTCTTTTCAACTAATACCTCGAGCTTACGTATATCAATTAATAATTGTTATGAGCATGCTTACAATGTGCAAAGTGACAATTATTAGATATGGCGTAGGAAGTTAAATGCTAATGTTCAATTCAATTAATATTTTAGTATTTAGCGAATTTATTTTATCTTATTGAAATTATGGATTGAAGCAATTCAATGATTATTAGTTTCATAATTTTAATTTGATAAAATCACAGAAGCACAATTTCTTACATCTTGAAATTATTGATAAATATTGAATAATTGGTATCAGTGTGCAATTAATCGTGATATTTTTAATATTAGTGTTAATTCAAGTTGTTTATCTGAAATCACTAATAGTAAAAATATATATATGCTTATTGTTCTACTGAATAATTGTCATGTATAGTTTATAAATATGCATGTGATTGGCAATTGCTTAGTACAGCATAAGTATTTAATTTATTTTAGATTATTTAAATCATGATGATATAAAACAATTCAGTGAAATATCTGTTCCATGATTTAAATAAATTAAAATAAATTTTTTCTTAGTTTTATTTCTTTTACTGGTTTACGATCCTGAATGTATTTAAAAGAAATTTTTGTCTATTTCTTTTTCAAAATGTTTTATGTAAAGATACATTCATTTGTCTATCAATTTTAGTTAAGAAAACTTAAGAATTCTTTTTCAAAACTTCTATTTTGAAAAACTTTTCTTTAGGATAATCTTTCTTTTATCTCGAAACTTTATCCTCTCCCAAAAGCTTGTTTTAATTGTTTTATCTTTAAAAGCTTTTTCTCTCTTTTGAAAATTTATTTTAACTTCAAGGTATCAATCACTTGTAAAATTATTTGTTTTCAAATACTTGTTTCAATGTATGTTTCACATTGATTCATAGTACCAAAACAGTGATTGTTGCTTTGAAGGCCTAGTACTGTATTGTTAAGCATTCATTCACCCCAATTGTCATGTTTTTATTTTAAGTCGGGGATACTATCAGGTGGACGAAAATGAAGTAAATCATAATTGCATTATGAGTCGGAAAATCATTGTCTTCTATCTGATAAGGATGTTTTGCAAAACTGTTTTCAACATATAGTGCTTAGGTTTAATGGAAAAGAGTCATTTTTATTGAGATAAAATTTGGTAAGAGAGTTGAGTTTCTTATTTGGTGTAAATTCCCGCGTTTTTTTTTGGGAAGCTTGCCTTATAAGAAATTCATAAGAAATAGAAACTTTTTCTCTGATACTCCCGCGTTTTATTATGGGATAAGTATCTTAAAGAAAATTTCTATTGGTTTCATGCTCTAAATGATAAATCTTTAGAACCGACAAAACTCTTTTATTAAAAGTGCTTTAATGCAATCCATTACCATTCCTTCTTATATTTTTCTTTCTCTTTGAGATGAAAAATATGTTTTGGAATGTTAAGGTGATTATTTCTTTATCTTATTTAAATGATTTTATCCGTTTAGCCCCCAGTGGCTACAGAAGCTGGCCAGGAGGTTGAAAACCCATCAATCTCTTACCCAGGCCTTAATACCAAAACACTGATTCATCCACTTCTATATATTAACCCTTGGAGATATAAGGAAAATTTGTTAGTTAGAGGTTGATAAGGGAGAAACTGCACTTGATGCAGCAAATAAGGATGAAGTCGGAAGTGCACCCACAGCTCTACCTCTAGAGAAGCAAAGTAGTATATAACTGAGGTAACTGTAAGCTCATCTGTATCTTCTCAAAAGGATGCAGAGCTGAAAAGGCAATAAAACTGTCTCTGGAATCATTCTCTCAACAGGGTGAGTCCATTGAAATTCGCTCGTCAGCCAGAGCCTCTTGTAATGAGTCAAGCACACCACTAGCACTCACGCTGATGGTAAGCCTAAACAGATAAATTTAAGGAACACATTACAAGGCGTGCACAGTGAGAGGTATAGGCATTCAGAGGAGATACGAACTCTAGTTAGCCATACAGTACATTGTCCAATGTATCTACCTCAAACAGAAGTTAAACTTCTGCATCCCGAAAGGGAGATCTCTTGTTCAGAATTATCTGGGCTTGAGAGGCAACTACTTGACAAGAATTCTTCGGATGAGTCAAGTAGGGTATTTATACAAAATTCCCGTCATTGGGTTATGAGGGAAACGTAGACTCTAATTTGCCATTCATTACATTGTCTACTACGTCGCCCCTCTTGGAAGGAACATTTCCAGATCCTGAAAAGGAATGTCCACCTCCCGTTTACGTAGAAGGTGTGAGGCAACTCCTTGATAGAACAAGGCAGGATTCCTAAACAGATTTTAAAATCTTGGGATAACCCATCTCAATGAGGTGAGGCTCCACTAGACAGTGATTTAGCAAACGCTATTGAGTCTGGTGCTGAGACAGTGCTTATGCATGATAGATCAAGAACACCTCAACGAGGCAATTCTCCACTTGATAGTGATTCAGTTAATTCGGATGAATCAGGTGTTGGGAATATATATGAATTGACGGATTTCACTTACAGGTACAGAAGGCTAAATTTGGAATGCAGAGTGAAAGTGAGAGAGAGAAACACTTAAGTGAAAGTGAGGGAGAGATACACTTGAGTGAGAGATAGGGAGAGAAAGAGTGAAACACTTCTAAGTGCTCGACACTTAAGTGTAAACACCAACAGAACGTAGTAGAAGTGAGGAAACCATAAGCCAAACACTTACCCTTGCTACTTGCTACTTCTGAAAGAAAAGTTACTATATTTTTCCCGATCAACGTCAGACGAGAACCTTCTTTGGAAGACAAACCATTCAAAAGTGGACCTATCAATTTAGTGCTATCTTTAAAAATGGGCCATTGGAGGATTCTTCAACTAAGGGGGAGAATTTATAGGGAGAAAAAGGTGAAGTTAATAAGTTTTATCTTCGTATCCTTCGGAAGAGTTAAGAGTTAATCTCCTAAAAGGGTTCGTATCCTGGACTTTTAAGGTAAGTTCCTGGATCCTGGAAGATCAATCCTGGAGATCCTTTTAGATCCTTGGGAAAAGGGGTTCGTATCCTTGGGAGAAGTTAATAGCCTTAGGGGGAGATTTTAGACAAGAAGAAGAAAATCTTATCTTCTGATCCTGAGGGGAAACAACAGATATATGGGAGAATCAAGAAGCTGTATTCTATACTTGGAAGAACAGAAATGACTATTCCATTGATTTTCTAAAGGGAGAAGAAGAATAAGATAATCATAAACTAATAAAAGTTTATAAAATAAATTTTATAAAAGTTTATGGGGGAGATTTTAGACAAGAAGAAGAAAATCTTATCTTCTGATCCTGAGGGGAAACAACAGATATATGGGAGAATCAAGAAGCTGTATTCTATACTTGGAAGAACAGAAATGACTATTCCATTGATTTTCTAAAGGGAGAAGAAGAATAAGAAGGAGAATCACATTCGTAGGGGGAGAACATCATTTGAGCTATGTTCAGTATTGATTGAAGACATACCCAGGAATAATGATTCTTATGAAGCTCTATTCGTGATAAGTTCTATAAGTTCACACTATGAAGGATTTTGAAATGGAGAAAGCTCAAACAGACAGAAATGAAGATGATACCACTTGAATATCAGTTCAGTGTCAGAGGAACAAGCATCTCTCATTTCAGTTACAAAAGAAATCTGGAAATGCATTATCTGATCCAGAAAAACCAGTAGCATTATTTACAAGTCTCGGGCGATTACTTTTTCTAGTTGTTAGTTGAGTTATCCTCCCTAGGTGATTTGTTTGCTAAGGTTTAACAATCAAATAGGGGGAGATTGTTAGAGATTACGAAGCTGTATAAATAGTAATCGTGTTAACTCAACACTAGAACAGGACAAGTAAATAATACTACGACTACACAGAAATCAGGAAGAATTGAAGACAGGGCAGATACAGTGAATCAAGACATTGGAAGAAGTTTTGGAGTCTACTACAGGTCACTGAAAGAAGTTCATTTATATGTTCATGCCTCAGTGGAGAATAATGTTTAAAGACTTTCAGGGTTTCAGAAGTGTTGGAGATTCAGTATAGCAGTGCCACTAAAAGATTTCAATGTAACAGCATTGATTGAAGATAGACAGTGTTTGAAGCATAAGAATCCAGAAAGGTGAAGACAAAGTTTACAGAAGACAGCTACAGTCTTGAAGTTATACTCACTGACAATCAGTGAAGAACAGAGAATGAAGTATTCAAGATTGTGGTAGTAATGAAGACATTGTCGAAGTGCCAGAAAAGATTCCAGTGAAATTACAGTATCTATCAACAGTCAGTGTTCGAAACAATGCAACAGTCCAAGGTTAATCAGCTGAAATAGAAAAGAAATCAAGGGAATTTAATTCAGTGTTAGTTGTTTGTGAACCAGACCAGTGCACTAAGCGTCAACACAATAAGAAGAGAATTACCTTGATGTATCAGAAGAAAATTAGTTGATCAAGCCAGAAGAGTGAAAATCAAGTAGTAAATACTTCAAACATTTCAAGAAATTGGTTAAGGCAAGTATTACTACATTGAGTGGCTCCTGCACACTGCAAGCACTCTAGAGGCGCCACTCAACTCCCAGGCGCAACTGAATATTTTCTAAGTACTGAGTGGCTCCTGCACACTGCAAGCACTCTAGAGGCGCCACTCAACTCTCAGGCGCAACTGAATATTTTCTAAGTACTGAGTGGCTCCTGCCCACTGCAAGCACTCTAGAGGCGCCACTCAACTCTCAGGCGCAACTGAATATTTTCTAAGTACTGAGTGGCTCCTGCACACTGCAAGCACTCTAGAGGCGCCACTCAACTCTCAGGCGCAACTGAATATTTTCTAAGTACTGAGTGGCTCCTGCACACTGCAAGCACTCTAGAGGCGCCACTCAACTCTCAGGCGCAACTGAATATTTTCTAAGTACTGAGTGGCTCTTGCACACTGCAAGCACTCTAGAGGCGCCACTCAACTCTCAGGTGCAACTGAATATTTTCTAAGTACTGAGTGGCTCCTGCACACTGCACTCACTCTACAAGCACAACAAAGGACTTAGCATTGTGAAGCAAATCAATTTTTAATTGATTTGAAAAGTCTACACAAATAAAAAGAGGTCAGCCACTCATTCAAGAAGTAGTCTTCTTCAACACAAAATAAGATGTAGAGAGCTACTGCCATGGCCGGAGCAAGAGACTTAAATTTATACACACTCATACCTTGCTCCCGGTCAGATATTAGGACCCGGTTCTTTAACGAAAAATGCTCAGGGCTCCTAGATATCACTCCCTACGGACTCAGTTTTTCATTGTACTGATTTAGATATATTTGTATAGGAACTGAGCCTTATATTTTTGTGTTAGTAGCAAAGAATTAATTTATTCTTTGGAAGCCAGTTAATTTTAACTGGGTGTAGCAAAACCCTCTGGGATTAATACGAGAGTAATATTCCCGGAAACTTGTCTCCATAATTTACTTGCTAATTTTCTTGAACCTAATTGATTTATCCGGACTCACAGAAAATTAGTAGGCAGCTCACCTAAACACTACAAATGGCCAAACCCACTCTGAAGCAATAATTTATTTATCCGCAAATTCCGAAAAGAATTTAAATTATTGTGAATATCGTATTCAACCCCCCTTCTACGATATTTCGGGACCTAACAGTGTGGAGTAGAGCTCATCCTTTGAGTTGATTCTAGGAGATCCAGATGCTGGAGTCCAAACTAGACGTGCTTCTCAGAATGAATGTTTATTCTCTGGCTTTATCTCTGAAATAGAGCCAAAGAAAGTGGAAGAAGCACTAGAAGATCCAGATTAGGTTATAGCTATGCAAGAAGAACTCAATCAGTTTCAAAGATAAAAAGTTTGGAAGCTGGTACCCAGGCCAAAGAAGAAGTCTATAATTGGCACAAAATGGGTATTCAGAAATAAACTGGATGAAGATGACATTGTTACGAGGAACAAAACTAGACTGGTTGCTAAAGGTTATTCCCAAGAAGAAGGAATAGATTATGATGAAACATATGCACCAGTGGCAAGGCTTGAAGCTATCAGGATGTTTCTAGCATTCGCAGCACACTCCAACTTTAAAGTTTATCAAATGGATGTGAAGAGGGCATTCATAAATGGAGAGCTTGAAGAAGAAGTGTATGTGGAACAAACCATAGGATTTTAAGATCTAGAATTTACAGATTTTGTATACTTTCTCTTCAAGTCACTCTATGGCTTAAAGCAAGCACCTCAGACATGGTATAACACTCTATCAATGTTCTTACTTGAAAATGGTTTCACTAGAGGTGTCATAGATAAGACTCTATTTCATAAAATGCATAAAAATGACATGATATTAGTACAAGTATATGTGGATGACATTATATTTGATTCTACTAACGATCAGTTGTGTAGTAGATTTGCTAAGTTAATGCAGAGTAGGTATGAAATGAGCATGATGGGTGAGCTGAATTACTTCCTTGGACTCCAAGTAAGCCAAAGGAAAGATGGAATCTTCATTTGCCAGACCAAGTACATCAGAGATCTATTGAAGAAGTATGGTCTTGAAGATGCATCCTCATCCAAAACCCCTATGGCAATTGCCACTAAGCTTGATCAAAATGAACCTGATAAGAAGGTAGACATCACAAGCTACAGAGGTATGATCGGCTCATTACTTTACTTAACTGCAAGTAGGCCAGATATTATGTTTGCTACATACTTGTGTGCTAGGTTTTAGTCTAACCCTAAAGAATCACATCTTATAGCTGTTAAAAGGATTTTTAGGTATCTTAAGGGAAGTCTAAATCTTGAAATTTGGTACCCTAAAGATACAGGTTTTGACCTTGTTGGCTATACAGATTCTGATTATGCAGGTTGTAGGATTGATAGAAAAATACATCAGAGAGTTGTCAATTCCTTGGTAGAAGATTGGTGTCCTGGTATAGCAAGAAGCAGCACTCAGTTGCAATGTCAACAGCTGAAGCTGAATATGTTGTTGTTGGAAGTTGCTGTGCATAAATTCTGTGGATAGGGAACCCACTTCAAGACTATGGACTGTTGCTGAGCAAAATTCCAATATTTTGTGACAACACAAGTTCCATGGCCATCACAAACAATCCTGTTCAAAATTCAAGGACCAAGCACATTGATATCAGGTATCATTTTATTAGAGAGCATGTCATGAATGATACTGTAGAGTTACATTTTGTACCTACAGAGCAGCAAATTGCAGACATCTTCACTAAACCACTATATGAAATCACTTTCACTAGACTGGTTTGTGAACTTGGGATGTTAAATTCTACTAACTAATTAGTAATCAAAAACTGCAATTTGAAGCTGATAAATTCACTGGTTAATTAATGTTAATATTTTTAGGACTTGTGAATTTATTTACCAAATTATTTTCCAGTTATTAAGATTAAATATTAGTTAATTTAGTGAATACACTGTGGAGGCGCAACAAAAAGTAGCCTAGCATTTTAGTTGCGCTTAAACGTTTTGTGGCGCCTTCACAGTGCAAGCACTATGGAGGCGCAACAAAAGCACTTCATCAAATTTTTTTCTTGTTATGTGGCGCCTATAAATAGCTGAATAATTTTAATTTTTTTCCTATCAGTTAGTGGAGTTACATACACCTATACACACAGTGCTAAGAACTCAGAAGCGCAACAAAGATCTGAAAATTTTAATAGAACATTTCTAAGGCTAAATCTTGTCCGATTTTTAAACTAAAACCATATTTGTGGAACACACATTCAAACCTATCATTTGCAAGTGGTCCCATTGATTTTGGTTAAGATATTAAAATTTACTATTTTTCAAACTCGAACAATTTGGCTAGGGGTAATTTTTTTTTTTAAATCGATTAAAAATTGTAATAAAATTAAAAGTGTGCTCAAAATTACTAGGAGTCCATTATATAATTATTTCATAAAAATCCGAGTAATTTTAAAATATTAGGTTTTGGTTCGTAATTTACTAAAATTATTCAATATTAATTAGTAATTTTAATTCGTAAATGGCAGGTAACTATTTTAGTAGATGATTGGACCGAGGTAGAAGAGTTAGGTAATTGGGCTAGGTTTTTAAACGAATATTCAATAGTCCGGTATGCACTAACGACTTCTGTTCTTTTGAATAAAAATTTATTAAGACAAGGATACAGGTATGCTCAGAACACATCTGTAGATGGAATCTCAGCCTTTACATGTAAGATTCACCGGCAGAAGGTGCGAATAACTGAGAATGACATTAATCGAGCATTTTATCTGCCAACTGAGAATTTTGAAGATGAGCCAACTCAAGCAGACTTAGAAAATTTCTTCATGTTCCTATACTGCACCAGAGAAAACAATAATCTTCTGAAGAAGATTGACAAGAATCACCTACCCAAGGAGTGAAACTTGTTTTTTTAAATCTTGTCTCATGGCTTCGCACTAAAGACATGTGGATTCCATGGAATTACGCAGTTCAACAAGGTGATTGGGTATGCAGTGGCTTCTGAGTTAAGGATAAATTTTTGTGAGTTGATCATGGAAGAGATTCTCAAGAACCAGGCAAAAATGGAGAACTTCTGTCTGTATCCCAAATTTTTGCAGCTGGTGTTAAATCAAGTACTGAAAGATGATCAACTTTAAGTGTTTCAGAACAGTCAGATGGAAGAGTCAACCTCACTACAATTCAAAACAATTCTGTTGCTACAGAATGAGGCTGACTATCCTAACATGTATACTCGTGCTCCAATGACTGAGTCTATTAGAGATTACTTTGCTCTTCTTAGACAGGTTAATGAAGAAGATGCAGAAGAAGAAGAAGAAGAAGAAGAAGAAGAAGAAGAAGAAGAAGAAGAAGATACAACAGAAGAAGAAGAAGCAACAACCTCTGAAGAGGACAATGAAGCTGAAACAACAAGTGACTCTGGAAGCACAACAACAACTCAAGAAGAAGAACAAGGCACTGAAAAAGAAGATGAACATATGGATGAAGCTGGTTCTGAGAATGAGCAAGAACCAATTCCTGAAGAAGAACAAAGGAAAAGCCCTGAAAATCCAATAGATGAGATAGCTGTTGAGGATGAAGTGGAAGAAACTCAGACCACAGAGGTGTACATCCCTAACATTTCTGATGAACAAATGGACGAAGGTACACTTCTTGACTTTGACTTTTCTGCGTTCTTACAAGATGAATTTGACACAATATCTCCTACTGTGCCTCAAACGGTAATGCACACATAAGAGCCCTAAGTGGCCATCGAAGCTGGCAATGAACTCACCGACCAACCAGTTCTAACCACTATTAGAGAACAACGAACACTACCTTCATCTCCCAAAACTAGAAAATGAACCCATGATTTAGATGATAGGTGTGAGTCCCTACCGGATCAGGAAATTTTTCAAATATCCCATAAAACTCCGCCTTCTCAAAAACGTCGTAAAATGAATTTTAAACCTAAGGCAACTGTGAGCCAGGAACCCGATTCTCCAATCTCTGAGACCTTTCTTTTCCTTCGTGATCTTAATTCTGAAATAGATAAAATCCTGAAAGGTACGGGAACAGAACCAAAGATTGTAACAATATCTGCTACTTCAGTAGCTAGTACTGTATTGGTTGATTCAATTCAGACCCTGTCTTCATAGACAGTTGGGGGCATCACTGATTCTAACGAGACATTCATTACATTGTCAAATGTGGTGACCCTCCTGGTCTTAACATCTCCAGATCCTATTCAGGATGTTTTCCCTCCCTAAGTGGGTGAAGTGGAAATGAAACTCTCCCATAGAAGGGAAGAGGTCTTCATTCAAGGAGTAGCTGCATCAGAAGCATCACCACTTCAAGTGAAAATGCCTTCACAGGCTTCGCGGGGCACCACTAGCTCTTATTTGTCATTCACTACATTGCCTGAGGTGGTGACCCCCTGGAAATTCGAAGTCCAGCTCCTACAACGGAGGTCCTCCCCACCTTTACAGGTCAGGCGGAGGGACAACACACCCATAGAGGGGATGTGGACTTTATTAATAAAGTATCTGCTGCTTCGGTAGTAGAACCTGTTAAGGGTGTCTCTGAGCAGGTAATGCCTTCAATGGCTTCAGCCGGCATCACGGATTCTACTTATTTGCCAATCATTACAGAATCCACAGTGGTGACCACACTGGGTCTCAACCCCCAATTCCTGAAAAAGAAGTTCTCCCCACCCACAATGGTTAGGCAGATAGGAAACCTACCCATAGAAGGGATAAGGATTTTAATGCAGGTACTGAAGATCAGGATGCGCTAATGAATGAAATGAGTGAAACACTTAACCTTAGAGATCTTCAATTCCCTGACCCTGATCAGCCTAGTGTGAGTGTTGAGGGTTGTGCTCAAACAGTAACAGTGAGGAATGAGACACCCACTAACCAAACAAACACCCCACACAATGTATACACAGCACACATCCAAAGATTCTAAATCTGAGGCCTAAGTAACATAAATTAACTATTCTATCAGGAAAATATTGGAGGTGCAAGTGCAATAGAGAGCTGAAATGCAAGAAATCAAAGGATTAGTCAAACAACTGCTGGCTCAGAAAGTTCCGGTTTCTACTCAACCAACTCCAACAGCTCAGATTACCCCGGTCAGAAGGGAGGATAACCTAACTGAGGGGGAGAGAATGGAACAAGAAAAATTTGGAGCTGAAATGATCATGAAATATACTGCTCAGGGGGAGTCAGATATCTTCTATAGACTAGGAGCGAGGCAACTGGAGGAATGAGAAATATTTGAACCTTATGTGCCAATCGATGTTCCGACTGAGATAGAAATTGATGAAACAACAAAGGCTACAGGAATAGATGTTGAGGAGGAGTTTGCAGAAGAATATGTTTTTGATAATGACTATGTTCTAGTTGGTGTAGATGAAGTTGTTACTCAAGACATAGTTCAGGCTCAAGATTTAATGAGAAGAAAGTGGAAGAGAGTTCAGCACGCGATGGAGAAAAGGAACAGAATTAAGGACATAGAAGCAAAAGTTGGTCCTGATTGGGATGGAAGCAAGGAGTCTCTTCAAGAAGAAAGAGTTAACTCTTACTCAGAAGAAAGACAGAGAAGTCCTTGATCTCTTCAGAACCATGAGGGAAAAATTCGAAGATGTTCATGACTTCTATGCTACGCTATCGAAAGAAATCACAAGCGTGTTAGTAAGTACGTTCAAATACCGATGGAAAATGTTCATAAATTCAACAACATTGGGATCAAAAATTTTATCGAGAAAGAGCTTTGAAACGATGAATATAGTAGAGTTGTATGTGCTAAAGAGGAAAATCATCTTTGGGGGATATAAAATAAATGAGATATTGAGAGATCTGATAGAGAAGAAAATTATAGAGATCGGTGTCGAAGCATTTGAGAAGCCTCTGGTGGTCAAGTACTACAAAGCTACAACACTTCATAACCTAACTTTGTCAGGTGAATTTCTGGATTCAAGCTATGTAATGTTCATGCAGTATGTAGACGGGAGACTCAGAAGCAAGAAGAATAGAACTGAAGAAGATCTAAAGGCTACTGAGTTGATCTATGCATTCAGGCTGAACAAAGAGATTAAAACATCAGGTAGATATATCTAATGAAGACAACTAGATATTACCAAGATCCAGTATATGTGAGAAGAGAGGATGGTACAAAAGGACTTGAAACCATAAAAGATTCTGAACCTTGCATTCAAAAAGAGACAAATGGAATAAAATACTTCCTATTCAAGAAGAATGGAGTGGATAAGAAAAAGGATCTATCAAAACTGAAGAGAAACAATTCTAAAATTATTCGAAAAGTCTTTTCAAGGGTAAAGAGATCCACTATCAAATCATACAAAAAGGCCTTGAGGATGATTGAAGAAGCTCTGGTGGAGAAACTGGCAGAAGAGTCGATGCATGACACTGACAGAGTAAAAGGCTTTCAGAAGAGAATAACAGTGTTCGTGTTTTCAAAGGAACAATCTCTGGCCTTCGAGTCAATCTCTAAGACAAATTCAAAGGCATTTCTCATTAAAGTTTTGAAGAAATTAGAAGAACCACCTCTTGTCAACACTCTTAAAGTGGAAGCTAGAGATCTAGTGAAAGCAAGGTTGGAGAAGAAGAAAGAAGAGCTGAAAAAGCACTACTCCGAAACAAGATCAAAGAACAAGAATGACTCAGTACAAAGAAGCAGAAGATCATAAAATTATTTATTCAGGCTAGAGGAACAAACTTATATTGTACTCAAAGAAATCTGAAAATGTAAAATCTAATCCAGAATGTAATTAATATTATTTACTATCTTTCTATACTTTACTTTTTCTTGTAAGTATCAGTTGAGTTATCCTCTCACAGGATTTGCTTGTCGAACTCTAACAACCAAATAGGGGGAGATTGCAAAACATAATATAACGTAGTATATAATAGTGATAACGATAACCCAACTAAGAAACAATGACAGATAAATAATACTAATATGCAGCACAGGAATCCTGAAGGAAATGTAAACATGAATCATACATACATCATTGCAGAGCATTCAAGATGAAAGGTTTACTGAACGTCAGTGAGAGAAGTTCATTAAAATATTCAGGCCTCAGCATCAAATAAGAGTTCAGAAAATTTCAAACTAAAGACAGTGTAATGATTTAAGTATAGATGTCAATGGTTTTCAGTGATTAGAAACAATGCAACAGTCAAAGTTAATGAGCTGAAACAGAACAGAACTCAAGGGAATTCAATTCAGTATTAGTCATTTGTGAACCAGACCAGTGCACTAAGCATCAGCACAATAAGAAAAGAATTGTCTTGGTTAATCAGAAGAAAATCAGTTAATCAAGCCAGAAGAGTGAAAATTAAGTAGTAATTACCAGAAACACTTCAAGAAATTGGTTAAGTCAAGTAATACTAACATTTGGTGGCTCCTGTACTCTTGAAGTACTCTAGAGGCACAACTAACTTTGTAAAGACGCAACAAACTAATTTGTAAAGCTCAAGGAAAATCTAAGTAGAGGTTTGTGGCGCCTGCACAAGGGAATGGGAGTGCAGGCACAATAAAACATGTTGTGGCGTAACATAGCTAAGTCAAGGCGCAACAAAAGAATATTGGAAGATTTTATGGCACCTACACACTGCAACTAGTGTGCAGGCGCAATAAAAGCTCAACTAGGCACAACATAGCTTATGGAATGTTTCTAAGTCATTTAGTGGTGCCTATACAAGGAAACAATTGTATAAGCGCAACCAACCTTACTAGAGGCGCAACAAAGTTTACTTGGCACAACAAACATGTCAAGGCGCAACAAACATTTATGTGGCGCCTACACACCACTCACCCTGTACAAGGTGCAACAAAGGACTTTACATTGTTGGAAATCAATTTCCAAAAAGAGTACAAAATATATATGGGTGAAAATCAATACAGACAGTAGTGATTCATTCATCTTCAACAAAAAAACATACAGACGGGAGATCCATTAAAGACAAACATTAAACTCACCCAACTGTATATCTGTTGTAATATTAATTAAACCCATTGAAGCTAATCATTTTGATTAGAAGTGTAGCACTCAGGGATTTAATAATATATCTTTGTTTCCTCGAATATTTGTGTTTCAATTACTGCCATTTTCATATCTCAAGAACACAAATACTTATTCCACAATTAAACGAAAAATCTACCATATCATATTCAACCCCCCCTTCTGTGATGATTTTGGACCTAACAGTATTGATTATGATGAAACCTTTGCACCTGTAGCTAGACTTGAAGCAATCAGAATTTTTATTATTTATGCTGCACACAAGATATTCAAGGTCTACCAGATGGATGTTAAAAGTGCATTTTTGAATGGAGAACTTGAAGAAGAGGTTTATGTTGAACAACCACCTAGCTTTGTCAATCCAAAATATCCAAATCATGTTTACAGACTAGATAAGCCTTATATGGACTTAAACAAACACCAAGAGCCAGATATGAAACTCTGGCTCAATTTTTACATGAAAGTAGTTTTACAAGAGGAACAATTGACAAAACTTTGTTTTATAGAACTCAAGGTAAAGATTTATTATTGGTTCAAATATATGTTGATGATATTATATTTGGTTCCACTAATGAGAAACACTGTAAAAGATTTGCAATGCTAATAGAGTTCAGGTACCGAATGTGCATTATGGGAAAATTGAGTTATTTTCTAGGATTACAAGTAAAACATACTGAGGAAGGTATTTTCATAAATCAGTCTAAATATACAAAGAATCTACTCACTAAATTTCAAATGCAAGACTCTGCATCTGCTTCAACTCCAATGGCTACTGCAACCAAACTTGATCAAGACATTAGAGAACTTGTTGATATTACAACATACAGAGGCATGATTGGATCTCTACTCTATTTGACTGTAAATAGACCAGACATCATGTTTGTAACCTGTCTATGTGCTAGATTTTAGGCAAATCCAAGGGAACCTCATTTGATTGTTGTTAAAAGAATTTTTAGATATCTCAAGGGCACCATTAATCTTGGTTTATGGTATCCTAGAGAGTTTGATTTTAAATTAATAGGCTATTCAGATGCTGACTTTGCAGGATGAAAAATTGACAGGAAAATCACAAAATGCAGTTGTCAATTTTTAGGTTGAAGAATTGTCTCATGGTTCAATAAGAAATAAAAATCTATCTCAACATCAACAACAGAGGCTGAATATATAGCTGTAGGAAGCTGTTGTGCACAAATCTTATGGATGAGAAATCAACTGTTAGATTATGGTTTGAACTTTTTCAAAATTCCTATTTATTGTGATAATCAAAATGCTATTGCAATGACAGGAAATCCAGTTCAATATTCTCTGACAAAACACATCAGTATCAGATATCATTTCATAAGGGAACATGTCATGGAAGGAATAATTGAAATGTATTTTGTTCCCTCAGATCAACAGGTAGTAGACATATTCACCAAACCCCTATGTGAAGCAACCCTTACAAGTTTGGTTTCTGAATTAGGAATAGTGAGAAGTGGCTCAACTCCAGATGGCAAGTAGCAGACAATCAGAGTATATGATAATCTCTGTCCGAGTATGTGGTAAACTCTGATGGAAAATGGAGTAAACTCTGATCATTGGAACATCTAAATCACAAGATATCAGTGTTTATGGTAAACTCTGTCAGAATATGTGGTAAACTCTGACAGTGAATGCTAAACTCTGATTGCAATGACTTATAAAAACTCTGACTTATGACATCATATTTTATTTTATGACATCATAATTTCTATTCTCTGATTGGACTAATAATAGGGCACGTGTATCTCACGAAAATCGATTATGTTTTAGACATAGATACACACTCTTACTATATTTTGAGAATTGCACTACTCATTACTCTTCCAATGATTTCACGCCATGTGTCCCACTATAAACTATATGTTAATGAAAGGGAATAGTTTAATTCTTATTTTCACTTTGAGTTATTCTACTGCATCTATTATTCATATTTTTCTCTCTCATTTTCTATAAACCCTAATTTTTCTTACCTGCAAATCTCTTTTCGTCAATGGCATCTAAAGGACTTTCTTTCCAAAACTACACATTTGCTGCTACAAGCTACATCTCTCACCTATCTAAAACTGATATTTCTCAAGACTTTCATATGGTCCAGGACTTTCTTCAGAATAGTTACATTGAGTATGCTCTTCAGGAACCCACAAATTTTTCTGCTCAATCACTAATAAAGGTATGGTCAACAGCCAAGTTCAATAATGCTGGTGATGATAAAGAACCAGTAATCACCTTTCAATGCAATGGGAAATATTCAATTACTCCTGCAGTGGTTAGACAAGCCCTTCATCTTCCAGAAGTGACTGTGTATGTTGAATTTATTAATGATGATCAAATAAAGGAATTCTTTAAAGCAATAGGCTGTGGTGGAAGCCTATCAATGCTGGGGAGTCTCACAAGGCCAAATCTAAGAAGAGAATGGAGATTCTTCTTTAACTGCATTACAAGGGCTTTTACTGCCAAATGCACAAACTTTGATGCAATTCCTCAACTATCACAACAGATTGGGTACTCTCTGACCCATAACTTGCAATTTAATTTTTCCTGTTTGATAAGTAGGCAGTTAGCTAGCAAGATTAATGATGATGTTCATACTGTATATTTTACTAGATTTTTATAGTTAATTTTTAGCTTTTTATTGCCTGATGTTAGCTTTGAGAATGATCAGAGTTTAGTTAGTTTTTGTATGAATAAGTGAATTTTTACTGATCTAACAAGGAAGGATACAAAGAAAGAATCTATAGGTAAATCTCTAATCTCTTTTATCCCACATGGGTCAGGCTTCTTTTAAATCAGAGAATGCCTACTGTGTATATGAGCAATTTTTTCTGTGATTGTGAATTAGAGTTTAACACAATCTGATTCTAACCCAAGTCACCCACTACACACTGATCAACAAACACTGCATCCAACATCTACAGTCTCTCAAAAGACTGTAGTTGTAAAACAAACCTCTCAACAAGGGCCAAGCAAGAAAAGGAAGGAAAAGTCTACTTCTGAGAAGAGGAAATTGATTGATGAACCAAATGATTCTGATGATAGTGATGGACTGGTTTTTCCAGTGAAAAAAATTGTAAAGAAGGCTTTTGAAATTCCTCCTGCACCATTTATGAAGCCCTTCAATGTCAATCGAATGCCAGAAATAAAAAAAAGGAGAAGATTGGTTAAGGCTGTAAACACTGAAGCAATAATCTCTGATACTTTAATATCTGAAGCTTTAAACTCTGATCAACCCTTAAACACTGATGAAGTTATAAACTCTAAAAATTTGATAGAATCTGATACAGTCTTAAACTCTGAAGAAATGTTTAACTCTGAGCCAATATTCTATGAGAATATGATAAACTCTTATGCTTTGATAAACTCTGATGAGTTGGTACAACCTGATTTTGCTGGTGATAATGCAACTGTTGGTGATGTTACTACAAGTGAAGCTGATCCATTTATAGTCTCTGATTTTCTCCTGTTCTTTCACCAAAACAAATTATCAAGGAGATATCATATGAAAGAGTAAAGGAGTTAGCAGAAGAAGTAAGGAAGGAGATGAAAGCACAGGAGACAAAATTAACTCCAGTTTCTCTTAATACAAAGCAATTCATAAGGAAGAATAAGAAACAAGTCTCTTTTGGCCAGGACCCACAAGAACCTGCCTCTCAAAGTGAGGTAGCAGTCATTGAAAGGTCAGGCCTACAAAAACCTGTTGATCAAAGTTCAACAGTAGCAATTGAAGAAGAAGCAGATGAAGCCAACAGAGATCAAGGGTACAACCTACAAGAACCTTCAACTCAAAGGATTGAAGAAGTTATTAAGGCACCTGCCCCACAAGAACCATCCAATCAAAGTTTGGATGCAGGCACACAATCATTCAATGAAGATCTTGCTGTTGTCGATGCTAAGAAGATAGACTCTGATGAAGTTCCTATGGCAATCTCTGATGCAATCATAGTGCAACCAATTTCTGCACAACCAATGGAGTCTCCATCCATATCCACAAACACTCAAGGTATAATCTTTGACTTTTCTTCAAAACTTGCAATATCTGATAGTTTAATTACAGATTTTACCTTTCCTATTTTAACTACTGGGATGACCATGGATAGTCCTGAAAAGGGTACCCCTATTCACGTGACTACAGACCTCCTCTCTCAGTCATCTCTTATTTCTGTAGGACAATGTGTTTTGAACTTTTCATGTGAGAATGAGGCAAAATATGTGAAAAACATAATTAATAATGAGAGGCAGATTCTGAATATGGCAAAAAGAGAGGTAGAATTGAGAAAGAAGTTAGTTACTTATAGTGAGTAAAATCTAACTATTAAAAGTTATGATATTTGTGATGTGAGAAGTAATGAGATTACTTTAAAAGAAAAGAGTGATTTAGGATGTTCTGTTACTTTTGCAGGTACTCAGAGTTTATCTGTCACTGCAAACTCTGATACTATGCCAAATTCTGACAATGCTACAAACTTTGATGATCAAGATGCATTCTCTGATGAGCCAATCTTTGAGGATGAAGAAATTACAGATCTATCTATTCCATTCACACAAAGATACAACTCCAAGAGATGGCCACATGACTCTTTTGATGCTCTTGGCAGATTGAAGATGAGCTATCCTGATTATGTTGTTGTTGAAAAATTGAAGGGTGAAATAGAATCTGCCCTTGATAATGAAGGAATAAGGAGAGAGAGTAGCAAGGATGATCCATCTACAACTGATGTTCTAAGCTCTCACAGACAATCTATCTGGGATATGTCTCGGAAATTTCCTAAAGAAGAAATCTCAAGGCCCCCTGTTCATGAATTGATAAATAAAGCTGACAAGGAACTAAACTTTGATGAAATAAAAATAATGTTGAAAGCTACTACTGTATTGTGCAAAGGACTTCACAATGAAGTCCGTGATCTTAAAGAATATGTCAACAAAACCACTGCATCTGTTCAAACTACAGTTACTACTTCTCAACATGCTTTGGAGTTGAAATTAAATAATGTTTTTGCAAAACAGGATGCTTTGGAAGTCAAGGTTTATACTCTTTCTACTTCAGTTACTTCTATGCGGAATATACTCTATACAATTGTTGGCATCCTCACAATAAGAAAAGGCATTGATGTCAGAAAGGGGGAAAGAGTTGCTCAAGACAAATGCAAAGAGGATGCTATAGAAAAATCTAACAAACCTGATGATGATGACCAAGGGAGTCATAAGGATGGAAAACAAACTCTGATGTAACAAACCCTAATGATTGGATAAACTCTGGAGTAAACTCTGACAAGAAAACTTTGATGAATGCTGACTTGGAATTAGCTAAAAAGCTTGAAGAAGAAGAGAAGCTTGAGAAGATTGAAGAGCAAAATTTGAAAGATGCAGAACTGGCAAGAAAACTTTTTAAAAAAGAAAATCCAGGAATGGATCCAGTTTTTGTAGAAGAAAATTGAAGAAGTCTGGTACTAACAATTCTCAAGTCCAGAAGAAAAGAAAATATGTGAAGAAAACTCAAGTACAAAGAATGGCAATTGTTCAAAAGAAGACAATTGTTCAAGAAATTCAAAAGCCAATCATTCAAGCAAAACCAACTCCTATAATCCAAACAAGGTCAACTTCAATTCAGAAGAAAGACCCATGTAAATCAAAAACTCCTCTTACTATGTTAGGAAAAATATTTCTCCCTGGTGGTTCAAACTTTGATCATGAAGAAGAAGAACAATAACAATCTCTGATCAGAAAGAAAAGTTATGATCTTCTGTGGACAAAAACTCAAACTCGGACCCTCAATGCCAAACTTATTAAAAATAAGGGTGGTGTTGGTGATCCTCAAGCCAAAGTGTACAGGGGTGAAGCCAATGATTTCAGAGATCCTTTTTCATTAAAAGACAAGTCTGATGATGATTTCACAAGAACATCTTGATAGGTTAATCTTTGTAAACTTAGTGAATGATATTTTTGATGGTGCTCAAGCCAATGAGAAGCTGCTTTATTTCTTGGAAGATGAGAGAGTTTTGAAAATTGTTGAAAAGGAATTAATTCACAAATCATCTAAAGAACTTGAATATGTTCTTTATCTCCTTAATGATGAAAATGAGGCTCTTCCAGATGGGTAAAGACTCTTGAATGAGTAATAAATGAGAAGAAGAAGAGTGAGAGGTTACTCATGATAAACTCTAAGGAGTTCAAACCTGGTTATTTCTTGAAGATGGATTAGAAAAGGAAATGGCCAAAGTGGATGCAAAGGTAAAAATGGTGTTAGGTATTCCTACACTTATTGTAAATCCTAATGGACAAAAAGCCTGTTGCATTCTCTTAGATGATAGAATGGAAAGATCTTCAATATAAAATCTGAGAGCCGCTATACAATAAATTGATGATTCTTCTGAGCAGATGAAATAATTAAAAGAGAAGCTTAGTGAATTATTGAAGAATGCTGAGGAAAAGCTAATTAACAAATTTCTGAAAGAAGACGTCTCATACAGAAGAATCTAAGTCAAAAAGGAAAAATCAAACTCTGATGTATTTGTCCTCATATTTCTGACATCATAACTGAAATTTAAGTTTTAATTCATAAAGCATAAATTGGAGGAGATTTTTAGAAATGCAAAAACTGATTCTGTCAGAAAATATCAAACATAGTTTATTGATAAAGTTTATGCTGGCATCATCAGAGAATGAAGAAGCAGTCGGTCAGAGTTTACTCTATCAGAGAATAATCAATCAGAGTTTACTCTAATAGAGAATGCTCAAATCAGAGAATAAACAACTGACAGAGTTTATCAATCAGAGTTTGTGAAGAAGCAATCAAATCAGAGTATGATTATGACAGTGAAGAAAGAATCCAAATACAAGTCTATTTCCTTATTAAAACTATTCTTTTCATAATCTGATTTGTAATTGAATTGTAACTGTGTCTATATAAACACAGACATATGTTAACATTATTGTAACTTTGAAGTCTTATTTTTCATAACCTAGCAGCTCTTGAGAACAAAGAATTTTTGAGAGAGTTTTGTATTCAAGTTAATAATATTAATACAAAACATTGTTTCTTTTACATACTTGTGTTCTTGATCTATTATTAGGTACTATTACATTCAACCATCCTTCTGTAATAGATTATCTTTCTGGGCAAACATAGAAATTAATTGACTAGGGAATTTACCAGGATCAAATTACAGTTATTGATTACTAACAACATAGTTAGTAGAATTTAACATCCCAAGTTCACCAACCAGCTTAGAGAAAATGACTTCATCTAGTAATTTAATGAAGATGTCTGCAGTTTGTTGCTCTGTAGGTATAAAATATAACTCTACAGTTGTTAGTAATTGTGCTCTAGAGACAATACTTTTTATATTTTAAGGAAAATATTTATTATTAAGGATTATGTTTTATTAATTATTATTTATTATGTTTTATTTACTGCGTAATAAATTGAAAGCATAATAAATGTCCTTGGAATTTTGATACGTATTATATATCTTTAAGTATGTGACTTAAAAATGAGATTATATGAATAGTATCTTATTCCTAAAATTTCCTAGTCGAGTATTATTATTTAAGGACAATAATAATGCACAAAGACTAGTATGTTTCTTGACAGATGACCACATCTCATTGGTCATAGGTATGGGGATACTAAAATCAAGAACATAAGTGCATGTATCAATGCATGTCACTGGAATGACCCGCCGTGAGATTCTACATGTTAAGTAAGTGTCATAAGTAATTCTCACTGTGATAATGGTGTAATGATCGTTAGACCTGAAATCATTATATTTATATACGAGAATTAATATACTTTGATTACATTAAAAGTTACCTTTGACCGGGTGATGATAAAAGTGGACATTGGGTATATTATGAATCGTATGAGAAATATGAATGATCTAGATGGGATTTAATCCTCCTAATTTTAGGAGTGATATTATTGGCCTCTTGTTTGAGTGAGACTATGAAATGCACGGCCGTGCTCAAATGTTGATTTGATTTTAATAGTCTACTCATCGATCAAGAAAATAAAGATTAAATTATGAAGAGGATGACACGAGACATGCCTTGAGTTTAATATATAATATCAAGATTAAAGGGATTATATTACATGGAACATTATTCACGAAAGGCTTAATCGAATCACCGATTTATTATTATTACTTGGGTAGCAATGATGTATTACTAGATGCCGCTCATTGTTTACAATTTTAATTAGATATTAAAATTGTTGCCAACGTAATAATAACCTACAGGGTCACACACAAAGAACGCTTGAAGGAGAAATAATTTAAATTATGAATTTAAATTAAATAAGTAATTTATTTTATTTATGATATTAATTAAGTATGACTTAATTAATTATATAAATAGAATAAATGAATTACTTAAACTAATTCCAAAATTAATAATTAATTAATTAAGTGAGACTTAATTAAATAATTTAGAATTTTGGATTAGTATTAATTATAATTGGATTATAATTAGAAAACTTATTCCTCTCTCTATATAATCTCTTTATGGGCTGATTTAATAAAATAGAGATTTTACAAAAGCCCTAGCCGCTCTGAGAGAGGAGGAAGATAGAGAGAGAAGAAGTTTTCGGGTGCTAGTACACATCAATCCTTCATGAAAAGTGTTCGTGTGGATACCGTAGAGCATAGATCGCGAGAGCGGGATACGTGGTGATTAAACAAGGTTTGGACCTCCATTAATCTTTCATTAATGAACTGTTAAAGCTTCTAAAGGTATTTATTCTTTATCTCCGAATTAAATCTTTTGTTTTCGCATGGATCCTGCGGAGGGTTTCGCTATTTTGATTTATTTTTCACGTTTATTCTGCTGTGTTTGTGTCACGAAACCCTTCAATGGTATCAGAGCGAGGTTGCGAAACGTTTTAATATGGTTATGTGCTTAACAGTTTTTGATATATAAGCATGTATGCGATCTATCATCATTTTATATTGATACAATATGTATATGTTTATATATATTATGAATATATGATATTTTATGATATATAATCATGTGATGATTATGTGTGTTGATGTATGTATATGATATAACTCTGTAAAGGCAAATTCAATGACATGTTTACTTAGTAAAGCCAATACAGATTAAAGATGGATTTGGCACAAGATGCTAGCCCATTTGAATTTCAAATCCATGAATCAATTGGTTAGAAAAAATTTGGTTAGAGACATTCCACAAATTGAATTCACCAAGGATGGACTATGTGATGCCTGTCAAAAGGGAAAACAAAGGAAAGTATCATTCAAGTCAAAGTCTGAATCATCAATTGATAAGCCTCTGAAATTATTGCACATGGACTTATTTGGTCCAGTCAACATCATGTTAATTGTAAAAAAGAAATATGCCTTAGTCATTGTGGATGACTTCACAAGATATACATGTGTATATTTCTTACACTCTAAGGATGAGGCAAACAAATTCATTATCAATCATGTGAAGAATGCTGACAATGGCACTGAATGGAAGGTCAAGAAAATAAGAAGTGATAACGATACTGAATTTAAGAATGCAATAATGAAATAATTCTATGAAGAAAAAGGTATCACTCATCATTTCTCTGCACTAAGAACTCCACAGCAAAATGGAGTAGTTGAAAGAAAAAATAGGCCCTTGATTGAAGCTGCTATAACTATGTTAGAAGAAGCAAAACTTGCTGCATATTTCTAGGCAGAAGCAGTTAACATTGCATGTTACATTCAAAATATTTCCATGGTCATTCAAATACAAGGCAAAATACCATATCAATTAATGAAGAAAGACAAGAAGCCAACAATTAATTTTCTTCATGTCTTTGGCTGCAAATGCTTTGTAATAAGAAATCAAGGTAAAAATATGTGAAATTTTGAAGCCAAAGCTGATGAAGCTATATTTGTTGGATATGGAATAACAACTAAAGCTTACAGAGTATACAATTTTATATTACACATTGTTATGGAATCTATGCATGCAGTCTTTGATGATAAGAAGATTCAAGGGTTGTTTGATGAAGGATACCATGACCTATTGCATTTTAAACATGAATCAAGCAATAATGAAGAAAGTGATGATGATGTAGAAATCCCAAGAAATCAAATACCTATAAAGTCTCTATCAATTGATGTCAATGCATCAACAGATAAATTATCAGTTGGTAATCATCAATCGACTGATAATACATCAATTGATAACCATTCAATTCTATAACAACTCTTCTCAACAATCTTCAAGTAGAGTATCCATCTCAGGGGGAGGGTTCTCAAATAATCAATCATATCACAATGATTATAACAATTCCAATGATCATGAACCATCATCTTCAAGGACAAATTTACCACCACAAAGGAAATGGACAAGAAGCCATCCCTTTGAATTGATCATTGGAGATGCAAATTATGGTGTCAAAACTAGAAGTGCAACACAAAATGAATTCTTGTATAGTAGCTTCATGTATCAAGAAGAACCAAAAAGGATTAAAGAAGCCTTGAATGATCCTGATTGGATAATTACTATGCAAGAAGAGTTGAATTAGTTTGAAAGAAACAAGGTATGGAAGATGGTACTCAAACCAAAGAACAAGTCTGTTATTGGTACAAAAGGGTGTTCATAAACAAAATGGATGAATCTGGTACAGTGACAAGGAACAAAGCAAGATTAGTGGCAAAGGGCTACTCACAAGAAGAAGGCATAGATTTTGATGAAACATTTGCACCAGTTGCAAGGTTGGATCCAATCAGAATCTTTCTAGCATATGCTGCTCATGCTAATTTCAAAGTGTATCAAATGGATGTGAAAAGTGTTTTTCTTAATGGAGAATTAGAGGAAGAAGTGTATGTAGAACAACCTCCTGGTTTTATTGATCCTATTCATCCTGGATTTGTATATTATCTTCTAAAAATACTATATGGATTGAAACAAGCACCTAGATCCTGGTATGACACATTATCTAAATTCTTGATTGAGAATCACTTCAGAAGAGGTACTGTTGATAAAACTCTCTTTTATAGAAATGTTAATAGCTCTATGATTCTTGTTCAAATCAATATAGATGACATTATTTTTGGTTCAACTAATGAGAAACTTTGTCAAAAGTTTGCTAAGTTGATGCAGAGTAAATATGAAATGAATTGATGAGAGAACTTACCTATTTTCTTGGTTTGCAAGTCAAACAAGTCAACTATGGTATTATCATAAATCAAACCAAATATATTTCTGATTTATTAAAGAGATTTGATTTAAATGAATGTTCTTCTGCAAAATCTACCATGACCACTGCAACTAAACTTGAATTGAATACTAAGGAAGATAAAATGGACATTTTAAGTTATAGAGGCATGGTTGACTCATTACTTTATTTGACTGCAAGTAGTCCATACATAATATTTGCTACATGTCTTTGTTCTAGGTTTCAAGCTGATCCTAAAGAATCACATTTTATTGCAATAAAAAGAATATTCAGATATCTCAAAGGAACACCAAAACTTGGAATTTGGTACCCTAGAGATTCTAGATTTGATCTAATTGGTTATTTAGATGCAGACTATGCTTGTTGCAGAATTGACAGAAAAAGTACCACAGGCATCTGTCAATTTCTAAGAAATAAGCTTGTATCATGGTTTAGTAAGAAGTAAAACTCAGTGTATACATCCACTACAGAGGCAGAATACACTGCAGCTGCAAGTTGCTATGCACAAATATTATGGATGAGGAATCAACTATTTGACTATGGGTTCAACATGAACAAGATTCCTCTTTTCTGTGACACAAGTGCCATTGCAATAACAAAAAATCTTGTGCAACATTTCAGAACCAAGCACATTGACACAATATATCACTTCATTAGGGAACATGTAATGAATGGTACAGTTGAATTACATTTTGTCCCTAGTGAAAAACAACTTGCAGAAATTTTTACCAAACCATTAGATGAATCTACTTTCAATAGATTATTATGTGATTTAAGTATGCTTAACTATGTTTAATCTATTAAATGTCTGACAAGTTATGTATCTATATTAATTTTTAGATTGTAGCCATTGACTATATTAATCTATTGATTCTTCCATAATCAATTGATAAATATTTTACATATCAATGGATATCTAAAGCTATCAACAGATAAATATATCAATTGATGATATATTTATTTATCAATGGATATTTGCAGTATCGACAGATAAATATATCAATTGATGATATACTTATTTATCGATAGATAGTCGTACCTGTCTATGGATAAGTTAGTTATCAATCGATGACCTGGAATTTTTAGGGTCCATGTCATCAATCGACCTGTACAATATATAGCCGTTGATTACTTATTTTATCAATTGACGAATACATACATACCTGTATGTATAATAGTCGATTGTCAAAATTGGTAATTTCTACTTTTCATTTTTCTTCCAACGGTAGATTAAGTTCTATTTTTAGTAAGAAATTGATTGGGAACTCAGTAAATATAAATAGTGAGATTGAAACTTCTTTTAATTCTTACTTTCAATTTCTCTATCTCTTTCTCTCTCTCAATCTACGAACTCAATCTAGAGCTTTCTCCTGTTAAGAACCCTAATCTACTTATTAATTATTACTATTTTTGCTTCAACACTAACAAGTTTTCTAGTCAGTTTAATTTCTATATCTATAAACACTATTATGGCATCATCAAAGAAAGTCTCGCAATCAGGATTCTACTATGAACTCAACAACTTTGTTGCTCGCACTATGGTGGAGGAATCCCTAACAGAATTTCATCCACTAATAGAATTTATAAAAAGTTCAAGAATCTCAAAGGCCCTCACAGAAGCACCAAAGATAGTGTGCAATCTAGTTGAAGAATTCTGGACGACAGCAGAGGTAGCAGATGATTTTTCCTCAATTTCCTTTAATTGCAAAGGACAAAAGTATATTCTAACTACTGTGGTTTTGGTTGATTGTTTAAATATTCCTGCAAATAATATTGAAAATGCACCCACAGACACAGTAATTAGGAACATACTTAGGGAAATCAATTACACTGCTCCTGATGCCAGCTTAGGTAGTATAGTTAGAAAGAATCTAAGAAAAGAATGGTCATACTTGTTTGATGCTATAATAAAGTGTTTCTATGGAAAAGTTAGTAATTTTAATGCAATAACAAGTATGCAACAAGTAGGTTATAGCATTTTGTATGATAGATATCACAACTTAGGAAGCCAGTTACTCAATGAAATATCTATCAAATTGGGAAATAAGATTAATAGGTCTAATCATATTTACTATGCTAGATTTATCATGATTATTATTAACCATTTTGTCAAGGATATTGAGATTGATAGGAGTACAGAAGCCAGGGATTATTGTGTCCAAAACAAAAGGCTCTTCAAAGACTTGGTAAGAATAAATCTTCACAGTAATGTGGAATTAATCTATCCACCTTTTGTTCAGGTATTTACCTCTACCTTAAATTTTTCCCAACCTAAATCTTCTTTGTCTTCTATGTCTATGGAGGGTGGTAGCAATGACCCCAACCCTCCTACCTAAGCCACATAACCTATTTCAAAATCCAAATCTAAGAAGCCAACCTCAACAGGTTCCCAAAAACCTGTTATTGTAAAAACAAAAAAAGAAGAAAAACACCTGTCATGGTAGATAGATTAGAGGAGGATGTAGGTGGTGAGGGACAAGGAGAGTGAGGGTGTGCAACCCAAACCAAGCCACTCCACGGTATCTCAAAAGACTGTGGATGTTAATAAGGAAATTACCACATCCCTATTGGCATCCTCTCAAAAGGATGACAATATTGAAAAGAGCCCACAACCAGGGGCACAACACCAAGATGGGGACACACAAGCCAAAACCCCAAAATCATATGAAAGGAGAAAAAAAGAGTCACCTTTACACATGGGGAAACATATAATGCAAAATCACAAGAAACTCTGATGGAGCCTTCTTAAAGTCAATTTGATGCATCTCATGTAAATGATGAAATGCAGCCTCATTCTCTCTCAATTCTAATCCCTTCAATTCTAATTTCCCCACTTCATCAAATTTCTTTAGAAAATATTCTGGTAGATAATCAAAAAAATTCAAATTCTCCTTCTTTGTTATTCAAGGAGAAGCCAACATTCTCTCCTGAATTTTCTTCCAAGGAAATTCAGGATTCTATCTCACATATCATTTTAAATGTCACTTCTCAAATAATTACCTCAAATGTTTCTACTCCATCAAATGATGTTCCTTCATCAATTGATATTCCGCCATTGACTGATAAGCCATCGATCGATACTCAAGATCAATCAATGGGTATGCATCAATTGATGGATATCCCAAACACTTCGACTGATGATTTATATACATCAATTAATATTTAATCAATTGATGTTGCACAAACACTTTTAGGATTGAGTGAGATGAGTGAGAGGTAGGATTGTAACCTAACAAAAGGAGAGGGAGTGAGTGAGGACATTCTTATTTCTTCCAGGAATGAGAGTGAAACACATGAGGGCCCCACCTTAGAAGGTATTTAGGATATGAGTGAGGGAGAGGTGAGATTCCAAGATGAGATCCTGATGCAAAATAGAGAGATGAGTGAAAGAGATAAAATAATTATGTTACATGCATAGGAGTTGGAGAATGAACTAATGTCATGGGATGAAGGAGTAAAGGAGACAAGGGGAGTATCTAATGCAAAAAAAAGTAGGAGTGGAGCTCATAAGGATAATGAAGATGTAGAGATTGATGTTGGAGAATTGGATCCAAGTCACTTCATTCATCCTGACCCAAGATATCAGAATTTAGCTACTTTATCCAACAGAAATGCAAAGCAAACTCTAGGACTTGAGCACATTGAGCAAAGGACTAGGAATCTGAAGTAAAGTATTGTCAATATAACAGATACATGCTATATGGCACCTGAAGAGTTAGAAGATGATTCTGATGAAGAGCCATGGATGACTACCATTGTTGATTCTTTAGAAGCTGCTGAAATTGAGATTCTTTCTCAATACAGGAGAGCAATAGTGGAATTAGAAATCGAAGATCCTATTCAAAAGAGAATTGCTAACTGTATGAGGGAATCATTAAAGATTTAAAATATCACAGTGACAGGAGTGCAGAGAGAATTGGAGATTATCAAGGGATCTATCACTTCTAACAAGGATACATTGGAAAGAAGGTTAGATGAGAAGCTTCCAATGAATACTATGGCTCAAATCAAGTACAAGTTGCTCAAAGAATCCAAGAATTTTGCAGCCTTGGAAACAAGAGTGGGGTCTCTAGAAAAGAAGATGGATGACATCATTAAAGGCTAGGCTCTACATTCCTCCATTCTTCAAATAATTCTTGAAATGATGCCACTACCTCATCATATTAATGATAACAAAAAGGGGGAGAATGCTAAGAAGAAGGATGGTGATGGCAAAGGCAGTGGTAGTGTTGGTGGTTCTGGTGTTGGTAAAACAAGTGGCATTGGTGATATTGCAATAAAGGGGGTACTAGAAATGGGAGCAACAGGGATAGACAATCTTCAAAGTTCATCTAAGTCACCCAAAGATGACTTAGAACATAAAAAGAAAGGTTTGAAGAAGTTTGAAGATGAACTAGAAGCTAGAAGAATTTCTTAGTAAAGAGAAACTCAAGCAATGATTGAGAGGGAAATGAAAAGAATTGAAGATCTAAAGAAGAGCACTAAATTGGTGACAAAGGAAGTAAAAAAAGGAAACTTGGATGAGTTTATTGCTCAGACAAGAATGGTAAATGAAAATGCAAAGAAGGCTGCCAAAAAAGCAATTCAAATGCAGAAGCCTTTCTAATTGATCTTGAAGCCCTTGAAGAGAAGAAAAAGGGTAAATCCATACTGATTGAAGAAGAAAAGGAAAAGAAGAAGCCAGTTGGTCAGAAGCTTCTTCAAGGAGCTATTTCCTCAGGAATTTCAGATGCTGTAAGAAGAGAAAAAGAGAATAAAGAAATTGGTAGGCAAAAGGAAATTCAATGGAACATGGAAGATCAATTAACAGAACAACCACTACCGAAAAATAGGAAAATAGCCATGGCTAAGAAAAAGTCAAGTTCTACTCAAGAAGAAGTGGTTTAGGAAAACCTCTAAGTTAAACAAGAAGAAATCAATGAGGAGGTGACAATTGAAGGATATGACATGAAAGGGATACTAGTGGTAAGTGAAAAATGGTTGATAGGAGTAAGAACTCACCCTACAACCTATAACCAAGAAGAATCAATGAGGTTGGAATATGGGAATGGCGCAAAAATCACTTATTCAATGAAGGTGATAATGAAGCAAAGCTACAATGTCCTGAAGACCATTCTACCTCTACTCAACAGAAGGTACAGACTCAATACAACAATTGCTAAGGAAATTCAACATCAAATTTCAAAGCTAAGGAGAGCAAAGGCTGAAGCTGAACCAGATTCAGCCCTTAAGCTATGGAAGTCTCAATTCAAGAAGGTAGTGTTAGAAGCAAAATATGCCATGAGTTTTATAGATGTGGAGGGCAACACAAAGTTCTTTGATATCTACAAATATCTGGACAAAATCACAGATAAAGAAATTCACTACCTAATGAGGCAACTTGGAGATACTGATGAGAATGAGGCAAAATTGAGGAGTTCCTTCATGAGACAACTAAAGGAAAATGCTGAGAAGAGAAAGAATAATATGTAATTAGATTATGAAGATATTGGAGCTGTTTGCAGAAATTATTCATCAACTGGTACTTTCAAAATTCAAAGTGCTACTTAAATTTCTTGATTATACCTGAGTGAAAATAATTAAGGATTTTGTTATCATCAAGTAGATTTGTGTCTGTTTATGTCACAGACACAAATATGGGGAGATTGTTAGGAATCTACATGTAATTTGATGATAACTTTGAACTTAGAATCATAGAAACTTTAATTGATGTAACTGATCAATTGATATGAAGATTATAAATATCAATTGATCAGGAAACCAATTATCAATTGAAATGTTTATGTGAATCAACTGATAATTTGGATTGTATCATAGGTGTACTTAGTCTATTTCAATCGGTAAGGTGTAAGTCAATTAATATTATTCTCATTAATTGATGTTAGAGTTGATTGATATAGGTCATCAACTGATGAATCAACTGATGTGTAATTTAGACTATCAAATTGTAATTATTTGAAGATAGGAAATTATACAACTGAAGGATGATCAGTTGATATTGAAGCATCGATGGATAAAAGATGAATTGAAGAAACCAAATACTGTATTGAAGACCATCAACTGATATGAAGACCCATCGATTGCTATATCAATTGATAACATCAATCAATCGATAAGTTATCATTTATTAATCGATGTATATAAAGATCAATCGAAGAGGAATATCAGTTGATGGATAAAAGGAAGAATCAATTAATATGCTTAACATCAAATTATTAATTGATTGAAATAACACAAGTTGACAGACAAAACCATACCTATGGAAGACAGTCTAGGATGACTGTAAAGACTCAAGTTGAAGCTGTCTTTTCAAGTCAGAATACCTTTTCCTAAAACAAGGAAAAGGTAAAATAAAAGATAGAATTAAAGCAATACTAGAATAGGTATTGTAAACATACTTGTAGTATATAAACAAGTGTGGTAGCATTGTTAGAAAATACACAAGTTAGACAGTATCTCTTGAATCAACTGTTCAGCCATAGAGCACTTTGTAAGAACAGTTGATTTATTTTCTAACCTTATAAAAACACAGTTGAGTTTTATTAACTCAGATAATTTGAGCAAAAATATACACTGATGAAAAACCTAATCCATCAGTAATTTTAAATATCTTTGTTCAAGTTAATTTTCAGTTTCACTTGTTCACTTACATATTCTCTTAAACACTCAAATCAAAAGGAACAAACATTAAAATAGAAAAGTTTTGGTGATTTGTATTCAACCCCCTTCTACAAATCATATTGACATTGTTTTGGGAATTAATAATTCGTTAATGAGGCTCAAACATATTAATGAACTTCTCTTGCTGACGCTTATGAAGACTTCCAACTTTAATTCTCTGTAATGGCTCATGTATATATTATACTTGCATGTCCTTCTGGATCCATGTGTTTCATATTAATATTATTTATATGTCTTACTTCTTGTGTTGAGTTATCATTACTTCTATTACATATTACGTTACATTATGCTTTACACTTCCCTTTCTAATCTGAGTTGAGTTGTCATCTAATAATTACAAATAGGACTTGTCATACGCCTTTCAATCTCCCCCTATTTGTTGTTAAACATTTAACACACAAATTCCTAAAGGATAACTCAACTAACAAATAAGAAAATAATAAAACATTGAGAACTGTAAATAACAAAAAGTTATTGTATTATATATAACAATTTTCCAGTTTCAAACATGAAAGATAAATACAAGATAGATGTTCCTCTAGACTGAACATATTTTACAAAGTTCTATCTTGACTTATCTATGACTTTAATCTTAACCATCTTTAAAAGTATCAACTTCACCCTCTTCTAAAGTTGCACTTTTATGCACATGTGTCATTGGAACTTCCTCAGTTATAGGTTTCTCTGGGAGTATGGGCTCACCAAATAACCTCCCATGTTTAGCAAGTGATAATTGCCAGAGCACTACTTGCTCAACAGGATCTTCTTCTTCTTCTTCTTCTTCTTCTTGTATATTAGAGGGTTGACTAGAATCTATCTTTGACATCTTCCGGATGTAAGAGCTGATTTTCTTCAATAAGTAATAACTCCAGATCTTATCAGCAGCTTCTGTTTTGTCTTGTGTTCGGAAATCTTTTGATCTCGGCATTCTCTCTACTTCAATCATGTACTTGACTGAATATTTCCGTAAGGATGCCTCATCTAGCTTTAAAATCTGATAATGCTTATTAATGAGAAATCTTACCTCATGTGGATCATGAATGATTTGAGGACTAGCAAACTGTATAAATTCTCTAAATTTATCTCATAGAAGTTCATTCTCTTTTGAACTACTCTTTACCTTATTTAGTATAACCCACAATACAGATGGAGATCTTGCTCTGAAGAACTCCAAGGAAATTCTAAAAGAACCGTTCATGTGGGTGTAAACCAAAATGTGCCAATTCTCGAGAATAGGATCAACCAACATAGTGATGTAATTAACTTCTTCAAATATGGCTTTTATGAAATCGTCAATGCTATTATTTGAAGTTTCTAAATGATTGATGATTGAAGTCAACAACTTATCTTGAAATGGACCCTTCTGATCTTTGTCCATAATATTTCTAGCAGCATCCCATCTAGCACTTATCTATAATTAGACATCTTTCTTCTTTTCTTTCAAAGCAGTTGCCCATAGCTTCTGCTTTTCCATGCTTATTTTTCTTTCAACCTTCGCTTTTTCCTTGACTAGAGGTTGCAGCTGTTCGAACTTAGAATCACTTATCTTGATGACTTCATTTAATTTCATAATATCCTCTTCATCGGGAGGATCAAACTGTTCTTCTGTCAGGAATAAGAAATCATCATTAAAGGTTCTCTCATCTTCAGGTCTGCAGTTGTCTTGATTAAATATGTCATCTGTACTACTATCCTCAACAAATTGATCTTCAAGATAGTAAGGTTCTGGAATGTTCATTTTTGCTAACGCATACTGATCTTGATCATAAATCTTGGCTTCTCCCTTTTCTTTAGCTTTTTCCACCTCACTTACTACTTTCTCCCCCTTAGTTGAGGGATCCTCTACAGCTTTTGATGTGATTTTGATTGCCAAATTATGATCTTCATTATATACATCTGTTGACTACAACATGAAGTTATTATCATTTTTTGTAATTAATGGTTTAATATGGGTTATGAATAAGGTAATAATAGAACTAACTATTATGTATGTCAGCGTATCTCAGACAATTTGGTAGAAAAAAGTGGAGTTAGTTATCGTGAAGAGAAATTTGTGGGTGTTTATAGAGACATAGAGATGTGACGTACATGTTAGCATGTAGTTTTGATCATTGAAAATGCTCCTTTCTTATTCCAGTTATTTTAGTAATAGTTTTAATAATATAGATATAGAATGTATAGAATGAGGCATTAACAAACTCATGAAATTCTAAAAAACGTATGTTATTTTGAAAATTGCGACGACCCATAACCACCTGTAGGTTTGAATAATTACAAGACTCCTTTAAAATACATCATGAAGAAGTTCCAGATGCGTTCTTAATCTTTTTGAGGTTTTTAGTCTTTCTTTCAAGGCCTGAGTCTCTTGAATAGTTTTGATATACTCTCTTGCAGAAATAAGAAAAAACCTGAAATGAACAGTATATATAAGCTTTGACCAAATTGTAAAACATAAAATTAGAGTTGAGAGTGACAATAATTATTAATTAATTTTGATCGTTAAGTTATTGAATATTAATTATTTATTATATAAAAATCACCGCATGAATAACAAATATTATTAATTCATTTTGGTTACCAACTTATCAAGTATTACTTTACTGGAATTTTTATTTGGTTGCATTCTACATTTATGTAATAAATTTAATGATATAGACAATAATTAATTGATGTATTATTTTCCGTTTAAAGTTTATTTTCATGCGACTACATGGTTAAAATTATTTCTTAAAAGTCATGAATATTCGAGATTATAATATATTATTAATAAAATTATTTTATAAGAAAACACCATTAAATTTAATTTATATAACCTTGCACTAAACTAAGACTTGGATATTCATGGAGCGAATTTCATATATTCATATTGCGATGAATACACATAATTGTTATGGTATCTATGACATGTTATAATGTGAGAAATTAGTCATAATTATTGGATTTCACAATAACTTTTGATGTACCAGTTAGATACTAATGTAGTCATTTACATTTTCAGTGATTATACTTGAGTGACACATATAATAGATTATTTTCAATTTTTCCCTTTACCAAAAAATCCCTTTTTCAGGTATTACTTTGAATTTAGAGCCTCGGTCGGTACAGTTGTACATCTGTGTCCTATCAAATAATTTATAGCTTGTATCTTGTCCTCTCCCAAGCTAAATGGAGGAGCCCGTCCCCGTTCCCCCGTAAAAGAGGCAGACCTCTAATTCCTGTGACTGAGGAAATTTTAGAGCGGCGTAGATTGTTACGCCAGAACCGTAATGCCATGTGGAGGACAGGTATTTGTGCCCATTCATGCATTTTAGCTTCACTAACCTGCAACTAGTTTTTTATGTACATGATTGTCTCTCTTATATTTAATTGTTGGAGATGAAATGAGTTACGTGGAATCATGAATTATTTATGCAATATTGTGGCAGTCACGGTAGAGGGCCTTGCGAAAAGAAGGGGTCATCCTAAAAAAAGGGAGGGCTCTTTGGAAGGGTCATCTTTTTCAGGGCGCTGCATGGTGAGTATGCGACATAAGGCCATCCTTTCAAATTGAATAGCCTAAAATCCCTTTAAATGTGTGATTGCCCAATTTTTTATATTAATCTTTACGCCATCTAGGATTCAAGTTTTGCTAAATGCAAGCTGACATGGATTACAAATTATTTATATTCATGAGAGTCTCACTTTGGAAATGTAGAATCCCATTTGTTTAAAATAAATGCATATGCAAAATCTTAAAATTAAAGTTGTCAACACCTGCATAAATAACCTCATAAAAGTTATCATGAATAACCTAATTGGCAATATAAATGAAATTATTAGAGGGAAAAATGAATTTACAAGAAGTACATGTACGCATTGAATGCGAGGATATGAAGTACTAAAATAGCGGCATATAAATTGGTTGTATAGTGAAACCTAAATGATTAGGGCGCGAGACGGGTTTTTAAGTTTAAAAAAGGGAGAGCAATCCGGCATCCGCAGTCGTTGCGTTGATATGTGGATATGAAATGTTGTTTTCTATAATCTGATTTCATATTGGCCGAACAAATTTGTTTAGAGACAACTAATGGCTTACAGTTTTGATATATGAATATGAATTTCTTTCATTCTCTGCTTATAATATATATTTTATACGCTTGTAGAAGGGGTGTGCCACTAAAGAAAGAGGGCGCCCTAGAGTGCCTCTGACTCGGGAGGTTTTAGAACAACAAAGAATATCAAGAAAAGTGCGTAATGCTCGGAGGAACACAGGTGCGAGAACAGCGTGTAATGCCTATAACCATGTCAAACCCTCATTTCCATTAGATTTTCATGGTAATTTATTTGTGCAGCTGTTGTGGCAAATGATCCAACTGTAAACACCGGCGACGAGCATGGGAACATGTTCGACCGAGCCGCACAATAGGTATCCAATCCTTATCAATGTTCTCCGCACATTTTGTGGTTATGTTGTCAATGACAGGCATTGTCCTTCAGCCTTCAATCATGATAACATTAGATTATAACGCAACCTATTTTCTAAACGATGAAATGATATAACGAGTGTTAGGAATTATGAGATTTGATGATAACAAATTACTTAGAATTACAATAGGGATTTAGATTTCATTGTAACTGGTTAATGGATATATTACTTATAAATATCCATTGACTAGAAAACCAGTTATCAGTTGAGATTGTTACTCAACTGATAAATTGGATTGCAACATTTGATTTATGTTTCATTATCAATTCATTGTAATGCCTCGATGGATGCTGTGAAGTAGTCGACTGATTTTTATTGACTTCAATTTATAGCTTCTCAACTGATGTGAAGAATGGATGATCAACTGTAAATATTCTAAGTCAAAATTCTCACAAATGAAATGATCAACAGATATTGAAGTCGATGGATAAATGCTATCGAAGGATAAAGTCTATCAATGGATAAACGTAATCAATAGATAAAGGACCATTAATGGATAAGGAATCGATGGATAACCTAATTATCCATTGATACATCAATTGATCGATGGATAACCTATCCATCGATGGGTGAGCAAAAAAGGATCAACTGATAAGCTTAACAACAATTATCAGTAGATCAAAGTTTCCCAAATTAGTTAAAGACAAATGAAATAAGATCTTCACAGAAACTAAATCAATGGGAGATAGTCCTGTCAGGATTGTGAATACTTTCAAGGCAACACAATCTTCAAGGAATGAATCAGGACAAAGATATTTCCAGAACTAGACAAAGTTTAATGAAGACTGTGAAAGTAACTAATTTCTATTTTCATGTAAACATTGTAAAATGTATTCTATGATGTTATCAGTCGACAGAAGATAGAAGTAGAAATGAACTACTATATATTGATTAGTAGCTCATTATTACAAGATGTAGAAGAAAAGTCAAGAACTCAAGAAAAGCACAATAGAAAGCTAGAAATTATTTGTAGTGTTTTTCTTTGTTCAAATTACATTTTGTAAGCAGCTTGGTAATTTTACCAAGGTTAATTGAAAGTAAAAATACACTAGTGAAAAAACCAATCCGCTAGTAATTTTTAAATTACTTTGTTTTTTTTTCAAATAATAGTCTTCAATCCATAGTTTAAATAGTTCTTTTTAATATATATTTCCAAACACAAAAATATATCAAAGTACAAACTTGAATCCATAAAAATTCCGTAAAATTCTTAAGTTTATATTCAACCCCCATTCTACAAACTTCTTGTACTTAAAGGAAAATAACAATTGGTATCAATGCCCAGCTTTCAACATACAGAAAGTTCAGATCTAAGTACATCAAGTATGGGTCAAAAAGACATAAGAGTGAAGATTCCAATTCTAGAGAAAGATGAGTACTTTCCCTGGAAAGTCAAAATGCACTTGCATCTGTTATCCATTGATCCTTCTTACGACAACTGCATAGAGAATGGTCCACATCTTCCTATGAAGATAGTTACAAGTGTGAATGCAGATGGTACTCAAGCTCCAGATAAACTTATCCCAAAATCTGTGAGAATACACAGATAAGGATGAAAAAGAAGTATAGAAGGATAAAAAAGGCTATGAACATTTTGTTTAATGGTCTTGACAACGATATGTTTGACAATGTTATCAACTGTAGAACCTCCAAAGAAGTCTGGGATACTCTTTAAACTTTTTGTCAAGGATAAGTAAGTTGTAGAATCCTTTGAAGATGAAGCTGTTAAAGAAGGGAAGAAAGAAAGTCATGATAAAGTTGCAAGTGGTATTAGATATGATGAATCTTCAACTAGCCGGAGAAAAGAAATAGTTGATGATGATGATCATATACTAAGGATGAAATTGATGAAATAGATGAGCATTTGGCTCTTCTATCAAGGAAATTTTCTAAACTCAAATTCAAGAGGAATCATATGCAAAAGCCTGGATCTCAGTTTAAGAGAGACAATCAACAAGGCAAAAATCTTGTTGACAGGGCTCAGTTCAAATTCTTTAACTGTGGATTGGCTGGTCATTTTTCTAATGAATACTGAAAGCCAAAAATGAAAAAGAAATCAAAGTTCGGTGATGGTATTGATTAAAAAAAGAAGTACTTTGATTTGCTCAAACATAAAGAAAAGGCTTTTGTGATAGAAGAAAAGGATTGGGCTGCTGAGGATGATTCTGAAGAAGAGGAATACATCAAACTTGTACTAATGGCTAATCATGATGACCAAGAAACTAGTTCTTCTAGCAACCAGGTAATCTCTACAAATCTAAGTTATCCAAAAATGAATGCAATATTACCATTACTGAAATGTCAAATGAATTATATAATTTGCATGTCACTATCAAATCATTAAACAAAGAGAACACTAGGCTCAAGAGCACCTTAGAATCTCTTACTGAAAGAAATATTCATCTAGAGAGTGAACTAGTGCAAATGGATAGACTCAAGGTAGAAAACATAGATGCTAGAGAATAATTAGTTGAGTGTAAAAAGAAAATAGAAACATTGAAAGAAAAATTGGAAGAAGAACTAAGAACCATTAATAAATGGAACAGGTCATGTAAAGCTAATAAAAAGATGAATGACATCTATGGAACAAACTCTTTCACCATGCTGTCTGAGACTCTTGAGAAATTAGCCATTGATGAAAATTAATCTTTGAAAAAGAATCAATCGATTGCTAATCCTAAATCAACTGATAAGGATTATCCATCAATTGATAATGTTATCTCAACGGATAATTATCCATCGATTGAGGAATCATCAAATGTTAAATAATCTGTCTTAAAAACCAAGCTTAACTGGTCTGTTACATTTGTAAAAGAAGGTAGCTCCTCTAAACCTCAAATCAAAGTTGGGAAAACCAATATAGGGTTCTTATCTAAAGACCAATTAAAGGAAACATTAGAAAAGATAAAACCTAATGTTGAGCCTAATGAAAAGAAGAAAAAGAACATAAATGGTAAAGTAGACATAAACAAGCACAATAACTACACACCTAACAAGTATGCTCCTAGAAAGATATGTGTTAAGTGTGGTAGTAAGAATCACTTATCTGTGCAATGCAAGTCTAGTATGCCTGCAACATCCAATGTGTCTGTCATACCTAACATGCATTCTAATTCTGTTTATTCTCAATCATTTGATCCTCATGCTTTTCATACTCAATATGCATCAATTCCTTATATGTTTAATCCATATCTTGCATTTGCCAACATGAATATGCCTGCTATGCCCTGGAATATACACAACATTTTTCATGCTACAAATTTCTCTAATTCTGCAAACATGAATATTCCAAGTATTAGCACTGAGAATCCTGAGGTGAGGAAACCAACACCTAAGGTTGAAGTAGAAGTAAAACCACCTAAACCAAAGATACAAAAGTTGAAAACCAAACCAAATATAATAACTAATAAGAAAGGACCCAATGGAACTAGGGTACCAAAATCAACTTGATTGTTTTTAGATGTGTGCAGGGAAAAAGAAGAAATCTTTGGTACTTGGACAGTGGGTGTTCAAGACATATGACTGGATATAAATTCTTACTCACACAGTTTGAGGAGAAAGTTGGCCTTGGAGTAACTTTTGGAGATGACAGTAAAGGATACACCATGGGATATGGCTTGATTTCAAAAGAGAATGTCATCATTGAACCTGTTGAATTAATTGATGGCAAGAAATATGGAAGCCTGGTTATGATTGAGAATAGAAAAGGAAATGTGTACATAGCTGACTTCAACTTAACTAGTGCAGATTCAATGACTTGTCTACTCTCTAAGGCAAGTACAAATGAAAGTTGGCTATAGCATAAGAAATTAGCTCACTTAAATTTCAAAGCCATGAATTAGTTGGTCAGGAAAAATCAAGTGAGAGGTTTACCACATATGAAATTTATTAAGGATGGACTATGTGATGCTTGTCAGAAAGGAAAATAAAGGAAGGTATCATTCAAGTCAAAATTGGAATCATCAATTGAAAATCCACTTGAGTTATTACACATGGATTTGTTTGGTCCTATGAATATCATGTCCATTGCAAAGAAGAAGTATGCTCTAGCCATTGTGGATAACTTTTTAAGATTCTCATGGACTTATTTTCTGCATTCAAAAGATGAAACTCGTGATCTCATCATCAAGCACATCAGAGAAGCTGAGAAAAGCCTTGGATTGGATGTAAAGAAAATAAGGAGTGACAATGGAACAGAATCTAAGAATTTCACAATAAAGGAGTTATGTGAATCTAAAGGAATCATATGCACCTTCTCTATACCAATGACACCTCAACAGAATGGGGTAGTAAAGAGGAAAAATGGGACATTGACTAAAGTAGCTAGAACTATGTTGGAAGATGCTAAATTACCAACATACTTTTGGGCTGAGGCAATTAATGCAACATGCTATATTCAAAACATCTCCATGGTGAATGAAGCTCAAGGAAAGAAACCTTATCAATTGATCAAGAAAGACAAAAAGCCAAAAGTGGGATTTCTTCATATCTTTGGCTGCAAATGCTATGTTCTAAGGAATCAAGGTGAAAACTTAGGAAAATTTGAGGCCAAGGCTGATAAAGCTATATTTGTTGGGTATGCACTATCAAGCATAACTATCAAGCATAACCTATAGAGTCTATAATCTTATACTACACATTGTTATAGAATCTGTACATGTAGTATTTGATGATAAAAAAATTCAAGGCTTATTTGATGAAAAAATCATGACACACTACATTTTGAGAATGAATCAAATGGTGTGGATGGTGATGAAGAAGTAGAAATCATAAATTTACAAGTACTCAGAAACCCAATATCAGTTGATGTGACATCATCAATGGATAATTTATTAGTTGACAGATATCCATCGACTGAAAATGAATCAACTAATAATTCTTCAATGGATAATCAACACACTACATCTAGGTTATCCAATTCAGAAGGTGGGTTTCAAATTCAAGCCTTAAATACAAATCAGTTTGAGTACAATACCATTGATCATTAAGCCTCATCATCAAGGTAAAATTTTCCTCCACAAAGAAAATGGAAAAAAGTCATCCATTTGAATTAATCATTAGAAATCCAGAAGATGGTGTCAAGACAAGGAGTGCTACTCAAAATGAGTGTCTGTATACTAGCTTCATATCTCAAGAAGAACCTAAAAGAGTTGAAGATGCTCTCAAGGATCCTGATTGGGTCTTAGCTATGTAAGATGAACTCAATCAATTTGAAAGGAATAAATTATGAAAGCTGGTGCCCAAACCAAAAGACAGATTAGTAATTGGTACAAAATGGGTATTCAGAAATAAGATGGATGAAACTGGTACTGTGACTAAAAACAAGGCAAGGCTTATGGTAAAGGGATACTTACAAGAAGAAGGAATTGATTTTGATGAAACTTTTGCACCAGTTGCAAGGCTGGAAGCAATCAGAATCTTTCTAGCTTATGTTGTACATGATAATTTCAAGGTCTACCAGATGGATATGAAGAATGCATTTTTGAATAGAGTATTAGAAGATGAAGTCTATGTGGAACAACCTCCTGGTTTTGAAGATACAAATTTCCCTGACTTTGTCTACTATCTACTCAAAGCACTCTATGGTTTGAAACAAGCACCAAGTGCCTGATATGACATTTTATCTTAGTTTCTCATTGAGAATCACTTCACAAGAGGTACTGTTGATAAAAACCTATTTTGTAGAAATGTTAATGAATCAATTATTCTTGTCCAAATCTATGTGGATGACATTGTATTTGGCTCAACTAATAAGAGACTTTGCAAAAAGTTGCCAAATTAATGCAGAGTAAGTATGAAATGAGCCTGATAGGAAAACTTACCTACTTTCTTGGTTTGCAAGTCAAACAAGTTAGGGATGATATTTTTACAAATCAAACAAAGTACATTCATGACTTGTTGAAGAAATTTGAATTAAGTGAATGTTCTTCTGCAAAAACTCCCATGGCCAATAAACTTGAATTGAATACTAAAGATGCTAAAGGACATTTCAAGTTATAGAGGCATGGTATGATCACTTCTAAATTTAACTACTACTAGGCTAGACATAATGTTCTCTACATTTTTGTGTGCTAGGTTTCAGGCTGATCTTAGAGAATATCATTTAGTGACTATTAAGAGAATTTTTAGATATCTCAAAGGTACATCAAAATTAGGTATTTGGTATCCTAGAGATTCTAGTTTGGATCTAATAGGCTACTCAGATGCAGATTATGAAGGTTGTAAAATAGACAGGAAAAGTACTACATGCACCTGTCAATTTCTAGGAAACAAACTTGTGTCATGATTTAGCAAAAAGCAACACTTAGTATCAACTTTAACTGCAGAAGCTGAGTACATTGTTGCTGAAAGTTGCTGTGTACAAATATTATGGATGAGGAATCAATTATTTGACTATGGGTTCAACATGAACAAGATTCCTATTTTCTATGATAACACAAGTGCCATTTCAATAACAGAAAATCCTGTGCAACATTCCAGAACCAAATACATTGACATAAGGTATCATTTCATTAGGGAACATGTAATGAATGGCACAGTTCAATTACATTTTGTCCCTAGTGAACAACAATTATATTAATTATTTTGAATCAATGGATGTAATTACTCATCGTCGGTAATAGAATTTCTACAGTTTTATACATCCATTGATCAAATTATAGTAGTTGATTCCTTACTTTATTTGTCAACAGATGAATATATCCATTTATATATATCAATTGATTGCAATTTAGAGTAATTTACTTTAATTCTTTTTATCTTTCAACGATTATATTCTTAATCAAACTGACTATTCAAGTCATTTTAATCTCAAAAATATAAATAGCTATTCCAATTCTTGTTTCAATCTTACTTTCTATTTTATTCTCAATCTCTAAACTCTGTATCTCTATTTCTCTCTCTCTCTCTTAAGAACCCTCAAGGCAATTTCTCTAACTTTTCTTCAAGTTTCTTTTCTAATCTCTCTCAAGTACAACAATGGCACCTCAAAAGAAGATTATTTCCTCAACCGAGTTCATCTATGAACTGAATAATTTTGCTTCATGCCTAATAGTGGATGATGCCCCTGTAGTCTTTCATCCTTTAATGAGGTTTCTGGGAGACTACAAGGTGTCCAAAGCTCTCAGTGAAGCACCAACTATCGTATGCTCATTTGTTTAAGAACTATGGAACACCGCATAAGTCTCACAAGATGGGAAGGTAATTTCTTATATTTGCAAAGGTAGACCCTACTCCATTACAAGTACTACTCTCTCTGAATGTTTAGAATTACCTGAAAATAATTGTGATAAGTCACCCACTGATACTGACATTATGGATATGTTAGCAACTGTTAACTATGCCAATGCTGAAAATGGATTATGTGAGGTTGTCAGGAAAAACTTAGGAAAGAATGGAGTTACTTCTTTGATGCAATTATTAAAGTATTTTCTGAAAAGATAAGTAACTTTGATACAATTACCACAAGTATGCAAGATGTTTCTTATTCTATCCTATTTGATAAGTACTTTGATTTTAGAACATTGCTCCTAAATGAGTTAACTGTTAAATTAGGAAATAAGGCATCTAGGAAGAACAACATCTACTTTCTAGATTTTTTATGTTGTTGATTAATGCTGCTATTGGAGATTATGAGATTACGACAGATATGGAAACACTAGAGGCTTTGACTCAAAACAAAAGGGTCTTCAAGGAGAATCAACTTACATATTAGGTTATGCTTCATCTACCCTCCCTTTGTGAAGGTATATCTCAAAACTCACAACATTCCTTTTTCTGATGTGGATATATCACTTTCTTTGCCTTCTGCAACAATGGAGGGAGATGAAAGTTCCCTCACCCCTCCTACCCAAGTTGCATAACCTTCTAAATCCAAATATAAACAAACCACCTCAGTAGTTTCCCAAAAGACTACTGTTGTAAACTCTTAGAAAAGAAAAACAACTGAGGAGAGTGTGAAGGTGGTTGATAAGGGTGAAGGAACTGGCCAACATCAAGATAGCCAGAAGAATAAGGCAGAAAAGGGTGAGATTGTCCAGCCAGCCACCAGCTCAATCTCTCAAAAGATTGAGGCTATCATAAAGGATTTAAACACAACCCTAGTTGCACCTTCTCAATAAGGTGTAGCTATTGAAAAGAGGTTTCAACCAAGACCATCTGATGGGGATAAGGGACACAAAGTAGTTCAAACCTACAAAAGGAGAAAGAAGGACAGTAGCAATGTACAGGGATCACATACACTTGCAAAGCCAAATGCAAATTTGGTGGAGCCTTCAGCTTCTTCAATTAACGTGTCTCAGAATTTTCTTGAGGCACAACCCCATTCACTAATTATTCCATCTCCACAATCTCCTTCAAAATCTATTTTTTCAGAAACATTGATGATTGATAACTTCAATGTTTCAAATTCACCCTCTTTGCAACTCAGGGTGGAGCCAACACTCTCATCTGTATCACTAAATAAAGTTAACACCTTGGTTGATCAAAAAAATATTGAAAAGTCTTCTAAGTTAATGGATATTACTCAATCAACTGATAATTTCCAACATCTATTGACTTGTTCACTTCCATCGATGGATATCCTTACATCCATCGACGAGCTCCAATAAACTGATATTCATCAATTGATGGATAACATTCATTCCAATTAATGAATCATCCATTGAAACAATTCAAGTGGCCAATACACTTTTAGGATTGAGTGGAATGGGTGAGGTGTGTGAGAGGCAAGGTTTACATACCTTGCAAAAAGGAGAGTGTGACTGAGAGGACGTCAATTTCTTCTGAGGTGGCAAAAGGAGAGGATGTGAGCAAAGAGAGTTACACCTTAGTATGTGATGCAAAAGGAAAGCATTATGAGGAAGAGGTGAAAATCCGGGATGAGATCTTGATACAAAAACATATAGAAGAGAGTGAGTGAGAAAATAATAGAGAGAAACCTTGTTCATCATCTCATGAAGCATCAAATTCTAAAACTGAGCAGTTTGCAGCTAAACTCACCCAAGAGTTGGGGTTGGAGTTAGGGGGAGATAGAGGTTATGGAGGACATGTAGTTCCTGCAGGAGTTGCAGATGCCCACAAGGAGGTGGATTATGAAGTTGAAATCAATCTTGATGCTGAAAATTTTCAACACAATGATCCTCATTATCAAGAATTGGCCGCAACCACAAATCAAGAGGCTGAGAAGATGTTAGGGTTGGTCCAGTCTGAAGAAGCTTTCAAGAGTGGAAAAGAGAATTTGGCTAGACTGCCTGATGATATCTCTCACATGAATCCTGAAGATTTTGAATCTAATTTTATTGATGATATGCTTGAGCCTGCAATGGCTAGTGATGAAACTAGTTTGGTTGACACTGAGAGAGCCATAGTTTCCCACCATAGAAGGTCTATGGCTGAAAAATGTAGAGGACCCTATCCATAGAAGAATTCTCAACTTCTACAGAGACAATTTAAAAATCCAAAAGATGCATGTCACAGGTTCCAAGTATGAACTAAAGAAGATTAGGAAAGAGATTAACAGTATAAGGACACATTTTGACACTACCATTGACTTTAGGCTCAGTCTCACCATGATGACAAAAATCAAGCAAAGGCTTGACACTGAGTCTATAGTCAAGGACAAAGTTGTAGAAATAGATAAAATAGTGACTGCCATGGAAGTTAACATGGAGCAAATTTTGAAGAATCAAGTAACTCAAATCAAACTCCTGAGAAAACTCTTGGAAACCGCTTTCATTTCTCAATCCTTGGAGCAGGAGCCTGTTGTTGATAACAAAAAGGGAGAGAAGGATGAGGAGTTATGGAGGAGGGAGATTGAAGCTGTGATCAAGAACACATACAATGTCATTCAAAAGAGAAATCTAAAGAAGGCATTGGCTCAATATATTGCAAGGCAATTTAATTCTATTACCAATAAAAATAAGGAAATTGATGCACAAAAGCTAATTACCTTAATACCAGAAATTCTTGAAGCTGTGAAGAAAGAAGATATAAGGATAGAAGAAGGTAGCTCAAAACCTAGTGATAGAAAAGGAAAAGGCATTTTAATTGAAGAAGCAAAGAAGAAGAAATTTGTCATGAGTGAATGTGAGAACCTATTGAGCAAAGCAATAATTGTTGGTATGAAAGAAATGGAGCAACAAGAAAAAGAATAAGAAGAACTAGCCATTCAACTGCAAAGAAAATTTGATGAGGAGGATAGACTAATTAGAGAAGCCAGGAGAAATGAAGGTGAGAAGAGGCTAAGGGTGAAACAAAGAGAAAAGAAGCCTGCAAATACACCTAAAATCTCTGGAGTAAAAAGGAAACTTGCAGTTGATGAAGAAGTGGCTAAGGAGAATAAGCCAAAGGAGACAAATTTTCAGAATCAAGCATCTGGCAGTGGTCAATCCAGGGAAATAGAGGTGTTCAAATCCAAACCTGAAAATTTTGTTTCAATTAAAATTGAGGGAATGACTACAATTAAAGGATAAATTGTTGTGGATTAAAATCTAGGGTATATTGATTGTGATGTATGTCAGAGCTTATCGAGCTTTAATAGCTGCACTTATGTTTCGTAGTTTAGTTCTGCCCTCACAAGATGCCTACGTATCTCAAGCGTATTGAGAATCAAGCCAAAACGTAGTTCTAAGAATGAGGGGTTAGACCCTTTATATAGACATAGAGAGTCTAAGAATTAGTGTAGGTTTAGAAACCTTGGTGTGCAAGGCACCTCCTTGAAGGATTCTGGATCCTTCTTGTGATAGAAGTAGTTTCCAAATAGGAATATGTTTCCTTATTGATTGAGGTGTCTTGGGGGTTACTCCTTGGAGTAATTTCCTTGTAATTCGACATAATTAATTAGTTGTATATTTAGCTAATTAATTAATTGTGAATTTATTTAATAATTAGGGTTTCGATCCTCATTAAATGGGCCTCCCTTTTGGACCAAACTAGGTGTAATTAATGCTACATCAATTGTGTCTTTAGGGCTTACTTTTAGCCCATATCATTTGCCCTCCAACTTCTGTAAAGCGTGCAACACTTTGTAGAAGCTAAGGTCTATAGACTTTGTCGTTGAAGTCAGTCTATGTAGCCTTCCATGTTTTGCTAAGATCCATCTTGCCTTCATGGGTTTTTATGGATTTTTCTTCTATTTGTAGGGAAATTTTCCTGAATTTATTTGTACCCACAAGTATTTTTCTAGGAATTTCCATCTATTTATAGCGAATTTTCCATAATTTATTTGTACCCACATGTATTTTTCTAGGAATTTTTCTCTATTTATAAAGAATTTTCCATAATTTATTTGTACCCACATGTATATTTTTCGAGGAATTTTCCTATATTTATAGAGAATTTTTCATAATTTTGTACCTACAGGTATTTTTTCTAGGAATTTTCCTCTATTTATAGAGAATTTTCCATAATTTTTTGCTATTTAAATCATTTTTAATGATTTTTAAGCATTCTTCTGAGTTTTTTTCGACCAGGATCCTGGTCATTTCTTGCTTCCATCTAGAACCCTGGTCGGGAAAGGCTCCTTCCTTGGTTCCTAGTCGGCCAGGACTCCTAGTTGTATACGACTAGGATTCCTAGTCGGTTGTGGTGCCAACCGTGGCATCTAGTCGTTAAGGTTTCCTGGTCGTTAATTCGACCCGGATCCTGATCGTTTATAGCATCAATGTTGGCGTTTAACCGTTAAGGATTCCTGGTTGTATGCTCGACCAGGATCCTAGTCATTTGTGATGCGAATCCTGGTGCCTAGTCGTTGAGGATTCCTGGTCGTTCATTCTACCAGGATCCTAGTCATTTGGTCCTTCGAGGATTTTTGTCATGATAACTGGTGAGTATTGACCTACAGGTCTTTGGGCCTTGTTATGGCCCAATCTTTTATATTTGCTTGTTCTATTCGAAATAGAGTTCCAGGTCTCATTGATTTTTAGGCCGTATGTTGTCGTTGCCCAAACTACTTTGTTGGCTTTTTGATAGCCATATGAAATTTAATCGGTTGAGTTACCACTTTTCTTGGCTATAAATCAGTGAAGTGAGGACTTCATTTTTCACTTCTCACTTTCTCAGTAAAACTCTCTCAAATTTCCATCTAGAGTTCTTTTCAGTCAAGGCAATTTTTGGCGAACGTTTTCCGATCATCTTCATCCTCTTCAATTTTCTAGCATTCATCTGTTGATGATCCATGGCGGATTTCCAGGATACTGCTCAACAAAGACTTCTTGCCAAGGCGGCAAAGAGAGGTAACATTGTCACTGTGACCTTCTCTTTCTCTTCAGTTTCTGAATTACTAGAAGTAATGGGTAACAAATTTCCTTCTATAGCTGAGCTAGATGCTTTTAATTATCAAAATATTTTCACAAATCAAGTACATTGTGATAAATTTACCAAGTTGTACAAATTGCCTCCCGGTTTCAAATTTGTTTTAGCTGAGCCTGGGGATCGAGCTTGTCATTGGCGGCCCAATAGGTTATGTGTATTTAGAGACACCCTAATTGGTGGGCTTACATTTCCTTTTCATGAGTTTATAGTCAGACTTTTAGCTGAAGCTAGGATAAACCCATGTCAGCTTAGCCCAAATTCGTGGCAGACCCTCCTTTGCTTTATAGTCCTTTACCTTAGGAAGAAATATCCTCTCTCCATTTCCGTTTTCAGAAGTATTTTTCAGTTCAAAAACAGCCCAACAAACATACTGGGTTGGATCTATATAAATCAAAGGCAAGGGGTAAGTCCAATTTTCTGCAACAAGTCTCTTCTTAACACCAACCCGGAATGACTGAGAGATTTTCTGTACTTAGAGTGGGAAGGTGATGATTGAGGCAACCTTTTTAGGACCTCTTTCTGCAAGGTCAAGGATGGAAATCCGGGCCTGATCCAGTTGACCCCGTAGGAAAAGCTCATAATTGATTATTTGGGCCAAGATAAAGGCCAAACCTATTACATGAAGCTTCTCGAAGAATTTTGTTTAAAGACCATGGGCCTTTCTCATGTTTCTGATAATGGTACTTTTCTTGTCTTGACTTGTCGCTTCTTTTCGATTTTCTAAGTCCAATTGTTTATTTTGCATCTGCGGAAAATATCAACTTTCATTAAGGAGAGCAATGTTCCTGGGTTCCTCCAACATTGTGACAAGCCCAAGGGAAGAAGTCTCGAGTCGACGAGGAAGATCCAGCCACAGCAGCATGGAGGCCCAGCTGAGGCATTCGAAAGCAGGACACCATCATCGGGAGTACCTTAATCTCCATCGATTGGTCCCAAAACTCGATTCATCTAGCCTTCAAGGCCAAAATTGTTTTAAAAATGGACATCGAGGAGGCAAAGACTCTTGGTCTCAGGCCATGGCTATGGTAAGGCCCATTCGCTTCTCTTTCTCTTTGTACTTAGTCGATTTTTGCGTTTTTCTATCTCTTGACGTGGGTGCATTGGTTTTCAACAGGCCAACACCTATTTTCAGATTATGGCCCATCAGGATAAGACTTGGCATTTTTCTGAGAAGGCCCAAAGGAAGGGCAAGGCCAAAGCTGAGGCAAAAGTGACTGTTCTTGAGAAGAAGCTGCTCGAGAAGGAGCAAGAGTTGGTGGCGGCCCATGCTGAGATGCAAGAGCTAGACTCAGAAGATTTCTATGCTTTCATCGATAATTATGATGACATGGTTTTTGTGACTGTCGGTGCTCAAGATTGGGACCAATGTTCATTGCCATCTTGGCTAAGCATCTGGGCTTGTTTGATCTGGCTGATTTCTCCTATCCCATGGGTCAGCCATTGTCCTTGACTTCTATTGCTCGAGGGACAGGTTCGGGCGAATTGTCGGGCGGCGAGGCCTTGGTTGAGTATGATCGGGTATTCGACTCTACTCCCGAGGCTGAAGACAATGCCCAAAAGGAGGTAGAGGAAGAAGAGAAGACCGATGAAGAGGAGAAAGATGAGGATGAGGACATCGAAGATCTCCCTTAGTTTCTTTTTCCTCTTATTTCTTGTATCCCTTGTTTTTCCTGTTCTGCTTTTATCTTATGTATTCCAAAGACTCTTTATTTATGAAAAAGTCCTTTGTCATTTGTTCTTTTCTTTTTCGTGCCTTAGCATATTTAATAAAATACACTTTTTGAGCATAAAAGAACAAATAAGACTAGACATTAATCAAAGTGCCAATCAGGCTTGTTTTTATTCCTTTATCATAAATGATCTAACAAGATTGATTACCAATCTAGGCTAAACGTGCATGCTTTTAGGAATGCCACAAGGCTGAAAACTTTATTAATAATGCCTTCAAGGCTAAAGTGGGCACAGCTCTTACAAGACAGAAATCTTGACTGGAGTGAAAGGCTCTTACATCCTAATGATTTCATCGAACCTTATTTCTACTTAGTTCCTACTAAATATAATAACTCGTAGTCGAATTCTTTAAGAGTAATAAACCTTCAGGTTTGAGGCATGCCACATTCTTGGAACTTCGATATCTTCTAGGGTTTCAAGGATTTATGATCCTCCTCCCTTAACTTGTTTTATCTTGTAAGGCCCTTCAGATTTTGGGGCTAACTTGCCCTTGGGGCCTATTCCGGAAGCTTCAGTTTTTCCGAGGACCAAGTCCCCTTGTCTAAAAAACCTTTCTTTAACCCTTAGGTTGTAGTAGAAAGATGACTTCTTCTGATATTCAATGATCTTTGCATGAGCCCGTCCTTGACTTCGTCAATCAAGTCTAATACAAGTTTCATCCCTTCCTCATTTTCCTCAGGCTCAAAGGCCCTGATTCTTGGGGATACATGTGATATTTCAACTAGGACTACTGCCTCGGCTCCATAAGCCAGGAAAAATGGAGTTGCATCAATAGTAACTTTATGAATGGTTCTGTATGCCTAGAGTATTGACAAAAGCTCATCCACCCATGTGTTAGCAGAATGCTCGATCCTTTTCTTGAGTCCATCAAGGATGATTCGATTGGCTACTTCAGCCTGCCCATTTGATTGGGGATGTGCAACAGAAGTAAAGCATAGATTGATGTCATTATCATTGTAATACCCCTTGAATTCTTCATTATTGAATTGTGTGCCATTGTCTGTCACCAGGATTCGTGGTATTCCATACCTACATATGATGTTTTCTCAGAAGAATGGAGCTACTTGTTTTGTGGTTATCATGGCTAGTGGTGAGCTTTAATTGGATCCATCCAACAGTTGCCTAAGTTTATTGGGGCTACCAACTTCGCATTGATGCTGGGGATTTTCAAGACTTGGAAGTAGACACTTCCCATATGTTCATCCACTTCCGATGAAGCAAATTTTGATAAGGCGTCAACCTTTACATTATCTTCTCTAGGGACATATTTCATCTTATAATCTTGAAAGTGATTCATTATAGCTTTTACTAGTCAGAGGTATTTAACCATGACTTCTTCCCTTGCTTCAAACTCCCCATTTATTTGGGATATAACCAGCTTCGAGTCTCCACATACTTTGAGGTATTTGGCATTTAGTGCCTTGGCCAAGCCCAGGCCTGCTATTAGAGCTTCATATTCGGGTTCATTATTGGTTGTTGGAAAGTCGAGCTTAATAACATAATCAATGACGAATCCTTCGGGACTTTGTAGCACCAAGCCTGCTCCACTAGATTTTGTTTTTGATGCCCCATCAAAATTGAGCACCCAATATTCTTTAGGAACTTGTCCTTATTCTTCTTTTTATGTTGTTTCCTCCTTATCTTGTACCCCGACTTCTTGGTCGTTAATGGTACATTCGACCACGAAGTCAGCAAGAGCTTGAGCTTTAATGGTTGTTCAAGGCTTATAGTTGATGTCGAATTCTCCCAGCTCTGTGGCCCATTTAATCAATCTTTCACTTTCCTTGGGGCTATGTATGATGTTTCTCAAAGGTTGATCAGTTAATACCTCAATTTTGTGTAATTGAAAGTAGGGCCGTAACTTTCTTGAGGCAATCACTAAGGCCAGTGCAAACTTTTCAATCTTGGAGTAGTTAATTTCCGCTCCATGCAAGACCTTACTCACGTAATAAACTGGTTTTTAAATCTCTTCTTCTTCCTTTATAAGGACAGCGCTCAGGGTCTTTTCTTATATGGCCAAATACAAGTATAAGATGTCCTCGGAACTAGGCTTGGCCATCAACGGAGCTTCAGCCATATATTTCTTCAGTTCCTCGAAGGTTGCTTGACTTTCTTCTGTCCACACAAAATCTTTTACTTTCTTTAATGTCCTGAAGAAGGGTAGACATTTATCACCAGAACCTTCCTAGGGCCGCAACTCTTCCTATCAATTTTAGGACATCCCTTACTATTTTTGGGGGTTCCATGTCGAGTATAGCCTTAATTTTGTCAGGATTGACCTCAATCCCCCTTTTAGAAACCATTATTCCTAAAAAAATTCCAGACCCTACGCCAAAGGCGCATTTTTCAGGGTTTATCATCATTTTGTGGTGCCTCGTCACTTCGAAAGCCTCTCTAAGGTGTTCAATGTGATCAACCTTATCAAGGCTTTCAACTAGCATATCGTCAACATAGACCTCTATGGTTTTTCCAATAAGATGCTTGAATATTTTGTTAACTACCATTTGATAGGTGGCTCATGCATTCTTTAACCCAAAGGCCCTAACAAGATAACAAAATATACCAAAGTCAGTGATGAAAGATACCTTGGCAATGTCATCTTTGTGCATTATGATTTGATTATATCTACTAAAGCCATCTATGAAGCTTAACATCTCATGTCCTGCTTTGGCATCTATAAGTGCATCGATCCTCGGAAGAGGGAAGCAATTCTTTGTACATTCATCATTTAAATCAGTAAAGTCTATACACATTTTCCACTTGTCATTGGATTTCTTGACCATCACAGGGTTAACTATCCATTCGGGAAATTGAATTTCTTTTATAAAACCATCCTCTAAGAGCTTCTCCACTTCTTGCTTTATGGCATCTTGCCTTTCTAGAGTGAAATTTCTCTTCTTTTGCTTCATCGTTTTCATCTTGGATCCACGTTAAGCTTGTGAGTGATTAGTTCGGGGTCAATCCCTGGCATATTAGTGGTTGTCCAAGCGAACAAGTTCCCATTTTCTTGCAAAAACTTTGTTAATTTTTCTTTCATAGGCTCTTTTAATGAGCCCCAATATAAGTGACCTTCTCAGGTTCTCCTGGAACTAAGGGAATTGGAACCAAGTCTTCAGCTAGTTTCCCTCTTCTTTCTTCACCCTCTCTTGAGTCCATGTCCTCTATGGGCAGGACTTGCCCCCCCCCCCCCCCGACTCCATCGGGTCTCAGGGCTGCCACGTAACAACTTCTTGCCATTCTCTAATCTCATTTTTCCTCCTCAATGTCATTTCTAGTGGGGAACTTGACCTTCAAGTGATAATTTGAGGCAACAACCTTAGAAGCATACATGCCTGTTCTTCCATATTATACGTAGAAGATGATTTGATTAACAGAAAGATTAGCATCTGAGTGGCCTCTCGAAGCTCTCTTTCCATTATCATGAGTAGTTGAATGGTTCTTTCCACTTTCGACTCCACTCCATTAAAACCATAAATTGGAACATCCGAAGGGGTTAGTTGGGAATTATTGTACCCCATCTTCACAAAGGCATCATAGAATAAGATATCAACTGATGCTCTATTGTCCACCATGACTCTTTTTACTTCTAAATTTCCTATCAAAGGGGTTATGACAAGAGGATCATCGTGGGGAAACTTTATTCCTTCCAAGTCTGAGTCATTAAAGGATATGATATCCTCCGTTTTAGCACGTTTAGGTGCTTCACCTACGACTTCCATAACTTCTTTTGTGTATGCTTTTCTTGAGTTTCTTGAACTCTCTATAACTGTGGGTCCTCTGAAAAACATATTAATAACTGGTCCTCTAGTCTGGGGATTCCTATCCCGAATATCATTGTTTCTCCCATGATCATCACGCCTATCACGACTTCCATCTTTAGTGTACTTAAAAAGTTTTCCTCTTCTGATAAGGAATTTGATTTCATCCTTCAATTGTCTGAATTCATCCGTGTCATGTCCGGTATCCTTATGAAATCGGCAAAACCCGTTCTTAATTCTCTTCGCAGGATCTGACTTCAGGGGTTTAGGCCATCTCAGGTCTCGATCCCTTTCAATATCCATCAGGATTTGGCTTCGAGGCGTTTTCAGCCTTGCGTATTTAGTGAACTTTTGTCCCAAGTTATTATTTTTAGGGAGGGATTCTGAATCCTTATCTGTCTTGGAATACTTGTCTCGGGTATCATACTCTTGATCGCCTTTTCTCTTCTTGTTATTATTCCCATGTGTCACCACTGATATAGTGGTTTTTTTCATGCTTTCTTCTACCTTAATATATTTCCCTGCTCTGTCTTGGAGAAGGAGCATGTTCTCGGGCGGATGCTTGGCCAGCGATCTCTTGAAATAAGGATCAGTCATCCCCTGTTGTAGGGCTATCATAGATACTTTCTCATCCAAGTCTGGTACCTTAAAGGCTTCCTTGGTGAAATGGTTCAAGTAGTCTATCAGGGATTCGTTCTTTCCCTACTCTAGACTCATGAGATAAGTCAAACTTTTTTTGTGCACTCTTCCGCTTATAAACTAGATTATGAAGGCCTTACTGAGTTCTTTAAAGGACCCAATGAAGTTAGGAGGTAATCAGCTATACCAATGTTGAGCCATGCCCCCTAGGGTTTGAGGAAAAGCCCTGTACTTGACAGCATCATTGATAGGTTATAATAACAAAGCATTCGAGAAAGTTCTTAAATGATTTGAAGGATCTCCCGCTCCATCATAAGTCTTGATGGTGGGCATCTTAAATTTCCTTGAGATGTTGGCATTCATGATCCCTTCGGTAAAGGGTGGTCTCGAATCATCAGGATCTCCGAGTGGTAGTAACTTAGTGGGATCAGCCCTTACAGTTTCCATCCTCCTATCTCGAGGGGTTCCATCTAGTTCTATTATGTTAGGGGCTTCACGCCTCGGGGCTAGCCTTGTGTCATGTCGACCTAAGATTTTCTTTAGCTCTTTGAGTTCAGCTTTGTAGGAAGTAATTTTCTGTTCTAGTATCCTACAGGACTGTGAATGTTAGCTCCCTACGGGTTTCTTGCCAGGCCTTCTCCTTCTAGGATTAATATCGGTGCCTTCAGAGCTTTCATCATCAGTTGAGTACGGTCTTGAGAAATCACCGACTCCTTCTCTATGCCCATAATTTCGTGGAGGTTCTAGCCCTCGGATGTAAGGAAGGGGATAAGCTTGGGAAAGTCCAAGCCTAGGTTGTGCAACAGTGCTACTAGGGATAACAACAGGGGAAATTTGTGTGTGAGGAGGAGCAGTAGCAATAAAAGGAGTTTGTACCATGCTCAACAGGAAGTATTATCTAATTGAAAAGCTAGGTAAAGCCATCCTGGAAAAGATGAAGAAGATAAGGGAGGCACCTCTTTAAGAAGAAAGGGATGATAGAATCAAAATTTGGAACCCTGAAGGAAGAAAGGTACTTCATGAACTATTCTACATGATGATTTACGAGGACAGAGAAGGCAGGGAAAAATGTATTGATATATGTCATGAGTTGGACAAACTGCCAAATCTGGAATTGAATTATCTTGCAAGCCAACTAGACTACAGGGTTGAGGATGAGAATATTTCGAAGGGATCCCTATATAGAAAGATGAAGGATAATGAAGATAAGATGAATGAGTCAAGGGGAAAAGAAAAAGGTAGAAGATTCAGACTCAACATCAAAGCTATCATAATTCATCTATTACTGGTATCTGATCACACTGTCTCAAAATTACTTTTGTCAATATTTTAATTCCTACTAGAATGAAAATGTTTCGGAGTTTTGTTATCATCAACAGAAAATTTATGCATATTTCACATATTCATAAATAGGGGGAGATTGTTAGGAATTATGAGATTTGATGATAACAAATTACTTAGAATTACAACAGGGATTTAGATTTCATTGTAACTGGTCAATGGATATATGACTTATAAATATCCATTCACTAGAAAACCAGTTATCAGTTGAGACTTGTTACTCAACTGATAAATTAGATAGTAGCATTTGATTTATGTTTCATTATCAATTGATTGTAATGGCTCGATGGATGCTGTGAAGTAGTCGACTGATGTTTATTGACTTCAATTTATAGCTTTCTCAATTGATATGAATAATGGCTAATCAACTGTAAATATTCCAAGTCAGAATTTTCACAAATGAAGTGATCAACAGATATTGAAATCGATGGATAAAGGCTATCGATGGATTAAGGCTATCGATGGATAAAGGCTATGAACGGATAAAGGCAATCAATGGATAAAGGCACCTCAATGGATAATGAATGAATGGATAACCTAATTATCCATTGATACATCAATTGATCGATGGATAACCTATTCATCGATGGATGAGCAAAAGAGGATCAACTGATAAGCTTAACAACAATTATCAGTCGATCAAAGTTTCCCAAATTAGTTAAAGACAAATGAAATGGGATCTTTATAGAAACTAAATCAATGGGAGACATTCATGTCAGGATTGTGAAGACTTTTAAGGCAACACAGTTTTCAAGGAATGAATCAAGACAAAGATATTTCCAGAACTAGGCAAAGTCTAATGAAAACTGTGAAAGTAACTAATTTCTATTTTCATGTAAATATTGTAAAATGTATTCTATGTTGGTATGAGTCGACAAAAAATAGAAGTTGAAGTGAACTACTATATATTGATTAGTAGTAAGGTGTAGAAGAAAAATCAAGAACTGAAGAAAATCACAATAGAAAGTTAGAAATTTTTTGTAGTGTTTTTTTTAGTTCAAATTACATTTTGTATGCAGCTTGGTAATTGTACCAAGGTTAATTGAAAGCAAAAGAGAATTGAGGTATTCTAGAACTTGAATTCAATTTCCTTCCAAACAAAGTATTATCTTTCCAAATCGGACCTATCAACAAGCGTTATGCTTGGGGAACTTAAATTAATTTCCGTTCCAGATATGGATAGGATTCTTCAAGGGACAGGAGAAAGTTTTTTTTTTTGGGCCTTTGATGTCGCCCGGTTAGCGTAAGAGGTCGATTGACACTGACCCAACGGAAAATTGTTTTTGGGCCTTTGATGTCGCCCGGTTAGCGTAAGAGGGCGATTGACACCGGCCCAGCGGATAAATATTTTAAGGCCCATGTGTTGCCTTGGGTGATGACCAGTTAGGATCATCCGTCTACTAGTAAAAAATTTCACGGTACTCTACGACTGATCATCGTGTACTGTGGTTGTGGTCCAGTATAGTCCCATTTCTTCCAATTGGAATTGGACATTTACACTATAACGAAAGCCAAGGTGCTAAGTTACTGATAGTGTTAATGAGAACTGTCGAACTATTATTGATTCTTTTCACAGTATATTGAACTGCTTGCTTATTGATACTCAAATGAATGGTACTATGTGGATGAGGCCATTGTGCTAAGTCATTGATTCTGTCAGTCTCAAAATTATGAACTTAAATTGTGGTATTGCAGTAACTTGAACTGCATTCTTATCATGAATATCTTCTTGTATCGTGAACTCTGATTCCTTTATTGTCGAGATATAATTGGTTATACTTCTTCACTCATATTGTAAGTTGTATACTTTTATTGTTGAATATCCAGTTGGGATAATTGTGGCTATCACCTTTTCCTTGAAATATTCTGATAAATAACTTGTTGAGCATTCGTTGGCTCATTCTTGCTTTTTGTAAACCTTATATCTTGCAGTAAGACTTGTCCAGGGGATGCAAAGGAAAAGGAGGCTCGAGCTTGAGTTAGTCAGGTTCAAGGCTTCTGCAGGCGGTGTAAGCTAGATAGGATTTCAGTTTAGAATCCTAATAATTATTGTAAAATATGCAAGGTATTAATAAATGTTGAAACATTGTTAACTCCTAATGTAACTTCAGGTAAAGGTTATATTAGTAGCATGAGATCCCGAGTTTATTACAGTTGGATTATAATAACTGTTATTATTTTAAGTTCATTTCCTGAGACTATAACTCGAGTTGTATATTTGTTTTGGGGTCATTGCTTCTATGTTGGATTGTTATAATTGTTAAAGCATGTGAGTATTAATTATTGTGGAAATTGGACAGTGGCAACCTAGATTCCTGACCCTGGATCTGGGGGTGTCACACCTATAATGCTAAGCTCTTATGAGAGAAGTTGGACCAAATACATAATACTGACTCTCAGGGTCTTGAAAAGTATTATGTGGCTAAGTTCCTTGATTTCATGCTGGTCGATACGAAATCCATGACTGAGCAGGTGCATGAGTTTGAGATGTTTGTCCATGCATTAAAAGAGTCCGTCATGGAATTTCCTGAAAAATTTCAAGTGATGTTCGTGATTGAAAAACTCCTAAAGTCATGGGAAGAGTTTGTTCTTTCCCTGAAAAGGCAGAAGGGAGAGATCATGTGGACTAACCTGATGTTAGATATCTTTATTCAGGAGCAACACAAGTCCAAACAGGAACATGTGATGCTTGCTGAAAGTGGGAGCACAAAGGTGAATGTAGTAACAGCTGGTATGAAAAGAAACATGAACACTAAGAAGAGTAACACTAAACCTGTTATAGGCAAAAACAAAGCTAAGAAACCGAATAAGAAATTAATGAAATTTGATGTGGTAGCTCAAGCAAATATTGTGCTTGGACTAGGAACCACTACGGAGCATGTGGCTAACATGATTATTGGTGAAGCTGGTGCTTCTGAAATCAATGATGAGTATGTTACCTACAATCAGTCCTACTATCCACTTATCTGTCTCATGAATGGTTGGTTGATATTGGAGCTAACGTGCACATCTGTGCTAATAAAACTTTATTTGTATCTTATCAACAAATTCATGGGAAGACAGTGATGATGGGGAATGCAAGTGTTGCACAAGTGCATGGAACGAGTAACCTGGAAAGACTTACTTACGACCATTCCTTCAGCATGAATGTCGTGGATGATTACCTGCAGCTCTTGCATCTGACTGACCGCAGTCTTGGAATCCGTCATCTTATAATCAAGAAAACGGCCAACAATCCACTTTTTAGCCCTAGCATCTTCGGTTTTATACTTATGTTCAAGAGATTCCCATAAGTCCTTTGCTGTTGACTTTGTGCAATACACGTTATACAATGTGTCAGCCAAGCTATTTCGCCTTAAACAAACTGTTAAAGAGAGAAGATAAGAAACGGAGGATGTCTCGAGTCCAGTGCGGAACTGTCTCCTTAAAGCTATTTTGCCTCTCATCGTATGTTTGAGTCGATAGCCTCCCAGGATAAAACGAGAACGCGATGATATCACGAAGAACAGCACCTTCAGCGAGCTTGAACAGAGCAAGAAAACTATCATCAGGAAGAGGACGGTTGTGTTTAGCGTTTAGGATAGAAGATCAACTTGAAACCTAAGACTGAATGAGATGAATATATAGACTGGGAAAACTTGGGCGCTACATAATTTCCTAAATTACCACGCGTTTTTCTTAATTAATCACGCGTTAATTAATAAAGGAAATCGGTTGTCAAAATCAATTCGTAATCAATTTTGAATTAATAATAATAATTATCATTAAAATAAAATAACGAATTATTATATTAAGCTAAAGCACAGTGAAAATTTGACAGCACACTTTGTCTCCGAGTTTACTGTTAGGAATTTCAACAATAACTTTGCAAAACTGGTCCGGATTTATTTGTTAGTATTGGTGTCCTAGAGACAATACTTTTAATGTTTTATTGAAAACAATTAAGGATTATGTTTTATGTGATTATTTAATTATTATTTATTATGTCTTTATTTACTGCGTTATAAATTGAAAGGATAATAAATGTCCTTGGAATATTAATACGTAATATATATCTTTAAGTATGTGACTTAAAAATGAGATTATATGAATAGTATTTTATTCCAAAAATTCCCTAGTCGAGTATTATTATTTAAGGACAATAATAATGCAATAAGACTAGTATGTTTGTTGACGGATGACCACATCTCATTGGTCATAGGTATGGTGATACTAAAGTCAAGAACATAAGTGTATGTATCAATACATGATACTGGAAAGACCCGCCGTGAGATTCTACATGTTAATAAGTGTCATAAGAAATCTTACTGTGATAATGATGTAATGATCCTCTGACTTGAAATCATTATATTTCTATACGAGAATTAATATACTTTGATTACACTCAAAGTTACCTTTAACCGGGTAATGATAAAGGTGTACATTAGGTATGCTATGAATCGTATAAGGAATATGAATGATAGATATAGGATTTAACCCTCCAATTCGAGGAGTGATATTATTGGCCTCTTGATTGAGTGAGACTATGAAATGCATGGCCATGCTCAAATATTGATTTGTTTAAATAGTCTACTCATTGATCAAGGAAACCGAGATTAAACGTTGAAGAGGATGACACTATACATGCCTCGAGTTTGATCTATAATATAAGGTTAAAGGGATTATATTACATGGAACATTATTCACGAAAGGTTTAATTGAATCACCAATTATTATTGTTACTTGGGTAACAATGATGTATTACTAGATGCCGCTCATTGTTTATAATTTTATTATTAGATAATAAAATTATTGCCAACGTAATAATAACCTAAAGGGTCACACACAAAGAACGTCAAAACGGAGGTTTATTTAAATTACAAATTTAAATATATTATTGTTTATTCGAATTTAATTATTGAATTAATTAAGTGGGACTTGATTAATTATATTAGAATTCGGATTTAATAAGTATTATTATTATTCGAGTTTAATTATTGAATTAATTAAGTGGGACTTGATTAATTATATTAGAATTCCGATTTAATAATAATAATAACCCAAAGTCATAATGGGTTTTGGAAACCACATGGATTAGGGTTAGGCTCAAAATCTCTCTCTCCCCTATATATACATTATGATATATAGTATTAGGGTTTAATCATCAAATTTCGTTTTTAGAGAAAAACTCTAGCTGCTCAACATCAAGAGAGGCTAGAGAAAGAGAGAGAGAGAGAGAGGCAAAAAATTCGGCTAGTACCGACTCCGGTGATCGTAGGACGATCGGGCGTTCGTGTGGACTTCTTTAGAGAGCAAATCTTTGCAACAAAGGACTGCTGTGATTCATCTTTCTGGACCTCCATTAAATAGCATACGAAAGCTTTGTTAAGGTACATACTTCTTCACCATAATCATCCAACGTTATACATGGATCCTGCGATTGGGTTTTGATTTTTTTTATTGTTTTTACGTTAATTCCGCTGCGTTTTCATGCCCGAAACCCTTCAATGGCATCAGAGCTACGTGTATAATGGGATGATTTGGTTATGTGTTTAACAGTTTTTCGATGTATGTAAACATATATATGATATGCCATGACTATATATTGATATATATGTTTTATATGATTTTGAATATATGATATTCATGTGTTGTATAATCATGGGATGATTGTGTGTATTGCTGTATGTATATGATACATGTTTGTATGTAGATTTTCTGAAATCTGTGTCCAGTGTCCGATTTTCGCAAACGATATGTCTTTGCTGACTGGAATCGTGTCACTGAGCAATACTGACAAAGTTAGCTTCGCGTTTGTAAGCCGTTTGACGACGTTAGAGGCCCCGAAATGGCGATTTATTATTTTCTGAAATTTATTTGATTTTCTGAAATTTTGAAATTTATTATATATGATTATATGATATGGTTATATAATCTGAGATATATTACATGTGTTATGTGATAACATGGTGGATGGTTATGGCCTAAAGACCCATAGGATAGTGGTTTTGTTTTATGGTTTTGGTTTCTAAATACGACTTGCATGTCGTTTATTCATTGTAATTGTTAATCTCGAATGTAACTCGAGTTCTTCTTGTAATTTCATTAGAATAGATTTATTTATTATTCAATGTAATTGTTCAATGGAGACTTGGAAGCAAGGAAGCTAGGAGGCAATCCAGATGATGGAGCAATGAAGAAGATAAAGACATGTAATAGTGTAGTATTTGAAACCACCATAGATTGACCTTGATAATTTCATAGCTTGGAAATATCACATAGGATGGGGCCATAACCAAACACGTTTAATTTATGCACAATACATATATGTATATGAATGCATGTGTAGATATGTATGTGTTGGAATGATGTATGTATTAGATACGACACCCATGCCATGTCTGCTCAAGAAAGATAAAATCTGTAACGATTCAAGATTTTAAAATTAACAAACGATCATGAGATTCTTGTGTTTATGAAATATGGATTTTTAAAACACGGAATTAAATATTGATTTTTGATATCTATAACTGGGATTTTCTGACAAAAACGGATATGCGTATTCGTAAGGCTGATGGGTTTTAAGTGTGACCACTCGTATCCTCCATCTACCTGGGAAATGAATAATTTAAGATGTCAATTTGAAATATTTGGTTCAAGGAAAAATTGAGGATCTCTTTATGATGTGATCATGATCGTTATAAATTTTCTAAACCCCTTAACAAAATATTAAGTTTTACTCGGATGCTTTCCAATGAATGAACACTCATCGAATCCTAGATCGATTAGGGGAAGGACTGTCAGTGGCAAGGGACTCCTATCTATCGTGGTGAGATGCGACGAATATAAACAGTTATATTCGGCCGTTGTATCATTGGGTCTAACTTAACTGAGTCGTCATAATAAGGTGAAAATAAACGGTTATATTCAACCATTATGAACTTAGAAGCATAGAGTTTGGTTAAAAGTTTATTAGATAGATAAGATCAATCGTTGTTCACCAAACTATACAAGAATTATATATGATATAATTGACAACTGTTGTTTACCTAAATAATCATTTTTTAAGGACTTCCAGTGGTTGACTTAGGACATGACGAAATATGGATCTTGGCTCACTAGAAAGAATTATGGGATATACTTTCCAAATTAATAGTAAGGGCTATTAATTTGATAAAAATAGTGGGAGATATATTATGAATATATCATAATCATTTGAACATAATAAATAACTCAGACAATCTAATATTTATTTTATGCATTTTAAACATTGTAGATATTTAAATGGAAAACAATACAAATACTTTCTCCGTACGAGCAACCCTTGAGAAGGACAAGCTGACAGTAACTAACTTCCTGAATTGGTATAGGAATTTGAGGATTGTCCTCAGGCAAGAGCGTAAGCTCCATGTCATTGAAATTCCTTCACCTGCTCCTCCTGCTGAGAATGCAACTCGCGTTCAGCAAAATGCTTATCAGAAGCATATTGATGATGTGAATGATATTGCATGTCTCATGCTGGTAACCATGAGTATTGAGCTTCAAAAACAACATGAGCATATGGATGCTTATGAGATGATTGAACACCTTCAAAGAATGTTTGAGGGACAAGCTCGTCAAGAAAGGTTCGACACGAGCAAAGCACTGGATGCTTGCAAACAGGGATAACGTGAACCTGTTGAACCACATGTTCTGAAGATGATAGGTTATATTGAGTATCTTGATACTTTGGGTTTCCCGATTGGTTTGGAAGCTCAAATTGACTTAATCTTACAATCTTTGAACCGCAACTATACTCATTTTGTTATGAACTACAATATGAATGAGATAGACAAAACACCCACTAAATTGTTGGCCATGTTACGAACTACTGAAACCAATATGAAAAGGCTGAACCTGCTGCCATGTTGATGGTAGATAACAAAGGTAAGGCTAATAGGAAAGGCAAATGGAAGGGAAAGAAGAAGATTGGATCTGCTTCTGGTCCCAAGCCAAAGACTAATCCCAAACAGGCTTTAAAGCCTAAGGGTGTTGTTGCAAATGGTGATTGTCACTACTATGGTAAACCAGGTCATTGGAAGAGAAACTGTCATGCTTATTTGGAGGATCTGAAGAAGAAGAAGGCTGGTCAAGCTTCTGATTCAGGCTAGTAATTTTTAAATTGCTTTGTTTTGTTTTTAAATATTAGTCTTCAATCCATAGTTTAAATAGTTCTCTTCAATATATATTTCCGAACACAAAAATCTATCAAAGTACAAACTTGAATCTGCAAGAATTCTGTAAAATTCTTAAGTTGGTATTCAACCCCCCCTACAAACTTCTTGTACTTTAGGGAAAATAACAACGAGTTAATTTGATGTGATTCTTTCCAGCAAGTTACTATTCTTTTCTATCTTCCTACGTAAATAGGTATTAGACTACAATTCAATAACAAATTTATTTAGAGTTTTTAAATCATAATAATTTTTTAATACATAAATAAAATCGAGTAAACATGGTTGTAAGTGATATTTATGATTTAGTTCTTCTAAAACTTTGTGATAAATGATTAAGATCAATTTCTGAAGAATATATTTCGTTACAATATTTAACATCAAACATCAAATTGCCTATGAAGAAATGGGTTATGAAGAAATTCGAAATGCACCTCGAGTTAATACTCTACCTAAATGCAAGCTCAAAGACTAAATACTTGATTTAGCCATCGGTTTTATGCCGGCCACTATGCTACTAACTAAAATAACAATAAATGGAACCCTTTGAATGGCATATTATTCCTGATTCGGTTCTTATATTTTAGTTTTGTGGTTTTTCATGTCCATCATAATTTTTATTGTGAAATCTCAACTAATGACTTGTATTTTTTTGGAAAGTTTTAAAACAAGGCAAATGGAAAAGTCAATATCACAAGGGTACCATATATAATTTTTTATAAAAGTTTAAACCAAGTTAACGTTTCTATAAAGTTTGGATGACGGAAGGGTAACATGTGGAACAAATCATAACCTCATTGGTACCATATGTAGCAGTGAAAAATATGATGGTACCAAACAGAAAAGCCAATACCATAAGGGTACCATATTGAATTTCCCTTATTACGAATATCATACCAATAATGATTTTAGATTTCCATATAAACTAGCGGCACCTGATGTGCATCATTGAAATGTAGAGAACTATCATTTTCCTCCATTACACATTTACCCAAGTTTTGAATTATATGTGGCATGCTTCTGTTTAATGGATTTATTGAATGTTTATGCCTTTATATTGGCATGCGTACCGCCGTATCTCCTCGCAAGCGTAGATGCATAGACCAACGAAAATAAGAATTTGGTTAGTTCCTAACCTCTCCTTATAATAAGGTTACTGCCACTATTTTTGTGTTTCAGATTGGGGCAATCAATAGTATGTTTTCCAGTAACCTTTGACTTTAGACCAGTTACATTTCCATATAGTCCACACCAACACAGTATTAGACACTGGTTCCCAGGAACAAATTTGTGGATTTTGTCTGGCGTAAGTATAGGCCGCAAAATTTACCGACAGACATATCGGAACTAGTCCAAAGGGTTATTCCCTCTATTGTGGCAAGGGAAAGGTGCAATTACCATTTTTGAGAGAAACTCCCCTGGAGCTGAATGAACTTTTGGTGGCTGTTGGTCAGCATGGTGTAATGTTTCATAGAAATGCGCATATCTATAAAAATATGTTTGCATTTTGTTCTTTCGGAGGGGAGGTTGATTCAGTGAACAACAGCGGGGCGTCATATGCTTTTCCCGTACCTAGCCAGATATACCATAATTTCGGTAGCTTAGTGCAGTCGCCTGGATGTACATCTAAATTTGCTCAATTATACATGTATGGCCAACAGGTAATAGAACATCGGTTGAATTTCTCCCATAACAAAGATATCCCTGATGTAACCACTGTAACCGCATTGTGGCAAATGTTCACCCGTGAAAATATCTTGGTCGGCTTATTCAGACAGGTGTGAGAAAGATTAAGCAATGTGGATATTGCTCCCTCTCATGTAAGGCTATTAGAAAGGTGTGCTATGGATGACCGTTTTATCAATATACTTACACAAAATGACTTTGAATTTGCAGGCCTGATAGAGGATAACGACTTTGTAAATCACAGGGATATAGTGGTTCATAAAGAAAGACTTGGGTTGCAGCGTACAAGTGAATTGCATCCATCTTACATGCTACTTCAGTACCCATTATTGTTTCCATATAGGGAAGATGGTTACAGGAAGAATATCAAGCACCGCAATCGGGATGGTTTATGCCAGAAGGATAACACCGTGAGCATGCGTGAATATTACGTGTCTAGGAACCAATATCATCATTCTGAGGGTCATACATTAATAAGGGGAGGTAGAGTTTTCTGGCAATTTCTGGTTGACACTTGGTGCTCAGTTGAGAGCGGTAGACTATGCTGGGTGCCTAAACATCAATCCATCATTAGATCAGACTTGTATAATAATGTAGTTGACAACCTAACGTGTGGTGATGTGATGTCCGCTGATATATGAAAGCGTATTATTCTCCCATCAAGTTTTACTAGGGGAAATAAATACATGAAGTAAAATTTTCAGGATTTCTTGGCTGTCTATAAAGAGTATGGTCATCCTAAATTATTTATCACCTTTACATGTAATCCAAAATGGGAAGAGATCCAGAGATCAGTTCACACTTCCGGCTCTTATGGACCCTCTCTACGTCCTGATATTATTGCTCGAGTGTTTAAAATGAAACTTGAAGCGATGATTTTGGATTTTACGAACAAAAGTGTATTGGGCCTTGTTCTTGCAGGTAATCTTGCATCGCCTAACGTTACATGTACCGCACCACACTGTTATAGCTATAACTATTGCTCTGTTGATATTTTGTGGGTATGCATATACTGTTACAGAGGTTAGGCATTGGAAAATTGGATAAAACTGAAGCAACAAGGATGCATTTATCGTTTAGAAAATTCATCATGATGATTATTTAAATCGTGCTCTCGCTCATGTCACGCCTCAATTTAAATTTTTAATAAAACATGTCCTCAAACACATATGCCATTGATTTCATAAAAATTATGCATTTCAGCCGTTTATGTATAGCTTATAGACTAGACTAAAGGACCACCTGCTTAATAAAAACTTGCTAATTAGTTTGCTTCCCCATGAATTTATTGTATTTGCTCAGTTGCATCCCAACATATTTTAGTTTTCCTTAAAAATTTACATCCGTGTTAAAAAAATTATTAAACTTATATATTAAGCCCAAAAGAGGGCAGTTGCTAAAAACCTGCAACCCAATTGGTTTATTAGTGGAATAACTTTCGACAAGAATCCAAAATTTTATATTTATAATTGGAATGAACAAGGTAATAAGTTTCTAGTTGATTACGTCTTTTATAGTGATACATGTTATAGTTGTTGATGCCATCATATTTTAGTTTGTCCTTAAAAATTTACATACCTATTAATAAATTATTAAATTTATATATTAAGCCTAAAAGAGGGTAGTTGTCAATAAAAGGCAACCCAACTGGTTTATTAGTGGAATAACTTCAGACAAGAGTCTAAAATACTATTTTTATAATTGGAATGAACAAGGTAATAAGTTTTTGGTTGACTATATCTTTTATAGTGATACATGTTATGATTGTTGGTGACATTTGTTTCCCTAAATTTTTTACAGTGGTTTACACACTTAAATTTCAAAAATGTGGCCTTTCGCATGCTCACATTGTCTTGTGGTTGGATGACGAAGACAAACTCATTACACCAGAACAAATCGATAATTTGATATGCGCTACCAGATTGCAAGATTGATCCAATAGGTTATAAGGCAGTCTCCCAATTGATGATGCATGGACCGTGTGGAGCAGCTAATCCTAAATGCCCATGTATGTCTAACGGTAGGTGCACAAAACTTTACCCTAAGGCCTTTATTCACAACACCGTTATAGGTGAGGATGGATATGCTTTGTGTAGACACATGGATAATAAAAGGACCGTGAAATGTAACAGAATACATCTCGACAACAGGTACTAAATTATAAGTATGCTCATCATACAGGCATGTTAAAAATAATGTTATTCAAAATGACATTATATCCACATTGCCTATCTTACTATTCAAATTCTTTGACATTCATTGGGACCTAATATTAACCTTAAAATTATGTGTTATTAATTCACGACCATCATATCATAGGTTTGTTTTGCCATACCATCGTGGCCTTCTTGTTAAATATTATGGTCACATTAATGTTGAATGGTGTAATCGGTCCTTATCTATCAAATATTTATTTAAATATATCAGTAAGGGCCCTGATACAGCCACCATTATTTTGGAACGAGATACATAAACCACATCCAACAATGATGATGAAACAGTTGCTGTTATGAGCCATAATGCATATGAGTTGGCCAAATATTTATCATGCTGGTGTGTCCCGTCGACGGAGGCATGTTGGTGCCTTTTTGAGTTCTTTATCCATCACAAAGAACCCTTTGTGTAGCGATTATTTTTCCACCTTGAGAATTAGCAGGAAGTCAGATTTTATAATAATGAGACCTTGCGGGAGGTTGTACGGAGGGTAAATCCAGATGGTACTATGTTATTACAATGGTTGATAAACAATCGATTTGCTGAAGAAACCTGCCACATGACATTTGTCAAATATCCAACAATGTTCCGTTGGGAATCATTAACATGACTGTTACAGGATGCCGTGAGGAACCCAAATGTGATAGCAGGTACTCTTTCCCTTAATTAAGTCATTTCAAATGTTTTGTTTGATTCTGGAGCAACCAAATCTTTTATATCTCGGGATTTGGCATACAAACTAAACCTTAAAGTTGAAGCGTTAAAAAAATGGTTAATGGTAGATATAACTAACCGTGAGATAATTCTTGTTAGTCAGATTCACTTGAATTGCAATATAGAATTAGAGGGTCGACACTTTCGTGCAGACTTAATCCCTTTCACGTTAGGTGAATTTGACGTTATTTTAGGAATGGATTGGTTGGCAAGAAACGATGCTCAGATTGATTATGAAGGGAAGAAAGTGAAGTTGAAAGGGGCCGAAAATGGGGAAGTTATGTTTAAGGGACAACGATAAAACGGAAAAATTATAATCATTGTCCAAACTAAGAGGTTATTACGAAAAGGAAGTGAGGCCTATTTGGCCTATGTAATAGACACCAAACGCGAGACTCCTAAGTTGCAAGAAATTGAAGTTGTTAATGAGTTTCAAGATATATTTCTGGAAGACCTTCCAGGGTTACCACTCAATCGAGAAATTGAGTTTATTATAGAATTAGCCCCTGGCACGATGTCAGTTTCTAAGGCACCATACCGATTAGCCCCGGTCGAGATGAAGGAACTAGTCGCTCAGTTGTAAGAGCTATTGGATAAAGGAATGATTAGACCTAGTGTGTCACCATGGGGTGCACCAGTGCTGTTTGTGAAGAAAAAGGATGGTAGCATGAGGTTGTGCATAGATTACCGAGAGCTAAACAAGGTAACCATTAAGAATATGTATCATCTTGAAGGAATTTATGCACCAGCGGAAGCATTGAATAACATTTATTTGCATATATTCCTATGTATACATACATATTGATACAAAACTATTTTATAAATTGAAGAATACTTCGATTGCTTATTAAACTAGTTTCAAATAGCCCACGGCTATAGCACGTAACGACCATAAGATTCCAATTCATCATAAACATATCATGTTATAAACAAGTATCTCTTCTTTCGGAAACAACGCCCTCGGCTGTAGCACGAAACGACAGAGTTTCAAAAATAAGAAATACTTTCTATTATGTTGGAAGGCTATGACCAACACAAGCCCTTTGTGTTTTTTGGCCAATTACTACTTGATATTCCTTATATTTTAGGGGATTATATTATGTTACAATCATAATCATATTATAAAGAGATTCTTTTAGATTAGATTAAATATTTCAAATCAACTATTGATACTTGGAGTCATCCCAGGACAGGGGTGGAGCATTGTCAAGAGGCGTCTCTTAATAACCCCTTTTCTTACAGATAGAACATCTGTTGTTTGACAGAATCATCCTTTCACTTAAGTTGAAAATTCATATTCAATCACGTATTTCATAAACACAAAAATCTCATGATTGTATTCATAATATGTAAATAAAGGTCACGAAACAACTTCACTATTCTAGATTGTCTAACATACGCCTTATGTTAATTAAGTTCACCTAAATCTATCATCTCATGATAATTCAAGCATATATCACATATATATAATCACGAATAAACATAAGGTAGGCATGTTAAATCATATATTACAACATATAAGCATTATACATCTCCATGTATCACATGGTGTAATTAAAAGTAACTTAAAACAGTTAAAACTTGCTTTAAAACACTTTTGGAAGCTCTAAGATGTCCGAAACAATTTCAGAAAAATTATTGTAATATACCATTAGAACCGTCTCGGAAAAACGAATCCAACGGTATATTACACGCCCCATTCTGAGCTCCCACGCGCCCGCACGCGCCCCGACAAGTTTATGCCCGCATCCCCATGGGCGCACGCGCGTCAGGCGCATGCAAGACACCCTGTCACGCATCTCGGGTATGCGTTATAAGCCAAAAACCCTTTTTTTAGCTTGTAACGTATGAGCAGAATGCGTTACACCTTTTTTTTTCCAGATATTATTATTTATTTACGAATTAATTAAAAACAATTTTAAAAATCCATAATAAATAATCTATTGCTCAGAAAAATATTCTAAAAATACCTGGACGATCTACAACACTTGTAGAACACATGAAAAATATAAAATAAATTTTGAGGAACAGTAATGAATTAATCATAATTAAATCATTATTATTGCTTTCAAAATTCATAATAAATATTCTACGCATCAGAAAATTATGAAAAATTAACTGGACTATCTACAACACATATAGAACCCAGGAAAATTATCAAAACAATTTTGACGAACAGTATCATATTAATCATAATTAAAACATGATATTGCTTGTATAAATCATAATAAATACATACATGCTAATAAAATTCTGAAACTTGACCACGAATCTATATGCATACAACCTATGCTCTGATACCATTGAAGGAATTTATGCACCAGCGGAAGCATTGAATAACATTTATTTTCATATATTCCTATGTATACATACATATAGATACAAAACTATTTTATAAATTGAAGAATACATCGATTGCTTTCCGGCAACAGCTAGAGAAGATCTTGTTCTTCAATCCTTGCAATCACCCCTCAAGTGTGAAGTGCTCTAAAGATATCCACCAAGAATCAAACTAAAAGATGAAGGAGGAGGCTAGAGAGGAAATTAGGGTTGCCTCCCTTTTAAAATATTTCTCACAAATATTAGGGTTCTTTTATTAGGGTTTATAATCCTATATTTATAGGCAAATATCTCAGCTGAGATATTTTCTATAAATATCTTATTATTAATTCTCTTTTTAATTAATTAATCTTATTAATTAATTAGTTAATGATTAAAACTATTTTAATCATTAATTCCTTTTTCTAAACTCTTTTAGAAAATTATTCTCTCTTCATATTTAATTACTTTAATTAAATATTTAATTAATAATATTAAGATCTTATCTTAAATAATTTATAATCAATTAAATCTCATTTAATTAATTTATAAAATTTGCTAAGTAATTATTTATTTCATAAATAAATAATGACTAGCTATTATTAATTATTCCTTCATCTATAATTTAATCTCTTTTATGGTGTGACTCTTTAGGTTCAATATTAAGCCGGTAGTAGAAATAAATAATAATAAATATTTTATTTATTATTTATATGAATTCTATTAATTCATTAAATATAATTAATCTGATTAATTATATTTATTCTACATCGTGAGTGATGCTTCTCAACATATCGCGACTATCCAGATAATACGAAATCATTGCTTAGAATACTTAGAACCTGTCAGTAATTAGTTACTGTATAATTAATTCCTTCTACCCTTCAATATCCCGATTAAATACAAGGCATGGAACTTGTGTCAAGCCTATCTAATTTAATCATATGATTTCTTATTCATAATGCAAAGTTCCTTTTAATGCAAATTAGAAACTCTTTCTAATTTCATTCACTCTGGCCAGAGATTCCTGAACTTGTATATCTAAGAATAACATAGGATATTCACTTCCTTTACTGGAAGGGGCAGATCCTTTATTGATCCGTTAACTATCTCCATACACAAATCACTATGCCCAGAATGGACCTAATGAATGTCCTAGAGACTAAGGACTAAACCAAAGCATAAATCATTGTGTACGAGATTACTCTAACGATCTCAAGTCTAAGGATACTTGTACAACTATTTACTTAATAAACAACTATCGACACGTGAGTAAACTCCATTAGTTGTTCTACTTATCGAGTCATGTTCAGTGAAATTATTCCTTAATAAGCACCTACATACTAGATATAGTGTCACCACATAAATGTCTATGAGAACAGACATCCTCCTAAGAGAGCTAGCATAGTATGTACTGATCTTTACGGATTTACCAATTTCCAATTAGTTATCCTATGATCAGGAACTGTTCAAGTCTAAAGCTATTATCTTCTAGATCTCATTATTACAATCTCATTATAATTCTAGAAGCTTTGCTCTAAATTATGGAACATCTTTTTTAATACGCTTCAAATAGATTAAGCCCGTAACATAACAAATAAATATTTTATTATTATCAAATGAAATTAAATAAGAGTAGCAGAAAGTTTTTCCTAACTCATCATACATGATTGGTTTTAGGTTAAACACTTTCACATCTACCCCGGATTGATGACTTGTTTGACCAATTAGAAGGTGAAATTTATTTTTCGAAGATAGACTTGCGAACCGGATACAACCAACTGAAAATCAAGCCAAAGAATATACCAAAGACTGCATTTCACACTAGGTATGGCCACTATGAGTTTCTAATAATGTCATTCGGGCTAACTAATGCACCCACAACTGTGATTCCCCCAAATCCGGGGTCAGGGGTTTGAGTCGCCACGTCATCATCCAATCATTTACAACCTGCAATAACTCAATAATCCAATGAAATCACATCGTAGACCCCTCTCTCTCACATACACATAAGTTAGAGTCTTAGAAACGATATACAATGAGTCCTTGAAGGATTATATGAACAAGTTCATAAAGGAAGCCTTGAAGGTTCCTGATCTAGACAAGAAGGTAGCTATGATAGCCTTACATCAAGGGACTTCTGACGAAAATTTCAGGAGATCATTAGCCAAGAGCGCCCCAGAGAGTATGAATGAGCTCCAGGAGAGAGCTAGAAAGTATATAAAGGCTGAGGAAAGTATGAGGAAAGCCCAAGGGTTTCAAGCCTCGAGCACCTACTCTAAGAAGTGACCCAGCGATACAGAGTATACTATCGATACCCAGTACGCAAAGAATGGTGATGTTAGCGACTCCAAGAAGAAAGGATGATCCAGGTTCACCGATTATGTGAGGCTAAATACTGCCCAAAGCCAAATACTGATGGATATCGAGAAGGGTAAAGACCTTCGATAGCCGAAGCCACTAAGGACTGATCTTGAAAAGAGAAATAAGAATGCATACAGCCAGTTCAATAGGGATGTGGGACACAACACTGATGACTGTCGTCAGTTGAAAGATGAGATATAGTTTTTGATTAGGAGAGGAAAGTTGGAAAAGTACACCAATGAGGGTGCTAGACATGACAGAGGTCACAATGACAAATGAAGGAACTCAGACCCCAAAGAAAGAAATAATCAGCCACGAGGGCCTGTGATTAACGTAATTTCAAGAGGACCAACCCCGACAGGTAACTCCCGAAACTTCATGAAGGCATATGCCCGAAAGGTAATGAGCATCGTAGGAGAATCTCCTAAGAGAGCAAGGACTGAGGTCTCCTTGTCATTTGACAATTCTGACCTAGAAGGGATAAGATTCCCCCACGATGATCCCTTGGTAATCACCTATGTCATGGGAAACTCTCCGGTGAAAAGAGTCTTAGTAGATGGTGGATTGTCCGTAGACATCCTATTTTATGAGGCCTTTGTGAAGATGGGATATAACGATTCACAACTGACCCCCTCCAACATGCCTATCTATGGCTTTAATGGAGTGGAATCTCGGATAGAGGGAATTATACAATTACCCATGACTATGAGCGAAGAACCTCGACAGTCTACTCAAATGCTGAATTTTCACATTATCAAGGCAAGCACCACCTATAATGCGATCCTTTGCAGGACTTGGCTGCATGCCTTCAAGGCGATAGCCTCTACATACCATCTGAAGCTCAAATTCCCGACTAGTAATGGAGTGGGAGAAGAGAAAGGAGATCAAAAAATGGCCATGAGGTGTTATGTGGCCGCCTTAAAGCCTAGTGGCACTAGGGGCAGATTCTACCTATCGAAGACATGGATGTCAGGGATCAAGAAGAAAGGAGGGGTAAGCTCGCAGAAGACTTGGAGCCTGCTCCTTTGGATCCTCTGAACCACGAGAAGGTGATATATGTGGTGACTTCACTCCCCAAGGACCTGAAAGAACAGCTGGTTCAATTCTTGCAAGATAACAGAGATGTTTTTGCTTGGACAACAACAGACATGCCAGGGATAGACCCCAAGCTTATAACGTATCAATTGAATGTGAATCCTGGAAGGACATCAGTCAAGCAGAAGAAAAAAAGTTTTGCTCCTGAAAGACAAGAGGCCATTAAGAAAGAAGTAGAAAAATTGTTGGAAGCCGGGTTTATTGAAGAAATTCAATTTCCTTAATGGCTAGTTAACCCTGTGATTGTCAGGAAGAGCAATGGAAAGTGTAGAATGTGCGTGGAATTCACAGATTTGAATGATACATGTCCTAAGGACTGTTTCTCATTGACAATGATGGACATGTTGATAGATGCCACAGCTGGGCACGAGATGCTTAGTTTACTGGATGGATTTAATGGCTACAACCAGATTAAAATACACCCCGATGACATCCCTAAGGTATCATTCATCACTAACTTTGGTGTTTTTTGTTATCTAGTTATGACTTTTGGGGTTAAGAATGCAGGAGCCACATATCAAAGGCTTGTGAATAAAATTTTCAAGCACCTCATCTGTAAGACTATGGAAATCTACATTGACGATATGTTGGTCAAAAGCCTAGACAAGGACGATCATCTTGAGCACCTAAAGGAGGCATTTGAAGTCCTGAGAGCTCGCAAGATGATGTTGAACCCGACCAAGTGTGCCTTTCGTGTAGGTTTTGGGAAATTTTTAGGCCTGATGGTCTCCAAAAGAGGCATTGAGGCCAATCCCGATAAGATTCAAGAAATCTTGGACATGGAGCCCCCCAAAATAGTAAAGGATGTCCAAAAGCTCACAGGAAGGATAGCATCCCTAGGGCGTTTCATATCCAAATCGGGAGAAAAATGCCTACCATTCTACAAGGCCCTCAAAAAGGTGAAGAACTTTAAATGGAATGACGAGAGTCAAGCAGCTTTTGAAGAGCTGAAGAAATATATGGCTCAGCTGCCCTGGCTTGCCAAGCGCATGTTATTGAAGTCTTGATAGACCACCCCCTGAAAAACATACTGCACAGCCCCAAGGCTAGTGGGAGGCTGATCAAATGGGCTATTGAGCTTGGAGAGTTTGAAATCAAGTACAAGCCAAAAAACAGTGATCAAAGCTCAAGCTCTAGCTGGCTTTGTGGTTGAATGTACCATTCCCAACCAAAAAGTCGGAGGGCGGAAAGAGGATAAAGAAATTGGAAAGAAGAAGGAAAAAGTGAAGGAACTCACAAAATACTGGCTATTCTTTTTTGACGGATCTTTAAAAATGAGCACTAACGGAGCTGGCTTGGTTTTGCAAAGCCCTGATGGGTTTGTTATCGAGTATGCAATCAAGTTGGATTTCCCCACTACAAATAACGAAGCAAAAAGCTTTGATAGATGGACTTGGTCTGGCCAGACCCACGAGGGTGAACAAGTTGAAGATATATGGCGATTCAAGGCTAGTAATCTCTCAAGTAAATGGGGAGTTTGAGGTCCGAGAAGAGACTATGACAAAATATTTGAGAATTGTTAAAGCTTAAGCTACGCAATTTGAAGAATGTCACTTTGAATATATTCCGAGAGAGGAGAATGTGAAGGTTGATGCCTTACCTAAGTTCGTATCATTACAAAGTGAGGGTTGTTCTGGCAGTGTTTATTTTTAAGGCTTGAAGACCCCAAGCATTAACGCTAAACTAGTAGCCCCGATTGGGCTGGGAGCATGTTGGATGGATCCCATCAAGCTCTACTTGGAAACGGGAAAGACACCAACCGACCCCATGGATGCACGCAAGCTATCGGTGAGAGCCTTGAAGTATGCCCTCATAAAGGGAATACTTTATAAGAAATCGTATGTAATACCCTACTTGAAGTGTCTGAGACCCCGTGAGGCTGAAGCTGCCCTAAAGGAAGTTCATGAAGATATATGTGGCCAACACCTTGGAAGCAGGGCTCATGCTCATAAAGTCATAAGACTGGGATTCTATTGGCCTAAGATGCTTAGAGATGCTAAACCTTATGTTAAGAAATGTGATTGCTGCCAAAAGTTTGCGCCCATCGTTAGGCAGCCAACTGAGATGCTGACATCTATTAACTCTCCACTCCCCTTTGTAATGTGGAGAATGGATATCTTAGGCCCATTTCCTATGGCCAATGCATAGAGGAAGTTTCTCATCATCGCCATCGACTACTTCACTAAGTGGATAGAAGCGAAGCCCCTGGCCAAGACTGATACTAAGAATGTGACTCAATTCTTCTGGGAGAATGTTATATGCAGGTATGGGTTGCCCCGAATCCTGGTGATGGACAATGGGACTCAGTTTAACAACAAGGACTTCATAGAGTACTGTGGAAACTACAACATTGAACTACGCTTCACTTCAGTAGCTCATCCACAATCAAATGGACAAGCTGAAATTGCCAACAGAATTATCCTAGATGGACTTAAGAAGAGGATTGAATGCTCCCAAGGGACTTGGGTTGATGAATTGTTTCCAATCTTATAGGCATACAAAAATACTTGTAAAGATTCAACATGGACTACACCTTTTCAACTAGCCTACGGGGCTGAGGCAGTGGTGCCCGTCGAAATTACTCAGACGTCACCAAGAGTGTAGAAGTTTCAGATTGACACCAATGAGGAAGGCACGAAGTTGTCTCTAGAACTGATAGATGAACTGCGTGACAAAGCCAATTCTAGAATAGTGGCAAACCAGAAGAAAGCTTCATTCTACTACAACCCTGGAGTGAAGGAAATGTTCTTTCACAAAGGAGACTTAGTCCTGTGAAATATCGAGGCATCTGGAGTTGGTCCAAAGGGCAAGTTATCTTCAAAATTGGAAGGACCATATCAAGTGAAGGAAGTCACAGGACAGGGTGCGTATAAGCTCCAAACCCTTGAAGGGTTTGAAATCCCAAGAAGTTGGAATGCAGCCAACTTGAGAATTTATTATGTTTAAGTTTTCGACTTTGATTTTCAAAAATGTTTAAATATCGGTTTATTAGCCTCGAAGGCATGATATGTTTTTAATACTAAGTTACATTGAAATTTTGATAAATTTCAAAAAATGTTTTATGTTATCCTTATATAACGTTGGTCATTTTCACTAAGTCTCTTACAAGCCTCGCAAGTATTTCTTATTTATGTTCGAGTTAAACATGAAAAACAAGCAAAACAAAGGCAGAAAGTAAAAAGGCAGGAATGTGAAGAAACATGATTACATAAATAAAAGCCTGAAGGCCAAATGTTTTTACACTTGATTCTTCCCCTGAAGACTCCTCCCCGCTAGACGAAGACGAATCTTCTCCGTCTTCACTTGATTCTTCTTCCAAAGAACTTTCTTCCATTGGTTTTTGGGGAGTCGTCTCGGGAATAGCTTGCTGAGGGGAAGGAGTGAGGCTAGGCTCGCGAGCCCTTTTCTTGAGTCTCAATCAACCACTTTAGGGCATCGGCTGACAGAGGACTTTGGAAGTCCACCTTAAGGTCGAACAGACCCGGATGTTTCTCCAGCACCGCCTTCAGTACCTCATTCCACCCGATTATGTAGTTGGCAGGAAAAAAGAGGTCTTCATGCTGTAATATTAAGTCCTGATATTCCTCCGAGGCCAAATACATGTCGATGATCGCGTTTTTATCGGCCTGGAGTTCAACAATTTCGGCATGAGCTTGTTTCAGGAGCTCCTCTTTCTCGGCCAACTTCTCTTCCAAATGCTTGATCTTGGCATTTTCCATTGTGAGCTCCTTCTTGTGCTTCTCTGCCTGAGCCTTCCATGACTCTGTTTGGTGCAAGGAAGCCTGAAAATAGGCGTTGGCCTATAAGCAACAAACTAAGGTGAGTAAAAAGAATTTTAAATATCAAAGCCTAGAAAGTGTGTGTGTGTGTGTGTAGTAGACATAAAATAAAAAGCAGTTGAGGAAATTTATTGATGCCAATGCATGTGCACCCAAAGCCTTGGTGCTCTCCTCATCATGGCCCAACACAATATCCTTGTAATCACAAGGAGTGAGGGAGTGAAGGGACCAATCCCTTGCTTGGTCTGTGCAACCAACCACGTGTTTGACTTTCTGAATCCCTAGACTGGTTTATATGCCAGAGATTTGGGCGCTTTGACAGACCCGCTGCCTTCAGTCTCGACTAGCCTAGAATGAGGCTGTAAGAAAGTCGGAAGCTCTTTCCCCTGCCTGGGGTCGTTCATCAGCCTTAACCGCTTCATACGACCAGTTTCTTCAACGGGTGGAATGGTCCACTCGTTGATTTGGGCAGTAGCTGAAAAAAGGAACATAAGCACGTTAGTAAAGTAATAAAACATTTAAAGTAAAAAGACAAACCAAAGTAAGGTGTTATACCTTTACTCGAGGCCCTCGATAGGCCCATGACTTTCAACCTGCGCTCATCAAGAAGAGCCCAAGAAACTTCTTTGGTCTCTACCTGAGTGAGCGCAACATAGGCCTCCTGCTCTTCCTCTGAGAGCATGATGGGGTCGGCGCTCCCATCCGCTACTTTGCCAAATGTGGGCCTAAAGAGAGTCCCCTAGTCTCCCCCTTCCCATGAGATTTGAATGAAGTTTTCCTTCTAATGGAGATTGTTGTCAGGAATGGAAGAATTATTAAAAATATGGGGTTTGTTTGGTCTGTGGGCTATATGGACCCAGCCTAGAGAGAGACTGAAAGAATTCTTAAACTGAAAGATTTTGTGAAAGAGAGGGACAATCATTTTAATCTTTTTCTGTAAACAAAGAACCATGAAACAATGGATGAGTCTTCATACATTGGGTACAATTTGGCTAGGGTGAATTTGGTCGTCAGCTAAGAGTGTGGGGATAAATTCGTGAAAAGGAAACCTAAGCCCCGCTAAAAGGGCATCTACGTAAAAGAATAACCTACTGGGTTTCCAATGGCAGGTCCTGTCGCTAGATTCCACCAAAGAAATAGTGAAACGAGGAGGAAAGTTAAACAAACGATTGTATTCCTCTACTAAGTCAGAATCAAAAAATTTATTACTATGGCTATATGAGTCTAGGTGAGATTGGTTGGGATATTCGTCTCCCTTTTGGTTTATCATATCTATCAGAGACATATAAGTGGAAAAGATCGGAATTCGATGAAGGGGTTTACCTCTCTTAGCAGACCCTGCAATCATTGCCACCAGTCTGGAAACCTTCTTGTCGGCCATTGATTATTTGAGCTTGTGGATACCCTTGAGGGGAATGAGGACTGGATTTGCTTAAAAGCTTTAGAGCTCGATTGTGCATGAGAAATTTGAGAAGTGAGAAATGAGAAGTGAGAGAAGTGAAGCCCCCCACACCACTCATATATAACCCCCTAGCCGGTCATCCACCTGTTTAAATTCCCCTTTTTACGGGTGTTTCTAGGTCACATGACCGTTGAAGGGTAAGTCAACCGGTACAACCGGTGAAGGGGCTCATATGACAAGGCCCATCAACGAAGGCCCAAAGGTAAAAAAAAATAGAGTTTTCTAGAACTCAGAAGAAGGATCTAGAAGTTGGGCCTGTGAAACCCATGACCTATAAGCCATGAAGGCCCACCAACCAATGGCAAAGGCCTCGAAGGCCTAGAATCTGAAAAGTCTAAGGCCCAGAAAGCCCAATAAAGGTAAAAGGTTTATAAGATAATGGAGGCCCATGATCCAAGAACCTTGGACGCCTAGAATCCAAAAGCCTTGAAGGCCTATTATTTAGAGAAACCAGTTGGACTCTTCAATAGAAGGCCTAGTAAGGGCCCATATTATCAAGGGCCCAAAAGCCCAAAGCCTGTGAGACTCAACTTACTCGAATCTTTAAGAGGGCAATAATTTTCGACCTAGGTGGGCATTTGAGGTTCAATTCGACCTTAATCTCCATCTAAAAACATCAAGGCATGAAGCTCATAATAAATCAACCTAAAGGATAAACTAAAGGATAAATCGGCCTCAGTCTAGGTCGAACACAACACAGGTTTTGAAAACCCAACCAATTCGACATGGGTGTGAAAACAAGGTTTTAATCGACCTCAAACAAAGCCAAAAATCACCAAACATTGAAAAATGAAAAGAATCAACTTGGATACACTATTGAGGTATAACTTGACCTCAATCAAGGTCGAAAACAAAGATGTAGCCTAGAAGGCCTGTCCAACTTTAAAAGTCAAGATAGACTCTGAATGAGATCGATATCCAACCTCAATCTCAAATTGATCTCAAGGTAAATTTGAGGAATAATTTGGCCTCATTTTAAGTCGACAGTCGACCTCAAATACTAATCGACTTGAGTGTATATTAAAGTAATAACTCGACCTCAATCGAGGTCGAAATAAAGCAGAGCCAAAAGGGGAATCGACTTCATTTTAAAATTGAAGTGGGGGGATATTTGGAAGTAAAATCGACCTCATTCCAGTCGATAATCGACCTCGATTCTCAATCAAACTCAGTAAAAAATTAAGGCATAGTTCGATCTCAATCGAGGTCGAATTCGAAGCCCAAGCCTAGAAGGCATATTAGACCTCAAAGTCTCATTCGACTTCGAATGAGGTCGAATATCGATCTCGACAACCATTCCACTACAATGGAAAATAGAGTTTTAATTTGACCTCAATCGAGGTCGAAATAGAACTTAGTATCAGGTTTCGACGCCAAGGAGCCACTGAGGCCTAGTTCGACCTCAATCAAGGTCGAAATCGACCTCATTCCTTGTCTCGACATCAAAAAGCCTTGAAGGCCTACTTCGACCTCAATCGAGGTCGAAATCAACCTCAGTATAATGTTTCAACTTCAAGGAATTTTGAGGTTTAATTCGACCTCAATTGAGGTCGAATTCGACCTCAGTCACACAATCGACCTCAAGGTAATTTTGCCCTTATGTTCGACCTCGATCGAAGTCGAGTTCGACCTCGATTCCTCAAATTGACCTGGTATGATATTTGAGGTTATGTTCGACCTTGATCGAAGTCGAGTTCAACCTCGATTCCCCAAATTGACCTGGTGGTGTATTTGAGGTTATGTTCAACCTCGATCGAAGTCGAATTCGACCTCGATCCCCCAAATCGACCTGGGGGTGTATTTGAGGATATTTTCAACCTTGATTCATGTCAAAAGAAAGCAAGCCATTAAGGCCACTTCGACCTCGATTCTAGAATCGACCTGGAATGGAAAATTAGCCCTAATTCGACTTCTTTCCAGGTCAAATTAGTCAGGGTTTCAAAAATTTCTTATTTTTTTTAAAAATTGTTACAAATAAAGTTCTTTGAGGACCAATTTAGATAATATTATTTCTTTAAAAGAGTTAATAATAAAAGGCCTGAGCCCAGAAGAAGAAGTAAGATTGACTGACACAAGTCAAAAGCCTGGTAAGACACTTAAAACCCTTTATGAAACTTTTACGAAAACTCACGAAGTTTTCCCAAAAGTTGAGGGGCAAATGATATGGGTAAAAATAGCCCTAAGAAAATAATAAATGTAGCATTTATTATTTAGTAGACCTGGTATGGTCCAAAGAATTGGGCCCTTGAAATGAACTAGTAAAATAAATCCTCGGATCAACTAGATTTGTAATCAAAGGATCAACTGGATTTGTAAGTCCAGCGCACTAGCTATGTTGAATCCATAGGCCCATTAAGCCTTTGTTATTAATTAATTTCATAATTAATTAATAAAGACTCGGTAAAGGCCCAAAAAGCCTGTTGAAGACCCTCATCCTTGAAGGATCTGGAAACCCTAATGAGGGAATAGTCCAACGAGGACCCTCATTCCTAAAAAGTTTTAAACAACCTTGTCACTAGGAGACTTGGCCACCAAGTCTCCTAATTCTAATCTAATTCCAAGGCCCTCGTGCGCTTATATAAAGGGTCTAACCACTCAACATTAGAACTACATTTTATTGACTTGATTCTCACACCCATTGAGATATGTGGGCAGTTAACGAAGACCCGAGGTAGTCACGAAACGTTAGTGCAGCCATAGAAGCTCGAAACTCTCTCAAACCCTAGCATTAATTGCGTATTAAATACATCTCATTTTTAATTCATAACAGCTGTAGTATGTAAAATATCAAGAGGAAATAAAAGATAAAAATGTTTAAATGGATGAAGAAGGAGAGGCTAATGTATATGCATGGCTAAATTCAAAGCAAACTATGAGCATGGAGGAGATGTTATAGTGGATGAAGGAGAAATACTTGAATTCTCTTGGGTCTTGCTCTAAAGTCTTCACTCCTCTGTAATTTATGATGCAATTCATGAAGCTGCCAAAGTGAAACTACAAGTCAATCATTATCTTGTAAGGGGCTTCCAATCTGAACTTGAAGACCATAGGGACAAGATGGAAAGCAGGATGTAGTCCATTGATGACAAAGTGAAGCCTGGAATTTTTGAATCTTCACACTCCAAATCTGAATCCTCCTTATCCAGAATTAAAGTCAAAGAAATGCATGATAAAATGGAAAAAAATGGAGAAGGCTTTTAGAGAAATGATTGAGAGCAATGATGAGCTTCAACAAAATCAGACAAAGATTGTTAGGAATATATTCATTTGATGATGTATAAAATATTAGAACATGATTTAGCATAGCTTATTTGTAATAAGTTTTTCTAGTCTCTGAAATTTTATAATCAAAGTCTAGCTAGTCAACATTCTTGTACTTAGAAGATTTTCTATGGAAAGTGAAACCAAAGCCTACATGAAGATCAGAGTCTGGGAGGTGATCAGAGTCTATAGACTATCGGAGTCTACAATCTGTCAGAGTCTACAAATGATCAGTGTGTCTATAGTCTATCAGATTCTATAGTCTGGCAGAGTCTGAAGATTTCAGAGTCTATAAAATCAAAGCTGAATTCTGAAGATGATCACAGAAAAAGGATGTCTTCGAAGATAAAGCCAAATATATTACAGATATGCTATGGGAATGAAGAAGAATTACAGAAGGAAACTGTCAACTAAAAATTAGGAATTATATTCCTATTATAATTTAATTTTCTGTTATTAGTTGAATGAAAGCTCTCTATATAAACACTCTATGTAACTTAATTGAATTCGGTGAAAAAATTTGAAGTTTTTCAGAGCGTAGAGATAGAGAGACTTGTTATGAGAAACACAGAGAAGCTGCTAGGGTTTGCATACACCTTAGGAGAGTTTGTATTTACACATCAATAATACAAATAGTTTTCATACATATCTTTGTGTTTAATCTTTGTTCAGTATTCAAGTCTTTAAATTATACCGAGTTGATTTTAATCAGGCACAAAAAGCACACAAGTATTCAACCCCCCTTCTACTTGTGCAACTGGGAAAACAATTGGTATCAGAGTCTAACATTTAAAATCGATCAAAGATGTCTAGAAACAAAGATGGCAATTCTAAGATTCCTATGCTTAAGAGAAATGGGTACACCCACGGAAAGGTTAAGATGCTGCACCATCTGGAGGCTATAGACCCTGACTATCTTGAAAGAATTCATGAAGGACCTTATGTGCCCTTAAAACTTGTGCCTCAAATCATTTATGAATGAAAAGTAACTGAAGAACACTTCATTGAAAAGCCAAAGGCTGAATGGATAAGAGAGGACAAAGAGAACGTCCTTAAAGAGGCAAAGGTCAAAAACATTCTCTTTAACGGTTTGGATTCAGTTCTTACAAACTGTGTTATATCATGCAAAACTGCTAATTAGATGTGGACAAAACTTGAAGTGCACTATCAAGGTACTACAGATGTCAAGAAAAATGCTAGGTCTTTGCTAATTCAGGAGTATGAGTATTTCAAAGCTAAATCTGGAGAATCTATTACTGAAATGTATGATAGGTTTACAAAACTCTTGAATGAGAGATGTCTATGCTTAGTAAGGTTTATGATTCTGAAGATACAAACACCAAGTTTTTTAGAGCACTTTCTGAAGAGTGGGACAACAAAATAACAACCATAAGGGAAGCTAGAGATTTAAATGACATAACTCTAGAAGAATTGTATGGCAGACTCAAAATATATGATTTCGAGATGCAATAGAGGAAGAATAAGAAATCTGTAAAGAAAAAAATATGTGGCACTCTTAATGGAGTCTGAGAAAGAATAATAGGAAAACCCATAGAAGCTAGAATCAAGGATTCAAGGATGAAGGGTAAAGCTATTAAAGAGTCAGAATCTACTGACACAGACTCTGAGTCTGATGAAGAAATTGATCTAAGTCAAATAATGGCTATGTATGCTAATTTCAAAAGAATGAAATTTAACAAAGGAACTGGCAAATTTAGTAAAAGGTCATCATTCAAGAAGGAATATGAGAAGGTTGAGAAGAACAAGAGCACTATAATCAACAGGAAAGGATTTGGTAGATTCAAGCTCAGAGGATGAAATTGATTATCAAAATCTAGCATTGATGGCATCCTCCTCAAGAAAATCACAATCTCCCAAAGAACCCTCATCTCCTAAAACTCAGGTATCAATCTTTACTCCTGAATCATTACTTAATTTAGACTCTGATGGTATATAAATTGTGCAAAGTGAGGTTAATAAAATAATGATGAACTATATATCTCTAACTAGTGAAAGTGAAAGGTTAAGAGAAGAAAATTTAACCTTGACAAACAAGAATGACCATTTAGAGTCTGAGTTAAAATTAATGGAACAATACAAGAAGGATTCTGAGAAATATAGTCATAACTACACTGAAATCTTGAAAGCCTTTGACAATGTTAAGAAAGAACTAGAAGAAGAAAGACTCAAATTCAGAGTCTGGACAGACTCTGGAAGAAAAGTTCAGGAAATTCTCAATAATTAACATGTGTGTCAAACTGCCGGTCTAGGTTGTGATAAGAGTCAAGGCAAAAGACCTATTGTTGAGAGTGATAACATTGACGAATCTAGTCAAGTTAATAAGACTAAGGACAAAAGTACTTTTATTCCTGTTAAGTTTGTGACTTCTGAATTAAAGAATGATTTACCTAAAGAAACCACAAACTCATTTGTCAATGTTCCCCCTGTTGTTGATAAAAAGATAAATGAAACAGGAGTAGATAAGTCAAAGAAAAACATTAGCATTGGGTACTTGTCTAAGTCTAAGTTAAAGGAGAGGCTAGATAACTTATCAGAGTTTACCAAAACTAGGAGAAATAGAAATGGTAAGGAAGGCATAAACAAGGCCAATAACTATCAGAGGGATCCTAATGCTCCTAGAAAGAAGTTTTACAGATGTGGTAACAACAACCATTTAGCTCTAGATTGTAAAGCAAAAATTGAGAAGAAATCATAGTTTATTCCTTCACAGACTATGAAAAGTCACTACATTCCACAAAAGCCTTGTTATCACTGTGGAAGCATATTTCATTCTATTTATATGTATAAAGACTATCATGATTTGTATTACAATTTTTATGAGCTAAAATCTTCTATTGATAAAAGTTGGTATGACACTATCAAGACTCCACCAGAATCTAAAGCAACAAAGGAGACAGGTAAAACAAAAGTAAAGAACTCTAAACCTGTTTCACCCAAAGTTAGTAGAAAAGATCCAAAATAGTTTGGATCCCCAAAACATCAAACTAGTTGTTTTATGTATGCAGAGAACTAGAGAAAAGAATGTAACCCTAATTCTGGACAGTAGATGCTCAGGACACATGACTAGAAAGAAATCCCTGTTTATAGACTTTGTGGAGATGGTTGGCCCAGAAGTATCCTTTGGAGATGGAAACAAAGGAAAAATACTGGGATATAGCATGATTGTACTTGGAAATGTCATCATTGAAGAAGTAGCTCTAGTTGATGGCTTAAAACACAACCTAATAAGCATTAGTCAACTTGGAGATAAAGGTTACCATACTACTTTGACAACAAAGAGTGTCTTGTAACTCACAAAGAAACAGGCATTTTGGTCTTCAAAGGGCACATACATGGTAACATGTATGAAGCCAGCTTGGAGGATCGCATTTACAATAAAGTCACATATTTATACAACAAGGCCTCAACTGAAGAAAGCTGGAAATGGCACAAGAAACTATCACACATCAACTTCAAAACACTCAACAAGTTAGTTAAACAGAATCTTGTGAAAGGATTACCATAGGTTGATTTTGTGCAAGATGGATTTTGTGAAGCATGTCAACTTCGAAAGCAAAAGAAAACATCCTTGAAGAGCAAGACAATAAATACAATTTCTGAACCCTTTTATTTATTACATCTTGATTTATTTGGTCCAGTAAATGTAATGTCAATTAACAAAAAGACATATTCTCTTGTCATTGTAGATGATTTTATAAGATTAGCATGGGTTTTCTTTCTACATTCAAAGGATGAAGCTTCACAACACATAGTAGACCATATCACTTTTCTGGAAACAAAATCAAAGAAAATAATTAGAGTTCTAAGGAGTGACAATGGTACTGAATTCAAGAATGCAACCATGGAGGAATACTGTGCATCAAAGGGAATTACTCAACAATTTTATGTGCCAGGAACACCCCAACAAAATGGAGTTGCGGAGAGAAAGAATAGAACACTCATTGAAGTTGCCAGAACAATGTTGACAGAGTCTAAAATACAAGTATATTTTTTGGCTGAGGCAGTAAGTACATCATGTATTACTCAAAATTGTACATTGATTAATATGCATGGAATGACTCCACATGAGATGGTAAAGAACAAGAAGCCAAGTGTGAAGCATTTTTACCTATTTGGATGCAAGTTTTTTGTACTAAAAGTACATCCAGAAAATGTAAGCAAATTTGAAACCAAGGCTGATAAAGCAATTTTTCTTGGATATGTATCAAACACAAAGGTATTCAGAGTATTTAATCTCAGAACCATAATTTTTATGGAATCTATTCATGTTGCATTTGATGACAAAAAGATTATAGAATTGTAGGATGAATTAGAGTCTACAACATTAGAATTTGAAAATTTAAAAAATTCTGAGATAGATGAAGAGATTCAAATAACTCCTGAAACAACACAGAATCCTGCACACTCTAAGGGGGAGCCAGAAAATTCAACTCCAAATAATTCAGAGTCTAACAATTCAGAGTCTACCCAGACAGAGTCTAGACAGACAGAATCAAGTTTTTCAGAGTCTAACTTTTTAGGGTCTGGATCAGGAAACTCTGAATTCTTCTCAGAGACAAATAATTCAAGGGGAGCCCCTTCATTTGAATTTCACTCACACACAGGAAATGCCAATGATTTAGGGGGAGCTTCAAGTTCAAGAATCAATCTTCTACCAGCTAGAAAATGGACAAGGGATCACACTCCTGATTTGATAATTGGTGATCCTGAGAGTGGTATACAAACTAGAACAGCTACTCAAAATTAATGTCTTTATAGTTGTTTTCTCTCGAAGAATGAACCTAAGAAAATTGAGGAAGCATTACAAGACCCTAATTGGATCATTGTAATGTAAGAAGAATTGAATGAATTTGAGAGAAATAAAGTATGGAGACTTGTACCAAGACCAAGAGATAGATCAACTATTGGAGCCAAATGGGTATTCAGAAACAAGATTGATGAAAATGGGACTGTGATTAGAAACAAAGCAAGGCTAGTTGCAAAAGGATACTCTCAGGAGGAAGGAATTGATTATGATGAAACTTTTGCACTAGTAGCAAGATTAGAAGCTATCAGATTGTTTCTTGCATTTGCTGCCCATTCAAAATTCAAGGTGTATCAAATGGATGTGAAAAGTGCATTCTTGAATGGGAAATTGGAAGAAGAAGTCTATGTGGAGCAACCACCAGGATTTATTGATCCAATGTTTTGCTGATCATGTTTACAAGTTAGACAAGGCACTATATGGATTGAAACAAGCACCTAGAGCATGGTATGAAACTCTATCAAAATTTCTTCTTGAAAATGGATTCATTAGAGGTACCATTGAAAAAAATATTTTTATTAGAAAACATAAAGGTGATATTTTGTTTGTTCAAATTTATGTTGATGACATTATCTTTGGTTCTACTAATGAAAAACTTTGTGAAAATTTTAGCAAGTTAATGCAGTCAAATTATGAAATGAGTATGATGGGAGAATTAAACTTCTTTTTGGGACTTCAAGTCAAACAGAATGATGACGGAATCTTCATCAATCAATCAAATTATATGAAAGACCTATTGAAGAAGTTTGATATGCAAGACTGTGCAACTGCCAAAACTCTCATGTCAACAACCACTAAGCTTGACTCTGACCCAAAGGGTAAGAAAGTTAACAACACTAGCTATAGATGTATGATTGGCCCATTGCTATATTTAACTGCAAGTATACCAGATATAATATTTGTAACATGCTTGTGTGCTAGATTTCAGGATGACCCAAGAGAATCACATTTGTTAGCTGTAAAAAGAATTTTCAGATATCTCAAGGGTGAACAAACACTTAGACTTTAGTATCCTAGAGAGTCAGATTTTTCACTACTTGGTTATACAAACTCTGACTATGCAGGATGCAAAATGGATAGGAAAAGCACAACAGGACAATGCAAATTTCTCGGCAATATGTTAATTTCTTGATTTAGCAAGAAACAACAAACAGTTTCAACCTCAACAGCTGAGGCTGAATACATAGCAGCTGGAAGTTGTTGTGCTCAAATTATGTGGATGAGAAATAAGTTACTTGATTATGGACTAACGTTTTCAAATATTCATATGTATTGTGACAATACTAGTGCTATTAAAATTGCAGAGAATCCAGTCCAGCATTACAGAACAAAGCACATTGATGTCAGGTATCATTTTATTAGAGAGCATGTTGAAGATAGTACTGTGATACTTCATTATATTTCAATTGATAGAAAAATTGCCAATATATTAACCAATCCACTTGATGAATCTACCTTTCTCAAACTGGTAGGTGAGTTAGGTATGTTAAATATGTAAGTGTTCTTTCATAAAAGAAGCAAGGTATGTACTTTAATTATAGTTTCTGATTTCTCAGACTATGATCTACTCTTGCAAAATTATTGAGGTACTGTATCTTGAGAGAGTCTGTAGACTCTGACGAGTATGTAGACTCTGACGAGTCTGTAGAATCTGACGAGTCTGTAGACTCTGAGAATGTTATAAGTGTCTAGACTCTGAAACGGTTAACATTCGCGCCTACAGAGTCTGATTACGTTTAAATTGTTTATATGACTTGAAATAGGTGGTAACTGTTGGGTCCCGGAAGTATCGTAGAAGGGGGGTTGAATGCGATACTCACAATAATTTAAAATTCTTTTCAGAATTTACGGAATTAAATTATTTCTTTAGCTGAGGGTTCGGGTCCTTGTAGTGTTTGGGAGGCTGACTTACTAACTTTCTATTTTTATGATATAACAATTAAGATATAGAAATTAGCAAGTAAGTAAACAAGATTCAAGTTAAATACGTATATTAAAACTTGAAAGGGTGTTACAACATCCGGTAGAATAAACATTTAATTCCTAGAACAAATTTGACATGAATTGTTCTACTTAGGAATTAAAATTAAACCAGCACAGAAAGTCTGTGAATATGACGTTGCAGACAAATTGCTGAATTTGCTGTTTTTCTACTTCGAATTATGAAGCCCCTGGCCTCATATTTATAGAGGTGGAAAGCTAGCATGACTTATCCCAATATGACCTTTTTCTCAATTGATTTAACACTTGTATGACTCACAAAAAGGCTGGGCATGACTGATTTCTGTCGGTATGACTCTTCAGAAATTCGGTATGACTTACTGAAAGTTCGGTATGACCTTTAATCACTGCTCGGTATGACTTATGAAATCTCTGCTCGGTATGACTTTTAACAGCATCTCGGTATGGCATATTCATCAGCTTGGTCGGTATGACTTTTCAACAGAACAGCTCGGTATGACTTTTTCTTCAGATTCTCGGTATGACTTATTTAACAAGCTCGGTATGACTTCTCTGTTTGCATTCGGTATGACTTATTTTAAACAGAATTTCGGTATGACTTTTAATAAATTCTTTTAGACTTTATTAAAAGTCATACCAAGCCATGTCTTTTATAATAAATTAATTCCACTTAATTTAATTAAATAATTTATAAATTAAATTGAATTCAACTTGAATTAATTTAATTAGATAAATTAAATAATTAATTAACATTTGATAGTAGAATTAAAATACTATCTCGACTTGTATAACCTTTTTGTTAGCTCCGAAATCTTTCTGCCTTTGTTCTGTCTTCTGTCTAACCACTTGAACTTTTTGATGACGAATCTTCACTGACATTGTTGACACCCTGTGCACTGGTCTGGTTCACGGATGACTAACTACAATGTTAATCCTCATTTCTTCTGTAGTGGTCTTTGTGCCTTGTCATGGCTTCTTTTATTCTTTCTCTATATTCAATATTTATTATTTACTTCGCTTTCTTATCTGACTTGAGTTGTCATCTACTTATTACAAATAGGACTAGTAATATGACTTTCAATCTCCCCCTATTTGTTGTTAACCATTTAACACACAAATTCCTAGAGGATAACTCAACTAACAACTAAGAAAATAAAACGACATTTAAGAACTGTAAATAATAAATTGTTTTTTGGATCATATAATACATTTCCAGATTTCAATTATGAAAGATAAATAAGATAAATGTTCCTCTAGACTGAACATATTTAACAAAGTTATATCTTAACTTACCTATCATTACCAGCTTCAGAAGTATCAACTTCACCTTCTTATAGTGTTTAACTTTTGAGATCAGGTGTCATTGGTAGATCTTTAGTGGCTGGTTTCTCTGGATCAGATTCTGCATTTCCAGATTTCTTGAGAAACTGAAATGAAAGATGTTTGTTCCTCTAGCACTGAACATATTATACAAGTAGTATTATCTTGAAAGGCATAGGTGTACTAACTTGTAACACTTAATTATTATGTAACTCAACTAAGTAAAAGATAAAACAACAGCAAAACAAGAGAAACGGAAGAAGCACATGGAATCAATCAACTGAAGAAATGGTAACGATACTTGGTAACTACAAGTAACTAATTTGGTTAATCAAGGATGCATAAGTGAGAAGAAGTTCAATCTGAGTATTGCTCATGCCCTAACTTATCTAATGGAGAATCAAATTAATGTCAAGGAAGTATCAAGAAGACCAAAGTGATTTCATGTAATGTATATCAACATCTGGATAATGTAAAGGTTAATCAACAAATGAGAACTGACATTCAGAAGCAAGAACCCCTACAAGACTAGTCACTTATGAACCAGACCATTGCATCAAGTGTCAGGACATTGGAGGCAAGTTCATGTCAGTAATAGAAGATCTCATTTGAATTGAGTGAGGAAAAGAAATTGAGGAAGCTAAGGAAACTTGCTCATAAAGGTTAATCCTCAATTAGTCACTAAAGAAGGTCAACATTGGATGTGTGCATATTTGCCAAGGCAAATGTCGATCCACAGCAGATCGAGATGCGGGTCGAGATTTACAAGTGAAGTAAAACACTGCAAAGGCAAATCTCGATCCAGGCGATAGATCGAGATCGAGATTCTCCCAGATCGAGATCGAGATCTTCACAGATCGAGATCGAGATCTTCACAGATCGAGATCGAGATCTTCACAGATCGAGATCGAGATTCTCCCAGATCGAGATCGAGATTTTCACAGATCGAGATCGAGATGGGTCCAGGCGAAGATCGAGATGCGGGTAGAAATGTAACATTTAATGTTCAAGGGACAAGTGGCTTATTGTGAACGGTTGATCCAGAGTTGTTGTTAAAGTACTTTTTGTTGTCAAAGTCCTGATTGGGCCACGTACACAAAAAGGACAAGATCAAGACTACATGACATTATAAAAGCAGCACTTTGATTTTATTAGTAGATAGACTTTTTATCATCTCAATATTCAACGATATTTTTAAGAGAGAGCATTTACTGTAAAACAAAAAGTGAGAGAGAGGATCAGTTGAATCTAGCTTTAATTGCTGTATTTATTGTTCAACTGATCATGATGCTTTTATGGATGTTGTAGCAAATCCATCAATGAATATAATGATATATTCTTGAAATTCTGTGTCATCATTTATTACCTGCGTATTGCTTATTCTCTCATAAATTTTAAACAGTTGTATTCACCCCCCCCTCTACAACACTTTGGACCTAACAATTGGTATCAGAGCTCCTGTTAAACACATCTAACAGAGATCCTACTGTGTTGTTTGAGTTGGTTCTTGAAAATCTCAGATCTAATTTTTTTTTCTTGAAGTTTGTGCCGAAAGTTTTTATTTGTTTCTTCTTGAAAAAGTCGTAGATCTAAAAAGTTCTGAGTCATGGTGTAAGGAATATTTGTACAAAATTCCAAAATACTGTACTTTAGAGCTTTGTGGATTTTCTTGTGGTCAAAACTGGAATCAACTGATTGGCTAAACAAAAAGGACAATTTCGAACTTCTGTCAACTAGAAAGTGGACACCTTTTTGTTTGGACTTGAAAAATTGTGGACCCTGCTACTGTTCCTGTGATTAAAACTAACTTGCTTGAATCTTAAGTGCAAAATCCGTTGGATATTAAGTGTTGGATATTTAAAGTGAGATAATTAATTTTTCAAGTAAATACAATTTATTGTAATTTGAAAAGTGTATTATCTTAATTTTAAATTTTATTAAAATGGCCGCCGCACACAGATTTAAGATACCTCCGTTTGATGCACAACATTATGACGAATGGACCGGAAGGATGAGAGCTTACCTTGAATCAATAAACAAGGTATACTTGAGAATATTAGAAAACGGTCCATACATACCCATGAGAATTGAGCCAGAGCGAATGGAAGGAGGGATACTAATTCCATCCCGGTCTGTTCCTAAAGAGGAAATGGAGTTTTCAGACGCAGATAAAGAATTGGTTGGTATGGATGCGTCTTTACGCAACGTCATAATTGAATCCCTAAACTCAGAGTACTATGTTCAAATAAAGGGATTAAAAACAGCTAAAGCCATGTGGGATAAACTGGCTGTGGTGATGGAGGGGACCGAGGAAGTTAGAGATAATCACAAACGCATTCTGATATCTGAATATGAATCGTTCAGATGCGAACGAGGAGAAAGCGTAGCGGATGTTTACAAACGTTACAGTAAATTGCTTATCGAGCTGAGTATAAGAGATAAAGTCTATCCACTAGCAGATTCAAATATCAAGTTTCTATTGAATTTGCCTAAACATCTGGAACACAGGATCACTGCCATTCGAGAGTCAAGAGACTTGAAAAATACTTCTCTGGAAAAACTGTATGGTGTTTTGAAGACCTACGAGCTGGAGCAGGAACAAAATGACAGAAGAAGATCCTACAATAGTGGAGAAAACAAAGCGACATTGAAGATCCATCCGAAGAAAGTGAGGATGAATACTATACCCTTGAAGAGCTGGACAAATTAGAAGACAAGTCATATGCTTGTATTGCTCGAGAATTTGCTCATATCAGCTTCAGGAAGCAAAGAAGTGGGAAAGGACGATTTGGTAGTTCTTTCAGCCGAAGAGGCAGCAGTAGCGGCAGAGGCAGTAGTGTAAGTGGTCGGGGAAGTTACAATGGCAGAGGTAGCACATCCGGTAGTGGCTACAGACCTAACCTGGTAGACAAAAACAAGTTCAGATGCTACAACTGCAATGAATTGGGGCACTTTGCAACAGAGTGCAAGAAGCCCAAGTACGTTCATCCCAAGGAATCCTATGCTGATCTGAAAAAGAAATATGATGCCTTGGTTAGCAAGCAACAGAAGGGAAGCCGGGCGTATGTTGTGACTGAAGGGAAGGGTTGGGACGAGTCTGATGAAGATGAAGATCAGGAGCTATGCAATTTCGCTTTAATGGCAAAATCTTCAGAACAATCAGAGGTACCGATTCTAACCGTAAATGAAATGTCTATTCCTGAGTACCAACATGAATTAGCTGCCATGACTAAAGATATGTACAATCTCCAACTAAATCTAATTGTTGTTAATGAGGAAAATGCTAAACTCTCCCTTAAGAATAGACTTCTCGAGGCCAGGGTAGAGGAATTAGAATCAGGAGAAAGTAAAGAAAGGCAATTAATGAATCAGGTAGACGTTTTAGAACACAAGCTTAAAATTAGGGAAGACCTTAACGAAGAACTTAAAAATGAATTAGCTGAGCTCAAAATAACATGTAAATCTTTTGAAGAAGCCGCAAATAAAGTTTTCGTAGAAAGGGACATGTACATGAAACTGGCAGGCAAGAGTAAAAATGAAAAAGTAAACATAGGACTTGACTACACACAGAAAAAGAAAAATAGGGCTGCTGAGTTGTTAGAGCCAGTGTTAGTCAAAGAAAATGTGCCTGAGGTTTTAATGGATGTTAGAAAACCTATCTTTAAGCAGTTTGAGCCCAGGACCATAGATCCTGTTGCTACTAAAATTGAACAAGAAATTAAAATTGAAAGAGATTCAGAAGAAAAAGTAGTAGAACCTACAACTTCCAAGAGAGCGAGTAAGATTGCTTATGCTAAGAGAGGTGTAGGAACCAAGGAGGCTAAGACGGTGTCATATAAACAATGGGTAGCAGGGTCAGACCAAATGAAAGCACCTGTAAAGGCAGTTAAAACTGAACCTGCATCTGTATCTACATCTACACGAGCTAGAAAGGCATGCTATATTTGTAATCAAACTGATCATTTGTCTTACTATTGCCCGTTCTATGTAGAGGAAGAAAAATCTGTTGGTTGTAATACCATGCCTGCAACTACTGCTTTGCCTAACATGCATGCAAATCATGCTAAATGCAATAATCCTAATTGTATGCCATGTGCTGTAAACATCATGCATGCTTATTTTAATTTAATGAATACTGCTAGTGCATCTGTTGAACATACATCTAGTAGTGGTAAGAAAAAGCATGTGGGGTCAAAAACTAAGACTTCAAGTCCTCCTAAAGTTAGGAGTGACCAGTCTACTCCCAAACCTGACAAACCAGTCAAGGTTGACAAGGGAAAAGACAAAGTCAAGATGAATGCCCCTGATGGCAACAAGGCAAAGCCTTCTGTATCTGAAAAGAAAAAGGAAATTATTGATACCGGGCCCAAACATCATTGGGTTCCGAAGAACACCTAATCTTTCTGGATTTGCAGGGCAGTGAACAGGAAAAGAGTAAAGTCATATAGGTGCTGGACAGTGGAGCATCGAGGCATATGACCGGCAATAAGTCCCTGCTAACAGATTTGGTGTTGAGAGCCGGCTCCGTGGTTACTTTTGGAGATAACAGCAAAGGTTACACCAGGGGATATGGCAAGATCGTTTGTGGAAATGTTATCATTGAGGATGTATCTTTTGTGGAAGGATTGCGACATAATCTTCTCAGCGTTAGTCAGTTCACCGACAGGGGTTTTGACGTCAACTTTGGGAAGCATGATTGTTCGATTCGAAGCAAAAAGGATGGAAGCCTTGCTCTCAAAGGAGTAAGGAAGTCAAATTTGTTCATAGCTGACATGAATTCTGCTGATCAGTCTGAAGTCACGTGTTTCTACAGCAAGGCTTCTGCTGATGAAAGTTGGCTATGGCATAAAAGATTATCTCACCTGAACTTTAAAGCAATGAATAATCTCGTAAGGAGAGAATTGGTGAGAGGGCTGCCGCAGATGGAGTTTACTCCAGATGGACTCTGCGAAGCATGTGAGATGGGAAAATCAAAAAGAGCCTCGCATAAGGATAAACAAGTGAATAGCATTACCGAGCCCCTACAACTCCTTCACATGGATTTGTTTGGACCTGTTAATGTTATGTCAATGTCAAGGAAAAGATATGCGCTGGTAATTGTCGATGATTTTTCCAAATACACATGGGTGAAGTTTGTGACATCGAAAGATGAAGTGCCACATGAGATCATTAGACATGTACTGGTAATTGAAAACGTAGCAAGTCTGACTGTGAAGACTATCCGATCCGACAATGGGACAGAATTCAAGAACTCAGTGTTAATGGATTTCTGCATATCTAAAGGGATCAGACGACAGTATTCAGCACCGAGAACACCACAGCAAAATGGGGTGGTAGAAAGGAAGAACAGGACACTGGTTGAAGCAGCTAGGACAATGCTGTATGAGTCAAAACTTCCTTTATATTTTTGGGCTGAAGCAGTTAGCACGGCTTGTTATACACAGAACAGAACCCTGATTATAAAGGACCATAATGAGACGCCGTATTACATGATGAATAAACGAAAACCATCTATCAAGTACTTTCACGTATTTGGTGCCAAATGCTTTGTGTTAAGAGACAATGCACAACTTGGAAAGTTTGATGCCAAAGCAGATGAAGGGTTTTTCATTGGATATTCTCTTGAAGTAGTAGCAGCGTACAGGGTGTTTGTGCTTAATGATCGCAAGGTGGTTGAAAGCCTTAATGTCACATTCGACGACTCAAAGCTCCCTTCTATACAAAAAGAAGATAGTGAGCCCACTTCCCTAAGATTTGAAAATATGGATGTTGATGAAGTGGATACAGTTCCTGAGTCAGTAGTGCAGGGTAGTGATCCAACTATAAATAATGAAATTAATCAAGAGTCTAGTGTTTCACAAATTCAAAACACTAGGGCTGAGGGATCACCTTCCGTCAGACCTGGTACTAACTCAGGGGGAGTCAGTATGCACTCAGGGGGAGCAGCTCACTCAGGGGGAGCCAGTACTAGCTCAAGGGAAGCTAGTGAAAGTGCTTCTAGACTAAGTCACCTTCACTTACAAGAACAAGCTGAATCATCAAGAACATTTGCTAGGGATCGCACTTGGAACAAGGACCATCCGTTCGAGCTAATTATTGGTGATCCAGAAGCCGGAGTGACTACTAGAGGAAAAGCTAGAGCTGAAATTGCCACTGAGAATGAATGTCTATATTCAGTGTTCCTTTCCCATATGGAACCTAAAGTGGTGGAAGAAGCTCTAGATGACGCTGATTGGGTGATTGCTATGCAAGAGGAACTCAATCAGTTTGAAAGGCAGAAGGTGTGGAAGCTGGTACCCAGACCAAAGAATAGATCTGTTGTTGGGACAAAATGGGTATTCAGGAACAAGCTGGATGAAGACGGACGTGTAACACGAAATAAAGCTCGCCTGGTTGCTAAGGGTTACACTCAAAGAGAAGGAATTGATTATGATGAAACCTATGCACCAGTAGGAAGGCTAGAGGCAGTGAGGATGTTCTTGGCATTCGCAGCACATCATGGTTTTAAAGTCTATCAAATGGATGTCAAGAGTGCATTCTTAAACGGTGAACTGGATGAAGAGGTGTATGTCGAGCAACCTCCCGGGTTTATCGATATCAAATATTGTGATTATGTTTATCGACTCTTCAAATCAGTATATGGCCTTAAGCAGTCTCCGCGGAAGTGGTATGAAACTCTGTCAGACTTCTTACTAGAAAGTGGTTTTACAAGAGGAGTAATCGACAAGACGCTTTTCTACAAGAAATGCAAAGATGACCTAATAATGGTGCAAGTATATGTGGATGACATTATCTTTGGGTCTGCAAATGAGAAGCTGTGTGCTAAATTCGCTAAGTTAATGCAATCAAGGTATGAGATGAGCATGATGGGAGAGCTGACGTTCTTTCTGGGCATTCAAGTTAGTCAGAAGAAGGACGGGATATTTATCTGCCAGACCAAGTACATTCATGATCTATTGAAGAAGTATGGTCTCCAAGATGTATCACAAGCAAAGACTCCTATGGCAACAGCCACGAAGCTTGACGAGGACAAAGCGGGTAAACCTATAGACATCTCAAGCTATAGAGGTATGATCGGCTCACTTTTGTATTTAACTGCTAGCAGACCTGATATTATGTTCTCTACGTGCCTATGTGCAAGGTTCCAAGCGGATCCTAGAGAGTCACATCTCATAGCCGTAATGCGTATTTTCCGGTATCTCAAGGGAACATCAAATCTTGGGATTTGGTATCCAAGAGATACAGGGTTTAATCTTGTTGGCTATTCGGATTCAGATTACGCAGGTTGTAGAATAGATAGGAAGAGCACTTCAGGAAGCTGTCAGTTCCTTGGAAGAAGGTTGGTGTCTTGGCAAAGCAAGAAACAACACACAGTATCTACCTCGACAGCTGAAGCAGAATATATTGCTGCTGGAAGCTGTGTGGCCCAGATACTGTGGATGAAGAACCAACTCAAGGACTACGGTGTGGAAGTATCTAAGATTCCTATCATGTGTGACAACACAAGTGCTATTGCAATGACCAACAATCCTGTGGATCACTCAAGGACCAAGCACATTGACATCAGGTATCATTTTATTAGAGAGCATGTAGAAAATGGAACTGTAGAGTTGCATTTTGTGTCTACTGAACGTCAAATAGCAGATATATTCACTAAACCTCTAGACGAATCAACATTTTCTAGATTGGTTGGTGAATTGGGGATGCTTAACACCTGTTAGTTTTGCTACCTATCTGTTATAATTCAGGTTGTGTACATATTATTGTTATTCATGAATATTCATAATTAATAATGTGTACTTAACTTCATAAATGTATGTGTTGCATATCATAAGGGGTTAGAAAGTTTCATGACATTAATCTTGTGATGATCTGTATATCGTTATGGTTAGTGTCTAAATGAAGTAATGAGAAATTTTCTATGGCAAATCTCGATCTATCCACATCGAGATCGACATCGAGATGTAGATCGAGATGCGGATCGAGATCGACATCGAGATGTAGATCGAGATGCGGATCGAGATCGACATCCAGATCGACATCTAGATGAGGATCGAGATGCGGATCTCGAGATCGAGATGTGACTTGTCTTTTCAGTCACTTCTTTTTAGGCGTGCAAGTATATATTATAGCATTAAAAAGGCTGTTCATTATTTACATTAACTTTCTTTCTCTCCAAAAGCTTAAGCTCTTCATATACACACGCGTATACATACATTACATCAAGTTTTCTTGTGATTTTCTTAAACAAAAATCACTAACTGTTACTTAAAAGCATCAAAAACAAAAACGAAACTCTGCTAAAATTTTGTTAAAACTGTTGAACTTCTTGTGTTGTTTTAACGTCATTACTGTTCTTGCAATTAGTTCTTTAGTTTTCTTCTTCATTCGAGTGAGTTTGTTTTTGTTTCGTGGTTTCCTATTCTTAAGTTCTTTGTGTTCTTGAGCAAAATTAGTTGTGAGTACTACTGGTTAATCCTTAAAGTGCAACTTTACCGCCGTGTTTGTGGTTTTCTGGAAAAATAATTTATTTTGTAACGGCTGTTCACTTTAATTTTCGAAAACTCAACTGTCAATCATTAGTGGGGAGTTAAGTGGTCATTAGTGGGGAAGTTAATTTGTTTTAATGTGTGTCACTAATTACGTGGGGTAATTAGTGGGGTTCGTGTACGTTTTATTTTGTTTAAATTTAGAACTTGTTCTCTAAAAATTCCATTGCAAAACCATTTCAGAACATTTCTTTTCTCAAACACAAAATTAAAATGGCAAACCCAAATTTCACAATTCCCAAGACCAACTTTGTTAATCTCTCTGCTGATCGAGCAACTGGTAGATTTATTCACTATCAGTTCTGGATTGAATCCCTCAACAACACATCAATCATAAGTCATGCCTTAACCGCCTCTCCCATCCTGAATGTCGAAGCCCTTCAAGCTGCTTACTCTACACTAGAGATTCAGGGTGGAAAAGCCAATCCAACAGGCCTATCCTTTACTATTGGTGGTGTCAAATATGAAGTCAGTCTGCGGAAGTTCAATGAGTTACTCGGGCTTCCTACAGAAGATTATGCTCCGGAACCCACTATGGAGGATATGTTGCAATTATTCACGGAGATAGGTTGTCGCCCTCCCACGGGTCCTATCAAGGTAACAAAGGTTAACACCGGTATGCTACCAGCTGAGTGGGATTATGTAGTTCAGGCCATTCAGCGCTGCATGTTCCCAAAGGACAAAGACTACAGGCCAATGAACAACAGCTGCCGGGTAATACTATATGGAGTGGCAAACAACAGGAGAGTGAATGTGGGCAAACATCTGTTGATTCAGTTGCATGAGAGGTGGGCATTGGAGAAAAATGCCTCAAGGAATCCAGAAGATGGTCCAGTCAAATGCTGGATGCCAAGATTTCTTCAGATGGTTCTGGATGACGTCCTTTCAGAGGAACACCGAAGAATATTTCAAGGCTCTGAAAGGATGGCATGTTTTGATATGACTCTAAAGAGTATCTCCACCATGGAAACCCAGCAAAAGTCAAGACTTTTTGAGTTACGCCTGACTCCATACTTCCAGGATCTGCAAGATGAGTATGCTAGGAGGCATGCTTCTCAGTTTACTGCAGTAGAAGCTGAGAGTAGCGGTAACGAAGCTGAAGGTGGAGATCAAGTGCCTAGAAATTTGGAACAAGCAGGTATGGATGTTGACATGGCTGAGGCAAATGTTGCAGAAGCTGGAGCTGACAAGGATGACAATCTTCTGAGTCAGGTACCTATTCTTGCTGATCTTGATCATTCATCAATTCAACCTGTTTTCTACAGCCGTGGGCCTGAAAACCCCAAGGCTCTATCCCAGGCTGCAAGCCCTTCTGTTCATAAACGTTCAGTCAGCCCTAAAACTGGTGATAAAAGGAAGGCAAGCTTATCTGAGTCGAGTGAATCGAGTGAAGGGAGTGTAGGAGTTGAGAGAGTAGTCACTTCAGCAGCTTTGCCACCTCCAAAGAAGCAAAAGGTGGATTCAAACCCAGTGGCAACTGCACAACCTGTTAAGGCTAGTTCACCTCTCACAGCCACCACACCTCACGCTGGTGGCTCTCCTCTCCAAATCATTTCAACACATTCGCACTCGCCTAGGCATATTGGTGAGAGTCAAGAAGGGGGTCCAGCTCAACAGCCAATAGGAGCTGGCCCTACCTTCCCTGAGTTGTCCGCTCAGGGCTCTTTGAGCAATTTCTCGGAAGGGGAATGGCAAACTGAGACTAGCACTTCTGATACTAGTATCTCAGGCAGTTTTAATGAGGAAGAGTCTGTCGAATCCAGTACGGATGACGCTTCCTCATCTAAATCAGAAAACAAGTTGCTTGCAGAGCAACGACATCTAGTGACTGGTGGGTCTACGCCTCCAGAACAGCCCAGCGAACCAGAAAAGGTTCTAAGTGAACAAGGGGATGACATGGTCATAACGTCATCTCCCGTCGTAGACACAGCGCTTAAAGGCTCAGTCTCACTGACCGATATCGCCGACCAACTCACCGCTAGTCCCCAGCGATTAGTGGATGAGGCTCTAGTACTGTTAGGCTCTAAACACGAGGGAGAGACATGGAGAGTAGATCCCTTCTTTTTAGGGATCTTGAGTGAAACAGAACCCGGCGAGAGTAAACAGTCTAACCCAAGCCAAACACCGTCCCCCAAATTGCAGGATTTAGTGAAGAAAGTGGAGGCTTTGGAGGCTGGAGTTGCTGGTGTTACTGCTGCTGTCTCTTCTCACTCTGGAAGATTGGAGGTTGGAGCTCAGTTCATGGAGAACCTCATTGCCGTCAAAAATCAAATGATTGATAAGATAAACAATCTCGGCATGGCACAGGTGGAGGTTGGAAGATCAGTAGATGATGTCACTTATGGCATGTCTCAAGTTTGGACGAAGCTCAATGAACTACTTGATGCTGTCTTTGGCCGTAACAGGGCTGGACCTGGTCCTTCAACCGGTGGTGGTGGTGACGATAATAATGATGATGATGCTCCTGATGAGGATAACACACCTAAGGGGGAGAAGGAGGATCAGGGTCTGAAAAAGCTGACTAGTAAGGGTCCGGTGATCGAGTCCTCAAACAAATCTGGTGAAAAGGTGGAGGAGGCTCAACCGGCTCTTAAGGACAAAGGCAAGCAGAAGATGGTAGTTGAAGAAGAAGCTGAGAAAGAAACACCTCTTGTTGATGCATTTATGGGAGACTTTATTGAAGATTCTGATGATGACGAGATGGATGTAGAAGCCTTAGTGGCAAGGAGGTCGAGACTCGAGCAACGGGCAAGAGAATGGGAACAAGAAAGAGGTCTAAATCCTGGCGGATCTGGCGCAGGAGTTGCAGGTGATGCAGGAGACCACTCGGTTGCTGACGAGCATGTTCCAGAAGAAGAAATTGATGAAGCGGAGATGCAAGGAGAAATTTTCAGGGAAGCCAGAGAAAGAGTAAATGAAGAAGTTCTACAAGGGATAGTTGAAAAAGAACTAATGGCAAAGGAGAAGAGAGCGGCTCAGAAAACTCAGCATGAGTATGAAATGAAAAAGATCAAAGATCCTAAGGTCCAGGCTGACATAAGGAGGGAAGGTCCCGAGTGGGACAAGGCTAGAGAAGCCTTAGCTGGACCAAGAGCCTATGCTCATGACTCAGGAAGATTGAGCTTTCTTCTTCATAAGCTAGAAAATCTAAACCCTGGGCTGCTGAATTATCTAAATTGCATAAGACAGGGATGCACCTCCGTACAAGTCATATTCAAGGAGAAGGCATGGAATCTGATGATCACTTGGACACCCATAACAAAAATCGGGCCGTGTATGGTCAATGAAGCTTTCTTCCATGAAAGGGGTGCAAGTGAACTGGTAGAATTCGCTCACAAGGTAGACACCTCTGTCAAGACTGGAGTGCTGTTTAAGGAGAAATTGTTGAAGATGGCTGAAGACAGAGGGGTTGACATCATTCTAAATCCCTACCAGATCAGATATGTCCATGACAAAGTCTTGAGGATCGTAAATCTGCATGACTCGAAACTAACTCCGAGCGGAAATGTGCTGAAGGCAGTTGCAAAGCTAGTCCTCTCTAAGGGTTTTCTAACAAAGGAAAAGAAGCTGGTGGCTAAGGACTTGGAGAAGCTGATAAGAAGGCAAGACGCTAGATACAAGCTGCCTGAAGCTACACTACCAGTGGTTAAGAAGGAACCTGAAGACTATGCATTCGAGCAGCAAGACGAGGCAATAAGAGAGCATGTGCAAAGATACGGAGATCCAAGAATAGACATTCCAGAAGAAGGGGAAATATGGAAGGAAGCTAGTGCAGTGGTTAGTGCAAATGTCAAGTTTGTCAAGAGCAAAGCTGAGAATGAGAATGATCTGCTGATCTATACAGATAAGTATCAAGTGGAAACCATCATTGAAATCAAGTACGACATCTTTGCAGAACACAGTCATGAAACACTGTGTATTATAAGGGAATTGATTGAGGAGATGGATGATGTTGACGAGTTTGATCAGGATTATCTGAGGGTCACATTTGATAACTTCTGTAAGAGAAGACAACAGCTTGATATTCAGAGGCTACAGCAATGCACCACCGCTATTGTCATTGGATACCCTAAGCAGCTGGTTATAAGGAAGAAAGGGGAAAAGGGGTACCCTGACAAAGTCACGAAGCTGAGGTTTGAAGACATTCCCACGAAGCTTACCACTCGTAGCATGGTTGAAAGGTGGTTGAGGTTGTTTCGAAATTACAAGATCAGAAATCATGTGGAAGCAGAAGGACTTAATCTTCTCAAGAAGAGAATGGATGAAGTCTGCAACCCTGAGTTCATGAAGAAAGAAAAAGCAGCCAAGAAGAAAGCTCGTGAGGAAAAGGAGCGCAAGAAATAAAAGTTTTAATGTATCATGCTTGTAATGTTTCTTTGCGTTGTAATTTGTTTTCTTGTTTTCCTGCATTGTGAAAATATATTATCTGTTTTCTTGTGTAGTGTAAGGTAGAAGTTAGTTAGCTAAGTGTCTTGAAACTGGTTTATATTAGGCGTCAATTATTTCGCGAAGTTCGGCGGTGGTAATACTGCTAAAAGGACTTCAGAAGGATAATTGAAGATTGAGTGGACCGTGCTCTTAAAGTACTTAGAGAAAATCTCTAGAAGAGCATGAAGCCATTTAATCGAGCCAACAGGTGTCCAATTTTGGCACTTGAAGTATCAGTAATAGACATGAAGTTAATTAATCAAACCAAGCATTATGTAAGTTAACATGATCATTTATGAATGTTATTTTATCTTTTTTTTCAGTCCCTGTTTAGTTGAGTTATCCTCATTGTGAATTTGGTTGTCATTGTTAGACAATCAAATAGGGGGAGATTGAAAGGCATAGGTGTACTAACTTGTAACACTTAATTATTATGTAACTCAACTAAGTAAAAGATAAAACAACAGCAAAACAAGAGAAACGGAAGAAGCACATGGAATCAATCAACTGAAGAAATGGTAATGATACTTGGTAACTACAAGTAACTAATTTGGTTAATCAAGGATGCATAAGTGAGAAGAAGTTCAATCTGAGTATTGCTCATGCCCTAACTTATCTAATGGAGAATCAAATTAATGTCAAGGAAGTATCAAGAAGACCAAAGTGATTTCATGTAATGTATATCAACATCTGGATAATGTAAAGGTTAATCAACAAATGAGAACTGACATTCAGAAGCAAGAACCCCTACAAGACTAGTCACTTATGAACCAGACCATTGCATCAAGTGTCAAGACATTGGAGGCAAGTTCATGTCAGTAATAGAAGATCTCATTTGAATTGAGTGAGGAAAAGAAATTGAGGAAGCTAAGGAAACTTGCTCATAAAGGTTAATCCTCAATTAGTCACTAAAGAAGGTCAACATTGGATGTGTGCATATTTGCCAAGGCAAATGTCGATCCACAGCAGATCGAGATGCGGGTCGAGATTTACAAGTGAAGTAAAACACTGCAAAGGCAAATCTCGATCCAGGCGATAGATCGAGATCGAGATTCTCCCAGATCGAGATCGAGATCTTCACAGATCGAGATCGAGATCTTCACAGATCGAGATCGAGATCTTCACAGATCGAGATCGAGATTCTCCCAGATCGAGATCGAGATTTTCACAGATCGAGATCGAGATGGGTCCAAGCGAAGATCGAGATGCGGGTAGAAATGTAACATTTAATGTTCAAGGGACAAGTGGCTTATTGTGAACGGTTGATCCAGAGTTGTTGTTAAAGTACTTTTTGTTGTCAAAGTCCTGATTGGGCCACGTACACAAAAAGGACAAGATCAAGACTACATGACATTATAAAAGCAGCACTTTGATTTTATTAGTAGATAGACTTTTTATCATCTCAATATTCAACGATATTTTTAAGAGAGAGCATTTACTGTAAAACAAAAAGTGAGAGAGAGGATCAGTTGAATCTAGCTTTAATTGCTGTATTTATTGTTCAACTGATCATGATGCTTTTATGGATGTTGTAGCAAATCCATCAATGAATATAATGATATATTCTTGAAATTCTGTGTCATCATTTATTACCTGCGTATTGCTTATTCTCTCATAAATTTTAAACAGTTGTATTCACCCCCCCCCCCTCTACAACACTTTGGACCTAACATATCTTCATTTCTCAAACTCATCACTACTCCCCCTTAGGATGGCAGGGATGAAGTCTTGTTCTCTTCTTACCATCTATCCTCTATTTCTCCAACTTTTGTCTTCACTTCTCTCCCAAGGTGAATTCATTCTCCCCTTACGTGAATTATCCAACCAATTTAATAGAGGTAACAACAGACATGGCATACATACAGCATTAAACCATCGCAGATATAAAAAATGCAAACTATGACATGTTATGCATTTTAGAAAATCCAGTTAATCCTATATACAAGAATTTTCTAAAATCAATTGGATCCAATCCAAGCATGTTGTTATATACCCCCTTTTCAACAATGGAGTAATCCTCTTCTAGTAAAAGTCTTTGTTAAACAATTCTCCCATTTGGATCTTGTTCAACACTTTTCCCTTTTTGGATCTACTTCTCCCTTTTTGGATCTTGTTCAACAGTTTGAACTGTTCAACACTTCTCCCCCTTAGTTGAGTAATCCTCTTCAGAATCCTTAATAACAGAAGAAATTTCATCCCCCTTAGTTGAGTAACATTATAAATCTGTAACAGATAATTGGGAATGGGATTTGGTAATTGTGTTAGTGTGTGATTTTACTTTGTGTTTCTCACAAGTGTTTCGCTCATATACTCTCTAAGTGTTTCACTCATAGAATATATATTTTCACTCTTTCTCACTTGTGTTTCACTCTTTCCTCACAATACTATTTCTCTCTCTCAGTACGGATGACATAGTCTTTTGTACCTGCAAGAAAGATCACCATAGCCCCTTCAAGAGAGGTCACTGGTGGTGCAATGGGGTTTCGTAAATCCCCGTCCTCAATTGAATCCATTAAAATATTTGACTTTAAAAACTGAATTGCTTCAGGAATAGATTCAATGAGTTGCTGATCATCTAAGATGATCTATTCCGTTAGGAATCCAGATATGTTCCATCTGGGGAGGGAGACAAGGATATATAATGTAGCAAATGATCCAAGTTTCCTCCTGACGCCTGTGAAGGAATGTTGATTCAGTCAAAATCATCAATCATCCTTCCTTCCTTGAAATGGAAGTTTAGAATAATTGCTTCCGTCAATTCATCCTTAGTGTGTGACAATCCTTACAGTGCATTTGAATATATACATTTATGGTCGGCAGTGTTTGAATGTGTCCAGATGAAGTTGACTCTTTACAAATGGCCTTGGCTGACAGGCCGAATTCAATAGACTCACTCTGTTGAGAGAATGAACCTAGTAACAGTTTTGCCATTTGAAAATCTATACCCTTTTGAGAGAATATAAATTAGTTAGCAGTTGCCTTGGTTTCAATTTCATATTCTAACTAGAGGTAGAGCTGCTGGAACACTCATAGATACTTCTCTTTTCTAGTGCACTAGAGGCACTTACTCTGTCACCCTCTTTAGTTGATAAACTTTTCTTTTCAGGGGTTTAGAAGATGAAGTTGTATCTGTTTGAGTGTTTGGTTCTATGATCTGTGTTAGAGATTGTAGGTTTTCAATCACTTGATCTTGTCCTATAGCCACTAAGGGCTCAATATATCAATTGTATATATTTTTTTATATCAATTGATTAGAGAATATATCAAGATCGAGATTACCTGCTTTTACCTCGAGTCGATTGCTCTTGTTTGGCAGGACACAGATATGCTTTTATTATTAGTGATTTTCAGATAAACAATATATATATATCACTAACAACAAAAATCATAATTAATTGCAATGAAATAATAACAAACTATCAAAATATGATAATTAATAATAATTTCAAAAAGCAAGTAATTATTCTTTTAATATCTCATCGTATTAAAACTATGAAGCTAATAAACATTTAATTGCTTCAATTCATAATTTTAATAAGATAAAATAATCTTGCTAAATACTAAATAATCATAGGAATGAAAATTAACATTTAACTTCATACATTATATCAGAGATATATGTAAGCTCGAGAAAGTAGATGTAAAGAAATTCACAAGTCCTTTAAATATTGACATTTAATACTTATGATTCTTAGAACAATTTCTCGTAGACAAAAATAAAATTTAAAAATAAAATGAAATAAACTATAAAGTAAAAATATGCCAATTTTATAGGAAAAATAAATATGTCAATCGTTGATACCAATTATAAAAATCCTGATACCAATTATTAAAACAAATATGTTATTTAAGAGCATGATACGAAATTTTCTTTAAGATACATGTCCCTTAATAAAATGCGGGAAAGTTGTATCTGAGAAGAAAGTTTCTATCACTTATGAATTTCCTATAAGACAAATTTCCCATAATAAAATGCGGGAATTTGTACCAAAGAAGAAATTCAATTCTCTTAAGGAAAAAGAAAAAATATATATATATATATATATATATATATTTACAGCATGAATGCCAATAAAATAAAACTGTACAAAACAAAAAATGTTGCATGTACCTCTCACTGTGCACGCCTTGCAATGTGTTCCTAGAATTTATCTATTTAGGCTTACCATCAGCGTGAGTGCCGGTGGTGTGCTTGACTCATTACAAAGTACTCTGGCTGACGAGCGAATTTCAATGGACTCATCCTGTAGAGAGAATGATTCCAGAGACACTTTTATTGCCTTTTCAGCTCTGCATCCTTTTGAGAAGATGCAGATGAGCTTACAGTTACCTCAGTTATATACTCATTTTCTTCTCTGGAGGTAGAGCTGTGGGTGCACTTCCGACATCATCCTTATTTGCTGCATCAAGTGCAGTATCTCCCTTATCAACCTCTAACTTACATGAGTTCCTTATATCTCCAGGGGTTAATACATGGAAGTGGATGAATTGGTGTTTGGTACTATGGCCTGGGTAAGAGATTGATGGGTTTTCAACTTCTTGGCCAGTTTCTAAAGCCACTAGGGGCTAACTGGAAAGAACCAATCGAGATAAAAAGATAATCACCTTAACATTCCAAAACATATTTTTCATCCCAAGGAGAAGGAAAAATATAATAAGGAATGGTAATAGATTGCATTAAAGTACTTTTAGTAAAAAGAGTTTTGTCAGAACTAAAGATTTATCAATTAAAAGCAAGATACGAAATTTCCTTTAAGATACATATCCCATAATAAAACGCGGGAAAGTTGTATCAGAGAAGAAAGTTTCTATCCTTTATGAATTTTCTATAAGGCAAACTTCCCATAATAACACGCGGGAGTTTATACCAAAGAAGAAATTCAACTCTCTTACCAAATTATATCTCGATAAAATGACTCTTTTCCTTTATACCTTAATACTGCACTATTTGAAAATAGTTTTGCAAACCATCCTTATCAGATAGAGGACTATGATTTTCCGACTCATAATGCAATTATGATATTCATCATTTTCGTCCACCTGATATTATCCCTAACTTAAAATAGAAAATTTTATTACAATAGGGGTAGATGTATTCTTAGCAATATAGTATAAGGCCTTTAAAGCAACAACCACTGTTTAGGTACTTTGAATCAATGTGCAACAAACATTGAAACAAGTGTTTAAAAACAAATTATTTTACAAATGGTTGATACCTCGAAGTAAAAACAATTTTGGAAATATTTCCAAGTATATAAAATATTGAGAATTTTATATACACATAACTCAGAAAATATTTCTGTTTCTTTCAATATTAGTGAACTTTGAAATATGCATTGATTATTTAGATCAGTAATTCTAAATAATGTCACTAATATTAAAAATGTCACAATTATTTGTAACAAAATATTTAAAAATATCATAGAAAAATATCAAAACAATTAAGCAAGATATCGTTAACTAATACTCATAAAATATTTATCATACAAACAATTATGCTGCATATTATTTTAATTCATTTAAATCATGAGACTGATATGACATTGAATTGTCTAACATCATAATTTAAATCAATTAAGATAATATACAAACTTATGCTAGAATACCTAATTACCACATATGCATATTACATTGTAAACATGATAATTAAAGTAGTAGCAATAAGCACGAGATTCTGGATTTCAGTTAAATTCACAAGTCCTTTAAATATGAAAATTTTAATACTTGTGAACTCATTTAAGAATTCATTGCAGATGAGATTTCCAACAAATATGCACATACATAATATCTCAACTTTACTAACCAACTTAGACAAAATGAATTTATCAAGCTATTTAGCAAATATCTGCAAGTTATTCTACTAAGGACTACTCTCGATATAAATGATACCTGATGTCCATGCTCTTGTTTCGTGAGTGGTGAAGAGATTATCCAGCAGAGTTAATGGAGTTTGACAGCTTTTGGTAATTACCTCCCTGTCTTTCTTATAACCTGCATTATCTATATCTATATAGCCAATTAGGTTAAACCTAGTATCTTTAGGGTACCTGATTCTTAGAATTGGTAATCCCTTAAGATATCTAACAATTCATATCTTAGCTATAAGATTAGATTCTCTAGTATCCACGTGGAAACTTGCACATAGGCATATTGAGAATAAAATATATGGTCTTTATGCACAGTAGACCCACATATAATATAATCATGGTATACTTGCACTAATATTACATTATGCGTGTGTGCCTTATATTTTAGAGAGATATGTGTATAACGACTCTAATATAAAATCATTTTCAAGTAATTAGTGGTTAGAGTGTCATACTATGTCCTTGACGATTGCTTGATCTTTTACCTCCGTCATAGAGAGCTTGTGAAGAGAATGATATACAAATTCCAGTGGATATGAAACTTCAAAGTCCAGGAGTTGTTGTACATCAACTTGTTCAGCCCTAATAGTATCAAGTCTCGTCTCTGGTGCTTTAATTAGATCTTGAAAGTCCCGAAGATTCTGTTTTCATCATCGTCGATACCTTCTGTAGCAACCAGTTTGGCTTTGTCCCTTATAACAATGCCAAAAATCATCCAGTCTCTGAAAACCCTTATAGTACCAATTACAACTTTGTCTGTGGTCTGGGTTCCAGATTCAGTAGATTCTGCCTTCGAACTGATTGAGATCATCTTACATTGCAATCACTCAATCTGGATCAACCAGTGCTTCTTCAATCTTCTTTAGGATTCCAACTGTTTAACAATTGTTCTTTCCCGAAGAGTAACCATTTACTTTGCATAGCACTTCTAGTCTTTACTCTAGTATCCGGATCACTAAGAACTAGACTCCAGGAATGAATTTGACTCCAAACCCTTTATCTCGGCAGATATGTTCTTAATGTATTCCTTTGATCTTCATTGTGTTGAGTATGACTAGTAGATCCTTCTTTTATTTGCTCCCCCTGAGTTGCTACTAGGATGTGTTGAAGATCCTTCACCTTGTTGAGTGGATTCTGTTAAAGTCCATGAGTTGTGTAGATTCACTACCATTTGCACTTCTAGGATCTGAATCATCATCATTAACATTGATTCCTTCTGCAAACTCAGTTTCATCATCAATATCTGAATATGACTCTGACAAGATGTCAAGCTTCACAGATTCAGAATAGACTTTTATTTTAATGCTCGGGAGCTCCTTGAATAGTGTAACACAGCCCTGATCTTGTCTTACTACTTTTAGCCTCATATGTTTCTTCAGTTGTGACCTCTAACGATTCTTAAATCCGTTTCGTATAAGTACAAAAACTAGAATGATCATTAGAGTCAGAAAAAAAAAAATCTTCAGAGTTCCTCACTAATAAATCTATCATATCTTTACATTTGAGCAGTTTGTGGAACTATAACATGAACAGCCGTAACATCCACAATAACATTCAAATGCTCCGGAATAAACCTACTAATACGAAATGACCACTTTCCTCGAAACCGGGTCATATGCTCTGCGAATTAATTCTGAGCCAAAACGAAGAATTTTTCAACTACAAACCCTTTTTGAAAAATGGACCAAGTTTTAATATCTTTAGATTATAAATTAAATCTATATAAATTTAACTAATAAAGTTACTTAAATTAAATTTATAAAATAAATTCATTGAAATTAAGTTTATAAAATAAACATTTTTCAAGTTTAAATAATAAACACATTTAAATTAAATTCATAAAATAAATTTATTTTAAATAACATTTATAAAATAAATTTATCTAAAGTTAAATTTATAAAATAAAATTATCTAAACAAATTTAAATTATAAAAGGAAATCTATTTAAATTTAAAGAATAAATTTATTTAAATTAAAATTTATAAAGTAAACTTATTTAAATTAAGTTTATAAAAGAAACTTTTTCAAGTTTAAATAATAAACTCATTTAAATTAAATTCACAAAATAAAATTTTTTTAAATAACATTTATAAAATAAATTTATCTAAATTTAAATTTATAAAATAAAATTATCTAAACAAATTTAAATTATAAAAGGAAATCTATTTAAATTTAAAGAATAAATTTATTTAAATTAAAATTTATAAAATAAACTTATTTAAATTAAGTTTATAAAAGAAACTTTTTCAAGTTTAAATAATAAACTCATTTAAATTAAATTCACAAAATAAATTTATTTTAAATAACATTTATAAAATAAATTTATCTAAATTTAAATTTATAAACTAAATTTATTTAACAAGGCCTCTAGACATTCAGAGTTTAAACAGCTTCGGTACCCTGAGCTTCACTGGACTGCGGATCTTGATTTGTATATCAATCAGCTTGCTCTGATGCCAATTGTTGGGTCCCGGAAGTATCGTAGAAGGGGGGTTGAATGCGATTCTCACAACAATTTAAAATTCTTTTCAGAATTTGCGGAATTAAATTATTGTTTTAGCTGAGGGTTCGGGTCCTTGTAGTGTTTGGGAGGCTGACTTACTAACTTTCTATTTTTATGATATAACAATTAAGATATAGAAATTAGCAAGTAAGTAAACAAGATTCAAGTTAAATACGTATATTAAAACTTGAAAGGGTGTTACAACATCCGGTAGAATAAACATTTAATTCCTAGAACAAATTTGACATGAATTGTTCTACTTAGGAATTAAAACCAAACCAGCACAGAAAGTCTGTGAATATGACGTTGCAGACAAATTGCTGAATTTGCTGTTTTTCTACTTCGAATTATGAAGCCCCTGGCCTCATATTTATAGAGATGGAAAGCTAGCATGACTTATCCCAATATGACCTTTTTCTCAATTGATTTAACACTTGTATGACTCACAAAAAGGCTGGGCATGACTGATTTCTGTCGGTATGACTCTTCAGAAATTCGGTATGACTTACTGAAAGTTCGGTATGACCTTTGATCACTGCTCGGTATGACTTATGAAATCTCTACTCGGTATGACTTTTAACAGCAGCTCGGTATGACATATTCATCAGCTTGGTCGGTATGACTTTTAAACAGAACAACTCGGTATGACTTTTTCTTCAGATTCTCGGTATGACTTATTTAACAAGCTCGGTATGACTTCTCTGTTTGCATTCGGTATGACTTATTTTAAACAGAATTTCAGTATGACTTTTAATAAATTCTTTTAGACTTTATTAAAAGTCATACCAAGCCATATCTTTTATAATAAATTAATTCCACTTAATTTAATTAAATAATTTATAAATTAAATTGAATTCAACTTGAATTAATTTAATTAGATAAATTAAATAATTAATTAACATTTGATAGTAGAATTAAAATACTATCTCGACTTGTATAACCTTTTTGTTAGCTCCGAAATCTTTCTGCCTTTGTTCTGTCTTCTGTCTAACCACTTGAACTTTTTGATGACGAATCTTCACTGACATTGTTGACACCCTGTGCACTGGTCTGGTTCACGGATGACTAACTACAATGTTAATCCTCATTTCTTCTATAGTGGTCTTTGTGCCTTGTCATGGCTTCTTTTGTTCTTCCTCTATATTCAATATTTATTATTTACTTCGCTTTCTTATCTGAGTTGAGTTGTCATCTATTTATTACAAATAGGACTAGTAATATGACTTTCAGTAACAGTTACTTTTGACTGATGAAAGGTTGTAGACTCATGTGTATTGTATGTAATTTAATAAAAATAGAAAATTCGCATACATTTTACTCACTTATTCATTGCAAATTACTTTCTAAGGCAGAAATATTCACAGAGCTTTTCACGAACCCTAGCTAATTTCTTCAAGCATTTTCATCACTCTCAACTCAACAATTTCAATGGCTGCTATCTCAACTGTCATGAGGGGACCCAAGGCAATTGCATACTCTTTTAGTGATTTCGAGTTCATGACCACTAACCATGTGGTAGCCCTAGGTGACAAGAAAGGGGTAGATGCTTACTACTACCCTATGATGGATTTCTTGGAGCCATCTGAGCTCAGCTACACATTGAAAGCATTCCCAGTGATTCATATGGATGTTGTATCTCAGGTTTAAAGTTCGGCCAAGGTAGTTGATCCTTCTCAGGATCAACCAGGTAAAATCATATTTATATTTAGTGACTTTACTTTTGATGTCACTGCTAATGTATTAAATTCTGTGTTTAAGTTGCCTGTCAAGTCTTCTTTTGATAATACTGTATCTGATGATGAAATCAAAAGTATTTTAACGGCAATAGGTTATTCTGCTAGTTTAGAAAACATGAGTAAAATAACTAGGCCTTACTTGAGGAAAGAGTGTTCATTCTTTTTTGATCAAATTGCTAAGTGTTTCACAGGTAAATGCAGTGGATTTGATGCCTTAACTTTTATCACTTATCAGATTGGTCACAGCCTCCTGTTTGATAAAGTGATCAACATTAGTGATATGTTGCTCACTCAAATGGGAGAAAAATTGAATAATGTGCATGAGGGGAGGAGAAAGGTCTATTATCATAGATTCCTTATGCTTCTCCCCAATCACTTCATTCATAACATGTCTACCAAGCTTGCAGATGATTGTTGTGTGCATGCATACGAGGAACAAAGGAGGATATTCTCTGATATTAAGAGAATTGATGAGAAGAAAAATAGTCTACCTGCCATGGTCTACCCATAGGTAATGCAGGTAAAGCTCTCAAACTACAAACCTTCTATCTATAATTCTTCATTCTTAGTGGTGAAATGGTGCAGGAACAAGTAATGGAGAACCCCCCTGCACTTACCCAAGTAACCAAATCCCTTTCACCTAAACAATTTCAAAAACCTAGAACTAGGAAACCAACCTCTGGTGTTTCTCAAAACACATCAGTTGTAAAAAGGAGGAAATTGGTTCAAACTAGGCTTGTAGATGAGCACAGTGATGAGGAGCTCAACCCTCTAGAGAAATAAGTTGTTGAAGGACTCTCTTTGCTAAAAGAAGGTCATGATACATTTGATTCAAACCTTGAAGCCAAGTCTGTAGACTCTCTGTTGGTCCCTGATATTGTAGAAGGGGGGGTTGAATACAATATCTGAAAATTAATCGCGGAATAATTGGATTAAAAATATTATTTTAATTACTCGCGAAATATTAATTATAATGAAATACTTTTCAAGTGAAAGATATTATTTTAACTTGATTAGTATTACACAATTAATATTTAGAAAACTGTTATATAATTGATATAAAGTCTAGAACGAATTCGACATGAAGTGTTCGTGTTTAAACAATTATATTCAAACTCAGCACAGAAATCTGTGAATATTACAATGCAGATAAATTACTGAATTTGATCTGTTTTTCTAACTCTTAACAAGTTGAACAACTGAAAAATGAAGCATTCTTCTCATATTTATAGAGATTTGAAAAAGGCTGCTATGACCTTTTTCAATATGACTTAATTTCAAGAAAATAAGTCTGTATGACTTATTTAACACTTGTATGACTTAAGAAAACACTGGGCATGACTTATATAGCTCGGTATGACTTATTCTGAGCTCGGTATGACTTATTCTGAGCTCGGTATGACTTTCTGTAAGTCATATTCGAGTTTTCTTTAATTAAATAAATCAGAATGACTTAATTTAAAAGAGAAAAGCTCCGTATGACTTATTGCCACTTGCTCCAGTATGACCTTTATCATTCAAATTTCGGTATGACTTATCCTTTTGATATATATATATAACTCGGTATGACTTATTAAATAAGTCATTCGGTATGACTTATTTAATAAGTCATACTAACTGTTTATATATATATATATAAGTCATATTGGTCCAATTCTTTTATAGTAAATTAATTCTACTTAATTTAATTAGTTAATTTATAAATTAAATTAAATTCAACTTGAATTAATTTAATTAGATAAATTAAATAATTAATTAACATTTGATAGTAGAATTAAAACTACTATTTTTTACTTGCATAGCCATGCTGAAGGTCTTGAAATCTTCCCGTCTTCTTTGTGTCTTGATCTTGAAACCTCTTGAATTAAATGAAGAATAAATATTATTTTAGTTGACACACAAATGTACTGTCTGGTTCATTTGTGTCATACTAATAAATATTCTCCATTTATAAAACTTTAAATTAGAGGCCTTGCGTCATATTTTCTTCTTCACTGTCTTCATTCTTCTTCTGGAATCTTCAGTAGTAACCACTTGAAATCTTCTATATCTTCTGTTTACTATAGAACCACTACTACACATTTATTTTCACTGACGCTTGAACATAAAGATGAACTTCATCCAGTGTTGAGTAGCAATCCTACAAAATACTTCTGATACTTGGATCCTTTGTGATTAGTTGACTGTCTTTGTCTTGATTCCGGTTTGGTGTTTAGTATTTACTTCTCTTTATTAGTTAGAGTTGAGTTGCCATCTAATTATTACAAATAGGCCTAGTCATATGCCTTTCAATCTCCCCCTATTTGTTGTTAAACAATTAACACACAAATTCCTAGAGGATAACTCAACTAACAACTAAGAAAGTAGTACGACATTTAATGACTGTAAATAATAAACAAAAGTTCTGGATTTATATTTAACAATTTTCCAGATTCGTACATAAAAGATAAATACAAGATAGATGTTCCTCTAGCACTGAACAAATATTACAAAGTTTCTATCTTGTTCTATCTATGTCTTCAGTCTTCTGATGTATCAACTTCACCTTCTTCTAGGATTGAACCTTTATGCACAGGTGTCCTCGGTATTTGTTCAGATACTGATTGTTCTGTTGTAGTGGATTCTCCATACAACCTTCTTTGTTCAGCTCTTGCTAACTGCCACAGTACTTCCTGTTCAACAGGATCTACTATCTCTTCTTCTACATCAGATGGTTGTGTTGAATCTATCTTTGGTATTTGCCTGATGTATGAATGAATTCTTTTTGACAGACAGTAGTTTCTTATCTTCTCTGCAGCATCCATTTTAGCTTGGGATTTGAAACCTTTTGACCTTAGCATCCTTTCAACTTGAATCATGTACTTAACTGTGTAGCCCTTAAAAGATTCCTCATTTAACTGCATGATTTGATACAACTTGTTTGAGAAAAATCTTACCTCATGAGGATCAAATAAGATCTGAGGACTGACAGCTGTAGCAAAGACTCTAAGTTTATCCCTGAGAAGTTCATTTTCTTCTGAGCTCCTCTTTATTTTGTTCAAGAACGTCCATATTACTGATAAACTTCTTTGCCTGAAAAACTCTAAGGAAATTCTGAATGTTCCATTCCTGTGTGTGTAGACTAGTATCCGCCAGTCTTCAAGAATGTGATCCACTAGGATAGTGATGTAGTCCACTTCCTCTTTCAGAGCTTTCATGAAGTTGTCAATGTTGTCATTTGACTTTTCTAGACGCTCAATTATTGATTTCAGATGCTTGTCTTCAAATGGACCCTTTTGTTGTTTGTCCATTATTTCTCTTGCAGTATCCCATTTCTTTCCAATCTTGAGCTGTACATCTCTCTTCTTTTCTCTGACTGCTATGGCCCAGAGATTTTGCTTTTCTTGGCTTTCTTCTTTTTCTGCCTTTGTTCTTTCTATGACTAGAGCTTTCAGTTTTTCAGTTTTTGCATGACTTGCCTTGATGTCTTCTTTTAGTTTCTTCATTGCCTCTTCATAGGCTGGATCAACTTCTTTTTCTTCTGGAAACAGAAAATCTTCATCAAATGCAATCTCTTCCTCAGCTCTGCAGTAGTCAGGAAAGATTGATTCATCATGAGCACTGTCATCAATGAATTTCTCTTGATCATAAAACTGTTTTTCTGGTTCTGGATCATACGATTGAAATTGATCTTCAGCTTCAGAATACAGTTTATCTTTCCCTTTGTCTTGAGTAGAAGCCCCTCCATCTTTAGCTACTTTCTCCTTTGATTTCTCCCCCTTAGTTGAGGGATCCTCTTGAGTTTTAGAGGCTTCAAAAGATGTCAACATTTTCTGCATAGTCAGATAGACTTGCTTCATTCCTTCATTCAAATGTGTCATTCCATCATCCAGTTTGCTGAATCTTTGTGTAGAGATCTTTTCATTTTCAATGATTATTAATGTCAAGCTTTTCTCAACCTCATCAATCTTTTCATGTAATTTGCTGACTTCTTTCATGTCTTCAGCAATAAGATTCTGTACATTCTGGATGTCTTGAGTTTTTAGAAGAATGGAGGTTTTGACATCATCAACATCTTTTCGTACTATTGTCAGCTGCTGTGTTACAGAGGCAGATGTAGATTTTTCTTCTGCTTGTGCTTTTACTTTTACCAACTCAGCCTGAACAATTTGCATTTCTTTCTGGAGAGCTTCCATTTTAGATAATAGAACATTGTGTGTGTGTGCACTCAACTCACTTGCACTCCTGTTTATCTCACTATCACTCTGTGCATGTGTTTCACTTTGTGTTTGCCTCACATCACTCGTGTTTAGCTCCTTTCCAGATCCTGAAGCTGTACCTGCATATATAACAATAGCTTTTGAAGAGTCAAATTGCTCTTCTGATGCCTGTGAAGGCGCGTCCTCAACAAGATTAACTTGAAGTGGCTCCGCTACTGACGTAGCTACTCCGTGAATGGAGTCCCATCTCCCTCTATGGAGTGGTTGCCTCTCAAATCCACCAGTGGATTCGAGACCTTTTAAAATCACTGGATGTAATATATCCAGGGGGTCACCACCTTAGACAATGTAGTGTATGGCTCATTAGAGTCTGTGGTGCCCCTAAGTACCTCGGAGGGTATCTGATGCTGCACTGCATCGAAAATGTCATGGTCCACATCATAGGTGGCATCCGACCAGTTTTTATTAAAAACATTTTCTTTAACAAATGTGCCCTCATGTGTTTGTGTAACTGCAAGCGGAGGTCCTGCTAGTGTGAGAGCTAGCAGTGTGCTTTCCTCACTATCTGAAGCTGTAGCCGAACAGCGAATTAGATCACCTAGTTGAGCAAGTGTATCTAAAGAACCTTGGATGGCCATGTCAAAATCCATATCCCATTGAGAGGAAAAGGATGAGTCTGCAGTTGTCTCTGGTTGAAATTTAGATCTTTTAGATTGTGGAGACAAAGCTCCGGGTTCACTCACATCAGCACCAAGACCCCTAACTATTCTGACAGGTTTCTTCCTTTTTCTGACTTTTAGCAAAGAAGAGGATGAAGGAGAAACTGTTTGAGGCTCTAATTCAGCTGGGGGCGGAACCTGTGTGTTTTCAGGTTCGTAACTGATATCCTGGAGTGTAATAACACCATCATAGTCCGCCACAGATAAATCTAATAGTGCAGTAGATATTTCTATAGGTATTGAACTAGAAGATTGTGAGTGAGATATTACCTGTTGATCTTGTGCCACTTGATCGACATGCTGAGCAGCTTCAAGTAGAAGGTGCACAGGATGTTCTATTTGCATAGGCACTTGTTCTTGCTCTTGTTCCTGCACAGGATTAGCAATATGATCTAATATCTCAGCCATGTAATCTGTCCTTACCACTTGCACATTTTGAAACTTGGGGTTGTTGTGGAGCCTTGCAAATAGGTGGTTCTGAGAAGTCGGAGATTCTTCTACAGGACCATTCTGAAATAAGGCTTTGTCTTCTTCCACCAACAAGTCATTCATAAACAGCATCAGGAACCTCGGATAGTAGACTTGTACATTCTGTTCCCTGCTTTCTGGTTTCCCCATCTTCCTTATAATTTCTTTCAGAAGCAACTTCCCAAAATTTATCCTCCTGTTGTGAGCCACAGAATACCCAAAGATTTGCAGTAGTGAAGATATATTGTTGAAGTTGTTCTTTGTAGTGGGAGCAAACACTTTGGCTAACGTGTCAAAGAAATAGTCCCACTCACTTACCAACTTGGACTTTGTCAGTCTTACCAAATTGATCTCACCCTGATATCTAATAGAATAGAAAAATTCTAGAATTTCTGGTACAGTGGGTGGATTCATGAAATTGTCAGTTGGAAAGCCCAAAATCCTGTTCACGTCCTCTTCAGTCACCATATATTCATGATCTCCTATGCTGAAAGAGAATTGAACTCTGTCTGCAGTACTCCTATTCCTTGCAGTGGAATACAGGGCCCTTAGTGCTAACACTTGCAACGGGGCGTTCAGAGTAATTGCAGTTCTGACGAGTGAATGTTCATTCATAAAAATAATCCACGGTCGAAACCTCTCGACTGAACAATTCACCGGATTAAAATATCCAACAAAATTAGTTTTTACTAATTCGCAATAACCAGCCATATTCCTTTAAACTATTACAATTAAGAAAATTACAATGTGCGATTACAAATTAAAATTATCAATTACAACCAATAAAAATTGAAAATTACAACCAATAAAAATTGAAACCCTAATTTCTAATAATCCTTATATTGACTTAAACAACAAGTCACTACCCAAACAGTCCTTTAGATATAATTAACACTTGAATGCTTCAACAAAAAAAGAACAGTCAGTCGAAATTAAACAAAAATCATGCAGAGTTTCGTTTGTTTCAATCGATTTTATCAATCTAGCAAGCAAAGATGCTTGTAAATGGAAATTAGCAACTGAAATCAGTTGTTTTTGGACAGGAATCGATCGATTTTTTTAAAAAAAAATTTGCCTGTTCGAGTTTGTATATATATATAGCAGCTTGTGAGTATAATAAAGACTGAGTATGACTTTGTTAAAAGGAAAATGAATATGTCCGGTATGACTTAGTTAAAACACATCACTTGAATATCTCGGTATGACTTATCATAAGTCATACCGAGTTTTATTTTCATAAAACTTAAGTGAATTAGTTCGGTATGACTTAATTCGTTTGACTCTCGGTATGACTTTTTAATTGGCATAAAAAGTCATGCCGAGTTTTAACAAATTAAGTCATGCCGACTTTTTTTGTTCTAAAATAAGTCATACTGTTATTATTATAAGGAAACTATTTTTAAGAGAAAGAAAAAAAATGTTAATAATTTACATACTAACAAATTATTAAAGATATAAAATAAATATTTACATTATTAATTTATTTTAATTAATTTAAGAATTAGATTAACTCATGTTTGAATTAATTTAATAAACAAATTAATTGAATAATAAATAATATACTCATTTATTTTATTGTACATTAATAATTCGAAAAATAAACATTAATATATACATGCTTAAAATAAAAATGCTAAAAATTAGAAAAATATATACATTAATTTATATATTAATAAATGCTTAATTTTAAACAAAATTACTTATGCTCTAATTGAAATAATTATCTAGTAAGAATATTGATTTAATCTTGAGATAATTTTCCAAAAATTCATAAGTCCTAGGATTTTATTAATTCAAGTCTAACAAACTCTTTAAATATTAACATTTAATATTTTATGAGCTTAAATTAATTCCTAGCAACCAAACATTTAGCCATAGTTTAACATCCCTAATTCACTAACCAGCTTTGAGAAAGTGGATTCATCAAGTGGTTTTGTGAAGATGTCGACTAACTGATCTTCTGTGGGTACAAAATGTAGCACCACAGTTTCGTTCATGACATGCTCTCTGATAAAGTGATACCTTATGTCAATGTGCTTGGTTCGCGAATGTTGTACAGGATTGTTGGAAATAGCTATGGCACTTGTGTTGTCGCAGTAAATTGGAATTTTGTTCAACGCAAGTCCGTAGTCATTTAGCTGATTCCTGATCCACAAGATCTGTGCACAACAGCTACCTGCCGCAATGTATTCTGCTTCGGCTGTCGAGGTAGAAACTGAATGCTGTTTCTTGCTGTACCAGGAGATCAACCTTCGTCCTAGAAACTGACAGCTTCCAGAAGTACTTTTCCTGTCCATCCTGCACCCTGCATAATCTGAATCTGTATAGCCTATTAGGTCAAAACCTGTATCCTTAGGGTACCAAATTCCAAGATCTGGTGTACCCTTTAGATATCTAAAAATCCGTTTAACAGCTATTAGATGAGATTCTCTTGGGTCAGATTGAAACCTTGCACATAAGCAAGTTGCGAACATTATGTCGGGTCTACTTGCAGTTAGATATAATAATGAGCCTATCATACCTCTGTAGCTTGTGATGTCAACTTTCTTACCAGTTTCATCTTTGTCAAGCTTCGTGGCTGTTGGCATTGGGGTTTTTGCCGGTGAAGAATCTTCTAGACTGTATTTTCTGAGAAGATCTCTTACATACTTTGATTGGCAAATAAAAATCCCATCTTCCTTTTGCTTTACTTGCAATCCAAGGAAGAATGACAGCTCACCCATCATGCTCATCTCATATCTGCTCTGCATTAACTTAGCAAATCTCTTGCACAAGTTTTCGTTAGTAGAACCAAATATAATATCGTCAACATAAACTTGGACAAATATCATATCTTTATTATGTAATTTGTAAAAGAGAGTTTTATCTATGACACCTCTAGTGAAACCATTTTCAAGTAAAAACTCAGTGAGAGTGTCATACCATGTCCTCGGTGCTTGCTTGAGTCCATAGAGAGCTTTGAAAAGAAAGTACACAAAATCAGCAAACTCTGGATTTTCAAAGCCAGGGGGCTGTTCCACATATACTTCCTCTTCTAGCTTTCCGTTCAGAAATGCACTCTTCACATCCATTTGATAGACTTTAAAATTGGAATGTGCTGCGAATGCCAGAAATATCCTGATGGCTTCAAGTCTTGCAACTGGTGCGTAGGTCTCGTCATAATCAATTCCCTCTTCCTGGGAGTAACCCTTTGCAACCAGTCTGGCCTTGTTCCTTGTAACAATGCCATCACCGTCTAATTTGTTCCTGTATACCCATTTCGTGCCAATAACAGATCTATCTTTAGGCCTGGGTACCAGTGTCCAGACTTCTTGTCTTTCGAACTGATTGAGCTCTTCTTGCATGGCAAGAACCCAATCTGGATCAATTAGTGCATCTTCAATCTTCTTTGGTTCTTCTTGAGATAGAAAAACTGAGAATAAACATTCATTTGAAGTTGCACTTCTGGTTCTTACTCCAACATCTGGATCACCTATGATCAATTCAAAAGGATGATCTCTGCTCCATATCCTTTCCCTAGGTAGGTTTGATCTTGATGATTCGCCTCGAAATTCATTGTGATGTTGTGTTGTGCCAGTTGATCTTTCATCTCCCCCTGAGTTGCTGCCAGGATGACTTGTTGATCCACCACTGGTATTAGTAGAATCTCCAGTGTTGCCATTGTTTCCACCACTATTACCTGGATCATTACCATCATTGTAGTCATCATTTCCTGCTGCAACCTCAGGTTCTTCTTCGTCATCAGAATGTAAGTCTGGATAATTATCAAATTTTAATGACTCAGAAGAATCTTCAGTTTGGATACTTGGGAGTTTAGTGTCATCAAAAGTTACATTGACACTTTCCTTCACTTGGTGCTGATCAATTATGTAAACCCTATATGCTCTTCTCGAGTATCCGACAAAAATAGCTTCATGTGCCTTGGCCTCAAATTTGCCAATGCGTTCATCTACATCTTTTAGCACAAAGCATTTGGCTCCAAATACATGAAAGTACTTGAGAGTAGGTTTCTTGCCAGCCATTAATTCATAGGGAGTTTTCATATGATCTTTGTTGATCAGAGTTCGATTCTGAGTATAACAAGCTGTATTAACTGCTTCAGCCCAGAAGTAGATAGGTAACCTTGATTCACTTAGCATAGTCCTTGCAGCTTCAATCAGGGTTCGATTTTTCCTTTCTACAACTCCATTTTGTTGTGGAGTTCTTGGTGCTGAGTACTGCCTTGTTATCCCCTTGTCTGAGCAGAAGTTATTCAGAACTTCATTTTTGAATTCTGTTCCATTATCTGATCTGATTGCTCGGACAGGTAACTTTGAATCTAACTCAATCAGCTTTATATGATCAATCACCAAATGTGGAGTTTCATCTTTAGAATTCAAGAATAAAACCCATGTATACTTTGTGAAGTCATCCACAATCACTAAGGCGTATTTCTTTCTTGACATAGACAGAATATTTACTGGACCAAATAAATCCATGTGTAGGAGTTGAAGTGGTTCAGTGATGTTTGTAGTGTCTGTGCCTCTGTGAGTTGCTTTCCTTGACTTCCCTTTTTGACATGCCTCACACAATCCTTCTTGTGTAAATTCCATCGGAGGCAGTCCTCTCACCAAATCCCTCTTGACTAGAGAGTTCATTGTTTTGAAATTCAGGTGTGAGAGCTTCTTGTGCCATAGCCAACTTTCCTCTGTTGAAGCTTTTGAATAAAAACAGTTTGCTTCAGCTCCAGTTCCCGAGTTGAGATCAGCTACGTACAAGTTTCCTTTCCTTACTCCACGCAAGGCTAGTCTGTCTTCTTTAGAATGAGCTATTAAGCACTTCTCCTTGATAAAGTTTACTTTGTAACCTCTATCACAAAATTGACTGACACTGAGTAGATTGTGCTTAAGTCCTTCCACCAAAGAGACATTTTCAATGATAACATTTCCTGTATTTAACTTGCCATAACCCGTAGTCATTCCTTTGCTGTTATCTCCAAAGGTGACGATTGGGCCAGCTCTCTCAACCACGTCTGATAGCAGGGCTCTATCTCCGGTCATATGCCTTGACGATCCACTGTCCAGGATCCATATAACTTGGTTTGCCTGTTTAACTCCCTGCAATTATCAAACGGATTAATTCGTCTTCGGAGCCCAAAATTGATTGGGCCCGGCATACTTAAAGAATTGATCTTTGTCTGCTTTGACAACAGATCCTTTTCGAACAACATCATTTTCTTCCTTGACTGTTCCTACCTTCCTATAAACAGTCTTAACAATTTTCTGTTTAGACTTAGGAATATATGATTCCTTCTTCTCAGGTGAAGGAGTCGCAGTCTTGGATTTAGCAAATATACTATTGATGTGCTGTCTAGGTGTCATGTTATCTTTCTTAGCTATCATGCGTTTAAAGTAAGCAGTCATAGCATTAAAGGCACATAACATGCAATTCATTATACCACAAGGTTTATGGAAAGCATCAATAGTAGGCATGTTATTCAATACAGTAGGAGGCTTAACAGATTCTACTTCAATTTTCTCAGCAGATTTGAAGTTTTCAGTAGAATGAAATTTATTGTTACTGTTCCTACTGTTCACAAATATGTTGGGTCTGTTCATTTTACTCTTTAAGTCTTTTGCACCTACACCAGGTCTGGGGGAATCAGAAGTTCCCACATCTTTCACTGGTGTTTCTAGTGCACATTTTTCTTTCTGGACATTAACTCCTTTTATGTCCTTAACCTGTTCTCCTCTCTTCTTCTCTTCCTCAAGATCTTCCAGCTGCATTTCATATGCAATTATTACAGAGGTCTCAAGGATGGGTTCAGCTATCGGTGTTATGAAGAGAGGTTTCGGTGTGTCTTTAACAACATGTGGGATACCCCTTTCTTCAGCACTTTTTCTAAAGGGGGTTATGTTGCTTGGTTTTCCTACAGATTTGTTATACTCGAAGCCTATTCCAACTTTACGATTTATTTCTTGTTGGTCAACTAGGTTCTTAACAATATATGAGGAATTCTTATATGCAAGACACTTCTTCTTTTCTTCTTCAATTTGGTTTCTGAGATTAGTTTCTACAACAACATGACAACTGACTTTACTGACTTGAACAACTAAGTCTTCAGTCAGCTTGACAGCCAACTTGTCATGATTTCTTTTTAACTGTTTAAGAACTTCAGTCTCATCAATTAACTCTTTGACTTTGAGTCTGAGTTTCTTAACTTTATCTCTTTCACCATCTAGTTCTTTACCTAGCAAAGCAAACATCTTAGGACACGAAGGATTTACCTCTATTCCTCTGTCACTGGTGGGAGACAGTGATCCCTCTGATGAAGCCATAAGAGCAAGATTTCCCAGCTCTTCCTCATCATCGTTATCTGAGTCATCCCAGCTTTTGCCTGCTGCTAGATAGGACTTTCCTTGATGCTTTTTCACTAGCGCATCATACTTCTCCTTCAGCTCTTCGTAAGACTCTCTCTTTTTCCCTTGCTTAGGCTTCTTGCACTCAGTTGCAAAGTGCCCTAGCTCATTACAGTTGAAGCAACGAAACTTGCTTCTATCAACTAAGCCGGTCTTGTAGCCGCTTTTTGATACTGCTGTCGAAGAACCTCCTCTTTGGTATCTTCCAAAATTAGGCTTACTTCTGAATGAGGAGTTTCTTCGGAATCTCATGTTGCCAAACTTCCTGGCAACCATAGCTAGAGATTCATCTTCTAGCTGATCTAGTTCTTCCAGTGAGTAGAAATCACCGTCTTCTTGTTTGTCAGAAGTATGTCCAAGTTCTGGAACCACATACTCTGTTGAACTGTTAGAAGGTGCAACAGCCTTCACTTCTTCTTTCTCTGGTGCTTCTACCATTAATGCCTTGGAGGAACTCAGTACCTTACCTCTTCCATACATCTCTCTGGTTTGGATCTGTTCCAGCTCATAAGTTTTTAAAACTTCGTAGAGTCTTTCTATGGTTACCTCTTTCATGTCCCTAGATTCCCGGATGGCTGCAATCCTGTGCTCCAGATGCTCTGGTAAGGTCAACAGAAACTTCCTGTTCACCTCTTGGTTCTGATAAAACTTACCATTCATGTTTAGCTCGTTTATCAATTTGTTTAGTCTCTGAAACACCTCAGAGATACCCTCACCAGGGTTGGATCTAAACTGTTCATATTGGGTGGTCAGGATCTCCAGTCTATTCTCTTTAACTTCTTCAGTTCCCTCATTGATAATTTCAATTGTTTCCCAGATTTGTTTTGCATTCTTGCAATTGACTACTTGGTTGTACATGATGTAGTCTAGGGATTCAATTAATATGAGCTTCAGGTTATTATCAAGGGACACAGCTTCTGTTTCCTCATCTGTATAGTCTGCCGGACTTTTCGGAAACTGTCTGTGGGGAATTACGACCCCATCTACTGTATGTTCGAGAACAACTGATATAGGGAGCTCAACACCTTTAGCCATAATTAATGCGTACTTGGGATTTGCAATCCCGATAAACAGTAGCATTTTTTGTTTCCACAAGTTGTAGTATTCTCTGTCGAACTGTGGAATTTTAATACTAGTTACTTTCTGGGTACTCATCTTTAATAAGATTAAAAATTAAGTGTTTCAAAAAATATTTTAATTTTTGACTTAAAACAATTTTTGATCAAAAATAATTTTTAGAAAAAAATTATTTCGAATAAAAAATTATTTCGAATTTAAAATAATTTTTGAGATCTGAATGAGTTGCGGAATTTTTGGTTTGGATCTGATATTAACTATATCAACCAGCTCTGATGCCAATTGTTGGTCCCTGATATTGTAGAAGGGGGGGTTGAATACAATATCTGAAAATTAATCGCGGAATAATTGGATTAAAAATATTATTTTAATTACTCGCGAAATATTAATTATAATGAAATACTTTTCAAGTGAAAGATATTATTTTAACTTGATTAGTATTACACAATCAATATTTAGAAAACTGTTATATAATTGATATAAAGTCTAGAACGAATTCGACATGAAGTGTTCGTGTTTAAACAATTATATTCAAACTCAGCACAGAAATCTGTGAATATTACAATGCAGATAAATTACTGAATTTGATCTGTTTTTCTAACTCTTAACAAGTTGAACAACTGAAAAATGAAGCATTCTTCTCATATTTATAGAGATTTGAAAAAGGCTGCTATGACCTTTTTCAATATGACTTAATTTCAAGAAAATAAGTCTGTATGACTTATTTAACACTTGTATGACTTAAGAAAACACTGGGCATGACTTATATAGCTCGGTATGACTTATTCTGAGCTCGGTATGACTTATTCTGAGCTCGGTATGACTTTCTGTAAGTAATATTCGAGTTTTCTTTAATTAAATAAATCAGAATGACTTAATTTAAAAGAGAAAAGCTCGGTATGACTTATTGCCACTTGCTCCAGTATGACCTTTATCATTCAAATTTCGGTATGACTTATCCTTTTGATATATATATATAACTCGGTATGACTTATTAAATAAGTCATTCGGTATGACTTATTTAATAAGTCATACTAACTGTTTATATATATATATAAGTCATATTGGTCCAATTCTTTTATAGTAAATTAATTCTACTTAATTTAATTAGTTAATTTATAAATTAAATTAAATTCAACTTGAATTAATTTAATTAGATAAATTAAATAATTAATTAACATTTGATAGTAGAATTAAAACTACTATTTTTTACTTGCATAGCCATGCTGAAGGTCTTGAAATCTTCCCGTCTTCTTTGTGTCTTGATCTTGAAACCTCTTGAATTAAATGAAGAATAAATATTATTTTAGTTGACACACAAATGTACTGTCTGGTTCATTTGTGTCATACTAATAAATATTCTCCATTTATAAAACTTTAAATTAGAGGCCTTACGTCATATTTTCTTCTTCACTGTCTTCATTCTTCTTCTGGAATCTTCAGTAGTAACCACTTGAAATCTTCTATATCTTCTGTTTACTATAGAACCACTACTACACATTTATTTTCACTGACGCTTGAACATAAAGATGAACTTCATCCAGTGTTGAGTAGCAATCCTACAAAATACTTCTGATACTTGGATCCTTTGTGATTAGTTGACTGTCTTTGTCTTGATTCCGGTTTGGTGTTTAGTATTTACTTCTCTTTATTAGTTAGAGTTGAGTTGCCATCTAATTATTACAAATAGGCCTAGTCATATGCCTTTCACTCTCAAAAGGCTACAGACTCTGATAAACCTAGGGAAGCACCTCAGGATTCTCAAATTGGGTCCCTTGAGAAATCTTTTGCTTAAAAATATAAGAGGTTAAGGAAGACTTATTATGCACACACACACAAGCCTATTATTGTTACTAACCCTGTTTTGCAGGAAACAGATGCTCTCAAGGCTCTTGCAAAGCCAGACTCTGAAAGCAAGAAAATACCTGAAACAAAGTCTAATGTTGGGTCAGAGTCTAGACTGTCGTTAGACTCTGATCATGAAACATTTTAGGAAGGAATGCCATTGGATGCAGCCTCATGTCTCATTGATGAAATCATTATTCCACATGATGAGGTACTGCTATTTTTATATACATTGGTGGAGTCATTAGAAGATCCGTAACTCTACAAGATACAGCAACAAGTCTTGGATCTTCTCTCAACCTATGCAACCTAAGGAAGAAAATGAAAGTGGAGCTACATTTGTCTGCACAGGATGCAGTCACCAATCTTTACAACTACCTCTTCAATTTTTCATTACAATCTAAAGCAGTTGGGCTCATAGAAGGCAGGACTAATGAAGTTCTCAAAGCACTTGGTGTGCAAGACTCTGAAAAGTAAAATACAAAGAAGCCTAAAAAGCTTAAAGTCCATAAAAGGAGTGAATCAGAGTCTGTAGCTGAGTTAGAAACTGAGATTGAGTAACCAGTTTTTGACTATGAAGCAATTTGGGATAAATGAGTTACCTACAGGACAACTATTGATTGGATTTCAACTATTCAGCCTCTTCCAAGGAAGGTGATTCATTTTGTTGGCCACAATGTAGGAAATGGGGCCAACAAATATATCTATCCAATCTATCAGAGTAGATTGGATCAAATTAAGGGCTCATATTATCAGAAGATTGCAAAGGAACTGCAGGATTCCTTTCACATGACTTTTGCCCAGGCCATCAATGTAATCCATGCAAGGACTTTTCTAAATGACAACTTGGATGCATTAACAATTGTAGAACCACAAGAGGAAGAATGTAGTGCAAGGAAGTTGGAGGATAGGACTAGTGCACCAGTGGTGACTAGTGAGAAAGATGCCCAGTCTGCCTCACCCACACAAGAATCACCTAGTCAGAGGTTGGGTGATAGTGTGGCAGGGGAGTATACTGATAGGCCCTCCTTGATAACTCAACAAAATGTTGATGAGAACCCCGGTGATATGGGAAGACATACTTTGATGGATGCTCATGAAGAAATTATCCAATCTATTCTATCAGAGTCTATCCACCTTGAGGGGAAGTCTCATGCACCAACAGTCAAAGATGGTGACACTCAGACTATGGCTTCTAATGAAGTCATACTGAAGTAGTCAGAGTCTAGAGTAGACCCTGAGACTAGAATACTGGAGCCAACAGACTCTGGAAAGAAAGAAGATGTATGTAAGGGTTCAGAGTCTGTTGCTGCTCACCCCTTGGTGGAAACCCCTAGCCTTCAGACATTTGAAGGGGTTCCCCTCCATCAAGGTGGTTCGGGTATTGAAGCAAACTTAATATCTCTCACACCATCTTCTATAGGACTTTTGAGTGCACCTATCTAAATGAGTGAAAAAATAAATGAGAGGTTGGCACTGGTCCAAGCACAAGGAGAGGTAAAAAAGGCTGTATAGAGCCTTAGTGAGAATAAGAGAGTGGGTGCCCAACCCCACTGTGAGGATGAGAGAATAGGGTATCCTAGACCTAGCTTTACTTATTGGAATCAAGATTTTCCAAAGAGTTGGTCCAATGAGTTGAGGCAGGAGATGGATGAAAATTCATTCTTGTTGATTTTGCCGATTGGCAAAAAGGAGGAGGCTCTAGCTGCACAAAAATCATTTACACAAAGAACACAACACCATCTAGTGGATTCTTTAGCAAGAAGAGCAGAAAGAGTCAAAGCGGCTCTGGTGGATACTACTACTATTCAGGATGAGACTATAGAATTGAAGTTAGAAGAACCAATTTTGATCATGCCTATAAGGGCTAGGCTTCCAGAGTCTACAGACTCTGATCACTCTAAGGAGGAGTCAAGGTCTATAGTCTCTTCTGCAGTTTCGGAGTCTACTCAACCACCAAATTCTACCCCTTCAATTACAAAGATTGAACCTATTGATGTTGATATACAGGAGGACTGCAATTCTGAGGATGATGGACCAGACAATCCATCATTTATCTATTTTGATCAGTTTTTTCCTCTCACTTGGGAATCTGCACAACTCAAAGGTATAACAAATAATGCTTATTTTGAGTGCATCTTGGCCATTCACCAGTCTGAAAGACTAAAGGCTTTTCAGAAAAAGTCTTTTCTACAAGAAGATGGTCATTAACCACATGAAGATACTGATGCCTCTTTCCTTGAAGATTACAGAACTATCAATGCAGAAGTTAAGGCTAAGACAGAGAATGTTACTGCATAATTAGCTAGTGTGGTCAAAGACATTTCTCATATTCAAACCAAACTTACTGGTGTTGATAATACAACTTCTCTGCTCAGTACTAGATTTGACAGAATTCATTCCCTTCAATTATCCAAAGAAGTTTCTTTCAAGGATGCTCTTGCTGCTATCACTACTACTCAAGCCAATCTCCAAACTACAGTATATGATCTAACCACCAAGGTTGATTCAGTCATTACAGCATAGGCCAATATCTCCACAGTGATTGAACAGATTCTTTTGGTTGTCACAGGAAGTGATGATGTCAAAAAGGGGGAGAAGAAAGTTGGTGGTTCCTCCAGGAGAAATAAGGATGATGTGTGCAAGGATGCTAAAAAGGGAGTTAAAAGGAGGAGAGATGATGATGATAATGATGAAGCTGGTGATAGTTCTGATGGTCCTAGGGGTCCTGGTGGTGTACAACAAAAATAATCTAGAATGGCTGGAATAGCAAAAACTCAAACACACCAGTCAGGGACTGGACATGGGAAGTTAGAGTCTAAGCCAGACTCTGATAAGCAAAAGAAAAAGTTAGACCCTGATAAGGTCAAAGAACCTACTTACTAGCAATGTAATCAATCAAATCTGCAACTAAGAACTAAAAAGAAGACAGGGCTTAGAGGTTTTGAAGAATCTAAAATTGATAGAACATCTAATCTAACCAGGGATCCTCAATCCTTGACAGATAGGCAGTTTGAGAAGATTACACAAAAACACTTGAACAAAGTGGTATCTGCTTAAATTGTTTATAATGTTTTTGAAAGAAAGATGTCACACACAAATTGTTCAAGGATATTGATAGGAAGCTGACTCTGCACAGACAGACAAATCTACAGATAGACAATTTCTTTAAAATATATTGATGCTGAAAGAAATGATCAAGAAATACCAGTAGAAGAAAAGCAAATCAAATTTCAAGAGGGTGTGGGTCATTACTTTGGATTTCAACCTATGAGTGGGAAAGTTAGTGTTCTAATGTTGAAGGATTTAAAAGAACAAGAAAGAAGTGCAAATGATCTGAGAGCATCTTACTGTCAAATCAAATGTTCTAATGAAGAAATGAAGAAATTAAAGAAGTACGTTGGTGAAGCTCTTGCTGTTGTGGAGAAAAATATGCAGAATTCATTTTTGAAGAATAATCCATCCTTTGAGAAGATTAAGTAAGAAGTAATTCTTTTTCCTTATACATATTTTTTTGTTTTATTCTAGATTAATTGTTTCATTTTTTAGTTTTGACATCATCAAACTTTGATTTATTCTTACATTTTATAAAGCATAAATAGGGGGAGATTGTTAGGAATATATTCATTTGATGATGTACAAAATACTAGAACATGATTTAACATAGCTTATTTGTAATAAGTCTTTCCAGTCTCCGAAATTTTATAATCAGAGTCTAGTTAGTCAACATTCTTGTACTTGGAAGATTTTCTGTAGAAAGTGAAACCAGATTTTAGATGAAGATCGGAGTCTGGGAGGTGATCAGAGTCCATAGACTATCGGAGTCTACAATCTATCAGACTCTACAAATGATCAGAGTTTATAGTCTATCAGAGTCTATAGACTGGCAGAGTCTGAAGATTTCAGAGTCTACGAAATCAAAGCTGAATTCTGAAGATGATCACAGAAAAGGGAAGTCTTCGAAGATAAAGTCAAATATATTGTAGATATGCTATGGGAAGGAAGAAGAATTATAGAAGGAAACTGTCAACTAATAATTAGGAATTATATTCAAATTGTAATTTGATTTTTTATTATTAATTGATAGGCAACTCTCTATATAAACACTCTATTAACTTAATTGAAGTGGGTGAAAAAAGTCAAAGTTTTTTAGAGAATAGAGATAGAGAGAGTTGTTGTGAGAAACACAGAGAATCTGCTAGGGTTTATGTATATATTAGGAGGGTTTGTATTTACACATCAATAATATAAACAGTTTTCATACATTTCTTTGTGTTTAATCTTTGTTCTGTATTCAAGTCTTTAATTTATACTGAGTTGATTTTAATCAGGCACAAAAAGAACACAAGTATTCAACCCCCCCTTCTACTTGTGCAACTGGGAAAATAAAGATCAATAACATGATGGAGGTATTATACAAGAACAGGCATGCTGACATGCTGTCAAAGGATGTCAAGTTGCATGAAATGACTCTTTTTCAAGTTGAACTCTATTATTAGTCCAAAGCCAAGGACGAGCACAATCTAACATTTTCTAGGCTTAATGAAAAAGTTGACAAATTGTCTCATGCTCATATCTCTCTCTAAAACATAGTCTCAGAGGTGGTGTCAAGTGTGAGTTCTTTACAGAAGGAAATTGACACATCTATGTCAACTCACAACACTACTCTCTAACAAGTTTCTACTCAACATGCATCCATTCAACTACTTCTTGCAACTGGACCAAGTAAAGCTCCTCAAGTACAAGTACAACCTCAAATCAATCCAAGTCATTCTTCATTCATACTCAAACCACAAGATATCAACCTGAGGTGGAGAAGGAAAGAAAGGAAAGATGTGAGGAGATTGAAGCTAAAAGGCAAAAAGTTGTGATGAGAACTTTGAGGTAGGAAGTGCTAAAGCCAAATGAAGACAAGGAATTTCTATAAACTTTGAAGGCTATCAAGGCACAAGTTAAAGGAAATCAATAGAACTATAGAAAAATTCTTGAAAATGCCATCATCACAATAAGGGGAGTCAAATTTGAAAAGGGTGGAAAAATGTTCAAAGAGCCGGTAGCGTAAATGGAATCTGACTACTTCAAAGTTTCAGTTGAGCTCTTCAATCAACTCTCCTACACAGAACTTGAATGTCTACATAAAGTAATATAAACAATGACCCGGGAAGATGCGAAATTAAAGAAATCAGTCATAGGTCTTCTCCTATCTATCTCACTTCCTGAGGCCTACTGCAGCATGGAGTGATGTACATGGTAAAAGGAAACAAGGAAATAAAAGTCAAATTGTCAACCTAATTGATTTGCTTGAGAAAAATAATGTTAGACAAGAGGAAGACGCAATGATTCTGCAGAAAATGATGAAATTCATGAGTCTGTAAATGAATTGAAAATAAAATCTTATCAGAACTAATCTGTTATTCTACAAGGACTTCATGAAAGAAATCAAGAAAATTCTAAGGTTGGAATTAGTTTTGACTATGAAAATCTCAAGAGGAAAAATTCTATATCAACAAAAGGCAAGAAAACTGAATTTGCTGAAAATCCTCACATTTTAAAAAATGTTAAAGCTCCAACTTTTAAAAAGGGAACCATTGAATTTGATGAAGACAGTATGATTATCAAACAATTGTTAAATGATGAGGATGAATCAGAAGTTAAGAATGATGTGCCCTTTGTTGAAATAGATTAACCAATAGTCAAGACAAATCCCACCTATGTCAAACCTGAAAGAAAGGAAGATGTCATAAATAATGACATCAAGGAAAATGTCCAGAAAAATGACTCCATGAATGCTAAGAAGAAAAAGGCAAATAAGAATGAAAAAATAGGCATTAACAAATACAACAATTATGCACCTGTTCACAATGCTCCTAAAAAGATTTGTAAAAACCGTGGTTCAACAAATCATCTTACTCATATGTTCAAAAAACCTGTTATTGATAATGCTGAATTTGTTTGTGGCTATGTGAAATCTTTGATGGATGATGATCATAAATTTTGTGACAAATTTAACTGTATGCCAAGCAACCTGAATGTCATGAACACATGCCTTAGAGTAAGAAAACAACTTGTTGAAGTATGCATCAGTCAAAATGGAAACAACAATATTGCTAGACCAAAATCCACCAGTCCAACTAAAAGAAGGAAACATTCCATGTCACCTAAAAATGCCACCTGTTCAGGTAGCTCTAATCAAGCTAAAACTAAACATCAGAATGAAAAGACATCTAGGACTGTTGAAAAGAAGAATCGCAGTTATGTGACTAAGCAAAAAAGACCCAACATAGTTTGGGTACCAAAGAAAAATTGATATTATTTTGATTATAGGGCACAGGTAAGATGAAGAAAGTTATATGGATCTTGGATAGTGGATGCTCAAGGCACATGACTGGTGACAAGGCCCTGCTGTCACAATTCAAGGAAGAGGCTGGCCCAATTATGACATTTGGACAAAACATCATTGGTTTCACTATAGGATATGGAAAATTGATTCATGGAAATGTTGTCATTGAAGATGTAGCTTTGGTAAAGCGATTGAAGCACAACTTGTTAAGCATCGCTCAGTTCTGCAACGAGGATTTGAAAGTGGAGTTTGATTAAGAAATTTGACTCATATCTCACATAAAAACCAAAAAAATTGCTCTTCAAGGAGTAAGAAAGGGAAGCCTATTTGTAACTAACTTGAAATCTGTAAACAAGGATAAAATATGTTTTTTCTATACCAGAGTCTCTGAGCATGAAAGTTAGCTTTAGCAAAAGAGGCTATCTCACTTGAACTTCAAGAATCTTAATTCTCTAGTCAAAAGAGACTTAGTGAAACACTTGCCTTCACTTAAATTCTGTATAGAAGGATTGTGTGAGGTATGTTAAAAGGGAAAGATGAAGAGATCTATTCATAGGAGTAAAGAATCCACTTCAATCACAAAGCCCCTACAATTAATTCATATGAATTTGTTTGGACCAGTAAATGTTATGTCAATGTCCAAGAAAAGATATGCACTTGTCATGGTTGATGATTTTTCAAAATACACATGGGTGGAGTTCTTGCACTCAAAAAATGAAGCTCCTGGACTTATCATTGAAAATCTGAGGAGACTGGATAAAGGTCCAACACATGTTGTGGCTATAAGGAGTGACAATGGAACATAATTCAGAAATTCTGCATTGAGTGAATTCTGTAAAGAAAATGGAATTACTCACCAATTCTCATCTCCAAGAACTCCACAACAAAATGGAGATGGTGAGAGGAAAAACAGAACCATGATTGAAGTTGCAAGAACCATGTTAGTAGAAGCAGGTCTACCAACTAGTTTTTGGGCTGAAGCTGTCAGGACTGCATGTTACACTCAAAACAGAACACTCATCACAAAACCAGCTTGAAAGACTCCTTATCATATCATGACAAACAGAAGACCATATGTCAAGTATATGCATGTGTTTGGAGCAAAGTGTTTTGTTCTCAAAGATGATGCTGATCATCTAGGAAAATTTAAAGCCAAAACATATGAAGGATTTTTTATAGGATACTCATTCGACAAGACTGTCTATAGAGTATATGTGATTGATCAACAGAAAGTGATGGAAAGCACAAATGTGACTTTTGATGAATTCAAGTTCCCTGCCATGTATCTTGAAGAAGAAAACTATGACACCCTGAGATTTGAAAAAGAAGTGGAAATGGAGGCATCTGAAAATGAAAATGATAAAAATGCACATGAAAGCTCACATGTGGATATTTCACATGGTGAAGAAAGAGAGAGAAATTTTAGGGATTTCAGTCATATTCAACTTGAGAATGCTCCTCACAACTCTGGCATGCATTCAGGGGGAGCCTCTCAAGAATCAATAACAAATACAAACAACTTGAATCAAGAGAAAACAAGCTCAAATGCAAGATGTGTAGCTCATGAAAAAAAAGGAATAGAGCTCACACTGCAGATCAAATTATTGGAAATCCTGATAAATGTGTGAGAACAAGAAGGGAAACCATAAATGAATGCTTGTATGCATGTTTTCTTTCTCAAAATGAACCCAAAAAGATTGAAGATGCTTTGTTGGATCTAGACTGGATTGTTGCCATGCAAGAAAAACTACAATTTGATAGGAACAATGTTTGGGAGTTAGTGCCACCTCCAAAAGACAGATCAATTATTGGCACTAAATGGGTCTATAGAAACAAGATGGATGAACATGAAACTTTCATAAGGAACAAGGCAAGATTGGTGGCAAAAGGATATTCACAAGAAGAAGGCTTGACTGTGATGAAACTTTTGCTCTAGTTGCAAGACTAGAAGCAATAACAATTTTTCTAGTATTTGCAGCACATTCAAATTTTAAATTCTATCAAATGGTTGTTAAAAGTACTTTTCTAAATGGTGAATCGGAAGAGGAGGTTTATGTACAACAACCACCAGGCTTTGAAGATTCTAACTTTCCTGATTTTGTCTACAGACTTATCAAAGCATTGTATGGACTCAAACAAGCCCCAAGAGCATGGTATGATATACAAAACTCTAGATGAACATTTGTCAATCCACTAGATGAACATTTGACAAAACTCTCTTTTATAAAAAGCATGGTGAGGACATCATCCTAGTTCAAATTTATGTGGATAATATCATTTGTAGTTGTACAAAGATTCTCAAAGCTCATGCAAAGTTGTTGGTGAGATTACGAAGCTGTATGAATAGTAATCATGATAACTCAATACTAGAATATGACAAGTAAATAATACTGCACCTACATAGAAATTAGGAAGAAATTAAGACAAGGTAGATACAGTGAATCAAGACATTAGAAGAATTTTTGAAGTCTACTACAGGTCATTGAGAGAAGTACATTAATATGTTCATGCCTTAGTGAAGAATAATGGTTGAAGACTTTCAGGGTTTCAGAAGTGTTGAAGATTCAGTATAGAAGTTCCCCTAGAAGATTTCAATGTAAAGGCGTTGATTGAAGATAGACAGTGTTCGAAGCATAGGAATCTAGAAGAATTGAAGACAAGGTAAAGACAAAGGATAAAGAAGAAAACTGCAGTCTTAAATCAATACTCACTAAAAGAAGTTCATTTATATGTTTAAGCGTCAGTGAAGAACAGATAATGAAGTATTCAAGATTGTGGTAGAAATGAAGACGTTGTCTAAGTACCAGAAAAGATTCTAGTAAAAGTACAGTGTTTATTGATAGACAGTGCTCGAAGCAAAGGAACAACTGAGGAAATGTTAACTGACATTAATTGCAAGTGAAAATAATTCTAATCAGTGTTAGTCGTCTGTGAACCAGACCAGTGCAATAGGCGTCAGTACAACAAGAGAAGAATTGATTCTACATAATCAAGGAAACAGTTAACTACGAGAAGAAATGATGACTGATAAAGAAATAATTACAAATAATAATTTAAATGTATTTATGAAGTCAAGTCAAGTCAAAGTCAATGGCAAGTCAAAGTTAAGGTTGTTAAATGAAGAAATCGCCCATTGAAAATTCAATGAAGAAATCGCCCATTAGAAATTCAATGAAGAAATCGCCCATTGGAAATTCAATGAAAAAATCGCCCATTGGACTTCAATGCAGAAATTGCCCATTGGACTTCAATACAGAAATCGCTCATTGGACTTCAATGCAGAAATCGCCCATTGGACTTCAATGCAAAAATCGCCCATTGGACATCTATAGCCAAAATCGCCCATTGGACATTTATAGCCAAAATCGCCTATTGGACATTTATAGCCAAAATTGCCCATTGGAAATTTATAGCCAAAATCACCCATTGGACATCTATAGCCAAAATCGCCCATTAGATTTTCTATAGCCAAAATCACCACTTAGCAATCCCTTTGTTAAAGTCTACACTATATACACAAAATGACTTGCTCATTTTGAAGAGTTGAGAAATACAACCACACACAGAGATACGGAGAGAGTAATATTCTAGCCGGTTCATTATGTTGCAAATACATAGGACTATTGTAAAATACTCTCTGCTAACTTAATTCCTTTAGTACAAACACATAGTCAAAATATTGTGTAGGGATTAAGTTATATCTCTTTGTAGAAGCAAAAAACTAATCTGTTCTTTGGAAGTCAGTTATATTTTTAACTGGGTATAGCACCCCTCTGGGTTTATATACTAAAGATATATTCCCGGAAACCTGTCTCATTTAATTACTTGCTAATTTTCTAAAATTTTAATGTTTATTCATAAATACATAAAATTAGTAAACCAGGCTCCTAAACACTATTCACCTCATGAATTCAAACTCACTAACCGAACTCTAAATTATTTATCCGTAAAAAATTTAAAAGAATTTTTTAATTTAGTGAATATCGTATTCAACCCCCCTTCTACGATACTTCTGGGACCCAACAAAAGTGAATATGAAATGAGCATGATGGGAGAAGTATATTACTTTCTAGGTCTTCAAATAAATCAGAAAACACATGGCATCTTCACAAGTCAAACCAAGTACATTAATGACTTGCTCAAGAGGTTTCACATGAAAGATTTTTCACCTGCAAAAACTCCAATGTCTACATCTATCAAGCTTGATAAAGATAAGAAGGGAAAAAGTGTAGAAATAAAGACTTATAGAGGAATGATTGGATCTCTACTATATTTAACAGCTAGTAGGCCAGACATTATGTTCTCTACATGTTTGTGTGCAAGGTTTTAAGCCAATCTAAAAGAATCTCATCTCATTGTTGTCAAGAGAATACTGAGATATCTGAAAGGAACTACTCATATGGGATTATGGTATCCAAAAGAAACAGGATTCAACCTTGTTGGATACTCTGAGGTTGATTTTGTTGGGTGTAGAGATGATAGAAAGAGCACCTCTGGAAGCTGTCAATTCCTTGGACAGAGACTGGTGTCATGGTATAGCAAGAAGCAACAATCAGTTTCAAATTCCACAATTGAGGCTGAGTACATAGCTACTGGAAGTTGTTGTGTACAAGTGCTTTGGATAAGAAATCAGTTGAGTGACTATGGACTAGTATTGGAAAGAATACCTATCATGTGTGATAACACTAGTGCTATATCTATTGTTGCAAATCCAGTAAATCATTCAAAGACAAAGCATATTGATGTAAGGTACCATTTCATAAGGGAACATGCAGAAAATGGTATGATTGGAATATTCTATGTTCCTATACAAAAATAGTTGGATGATATATTTACTAAACCACTAGATGAAGCCACCTTTAACAAGTTTATTAGTGAGATTGGAATGCTAAATTCTTCTAACTAGTGGCTACATAAATATATCTCACCAACTGTTATAAAAATTACTTCACAGACATGAATTCTCAATTATTTATCTAAGTGAAGTAAACTGGTGTATATTTCTAAATATATCAGTCATATTGTTTTACATTGGAATTTCTTTTAAAAACCAAATTTACTAACTTAGAACTATTGGCATTTTCTAAGAAAACCTGTAAAGAATCATTATGCTTGTATTTCACATAACAAGTGTGATATTCCAATTTGCAGGAAAATTTAGGAAATGCATTTTTTCTTTCCAAATTAAATTAATTAATTTGAATTTAGTCTGAAAAATGTATACTTGATAAATTTCTCATATTTTATTTTTCAAGTGGAAATAAAGTAGTTTTTCTCAAAACTAGAGTTTTTGACTAAGTTACCATTCTTTTCTGACTTCTCGACTAGGTAAATTTCCTCAGTTCTCGGTTAGTCTTAAATAGAGTTCTTGAATTAGTATTTAGTGAGTTCTCGATCAGTTTGGTATTTGAGTTCTCGATCACTAGAGTTCTCGATTGCTTTGAGTTCTCGAATGATCCAGTTCTCGAATGGTTTAATTCGTTTTACTGAGTTCTCGATTGATACATTTCTCGAACATACATACAAATAAGAGTTCTTGATTAAATTCTCACAGTTCTCTACTAAATCAACTTTATTTCTTTTTCTGAGTTCTCGATCATTAAAATCGATTATAATTCTAGTCGAGTTGTCTGAGTTACATAAATAACAAAGTAGATCTAACATTTCATTTCTACACTTAATCGCAAATTCAAAGAACTTTTGCTCTCAACAGTTGCATTCGAACTCTTCTCCTATTTTTTCTAAAACCTTCTTTTCTTCATTTCTCCCTTTCTATACACTAATCTAATGGCATCTTCAAGTTCCACTCCAGCCCTGAAACAAACTTTCTTGCCATTGCTAGAGATGCAGATGCTAAGCCGCAATATAAGTGCTTCACCAGGTTTCTCATTGAGTCATATTTGAAAGAGGCTTTGTTGAGCAACCCTCCACTGTACCTGGATATTCTTGAGAAATTTTGAAACACAACTAACTGGGAAGAGGTTGCTTTGGAGAATGGGAGCTCCAAAATCCTTGTAACCTGCAAAATCCAACAAGAAAACATCACGTTCGATGAACATGATGTAAATGAGATTTTAAAGCTTCCAACAGCAAGTCATGACAGGGTACCAACTGAAGCAGAGCTAGCAGACTTCATGGAATTCTTAAGGTACTCTGATGAAATCAAGTTAGGGAAACTCAAAAGAAGTTTCTCTAAAGGAGTGGTCGTTTCTCTTCGACACATTACTGAGGGTCTTCACATGCAGGAAGACAAGATTCGACCAAATAAGTTCAATTGCCCTAAAGTTGGCCTACTCATTGGCTTACAAACAAAAGTTGAATGTAGGTAGGCTCATTCTTGGGGAGCTCATAACCAGGATTCCCAAGAGAGGTAATAAAAAAAAAATTCCTCGCTTCATTCAGTCAATTCTTAACTTTAAAATTTTTAATTTGATTGAAATCCCTAGAATGAATAAAAAGAGAATTTGCTACTCCAAGTCCATGGCAAAGATCATTTTTGCTACATTGGACACAAGGAGCACAGTAAATATACCTCTTCAAATTACACCTCATATAAGGAGTGTATTTGGGGGTACCCACTAGTGCAGCCTACATATGGTTACTTGAAGACATTAGAGAGTTACAAGGTTACAGAAGTACCAAATGCACCTACCCCAGGAACCCTTAACCCAACTGAGCCCTTTCTTTCAAATTCTTTAGATGTTAGTGAGCCAACCTCCACATCCTTTTAACAGGGTGTGGTTGAAAAGAAGAAAAGGAGGAAACCTATCCAAAAAAAAATTAGAAACTATTGTAGAGAGTATAGAAAACTCACAATCAGATGAGTCACCAGTGGAACCTCTAAAAAGGAGAAAAACAACTAAAGAGGCCACAGTAGACCACTCTACATCTTCACAACAAGGTGTAGAGGTTACAAAGGGGTTACACCTACTACTAGGTGCACTTTCTCAACAAAATGCATCTATTGAAATTGGGAGTCAGCCCACTCCATCCTGTACAGAGTCTACACCAGTACAGGAACTCACTCTTGTCACTGAAAAAAGTTTAGTAGAAAGGGAAACACAACAGCACTTAGGCATGTCCCTTGAAACTTCCCCACCTTCTCAGGGGGAGTTGTCAATACTCAATTCTACTCCAAACACTTCTTTCTCACCTCAAATTTTTTCTCAACCAATTGTGTTTGGCCAAACACAAAAAGTTGTTGATCACTAGGAATCTACTTCTCCTGGTGCACCAATCTCAAGTGACTTAGTGCATGACACTTTGCTTACCACCCAGGACACACATCTAGATGATCAGAGAATACAAGATGGGGTATATCCTAATGACACCATCCCAACCATAGAGGCTCCAAAAGTTTTCACTTCAAACTCTATGGGGGTCATGGCTACTTCACCCATTGGTCTTATTCATAAGCCTTTGAAGACCCTGTCTTCACAGACATTGGGCAATCTGGGGACCTTCACACCATGAAAATGGAATCCCCTAGAAACTCCCCAAACATTCAAAGACTATCTCCTAGGGAGAATTCACATATTCATCCAGTGTCTATGGACTCATCTAAGAAATTGGATGAGGAAATTTATACTAAGGGGACCACTTTAACAAGTGGCTCTAGCTCTGACTTTATGTCTCAATGGCTGAAGCCTGTGCACCATGGCAGTTCTTCAAAACCATCTACTAATGGGTTACTTTCTGAGGAAAAGTTAAAGAAATTTTGTGGAGACTAAATGAATGGATTTTATCACATTGCTCAGCAGCTCCTCACTGCACATCTACCAAATCAAGATTATGCAGCTATTATTTTGAAATATGCCAAAGATCAGGAGGTGATTAAAGATAAAAATGAACAAACTGCTGAAGAAGGTGAAGGCAATGTGGATGCCTGGCTGGATAAAAGTCAAAATGTGAGCATGAAGGAAATGTTGCAGTAGATGAGGGAAAAATATCTTACTTCACTTGGGTCATGTGAAAGGACCTTCACTCCCTCAGCTATCTATGATGCCATTCATGAAGCTGCCAAATTCCAACTTCAAGCAAACCACTACTTAGTTAGGGGCCTCCAATCTGAAATTGCAGATCACAGAAATAAGATGGAGAGTAGGATGACCTCAATTGATGCCAAATTCATGCCTAGTGGAATGCATGCTTCAAGATCAGAATCATCTTGGTTCAGGCTTCACACGAAGGAACTAAATGATAAAATGGAAAAAATGGAGAGATCCTTCAAGGACATGGTTGATACAAATGTCAACCTTTAACAGGGCCAAACAAGAACAAATAATCTGGTGGAGGTTCTTTACAAGAACAGGCATGCTGATATGCTATCAAGGGATGTTAAGTTGAATGAAATGAATCCCTTTCAAGTGGACTTGTACTATCAATCCAAGGCCAAAGATGAACAGGCTCAAGCCTCAACAATTGTTAAGCTAGCTGAAAAGATAGAACATTTGACTGCAGAATAACACAACATCTATACCACTGTCAATGAAGTGGTTGCAAATGTCAGCTCCCTATAAAAGGAAGTACAATCCTCCATGACTACCCAAGGTTTCACATTCCAACAGGTCTCCAACCAACTGGCCAATATTCAAAGTCTTCTCTTCACAATTCCTGCATCTACCCAAGCTCCTCAGGTCTAATTTGCTTCTCATATTAGGCCTACTCACTCTTCCTTTCTCAAGCAACAACAAGATATCAACCCTAAGGGGAAGAAGGAAATAAGGAATGAGATTGAGGCAGAAATGCAAATAGTTGTCATGGCCATTCTAAGACAGAAGGTGTTAAAACCCTTTATAGACAAGGAATTTCTACTTGAGTTAAAGCATCTCAAAGCATAAGTTAAAGTCATCACTGGGAGTACAAAAAGATCTTGAAAAATGTTGTCATAACAGTAAGGGGAGTTAAGTTAAAAGGAATGAAAAGTTGTGCAAAGAGCCAATAATGCATATGGAATCTGGCTATTTCAAATTATCTATTGGGATATTTTAACATCTATTATACACTGAATTGGAATGCTTGCACAAGGTAGTTGAAATAGTGACCCGGAAAGATGATGAATTGAAGAAAATTGTCTTAGGCCCTCTCTTGCCTATCACTCTTCCTGAGGCCTACTGCAATCCAGATGGAGTGTTGTATATGACTAAGGCAAACAAGCTAGCACACTTCATGGTCTCCAGATATTTGAACAAAGGGAATAGAAATCAAGTCATAAGTTTGATTGATCTACTAGAACATAAGCCTGGTAAACAGGAAGAAGGCAAAGTGATCTTGAAGAAGTTGAAAAAGTTTATAAATGATCAAGTATCAGAATTTGTAAATGAAGAATTAATGAGGAAGAAGAAGGATGATGAAGACAAAGGTCAAGGAAAGAAAGATAATCAACCTGCACATAGGAGTGATAATGGTGGAAGGAAAGACAATGAAAGAAGGAATGATGAAGAAGATAAGAAGAGAAGAGATAAGTCAGGCAAGGACAAAAAGTATTAAAGGAAAAAGCCATCCAAGCAGTAAGTTGTTGGAACTCATACTAGTGTACCTACCCAAATTTAGGACACTAATATGACACCACCAATTTCTGAAATTGCTAGAATTCTAAAATCCAAATCATCAAAAAGACATCTTGTCAAGGTGACTGCCCATGGAGTAATAAGGAGGGAAGTGAAAGAAGATCAACTCAAAAGATTGAAGCCATGTCAACAGGTCAAGGTCAAAACTGCAACAAGAACTAAATTCAAGAAATCTACTAGTCATTGCTAGTTAGATACCCCAAATGGAGAAAGCAGATTTTTGTCCCTAGCAAAGGTCTATCAATTCAGCCCATCCAGAAAATTGTTGAAAATGACAAGTCAAAGATCAAGCAATGAAAGGTAGATAGAATTGTAAAGGTTGAATTGAGAGAGAAAAGAATGTTTGTGACCACTGTTGATGGAGAAGAGAGAGCTTTCTATCATGACAACTCAACTTCAACTACTCATGACATTAAGAGAGTGATCAGTCTGGTTGACAAGAAGTGCATGGTAGACAAATTGAAGATGGTTGAAATTGCTGAGTACTTGGCTAGGAAGTATCAAAAGAAAATTGACAAAGTCAAGTACTTGGAAGAAATGGTGGAAAGAAAGTTGAAGGAAGATAAGGAGATTGAGAGATTATTTGAAGAACTAAGGAAACAGGGAAAGTGCAGAGTTTTCAAAGTCCCTGATAGAGTTGAGTCAGGCTGAAAAATGGAGTAACATCCAAGATAAGACTCAAATTTATCCATGAATATCCCTTGCAAACTCTTAATGTTGCTGCTGACATGCTTAAGGATGCAATTTTAATTGAAGAAGTTATGGTCAGACAACAAATTTTTCAGGCAATTGATGAAATCAACCCCAGGGAACAAGAAGAGAATAGAAAGAGATATGATCATTTTAGATGACAACAAAAACAACAAAACAATAAGGGTATACTTGATATCTTGCATAAATTTATGAAATTGTCTTTTCTCAAATTGGGGGAGATTGTTGGACCAAATCAAACCAACCATTATTATATTTATTTATCTTATTGTAACATTCAAATGCTTCATATATTGAATAGATACTTGGTTATTTTAATTATGTATTTGAAGTTAGAAGTTTGTTTCTAATGCATTTCCAATTGTAAATAAGTAATAATAAAAATAATTATTATGGTAGAAGATTCTATGAATCATGCATCAGGAAAGTAAAGCATTACACCAAATAAGGATTTGCAGAAGAAGATTGTTTCCAAGGCATTTTACTGATAGAGAAGTCACATTTGATAGAGAAGTCATGAATGCAAGCTGGTCGAAAAGTCTACTCAGTCGAAAAGTCATGAACATAGAGTCACTCGAGAAGTATGAAGGAATGTTCATTCGAGAAGTCCAGATAAACAAATCGAGAAGTTAGCTGAGTAATCCAATCGAGAAGATTGTAAAGCAAGTCAATCGAGAAGTGTGAAATCGAGCTTGATCGAGAAATCTAACTCAATCGAGAAGAATAGCATGATCGAGAAGTCATTAGTAAACATTCCAATCGAGAAGTCTCACAAGTACTTGTTTAAATAGGTCAAAGCCTGAGTTCTCAAAGCATGAAGGAGTTGAGTATTCGGTTGATTCAAACATCTAGTTTCAAGGAAATTTGCTGAAGCATAAGACAAATAATCTAAAACATTGTCATGATCAGGACAGACTATCCTATAAAGATAATGACAAGTCTACAATGAAGCTTGAAAGGAAGAGAAGACAAAGACAGAAGAAATAAAGTAGAATGAAAAGAATGTCATAGATTTATGTTAGCTAGAAATAGATAGTAGTCAAATGTAAAGAATATTTTGTCTATTTCTAGTTTTATCATGTATGTCTAGTGAGAGCATGTGCAAACTAGACTGGTGTCTACATAGTTAAAAAAAAAGCTTCACTAGATAGTGTGTAGAAAAATTCTATTTTTCCTTGTCTTTCTTTCAAGAGCAAGAAGCTGAGAATTACAATCACATTCTCAGATTGTAGCAAATCATTCTAATAAAAAGATTAGATTGATATTTATCTGTGGTGTGTTTTACTAAAATTATATATCTCATTCAAGCACTGTTAAGGATAAACAAAGCTACAATACTTGATCAGTTATATAATTAAAGGCAAATCGAAAAATAGATTTCAACTATACATTCACCCCCCTCATTCCTAACAAGAAGTCATTCCTAACAAGAAGTCATCAAAGTCATATCCAATCGAGAAGTCTAGGAATTTAAGAAGTAACAAGTCAAAGGCTAATCGAGAAGTCTCATAAAGTAGTTGATCGAAAAGTCTGTATCATAACCTCTCGAAGCACAATGCAGTTGAGTATTCTATTATTTCAAGTAGCTATTTTCAAGAAGATTTGTAAAAGAACAAGATAAGTAATTTGAAGCACTGTCATGATCAGAATTAGTCAAACCTGTGAAGATAGTGACAAGTCTACGATAAAACTTGAAAGAAGAACAAGACAAAGACAGAAGGAGAAATGCAGATGTTATGGACTGTCATGTGAAAGGTTTAGCTAGAAATGGATTGTGTAAAATGTAAAGTCTAGTTTATCTGTTTCTAGTTTTAGTATCTAGTCTGTAAAAGCATGTGCTAATGAGACATGTTGTCTATATAGCATAATGCACAGCTTTACAGATCAGTGAGTTGAATATTTCTATGGTATTCACTCCTTGTATCTTTTAAGAACAAGAAGTTGAGATTTACATTAAGAATATCATATTTATGGTAATTTAATCTAATACAATATTAGTTTGAAAGTTAAATTTGTGTGTCTATTTTATTTTCACAATTTTTGTTAAGCACCACAAAATTAACTTAAACTATAAACATATCAAATCATTCATAGTCTATAGTGAAGCAAATTCAAAAAGGATCAACATATACATTCATCCCCTCTGTATAAGTTTCACATTACTCATTCTTAACAAAACCTTAGCTAAAACTTTCACATGACACTAAACAGTAACAATTACAACTAATCTTCTCAAAGTTGATGACTCCCGGCAGGTATATTTATAGCCAAGAACAATTGTTTGGCTATATTTGTTGAAGGGCTACCGAGCGGTAAGAAATGTCACATCATCTCTTCCTATTTATTTTTCTCTTCTCCTTCTTCTTTCTTTATTGTTGCACTTGATTTGTATGCAAAAATATGTATTTTCATGGTGAGGCATCTTTGCCGAGAACTATAAAGTTTTTTGTATATAGCTACTTTGTCAAGGTTATATTGAGCTTACAATTTTACTTAATATTTTTAAAATTTTAATTATATAAATATATTCATGTATTATAATTCATCAAATTTTTAATTTAAAATTCTAAATATACGACCACATTTTTTTAAATCAATTAATGTTAATATTACTTGTCAAAAAAATGATGTTAATATTAGTTTGTTAAAATAATAATTTTAATTAAAAAATATTATTAAAAATAATAATAAAATATTAATTTCAATATATAACCAACCATTATAACCAATTTCATTGAAGCACAATACCACATATATTTAGCGAATTTTAGTCAACCATTATTTTATATCATTTAAGCTAATCATTATAACCAACCCGTCGGAGAAAAGTTAAGAGTATGTTTTCTTTTCTCACACTTGAGAGGTCCAAGAGACTCTAAAGGCTCTTTAAAAAGTTAAGAGTCTTCTATTTTCTCAAACTTAAGGTCATCTCCAATCATTACTCTATTCTAAAGTAACTTCATCTTTGTTTTTTCACATTTTTCACTTCATACTACTATTTCCTATCACATATAATTACACTATAAATTTCTTTATATTTTATCAATTACACATAAATTTAATTTTATAATAATATTATTGGATTGACTGATAGGTTTCTATGAACAGAATGATATGCTTTATATGTACAGTACAACTCTATATTTAAAGACAAATAGTGCTCTACTTTATTTTTGAAGATAAAACTGCTAGCCCTTGGACAACATTTCCTTCAAATCTTACTCTAAAAATAAAAGATTTAGAATTATAAAGATATGATTGGAGATGATCTAAGAGTTTATACATGACTTCTAACTTACAATTATTAATAAAATATTCATTTATTCTCATTCTTTCCTCACTTTTCCATCTCCTTTATGTTCAAATATGAATACAATATAAATCAAAAGTGAATATAAAAAATATTATTGGAATTGACACTCTTAAAAATATATTAACTTACAAAGAGTCTAATATTTTATATTATATTTAAAAATTTAACAAGTGACTCTGTCATATGCTCTCCTGCATCTATCACCAACACCTCATACATGCATACTACAAAAACGTTCAAATGCTGTACGGCTGTATCTAGATTCTAGAAACACGATGAATACGCTTATCTTTTTCAAAACCAGCCTTGTTTTTTTTTAGTTTATATTTATTTATCTTTTTTGTTCAAAATATAAAGAAAAAAAGGTGACTCGTAAATGTACAAAGTTAGTTAAATGAGGAAAGGAAATAACGCAGATGCGTACAATTATATTCACTTGTAAAAATTGAGAAAGTTAGATATAAACCACCCACAGAACCTATAGATGGATAAGAAGAGAGTATGTGTATACATGTAAAAAGATGATATGATTGAGAATCTATACACAGTTAAAAGCTATATAGCAAATAGTTAATTGGTCACCATCTCTTTCACACAAACCACACAAGACACACAGCAAAGCAAAAATGCAAAAGCTTGAAAAAGAGTAGGTAGAGGCTGCAAAATTTATAAATATTGTTCAATGTGAGTTAAATTATATTTGTAATTTTTCAAAATTATTAAAAAAAGTTATATAATATTTCAATTTTTTAAAATAAATTGAACTATACTTATTAATATAAACTATTCAAGATGAACGTGATCATAATAAGCGAATCACATCATAATTTCATTGACCTTCGCAAACTAAGAGATCATTTATTTCGTGAATTTTATGTATTAGCTATGAGTTTTGTCCATTCTACTCTCATAGTGGGTGTTTGGTTGAAAATTTTTTAACCTATTAGATATGAGTTTCTCATATCTTAGGGATTGGTATAAACTCGGGCATGAGAAATCAAATTAAAAATTATTATTTTTATGTTTATTTATAAAATTACAAGTTAATTTTAAAACAAAAAATTTATAATGATGTTATTTACTATTTAATAAATAATAATGATTTATTTTTCATATTAACTGCATATATTTTTTTATTTATTAAAAAAATATATTAAATTAACAAATTTATTCCACAATTCAACCAAATACAATCATGATTAATATTTTATCCTCATATCACTTTAATCGATTCATGATTACAACCTGATATCACTCCAGGAACCAAACGACTTCTCATAAATTTTTTATTTCTAAATTTGACTAATACGATTTTTTTGATAGTACGATTTCGTTCGATACAATTTTTGCAATTTTCGATTCCTCATTGAGTTTTGCTCGGCCCTACCTCTAACACTGATTAAACACGGCGGAAGGGAGAAAACCTAAAATAAAAATAAAAATAGAAGAAAAATATAATATTGGCTTAAAGTTGAATGAATTGCAAAAAAAGGGTAAGAGTTGAAAATTTTGACAAGGATAAAAATTTTGGTGGGTAGTGGGACGAAGGTAGGCGCCGATATTAATTAGGTGGTGTAGATTTGGTAACGTTTGCTACATGTAGTCATAGGCATACTAGTTTAACACGCATTTGAAACAAACCTAAACCAACGTGATGAATTGAATTGCCTTTTACTTGCCATCTTACGTGAACAACACCTTGTTCTTGTTAGGCAGATTCATAAAGTGGAACTAATTCTATAATTTATTCTCATATTGTAAAGATTTACTATAATTAATACGCATGCATTTATTGAAAGTAGGCAAGTATCAAGGAAAACTGATTTTTTACATTAAAATTAATCGAAATGGTTTGAATATTATTTTTATTTTTAATTATTATTTTCGTTTGTACTTTCTAATTAAGATATTTTTTTAATTTTCTTGTTAAAATATTTTTTTAGAAAATTATATTAATTTTATTTTATGTTTAAGAAAATAGCAATATAAAGGTTGATATAAACAGGTTTTGTTGTTTCAAGGGTGTGGATAAAATCAATTTAAAAATTGTGAAGTACACGCTTCTATTTCACCATTTAGTATATGTGTGTTATAATATTCAATCAATTTTAATATATTCACTTGGGCATATTTATTTCTAAATTTTATACATTAAAGGTTAATCTTAAATTTTTCTTATTTAAGAGTATTAGCTTAAATCTAAACTTAAATTCTCAATCTTTTCAAATTGAAACGGTTAAATAAATATATAGATTTATTAACATAATTAATTTAGGCATGGTATTAAAAATGAGTAACATCGTTGACCAAGACATAAATCTATCTCCAAATGTAACAGTTGCAGTAGCCCCCATTTATTTACCCGTCAAACACAGTTGGATAGCGTTATGAGATAAAGTTATACATATATGTGTACATGTTAAACTCGTTTAATTTATTTTACAAAAAAATATAATTTATAACTTTTATATACTTTTTAATTTATAAATTAAAATTTGGAATTCCAAACAGAAACAACATCTCACACATAAATATATCCATCTCAGATTCTCATTAAAAATTAAATATTTTTTATATAATTAAAAGTTATATTAACAATATTTATATAGAAATTATAAAATGTGTGATAAATTATTAATGGTGATTACCGGAGTCATATCCTTCATTATATTATACGTTATCCATGTATAGATAGTAAGAAGAATTTTCTTCCACGCGTAACCATCACTATTTAATATATCAATTCTATTGCAGTTATGCTAATATATACCGGTAATTTATACTATTTATTTCCTAAAAAACCAATTATAAAATCAACGATAATAAAGGGAATATATAAATAAAATAAAATACACCCCTTTTATCATAATAATAAATAACCAATCCTAACAAACAACAATTGTTATGAATTTCTTTCAAAAAAAAACAATTGTTACGAATTAGTATGGATATCGATCGTTCTTTCATATAGAGCTAAAAAACTATGGATATGATGTCGGAAAAAACCGATTATATATTACCCTTCAATTTGAATTAGCAAAAGCCCCTTATCATTGTGCAAGAAAAATTAGTAATACTTAAGTTAATTGAACTAAGAATGTAATACTTATAAATTGGAAACATGACAAGCAATATAAAAATTACTAGTGGATTGGTTTTTCCACTAGTGTATTTTTGTTTTCAATTAATTTTGATAAAATTATCAAGCTGCTTACAAAGTGTTGTGTTTTTAACTTCAATGCTTACATTCACACACTTTGCTACAATAGACTATTAACCACTATATCGAGTTTTCTTCTACATCTATTTTCTATCGACTGATAACATTATATAATACACTTTATAATGTTTACATGAAAATAGAAATTAGTTACTTTCACAGTCTTCATTAGACTTTGTCTAATCCTGGAAATATCTTTGTCTTGATCCATTACTTGAAGACTGTGTTGTCTTGAAAGTCTACACAGTTCTGACAGGACTGTCTTCCATTGATTAAGTTTCTGCAAAGTTCTCATTCCTTTTGTCTTTAACTAATTTGGGAAACCTTGATCAACTGATAATTGCTGTTAGGCTTATCAGTGATTCTACTTTGCTCATCCATCGATGGATAGGTTATCTATCGATCAATTGCTATATCGATGAATAGTTAGATTATCCATCGACTCATTATCTATTGATGGTCCTTTATCCGTTGATTGCCTTTATCCGTTGATAATCTTTATCCATTGATTCCAATATCTGTTGATCACTTCATTTGTGAGAATTCTGACTTAGAATATTTACAATTGATCAGCCATTCTTCACATCAGTTGATAAACTATAAATTGAAGTCAATAATCATCAGTCGATTACTTCACAGCATCCATCGAGGCAATACAATCAATTGATAATAAAACATAAATCAAATGTTACAATCCAATTTATCAGTTGATTAACAAGCTTTAACTGATAATTAGTTTTCTAGTCAATGGATATCTATAATTCATATATACATCGACTAGTTATAATGAAATTTAAATGCCTATTGTAATTATAAGTAATTTGTTATCATCAAATCTCATAATTCCTAACAATCTCCCCCTATTTATGAATATGTGAAATATGCATAAATTTTCTGTTGATGATAACAAAACTCCTAAACATTTTCATTCTAGCAGGAATTACAATATTGACAAAAGTGATTTTGAGACTGAGTGATCAAATACCAGTAAAAGATGAATTCTGATAATTTTGATGTTGAGTTTGAATCTTCTATCTTCTTCTTCTTCCCCTTGACTCATTCATCTTATCTTCATTTTTCTTCATCTTTCTGTATAGGGATCCCTTCAAAATATTCTCATCCTCAACCCTGTAGTCTAGTTGGCTTGCAAGATAATTCAATTCCAGATTGGGCAGTTTGTCTATCTCCTGACAAATATCAATGCATTTTTCTCTACCTTCCATATCCTTGTAGATCATCATATAGAATGGTTCATGAGTACATTCCTTCCTTCAGAGTTCCAAATCTCGATTTTGTCATCCCTTTCTTCTTGAATAGGTGCCTCCCTTATTTTCTTCATCTTCTCAAGGATGGCTTTACCTAGCTCCTCAGTTAGATAATACTTCATGTTGAACATGGTGTAGATTTTCCTTAAGATACCATAGCCTTGTTCCATGACTTGATTAAATGTGAAAGTTGAATGTGATCCATCTTCATAATCAATGTGAAGTAGATCAATATCCCTCTTCCTTTGACCTTTTACTACAATCATTCCTTCAATTTTAATTGGCACGAAATTATCAGGTTTGGATTTGAACACTTCTATTTCCTTGGATTGACCACTTTCAGATGCTTGACTCTCAAGTTTTATCTCCTTTGGCTTCTCCTCCTCAGCCACTTTTTCATCAACAACAAGTTTCCTTTTAACTCTAGAAGTTTTAGATTTGTCTGTAGGCTTGTTTGCTCTTTGTTTCATCCTTGGTCTCCTTTCACCTTCTTTTCTTCTAGCTTCTCTAATTAGCCTATCCTCCTCATAAAATTTCCTTTGCAGTTGAATAACTAGTTCTTCTTGTGTCTTCTCTTGTTGTTCCCTTTCTTTCAAACCAACAACTATTACTTTGCTCAATACTTTCTCACCTCCACTCATGGTAGAATTCTTCTTCTTTCCTTCTTCTATTAAAATGTCCTTCCCCTTTCTGTCACAAGATTGTGATCTACTTTCATCTACCCTTATTTCTCCTTTCTTTACTTCCTCAAGAATTTCTGGCATTAAGGCAATTGGCTCTTGTGCATCAATTTCCTTGTTTTTACTGGCAATTGAATCAAATTGCCTTACAATCTGTTGAGCCAATTCCTTCTTTGGATCTGTCTTTTGAATAGCATTCTATGTAGTCTTGATCACAACATCAATCTCCCTTCTCCTTACCTCTTCATCCTTCTCCCCCTTTTTGTTATTAGCAATTGATTCTTGTTCCAAAGAATGAGAAATGAGAGGAGTTTCCAAGAGTATATTGAGAAGTTTGATTTGAGTGACCTGATTCTTCATAATTTGGTTCATGCTAACTTCTATGGTAGTCACTCTTTTCTCCAATGCCACTACTTTGTCCTTGGTTGTAGACTCAGTATCAAGCCTTTGCTTGATTCTTGTTAACATTGTGAGGCTGAGTCTAGAATCAATGGTGGAGTCAAAATGTATCCTTGAACTATCAATTTCTTCCCTGATCTTCTTGATTTCATACTTGGAACCTGTTACATGCATCTTTTGGATCTTCAAGTGTCAACCAAACTAGTTCCATTACTAGCCATTTCAGACTCCAATAGTTCATCATCAGAACTATCTTCAAAATCTTCAGGATTCATGTGAGACACATCATCAGGCTGTCTTGCCAAACTCTCATTGCCACTCCTAAATTGTTCTTATGTTTGGATTATTCCCAACATCTTTTCAGCCTTTTGATTAGTGGCTGCTGCTAATCCTTGGTAGTGAGGATCTTCATGTTGAAATGTTGTAACGTCAAGATTAAATTCAATCTCATCATCCACCTCCATGTGGGCATCTACAACTCCTGCAGGAACTCCATACTCTCCATTTCCTTCATCTCCCCCTAACTCCAACCCCAACACCTGGGTGAGTTCTGCAATAACCTGCTCAATTTTAGAAGTTGAGGCTTCATGAGATGGTGAAATTGGTTTCTCTCTATTCTTTTCTCTCTCACTCTCTTCTCTCTCTTTTTGCATCAGGATCTCATCCTGGATTCTCACCTCTCCCTTACTATTCTCTCCTTTTGCATCACCTCCTAAGGTGGAACTCTCTTTGCTCAAACCCTCTCTTTTTGCCACCTCAGAAGAAATTGAGGGCCTCTCATTTCCACACTCTCCTTTTTGTCAAGGTATGCAAACCTTGCCTCTCACACACCTCACCCACTCCACTCAATCCTAGTAGAGTATTAGCCACTTGAATTGTTTCAATGGATGATTCATGAATTGAAAGTGAAGTTTCAATCAATGGATGATGAATATCCATCGATTAATGAATATACGTTGATTGAAGCTCGTCGATGGATGTAAGGATATCCATCGATGGATGTGAACTAGTCAACGGATGTTGAAAATTATCAGTTGATTGAGTAATATCCATTGACTTGTGAGAATTATCAGTATTTTCCTGATTAACCAAGGTGTTAACCTTATTTGGTGACACATATGAGAGTGTTGGCTCCACCTTGAGTTGGAAAGAGGGTGAATTTGAAACATTGAAGTTGTCAATCAACAAAGTTTCTGAAGAAATAGATCTTAAAGGAGATTGAGGAGGTGGAATAGAGAGTGAATGAGGCTGTGCCTCTGGAAAATTCTGAGACACATCAAGAGAAGAAGCTGAAGGCTCCACCAAATTTTCATTTGGCTTTGCAAGTGTGTGTTCCATGTGCATTGTTATTGTCCTTCTTTCTCCTTTTGTATGGTTGAATTGTTTTGTGTCCCTCACCCCCATCAATTGGTCCTGGTTGAGACCTCTTTTCAATAGCTACACCTTGTTGAGATGGTGTAACTAGGAATGTGTTTAAATCCTTTATTATAGCCTCAATCTTTTGAGAGATTGGGCTGGTGGCTGGCTGGACAATCTCAAACTCTCCTTCCTTATTCTTTTGACTTTCTTGATGTTGGTCAGTTCCCTCACCTTATCAACCACCTTCATACTCCCCTCAGTTTTTTTTCTTTTCTTAGTTTTTGCGACAGTAGTCTTTTGGGAAACTACTGAGGTGGTGTGTTTTGATTTGGAGTTAGAAGGTTGTGCAACTTGGGTAAGAGGGATGGGGGCATTTCAATCTCCCTTCATTGTTGCAAAAGGCAAAGAAATTGAGATACCAGAGGAAGTAAAAGAGAAATTGAGTTTCTTGAGATATACCTGCACAAAAGGAGGATAGATGAGGCACAACTTAGGGTGTAAGTTGATTCTCACCAAATCCTTGAAGACCCTTTTGTTCTGTGTCCAGGCCTCCAGTGTTTCCATCTCTGCTATAATCTCATAATCTCCAATAGTAGCATTAATCAACAGCATAAAAAATCTAACAAAATAGATATTATTTTTCCTAGATGCCTTATTTCCTAATTTAGCAGTTAATTCATTTAGAAGCAATGTGCTAAAATCAAAGTACTTATCAAATAGGATAGAATAAGCGATTTCTTGCATACTTGTGGTAATTGCATCAAAATTACTTATTTTTCTAGAAAATACTTTAATAAAAGCATCAAAAAAGTAACTCCATTCTTTTCTAAGATTTTTCCTAACAAACTCACCTAATCCAGTTTCAGCATTAGCATAATTAACAGCTTCTAACATATCCCTAATGTCAGTCTCAGTAGGTGACTTATCACAATTATTTTCAAGCAATTATAAGCATTCAGAAAAAGTAGTACTTGTAATGGTGTAGGGATTACCTTTACAAGTATAAGAAATTACCTTTCCATCTTGTGAGACTTCTGCAGTGTTCCATAGCTCTTCAACAAATGAACATATAATTGTTAGTGCTTCACTGAGAGCCTTGGACACTTTGCAGTCTCCCAGAAAACTCATCAATGGATGGAAGTCTACGGGAGCATCATTCACGGTTAGACATGCTGCAAAAAAATTTTGTTCATAGGTTGTTAGGTCCAAATGATTGTAGAAGGAAGGGGGGGGGGGTTGAATACAATCTTTAGTAAATATTAAAATCTGTTTCGGATAATTTTTGATTAAACAATTTAAATTATTATCACGAAATAATAATCAAAGAAACACAGTTCAAGTAAAATACTTATATTAAACTTGAGGTGGGTTACAAGATTAAATCAGAAAATATTCACTAATTTAGCTCTTAAAATTCTAGAGAGATTTTGACATTAACTGCTCTTGAATTTTGATTTTAGCTGAATAGAAGGTTAATTGAATTGTTGAATACTACTGACTTAATCTGCTATTTATAGACAAATTCAGACTCAGGAGACTTTTCTGGCTCGGGGAGACTTTCTGAGCTTGAAGAGACTGTTGGAATTAAATGAAAAATCATTTAATTTGTTGGGGAAGACTTTCACAGCTCGTAGAGACTTCTTGAATTAAATGAAAATTCATTTAATTTGATGGGGAAGACTTTGATAGCTCGGGAAGACATATTACGCTCGGGGAGACTTTTCAAATAAAACTCGGAGAGACTTGCATGTACTTTGAAATGAGATGTATATCACCTGGCTTTGTTTTCTCTTTGTTTTTTCTTTTTTTTATTCTAAACTCGGGGAGACTTTTGAAAAGTCTCTGGGAGACTTTTCAACAGTCTTCCAGACCAAGAGTTTAGTCGACCAGCTTATGTATATGTAATATACCTTCTGACTCCTCTTTTTTTATTTCTTTTTAATTAAATTCTATTACTTTTATTATATATCTTGTAAATTAAATTAATTCATTTTGAATTAATCTAATTATATAGGATACATAATAAATTATATTTTTGATAATAGAATTAAATTAAAGTCTTCTTCATTCTAAAATAATTCTAAATTAATTAATTTCTTAATCAATTTAAGAAATAAATTAATTCTGATTGAATTAATTTACCAATTAAATTAACTAAATAATTTAATCAATTAATAGAGAATTAAATTAAAGTCTTGACTCCACGACTCTTGATGATATAAATTTAAATCTTCTGTCTTCACACCAATCTCTGTAGCTGACCATTTCTTCTGTAATAAAGAACCTTCTCTGTATTTTGTCAACACTCCGTGTACTGTCTGGTTCACGAGTGATTCACAACAAAAAAAATTCTTCACTTGACTTTTATAATGTGGTTCACTTCTGCTCCTTCTGACTTGACTATATTTGTTGTCACACAATCTTGAAATCTTCTGACATTGTAGCTTCTTCAAACTTAAATACTCCACTGAGGCGTGATCAATTAAATTGAGCTTCTTTCAATGTAGTACTGCTTCAAGTCTGTAGATTGACTTTGAACTTCTTTTTCTTGTCAAATAATACCTGCTGAAAATTCCTGTGACAGATAATATATTTACTTACAAATTATCTATGTTTGAGTTGAGTTGTCATCTCGCTAAATAAATAGGCTTTTAAACATATGCCTTTCAATCTCCCCCTATTTGTTTGTTAAATAATAACAAGCAAATCACTAGAGGATAACTCAACTAACAAACAAGAAAAAGATATAATAATAAAACTTGTAAATAAACAAACTTAGTTCTGGTTTATATTAAACATTACCGGATTCAAACATTAATGATAAATACAAGATAGTTGTTCCTCTAGACTGAACAAATAGAACAAAGTTCTATCTTGACTTACCTATCATTACCAACTTCAGAAGTATCAACTTCACCTTCTTCTAGAGTTTAACTTTTGTGACCAGGTGTCATTGGTACATCTTCAGTGATTGGTTTTTCTGGATCAGATTGTACATTTCCAGATTTCTTGAGTAACTGAAATGAAAGATATTTGTTCCTCTAGCACTGAACATATTATATAAGTAGTATTATCTTCATTTCTCAAACTCATCATTACTCCCCCTTAGGATGACAGGGATGAAGTCTTGTTCTCTTCTTATTACCACTTCTCCTCTATTTCTCCAACTCCTATCTTCACTTCTCATCCAAGGTGAATTCATTCTCCTCTTACGTGAATCATCCAACCAATTTAATAGAGGTAACAACAGACATGGCATACATACAACATTAAACCATCGCAGATATAAAAAATGCAAACTATGACATGTTATGCATTTTAGAAAATCCGGTTAATCCTATATACAAGAATCTTCCAAAATCAAATGGAATAGAAGAACTAATGAATAATCACTAGTTCTTATCCAATCCAAGTATGTTGTTATTTACCCCCTTTTCTTGTTCAACAATGGAGTAATCCTCTTCTAGTAAAAAGACTTTGTTCAACAATTCTTCCTTTTTGGATCTTGTTCAAACTTTCCTCCTATTTGGATCTTGTTTAAACTTCTCCCCTAATCCTCTTCAGAATTCTTAATATCAGAAGAAATTTTTTTCCCCTTAGTTGAGTAACATTAGAAATCTGTAACAGGGAATTGGGAATGAGATTTGGTAATTGTGCTAGTGTGTGATTTTACTTTGTGTTTCTCACAAGTGTTTCGCTCATATACTCTCTAAGTGTTTCACTCATAGAATATATATTTTCATTCTTTCTCACTTGTGTTTCACTCTTTTCTCACAACACTGTTTCTCTCTTAGTATGGATGACACAGTCTTTTGTACCTGCAAGAAAGATCACCATAGCCACTTCAAGAGAGGTCAGTGGTGGTGCAATGGGGTTTCGTAAATCCCCGTCCTCAATTGATTCTATTAAAATATTTGACTTTAAAAACTGAATTGCTTCAGGAATAGATTCAATGAGTTGCTGATCATCTAAGATGATCTATTCCGTTAGGAAACCAGATATGTTCCATCTGGGGAGGGAGACAAGGATCTATAATGTAGAAAATGATCCAAGTTTCCTCCTGACACCTGTGAAGGTATGTTAATTCAGTCAGAATCATCAATCATTCTCCCTTCCCTGATATGGAAGTTTAGAATAATTGTTTTCGTTAATTCATCCTTAATGTGTGACAATTCTTACAGTGCATTTGAATATTACATATATGGTTTGCAGTGTTTGAGAGTGTCCAGATGAAGTTGACTCTTTACAAATGGCCTTGGCTGACAGGCCGAATTCAATAAACTCATCATGTTAAGATGACGAACCTAGTAACAGTTTTGCCATTTGCAAATCTATACCCTTTTGGGAGGATATAAATTAGTTAGCAGTTGCCTTGGTTTCAAATTCATATTCTAACTAGAGGCAGAGCTGCTGGAACACTCATAGATACTTCTCTTTTCTAGTGCACTAGAGGCACTTACTCTCTCACCCTCTTTAGTTGATCAAACTTTTCTTTTCAGGGGTTTAGTAGATGAAGTTGTATCTGTTTGAGTGTTTGTGGTTCTATGATCTGTGTTAGAGAATGTATGTTTTCAATCCCTTGATCTCGTCCTATAGCCACTGAGGGCTCAGTATATCAATTGTAATATTTTTATATCAATTGATTATAGAACATATCAAGATCGAGATTACCTGCTTTTACCTTGAGTCGATTGCTCTTGTTTGGCAGAACACAGATATGCTTTTATTATTAGTGATTTTCAGATAAACAATATATATATATATATATTATCACTAACAATAAAAATCACAATTAATTGCAATGAAATAATAATAAATTATCAATACATGATAATTAATAATAATTTCAAAAAGCAAGTAATTATGCTCATAATATCTCATCGAATTAAAATTCTGAAACTAATAAACATTTAATTGTTTCAATTCATAATTTTAATAAGATAAAATATCATCGCTAAATATTAAATAATCATAGGAATGAAAATTAGCACTTAACTTCATACATTATATCTAATAATTGTTACTCAAGCATATGACAATTATACTCATAACAATTATCAGTGATATATGTAAGCTCGAGAAAATAAATGTAAAAAAATTCACAAGTCCTTTAAATATTGACATTTAATACTTATGATTGTTAGAACAATTTCTCGTAAAAATAAAAATAACTATAAAATAAAAATAAAAATAAAAATAAACTTACACACATATATATAGAAATAATGATACTAAAAGTTTGAAAATAAAAATAATATGTACCAATTGTTGAAAAACAAAAATAATAAAGATATATATACAGTATAGATGCCAATTAAATAAAACTGTATAAAGTTCTATTAACCTATTTATTAAACTTAATAAATATATAATACTAAACTTCAATATTAAATTATTTTCAAATAAAAATAACTTTTACCAAAATTCTATCTTGTAAAATTTTGATTGAATTATTTTTAAAGATAATAATCTAAAATTAAAATATAATAGAATACGATCAAAATAGATAAAATATAAAATATTATAATAATTTACACTAAACACACATTCAAGAACTAGAATTTAGTAAAATAAATTCACAAGTGTTATGACAAATATTTACAAAACAAACACTTGAAATTTTATTTAAGAACATAATGCAGATGTGAACTGGGATTTAAGATGAAGAACTATTCAACATCCCAAGTTCACCAACCATCCTGGTGAATGTGGATTCATCAAGAGGCTTAGTAAAAATATCTGCAGTCTGTTCTTCTGTGGGTACAAAGTGTAACTCCACAGTACCATTCATAACATGTTCTCGAATAAAATGATACCTGATATCTATGTGCTTTGTCCTCGTGTACTGTACAGGGTTGTTGGAGATCGCAATGGCACTTGTGTTATCACACAAAATAGGAATTTTATTTAACACAAAGCCATAATCTCTGAGTTGATTCCTTATCCATAAGATTTGAGCGCAACAGCTTCCAGCAGCAATGTACTCAGCCTCTGCTGTAGAATTGGAAACCGTTTGCTGTTTCTTGTTGTACCAGGAAATCAATCTTCTCCCTAGGAATTGACAGCTCCCTGAGGTGCTCTTCCTATCAACAACACTACCTGCATAATCAGAATCTGTATATCCTATTAGATTAAAACCAGATTCTTTAGGGTACCAGATACCAAGATTAGGTGTACCCTTAAGATATCTTAAGATTCTTTTCACAGCAACAAGATGAATGTCTCTAGGATCCGCTTGGAACCTTGCACATATAAAAGTGGCATACATAATATCTGGTCGGCTTGCAGTTAGGTAAAGTAGAGATCCAATCATACCTCTGTAGCTTGTGATGTCTACATTTATTGAGTTTTCACATACTCCAAGCTTGACAGCTGTAGATGAGGGAGTTCTTGCAGATGCTGAATCTTCCATGTGATACTTCTTTAGAAGTTCTTTAAGGTACTTGGACTGACAAATGAATATTCCATCTATTCTTTGACTCACTTGAAGTCCAAGGAAGAATTTCAGCTCTCCCATTAAGCTCATCTCATACCTACTCTGCATTAACTTAGCAAACCTCTTGCACAAGTTATCATTAGTAGACCCAAATATTATGTCATCAACATATACTTGTACCATTATCATATCATTATTGTGTTTCTTATAAAATAATGTTTTGTCTATGACTCCTCTAACGAAACCATTTTCAAGAAGAAATTCTGAAAGAGTGTCATACCATGTTCTGGGCGCTTGTTTGAGACCATAGATAGCCTTGAAAAGAAAATATACAAAGTCCATGTGATCTGGATCTTCAAAGCCTGGGGGCTGTTGTACATATACCTCTTCAGCTAACTTTCCGTTCAGGAATGCACTCTTCACGTCCATTTGATAAACTTTAAAATTGGAGTGAGCTGCGAATGCCAGAAACATCCTGATAGCCTCAAGTCTTGCAACTGGAGCGTAGGTTTCATCATAATCAATTCCTTCAGCTTGGGAATAACCTTTTGCAACCAGTCTGGCCTTGTTCCTTATCACAATGCCATCTTCATCCAACTTGTTTCTGAATACCCACCATGTGCCAATTACAGTCTTGTCCTTTGGTCTGGGTATCAGTTTCCAAACATCTTGAGATTCAAATTGATTGAGTTCATCTTGCATAGCAATCACCCAATCAGGATCAGATAGTGCTTCTTCTACTTTCTTAGGTTCCATTTCAGATAGAAACCCAGAATAATTGCATTGATTCTGTGTAGCACCTCTTGTTCTAACACCAACATCTGGATTACCAATGATTAGCTCAAAAGGATGAGATTTACTCCAAATTCTCTGACTTGGCAGATTAGATCTTGATAATTCGCCTTGATTTTCATTGTGATGTTGTGTTTGATTTATTGATCCTTCATTTCCTCCCCCTAAGTTGCTGCTAGGATCCCTTGATGAATCTCCCCCTGTGTTAGTGGTATCTCCAAAGTTTCCACTGTTTCCACCACTAGCACTTGGATCATCAACATTATTAACATTGTTGTTTCCTATTGCATCATCAGGTTCGTTTTCATCATCTGAGTGTGAGTCTGACATATTGTTGAACTTAAGAGTTTCAGATGGATCATCATTTTGGATGTTAGGGAATTTTGTGTCATCAAAAGTTACATTGACACATTCTTTGACATGATGTTGATCAATAATATACACTCGATAAGATCTTCTTGAATAACAAACAAAAATAGCTTCTTGAGCTTTAGCCTCGAACTTCCCAATACGTTCTTCTCCATCTTTAAGTACAAAGCATTTAGCACCAAATACATGAAAGTACTTAAGCGTTGGTTTCTTGTTAGCCATTATTTCGTAGGGTGTCTTCATTAAGTCCTTGTTGATCAGAGTCCGATTCTGGGTATAACATGCAGTATTTACAGCTTCAGCCCAAAAGTACATTGGAAGCCTTGATTCACTCAGCATAGTCCTTTCAGCTTCAATTAATGTACGATTCTTCCTTTCTACAACTCCATTCCGTTGAGGAGTTCTAGGTGCTGAGAATTGTCTTGTTATTTCCTTTTCAACACAAAAGTCATTCAGAACTGCATTCTTGAATTCAGTTCCATTGTCTGACCTTATAGCTCTAACTGGAAGCTTCGAATCCAACTCAATCATCTTGATATGATCAATCACCATTTGAGGAGTTTCATCCTTTGAGTGCAGGAATAAAACCCATGTAAACTTTGAATAGTCATCAACAATTACCAAGGCATATCTTTTATGTGACATTGACATCACATTGACTGGACCAAATAAATCCATGTGAATTAATTGCAGTGGTTCAGTAATATTAGATGTGTCAGTTCTTGGATGTGATGCTTTCTTTGCTTTCCCTTTCTGACATGCCTCACAAAGTCCTTCTTGTGTGAATTCCAATTGAGGCAGTCCTCTCACTAATTCTATTTTGACTAGAGAATTCATAGATTTGAAATTAAGGTGTGAGAGCTTCTTGTGCCATAGCCAACTTTCATCTGACGAAGCTTTAGCATAAAAACAATTGACTTCATCTCTGCATCATGAGTTCAGATCGGCTACGAACAAGTTTCCTTTCCTTACTCCCTAAAGAGCAAGCTTTTCATCTTTCTTATGAGAAATCAAACACTTCTCCTTTACAAAGGTCACTGTATATCCCTTGTCACAAAACTGACTGATACTCAGAAGATTGTGTTTGAGACCTTCCACGAAAGATACATTATCAATGATGACATTGCCAGCTTCTAAACAGCCATATCCCTTAGTCATACCCTTGCTGTCATCTCCAAAGGTAACTACTGGGCCAGCTCTTTCAATAACATTTGATAGCAGGGCTCTATCTCCGGTCATGTGTCGTGAGGATCCACTGTCGAGAATCCAAATAACCCGGTTCACCTGTTTTATGCCCTGCAAACATCAAATGAGTTAGGACTTCTTCGGAACCCAACATTGATTGGGTCCGGCATATTTGAAAAATTGTCCTTTGTCAGGTTTAACAATAGAACCCAACTTGACAAACTCATCTACTACTTTAACTGAACACTTCTCCTTGTAAACAACCTTAACATTTTTGTATGCTGGCCTAGGAGAGAATGTCTCCTTCTGTGAAACAGGAGGACTGGTGCAGTCTTTGATCTAGCATGCCTGTGATTTATATGCTGTCTAGGTGTAGTATTGACATTCATAGCATGCATGCTTTTAAAATATGCAGACATAACATTGAAAGCACATAGCATACAGTTATCTACACCACAGGGTTTATGGCATGCATCAATAGTAGGCATTTTATTCACAATAGCATGAGTCTTAACAGTTTCTACCTTAACTTTATTAACATTTTTAAAGTTCTCAGTAGCATGGAATCTGTCGTTACTATTCCTACTATTAACAAACTTATTAGGTATGTTGTGATTTTTCTTAAGCTCATTAGCACCTAAACCAGGAGTGGATGAACTGGCAGTGTTCACATTTTATATTGGTCTTTTAGGTACATATTTAGCTTTCTGGACATTTATTCCTTTTATGTCCCTAACAGGTTTTTCCTGTACTTTCTCTTTCTCTTCAAAGTCTTCAAGTTTAATTTCATAATCCACTATTACACAACTATCAAGAACTGGTTCTGCAATAGGAGTTATGAAAAGAGGTTTCTTAGTGTCTTTAATAACATGTGGAATACCCCTCTCTATAGCACTCTCTTTAAAAGGGGTGATGTTACTAGCCTTTCCTACAGATTTATTATATTCGAAACCTATCCCAACTTTCCGTTTAATCTCTTGTTGGTCAACTAGGTCTTTCATAACAAATGAACCAGTTCTATAAGCTTGACACCTGACCTTTTCCTTTTCAATTTTATCCTTCAAAAAAGCTTCAATTTTAACATAGCAGTTGACTCTATTAACTTGAAATGCAACATCTTCAGTTAATTTCTCATTTATAAGTTTCATCTTTTTCAATTCAGAATTCTCGTCTGATAAAACTTTGTTTTCGAGAATTAAGACTTTTATTCGATCTCTAGCATTAGTTAAATCATCACCTATCAATTTAAACATTTTAGGACAGCTAGGGTTTACCTCAATTCCTTTTCCAGGTGGAGATTGTGATCCTTCAGAAGAAGAAGAAGCCATTAGAGCAAGATTTCCTATATCTTCTTCTTCATCATTGTCAGAATCATCCCAGCTTTTTCCTTCTGCTAAGTATGATCTTCCCTGATGCTTTTTCAGTAGAGCTTCATATTTCTGTTTAAGCTCGTCATATGAATCCTTCTTTCTTTCCTGCTTGGGCTTTCTACAATCTGTAGCAAAATGTCCCATTTCATTGCAGTTGAAGCAACGGATCTTGCTTCTGTCAACCATCCCTGTCTTGTATCCACCTCTTGTATTGGATGAGCTAGAAGAACCACCTCTCTGAAATCTGTTTGCCATAGGCTTGAATTTGAAACTAGGGTTCCTCCTGAATCTTGTATTTCCAAATTTTCTAGCAATCAGAGCTAGAGATTCATCCTCAAGTTGATCAAGTTCTTCCATTGAGTAGAATTCACTTTCAGATGAATTTATTTGAGTTGCACCAACTTCTGCAACAATACCCTGATCAATGACTTTGACTGAAGAAGATTCAGTCATAGCTTCTCTGTATTCTGGTGCTTCTGCTACAAGAGCTGTAGACTTGCTGACCACCTTGCCTGTTCCATATATTTCTTTCTGTTGAATCTGCTCTAGCTCATAGGTCTTCAGTATGCCATAAAGTCTTTCCAATGAAATTTCATTCATGTCCCTTGACTCCCTAATGGCTGTAATCCTATGCTCTAAGTGAATTGGCATTGTCAACAAAAACTTCCTATTGATCTCCTTCTTCATATAGTGTTTGCCATTGAGATTTAGATCATTTATCAGTTTATTGTATCTCTCAAAAACATCAGAGATACCTTCTCCAGGATTTGATCTAAAATGCTCATATTGAGACGTTAAGATTTCCAATCTATTCTCCCTCACTTCTTCTGTTCCTTCATTCAATATCTCTATCGTTTCCCAGATGTGTTTAGCATCTTTGCAATTAACAACATGATTGTACGTTCCGGGATCAAGAGATTCCACCAAAATTAATTGCAGGCTGGTGTCCAATGAATCCAGTTCCTTTTCTATTTCAGTGTACTCAGAAAAATCTTTTTCAAATTGTCTGTGCGGAATAAGTACACCATCTTTCATATGCTCAAGAATGATTGTTATTGGAACAGCAACACCAGTCTTCAAAATATCTTTGTACCTAGTGTTTGCATTTCGAAGAAACAAAGTCATCTTCCTCTTCCAAAGATTATAATTATCTTTATCAAATGGAGGAATTTTAATGCTACTCACTTTTGAGTACTCATTTTAAAATAATGGAAGATTAAAAAAAAAGATTTGAGATTTTTAAGAATTAAAGAGATTTCGAATTTTTAAGAAATTAAAAATTTCGAATTTTTTTAAAGAATTAAAATTTTTAAATTTTTAATGAATTAAAAGTTTTGAAATTTTTAGGATTTAAAGAGATTTTGAATTTTTAAGAAATTAAAAATTTCGAATTTTTAATAAATTAAAAGTTTCAAATTTTTAATGAATTAAAAGTTTTAAAATTTTTAGGAGCTAAAGAGATTTCAAATTTTTAAGAAATTAAAAAATTTCGAATTTTTAATAAATTAAAATTTTCGAATTTTTAATAAATTAAAATTTTCGAATTTTTAATAAATTAAAAATTTTGAATTTTTAATAAATTAAAAGTTTTGAATTTTTAATAAATTAAAAGTTTCGAATTTTTAATAATTAAAAATATTAGGATCTTGATTTTTATGTCAATCAGATGGCTCTGATACCAATTGTTAGGTCCAAATGATTGTAGAAGGGGAGGTTGAATACAATCTTTAGTAAATATTAAAATCTGTTTCGGATAATTTTTTATTAAACAATTTAAATTATTATCATGAAATAATAATCAAAGAAACACAGTTCAAGTAAAATACTTATATTAAACTTGAGGTGGGTTACAAGATTAAATCAGAAAATATTCACTAATTTAGCTCTTAAAATTCTAGAGAGATTTTGACATTAACTGCTCTTGAATTTTGATTTTAGCTGAATAAAAGGTTAATTGAATTGTTGAATACTACTGACTTAATCTGCTATTTATAGACAAATTCAGACTCAGGAGACTTTTCTGGCTCGGGGAGACTTTTTTTCCTCGGGGAGACTTTCTGAGCTTGAAGAGACTTTTGGAATTAAATGAAAAATCATTTAATTTGTTGGGGAAGACTTTCACAGCTCGTAGAGACTTCTTGAATTAAATGAAAATTCATTTAATTTGATGGGGAAGACTTTGATAGCTCGGGAAGACATATTACGCTCGGGGAGACTTTTCAAATAAAACTCAGAGAGACTTGCATGTACTTTGAAATGAGATGTATATCACCTGGCTTTGTTTTCTCTTTTTTTTTTCTTTTTTTTATTCTAAACTCGGGGAGACTTGAGACTTTTCAACAGTCTTCCAGACCAAGAGTTTAGTCGACTAGCTTATGTATATGTAATATACCTTCTGACTCCTCTTTTTTTATTTCTGTTTAATTAAATTCTATTACTTTTATTATATATCTTGTAAATTAAATTAATTCATTTTGAATTAATCTAATTATATAGGATACATAATAAATTATATTTTTGATAATAGAATTAAATTAAAGTCTTCTTCATTCTAAAATAATTCTAAATTAATTAATTTCTTAATCAATTTAAGAAATAAATTAATTCTGATTGAATTAATTTACCAATTAAATTAACTAAATAATTTAATCAATTAATAGAGAATTAAATTAAAGTCTTGACTCCACGACTCTTGATGATATAAATTTAAATCTTCTGTCTTCACACCAATGTCTGTAGCTGACCATTTCTTCTGTAATAAAGAACCTTCTCTGTATTTTGTCAACACTCCGTGTACTGTCTGGTTCACGAGTGATTCACAACAAATAAAATTCTTCACTTGACTTTTATAATGTGGTTCACTTCTGCTCCTTCTGACTTGACTATATTTGTTGTCACACAATCTTGAAATCTTCTGACACTGTAGCTTCTTCAAACTTAAATACTCCACTGAGGCGTGATCAATTAAATTGAGCTTCATTCAATGTAGTACTGCTTCAAGTCTGTAGATTGACTTTGAACTTCTTTTTCTTGTCAAATAATACCTGTTGAAGATTCATGTGACAGATAATATATTTACTTACAAATTATCTATGTTTGAGTTGAGTTGTCATCTCGCTAAACAAATAGGCTTTTAAACATTTGCCTTTCATAGGTGAACCCGGTTGAGGAAACAATTTTCTTCTTCAAACTTAAATACTCCACTGAGGCGTGATCAATTAAATTGAGCTTCTTTCAATGTAGTACTGCTTCAAGTCTGTAGATTGACTTTGAACTTCTTTTTCTTGTCAAATAATACCTGCTGAAGATTCCTGTGACAGATAATATATTTACTTACAAATTATCTATGTTTGAGTTGAGTTGTCATCTCGCTAAACAAATAGGCTTTTAAACATATGCCTTTCATAGGTGAACCCGGTTGAGGAAACAATTTTCTTTTGAGGTGTCATCGCTATTCTTAGAGAGATTGAAGAGAAAGCTTGAAAACAAGTGAGTGGATTCGACTTAAAAGTTCTTGAGAAGAAGAGATAGAGATACAGAGATTAGAGATAGAAAATAAAATAGCAAGTAAGAGTGTAATGAGAATTGAAATGACTTAAAAAGTCAGTTTAATTAAGAATATAACCGTTGAAAGATAAAAAAAATTAAAGTAAATTACTCTAAATGGTAATCGATGGATGTATTCATCTATTGACAAATAAAGTAAAGAATCAACATCTATAATTTGATCAATGGATGTGTAAAACTATAGAAATTCTATTACCATCAATGGGTAATTACATCTATTGAGTCAGAAAAAGAAAACTTATTTATCGATCGATAAATAATTACCAGGGTAATTATCCATCGACAGAAAAATATCCATCGATAGGTATATATCAGTTGAGAATAACTTATTAGAATTTATCCATCGAACTGTAATATATCCATCGATGGCTGAAGAATATCCATTGATAATTAACACAGTTATCAATTGATTATTTTGTTTCAACAGATAATTGTGAACAATGGCTACAAAATATAACATAGCAAACATTTAGGATTGTGCAAAATTAAGCATACCTAATTCACACACTAATCTATTAAAAGTAGATTCATATAGAGGTTTGGTAAAAGTGTCTGCAAGTTGTTGTTCACTAGGGACAAAATGTAATTCAACTGTACCATTTATGACATGTTCCCTAATGAAATGATACCTTATGTCAATGTGTTTGGTTCTGGAATATTGCACATGATTTTCTGTTATTGCAATGGCACTTGTGTTATCACAGAAAATATGAATCTTGTTCATGTTGAACCCATAGTTAAATAATTGATTCCTCATCCATAATATTTGTGCACAGCAACTTCTAGCAGCAATGTACTCAGCTTCTGCAGTTGAAATTGATACTGAGTGTTTCTTTTTGCTAAACCATGACACAAGTTTGTTTCCTAGAAATTGATAGGTGCCTGTAGTACTTTTCCTGTCTATTTTGCAACCTTCATAATCTGCATCTGAGTAGCCTATTAGATTAAAACCAGAATCTCTAGGATACCAAATACCTAAATTTGATGAACCCTTGAGATATCTAAAAATCCTCTTAATAGCCACTAAATGAGATTCTCTAGGATCAGCCTAAAACCTAGCACACAAACATGTAGAAAACATTATGTCTGACCTACTAGCAGTTAAATATAAAAGTGAGCCTACCATGTCTCTATAACTTGAAATGTCCACTTTAGCTTCCTTAGTGTTCAATTCAAGTTTGGTGGCAGTGGCTATGAGAGTTTTTGCAAAAGAACATTCACTTAAGTCAAATTTCTTTAATAAGTCATGAATGTACTTTGTTTGATTTATAAAAATACCATCCTTAACTTGTTTGACTTGCAAACCAAGAAAGTAGGTAAGTTCTCCCATCATGCTCATTTCATATTTACTCTGCATTAATTTGGCAAACTTTTTGCAAAGTCACTCATTAGTTGAGCCAAAAATAATATCATTCACATATATTTGGACAAGAATGATAGAGCCATTAACACTTCTACTGAATAGAGTTTTATCAACAGTACCTCTTGTAAACTGATTCTCAATGAGGAACTGAGATAAAGTATCGTACTAGGCCCTTGGTGCTTGTTTCAAGCCATGAAGTGCTTTGAGTAGATAGTAGACAAAGTCAGAGAAATTTGGATCTTCAAAGTAAGGAGGTTGTTCCACACAGACTTCCTCTTCTAACACTCCATTCAAAAATGCACTCTTCACATCCATCTGGTAGACCTTGAAATTAGCATGTGCAGCATAAGCTAGAAAGATTCTGATTGCTTCCAGCCTTGCAACTGGTGGAAAAGTTTCATCAAAATCAATTCCTTTTTCTTGTGACTACCCAATTTGCCATAGGCCTTGCTTTGTTTCTAGTGACAGTACTAGTTTCATTCCTTTTATTTCTGAATACCCATTTTGTACCAATTACTGATCTGTCTTTTGGTTTGGGCACCAGCTTCTACACTTTGTTTCTTTCAAATTGATTAAGTTCCTCTTGCATAGCTAAAACCCAATCAGGATCCATGAGAGCATCTTCAACTCTTTGGGGTTCTTCTTGAGATAGGAAGCTGCTATACAGACACTCATTTTGAGTAACACTTCTTGTCTTGACACCATCTTCTGCATTTCCAATGATTAGTTCAAATGGATGGAGTTTTGTCCATTTTCTTTGAGGAAGCAAATTTTGCCTTGATGATGAGGCTTAATGATCATTGGTATTGTACTCAAATTGATTTGAATTTGTGGACTGATTCTGAAACCCTCCCCCTGAATTGGATACTCTAGATGTAGAGTGTTGATTATCCATTGAAGAGTTATCAGTTGATGCATTATTAGTTGATGGATGTCTGTCAACTGGTAAATTATCCATTGATGTTATAACATCAACTGATATTGAGTTTCTGAGTACTTGTGATTTTAAAATTTCTGCTTCTTCATCATCATCTACATCATTTGATTCATTCTCAAAATGCAGTGTGTCATGATTTCCTTCATCAAACAGGCCTTGAATCTTTTTATCATCAAATACTACATGTACAGATTCCATAACAATGTGTAGTCTAAGATTATAGACTCTATAGGCAATGCTTGATAGTGCATACCCAACAAATATATCTTCATCAGCCTTGGCTTCAAATTTTCCTAGGTTTTCACCTTGATTCCTTAGCACATAGCATTTGCAGCCAAAGACATGAAGAAACCCCACTTTTGGCTTTTTGGCTTTCTTGATCAATTGATAATGTGTCTTTCCTTGAGTTTGATTCACTATGGAGATGTTTTGAGTATAAAATGTTGTATTAATGGCCCCAGCCCAGAAGTATGTTAGTAATTTGGCATCTTCTAACATAGTTCTAGCTGTTTCAATCAATGTCCTATTTTTCCTCTCAACTACCCCATTTTGTTGAGGTGTTCTTGGTGCAGAGAAGGAGTGTATAATTCCTCTAGATTCACAGAACTCCTTCGTTGTGGAATTTTTAAATTTTGTTCTATTATCACTCTTTATTTTCTTTACATCCAATTCAAGATTTTTCTCAACTTCTATTATATGCTTGATGATTAGATCACTAGCTTCATCTTTTGAATGTAGAAAATAAGTCCATGAGAATCTTGAAAAGTCATCCACAATGACTAGAGCATACTTTTTCTTTGCAATGGACATGATATTCACAAGACCAAACAAATCCATGTGTAGTAACTTAAGTGGCTTCTCAATTGATGATTCCAATTTTAATTTGAATGATGCATTTCTTTGTTTTCCTTTCTGACAGGCATCATATAGTCTATCCTTGACAAATTCCATTTGTGGTAATCCTCTCACTTGATTTTTCTTGACCAACTGATTCATGGCTTTGAAATTTAAGTGAGCTAATTTCTTATGCCATAGCCAACTTTCCTTTGTACTTGCCATGGAAAAAGACAAGTCATTGAGTTTGTACTTATTGAGTTGAAGTAAGCTATGTACACATCTCCTTTTCTATTCCTAGTCATAACTAGGCTTCCATCTTTCTTGTTGGAAATTGTGCATGCTTCAGTTGTAAAACAAACTTTATTTCCATCGTCACATAGTTGACTTATGCTTAACAGATTGTTTCTTAAGCTTTCAACTAATGCAACAGGTTCAATGATGATATTCTCTTTTGAAATCAAGTCATATCTCATGGGGTACCCTTTACTATCATCTACAAAAGTTACTCCAGGGCCAGCTTTCTCCTCAAACTTTGTGAGTAGGGATCTATCTCTAGTCATATGTCTTGAACACCCACTGTCTAAGTACCAAAGATTTCTTCTTTTTCCCTGCACACATCCAAAAACAATCAAGTTAATTTTGGTACCCAAGTTGCCTTGGGTGCTTTCTTATTAGTTGCTACCTTTGGTTTGGTTTCCAATTTTTGTACTTTTGGTTTAGGTGGTTTTACTTCCACTTCAACCTTAGGTATTGGTTTTCTCACCTCAGGATTCTCAGTGCTAATAATTGGAATATTCATGCCTGCAGAATTAGAGAAATTTGGAGCATGAAAATTGTTGTGCATATTCCAGGGCATAATAGTCATATTCATGTTGGCAAATGTAAGATATGGATTGAACATATAAGGCATTGATGCATATTGAGCATGAATAACATGAGGGTCAACTAAATGAGAATAAACAGAATTAGAATGCATGTTAGGCATAACAGGCACATTGGTTGTTGCAGGCATATTGGATTTGCATTGCACAGATAAATGATTCTTACCACCACACTTAACACATATCTTTCTAGGAGCATACTTGTCAGGTGTGTAGTTATTGTGCTTGTTTATGTCTACTTTACCATTTTTGTTCTTTTTCTTCTTTTCATTTGGCTTAATATTAGGCTCTATCTTTTCTAACTTTTCCTTCAATTGGTCCTTAGATAAGAAGCCTATATTTGCCTTTTCAACTTTGACTTGAGATTTAGAGGAGCTACTTTCTTTTACAAATTTAACAGGTCTGTAAAGCTTTTTTTTTTAAAACAGATTGTTTAGCAGTTGATGACTCCTCAATCGATGGATAATTATCCATTGGGATATCATTATCAATCGATGGATAATCCTTATCAGTTGATTTCGGGATTAGCAATCGATTGCTTCTTTTCCAAAGATTCATTTTCATCAATGGCTAATTTCTCAAGAGTCTCAGATAACATGGTGAAAGAATTTGTTCCATGAATGTCATTCATCTTCTTTCTAGGTTTACTTGACGTGTTCCATTTGTCGATGGTTCTTAGTTCTTCTTCCAATTTTTCTTTCAAATTTTCTATTTCCTTTTTACACTCAACTAGTTCTTTTCTAGCATCTCTGTTTTCTACCTTGAGTCTGTCCATTTGCACTAGCTCACTCTCTAGAAAATTGTTTCTTTCAGTGAGAGATTCTAAGGTGCTTTTGAGCCTAGTGTTCTCTTTGTTTAAGGACTTAAGAGTGACATGCAAATTATACAATTCAGTTGACATTTTAGTAATGGTAATATTGCATTCATCTTTGGATAACTCAGATAGATTTGTAGAAATTACCTGATTGCTAAAAGAACTAGCTTCCTAGTCATCATGATTGGCCATTAGTGCAAGGTTGATGTATTATTCTTATTCAGAATCATCCTCAGCAGCCCAGTCCTTTTCTTTTGTTACAAAAGCCTTCTCTCTTTGTTTGAGCAAGTCAAAGTACTTCTTCTTATAGTCAATACTATCACTAAACTTTGACTTCTTCTCCATTTTTGGCTTTCTGCATTCATTAGAAAATGACCAGCCAATCCATAGTTAAAACATTTAAATTCAGCCCTGTCAACAAGATTTTTGCCTTGTTGATTGTCTCTCTTAAACTGAGATCCAGGCCTTTGCATGAGATTTCTCTTGAATTTGAGCTTTGAAAATTCCTTGATAGAAAAGCCAAATGCTCATCTATTTCATCCATTTCATCCTTGGTGAATGACTCATCATCTTCACTATTTCTTTTCTCTTGCTAGTTGAAGATTCATCATATCTAACACAACTTGCACTATTGCCATGACTTTCCTTCTTCCCTTATTTGACAGCAACATCTTCACAAGATTCTGCAACTTGCTTATCATTGACCACTAAGGCAACATACTTGTCTTTCTTCTGACTTTTCTCAATTTCCTCATCTTGTTATAGTTCCAACTCATAGGTTTTCAAGATTCCATACAGCTTCTCAAGAGTGTATTCTTTAAAGCCAAGAGATTGTCTTATAGAAACAGTCATTGATTTCCATTTCTTGGGTAAGGACCTCAAGAATTTGAGGTTGGTATCTTCAACAGTATATACTTTTCCATATAGTTTTAGCTCATTCAACAGATTTTGAAACCTACTATATGTGTCATTGATTGCTTCACCACTCTTGAAGTGAAAGGCCTCGTACTTCTAAATCAAGAGTTGCATCTTGTTCTTTCTTACTTGTTCAGTGCCTTTACATAGAGTTTGAAGAGTATCCCAGACTTCCTTAGAGGTTGTACAATTGATAACATTGTCAAACATATCTTTGTCAAGACCATTAAATAAAATGTTCATAGCCTTTTTATCCTCGTGTACTTCTTTCTTATCTTCATCTGTGTATTCACTCACTCATAGGTTTTGGAATGAGTTTGTCTGGTGCTTGAGTACCATCTGCATTCACACTTGTAACTATCTTCATAGGCATATGTGGACCTTTCTCTATGCAGTTGACATAGGAAGGATCAATGGATAGCAGATACAAGTGCATTTTTACTTTCCAGGGAAAGTACTCATCTTTCTCTGGAACTGGAATCTTCACTCCTGTGTCTTTTTGATCCATACTTGATGTATTTTAGATCTTAACTTTATGTATGTTGAAAGCTATGCTCTAACACCAATTGTTATTTGCCCTTGGGTACAATAAATTTGCAGGGGGGGTTGAATACAAACTTAAGGATTATTCGGAATTCTTGCGGATTTAAGTTTGTTCAACAAAAGTGTTTGAGTGTATAAAAAAAATCTAATTGAACTAAAAATGTAATACTTATAAATTGAAAACAAGACAAACAATATAAAAATTACTAGTGGATTGGTTTTTCCACTAGTGTATTTTTGCTTTCAATTAATCTTGGTAAAATTACCAAGCTGCTTATAAAGTGTTGTGTTTTTAACTTCAATGCTTACATTCACACACTTTGCTACAATAGACTATTAACCACTATATAGAGTTTTCTTCTACATCTATTTTCTATCGACTGATAACATTATAGAATACACTTTACAATGTTTAAATGAAAATAGAAATTAGTTATTTTCACAGTCTTCATTAGACTTTGTTTAGTCCTGTAAATATCTTTGACTTGATCCATTCCTTGAAGACTTTGTTGCCTTGAAAGTGTTCATAGTCCTGACATGACTGTCTTCCATTGATTCAGTTTCTGCAAAGTTCCTATTCTTTTTGTCTTTAACTAATTGGGGAAACCTTGATCAACTAATAATTGCTCTTAAGCTTATCAGTTGATTCTCATTTGTTCGTCCATCGATGGATAGGTTATCCATCGATCAATTGATGTATCGATGGATATTTAGATTATCCATAAACTCCTTATCCATTGATGGTCCTTTATCCGTTGATTGCCTTTATCCGTTGATAGCCTTTATCCGTTGATAGTCTTTATTCATTGATTCCAATATCTATTGATCACTTCATTTGTGAGAATTCTGACTTAGAATATTTACAATTGATCAACCATTCTTCACATCAGTTGATAAGCTATAAATTGAAGTTAATAATCATCAGTCGACTACTTCACAGTATCCATCAAGGCAATACAATCAATTGTAATGAAACATAAATCAAATGTTACAATCCAATTTATCAGTTGATTAATAAACTTCAACTGATAACTGGTTTTCTAGTATGGTTATTTATAATTCATATATCCATTGACTAGTTACAATGAAATTTAAATCCCTATTGTGATTCTAAGTAATTTGTTATCATCAAATCTCATAATTCCTAACACTTTCTTGTACTATCGAGAAAAATCGAGAACAAGATATTATTTTTGGGAATAAGTCAGAGTCCAACACGATAAAAAATAAACTCTTTACCACTGGTACGAATAAACTAAACTAAATAGATTAAAAAAATAATCATAGTTAAGCACTTGGAATAATAATAATAATAATAATAATAATAATAATAATAATAATAATAATAATAATAATAATAATAATAATAATAATGACGATGATGATGGTGATGAAGAGTGAGTCGTGTAAACCGGCTATAACCAGTAAAGAAAGAGGACGGTAATAAACCTCCAAAAGTAAGAAAGCTGGAAGTGGGACCCACCCACTCCCTCTTCTCCTCCTCTTCCATCTCCTTCCACCCCCTCACCACCACCTTCTCCCCTTCTATATATTACTACTATATACTATACATACATCTCTCTCTCTCTATCTCTCTCCATATACATACAGCTAATCAGTATATATATAGTATGTATATAAAGAGAGATGATTATAATTATATTATTAGTTAAATATTTAATTAAAGCGGAGAGAAATAAAGAGCCCTCATTCATCTCTCCTTCCTCCCAAGATTTTTGTTCTAAATATTCAATCATCTCTCTCCCCTCTCTCTCTCTCCCTCTCTCTGATTTTGTTTCCTATAAAATCATCTACCCATTAAAGGGTTTGTTTTTATTTATTTCTCTGGGCTCAAGAACATAAAAACTGTATAATACACTTGTACAATTAGTAGCCTAGAGGACAAGATTTTTATTTTCATTTTTATATGTACTTACACTAGTTATATATGTACACGTAGAGAGAGAGAAAGAGAGACTAGTTGTTGCAAGTAAATCTTCTTATCCAATCCCTAACTAGTAAGCACTCTCTCTTTTTCATTTTTTTACAATCTTCTAAATTGTCTTTTTATTGGATGGTGATTAAATCTAATCTGATTGGTGCTTGTTGATTTTATCTTAAATTTTTAATTTTTGGGTTTATTTGTATTTTAATTTATTGTGATTTAATACAATATTTTATTTTGATTGATTTGAGGCCTTATTTTGAGTTGGGGTGATCTTGATTGTTTTATGTAAAGTTTGAATCTTTATGTTAGTTTGAATATGGGGTATTCTCAATTTAATGGAATTGATTGGTTTTGGATAAAGCTTTTGACTTCTATTGTTTTTATTTTGATCTGAAATGTAAATCTGTTGACATGTTTAGTGTGACTGGTTGGTTTTGTAATCTCCTTTATTGGTGGTGTTGATTTGCTTGTGAAAAGATTTCATTTTGAGGGACAATAGAGCAATCTAGATTTCATGCTATGCTATATATATTCTCTTTGTATCAGACTTTCACCTTGGCATTCTTGACAATGTTTTGTGGTAATATGGAGTTTACTATTTATTATTTGCAGTTCATTTTGGTGGTGAGGAAGATAAAGATTTAGATGGATTTTTGAGGTATCAAGAATCTGCTTCTTTGGGGTTGTATCAAGAAGATATGTTGGAGGATAGGTCTTGTCTGGTGTCGAGAAGCTATTCAAGAACCTACGAAAGGGAAAACAGTTGGGTTTGCATGAACTACTCACTCGACAAGATTGAAATTCAACAGGGGAAGAGACCTTTAGAATCTAATGGAGATGAAGAAAATGAAGCGAGGAAGTTTCCTAAGCAACAGAGTGATGCTTATGAAAGCATCGATTCAACGTTAACATTGCTTGACCTTTCAATGACCTCAACAACTAACCAATCCAGTGATCATGGTGATACGGGTGAATATTCAGATTCAAGCTCCCTTATTCAAGCCATTGGTCGGGACAGCTCTATTAGTTCCCTCATTCGATCCTCCAGATCTGATTATGGTTCTATAGCTTCCTTAAATCGAAGCTTCCGCGATCTAATTCGAAGTGGTTTTCTCTACAGACTGAGGCGGCAGAATGGTGTAGTTGAACACTGGATTTATTTTTCCTGCGAACTTCTTGGATGGGAAGCCTTTGATCCAGCTCGTCTTAAATGGATGCGTTTGCCAACAATGACCTCTAATGAGTGCTTCATGTTTTCAGATAAGGAATCAGTTGGTGTTGGCACTGAGCTTCTTGTGTTTGGTAAAGTCTTGTTATCCCATGTCATATTTAGGTACAGTTTATTGACAAACACCTGGTCATCTGGGATGACAATGAATTTCCCACGATGCTTGTTTGGATCTGCAAGTATGGGTGAGTTGGCAATTTTAGCTGGTGGTTGTGATTTATCTGGTAAACCACTGAGTGTTGCAGAGCTTTACAATTCGGAGCGTGGAAACTGGGAAATACTACCAGACATGAATAAACCGCGCAAATTGTGTTCAGCTGTATTTATGGACGGAAAATATTATGTGATTGGAGGGGTTGGAGGAAGTCAATCAAAGGTTCTTACATGTGGGGAGGAGTACAATTTACAGACAAGAACTTGGACTGAAATCCCGAACATGTCTCCTGTGAGGACTCGTGCAGATACAGAAGGTGGGATGCCTGTTACAACTGAAGCTCCTCCTCTTGTTGCAGTTGTAAATAATGAACTGTACGCAGCTGATTATGCAGAGATGGAAGTCAGGAAGTATGACAAAAATAGGAAGGTTTGGGAAACTGTGGGAAGGTTGCCTGAACGAGCAGACTCGATGAATGGTTGGGGTTTGGCTTTTAGGGCATGTGGTGATCGGCTTATAGTTATTGGAGGACCTAGGGCGCAGGGTGAAGGGTTTATAGAAATCAATTCATGGGCTCCAAAAGACGGACCTCCTCACTGGAACTTGCTTGGTCGCAAGCAATCTGGTAGTTTTGTCTACAACTGTGCTGTAATGGGATGCTAGAGCCTGTTAAATCCTTCCTGGTTGCGTCATGTGCATCATACTGTTGCATCATGCTCAGCGGCTCTATGCAATTGCTTTCTATATGGACAACTGATTCTTGCTAATGGGTAATTTGTCCCAACATTTTTTTCGCATTTCTCAGTCAAATTTCCTTTACTCATGTTTATCATTTTTCTTTTCTCTTTTTTTTTCCATATAAATTTTTGAGTGGGTGGGAAGATTATCAGATTTTACTCGAGGTTTAAGACAGTGTTTCCTGAGGAAAAAAAAATCTTGAGTATAGGTTTAACTAAAAAATTACCTTGTTATCTTCTGTCAAAAGTTGTGTACCCCTGTCTTCAATACCTGAAGAAGGCGGGCGACACATTGGAAAGGGAAGTGAAGTTTCCATAACATCATGAAACAAGATATTGTAGGTTACCCATAGTTATGCCAAAGCTTTCTTTAACGAGTCATTGTGAATGTTTAGTTTTGCTGACAAGTAAACAAACAATAAGGTTTTGCGTTCTCCGTGATTCTTTAAAGAACAAGAATACGATCTCTGTTTTCCATAATTGTCGTTCAGCATGTTAACCGAATATAATGTATATAATGATAATTGCTGCAGATAAATGGTCTATACTCTATATAGTGTAAACACCTACTTATTTTAATAATTACTCTCAATTAAACCCTTGTTTTATTCTCCTCACACCTGAGTTTAGCGTAGTGATTTTGGAATTGTGTGCATATTTTAATCTGTGTGCTATATTTTCAGTGGCTGCCTTTATAGTTATTCTATGAACAACACTATTTAACAGTTATAATTCTTCTCACTACGGTTGTGGTTTGCAATGCTGCTGTGAAAATTAATGTTGCAATACTTGGTTGGTTAGCACAAACCTAAAAAGAATATAATAAATTTGTGTGCTTTCACAGATGAAAAAGGGATCATTTGTAATTATATAGTTGTAATTTTGAAATTATTTAGCTAACACATTTGTAGTTTACATTGGATTGTCTGTAATTGCTTGGTTTAAAAAGTCATATTTGGGCTTGTGATATTTTTATTCTTCCTTAAAATACGAATAATATCTAAGGCTTCTGCTATACTCTCTGTTTTTTTAGAACAGGGATAACTTGAAATATATTAAGCGTCTCTAGTGAAGCATACATACGTTGGGGGGTTGTTCTGTGTATCTTGGCTTCCTTCAGATTTCCACATGTAAAGACGCGACATGTCATTACTTCCTGCAGCAACAAATATAATCATCTGTTTGGAATTCACTGATATCACATCACTATCATAGCGGCATGTAAACTCAAATTTTATCATAGCTCATGCTATCACATGATGGCTCATCACTACTATCACTCGCATCAATTTGATCCTCATAATTGTCATCTTCAGTAGTAGTTTCTTTAAACACAATCACAATCATCAAATTCATTACCACTATCCAACCCTTCATCATTAACTAAAGAATCATAACCGATAGGATCATCTCTATTTACCATTGGATCATAACCCATAGGATCCACAATTAAATATTCAACATAAAGTTCTATTTTCTCATATGGCAAGGATACTTTCGCACACTCAAGTATAGATTTGTCGTAATACACAATACTAACACCTCCATTAAAATCACAACCATTATTTTTGAAATAGACCACTGAATAATTAATATCATACTGGTAGTGTTTGGCAAAATCCTATAAATATCTAGATGATAGGATTTCAAGGTATAAATTCTCAATCACATCAAATTTACTCCCTTTATAACCAACATTACCAAACACACCGCGATGGTGTATATACAAATTAATCATTTCAAATCTGAAAAGTAAACATTTTGGGATTTTTTAAGGGTTGGACAATACAAGTAATAAAATTTATACTATACATGAACTATATATGTATACATACCTTTTACTGCAATCGAACTCGAACTAGCTGATTAAGAACAAGGGTGTTCGTTATTTGTTGAGTTCAAGCATCCGGGTATATTTGATTGACCCTTCAATTGCAAAACGTGCCGTGAGAAATTAGGTCTTTTCTTATAAAACTCTACCGCCAATCTTATATTGCATATTGCATATAGTGAAATATTTGATGTTTTGGTATATTTGTTGTAATTAGAGTGTTTTATTTATTAATTAAAATATTACATAACTACGTGTCTCTCGGTTCAGTTCTATTAGCCACATATTGTGACACATCAGTTTTTTGTTTATTTATATTTGACAATTTAATAGCTTGATAATGTTTTTCACTTAAATAAGCAATGAGCGAATCAAGTATTCAAGTCCAAATGACTTTCAGTTTATATTGATATATCAAGTTCAGTTAAGTCACCTGATTGATAATTAACCCTATAATACATGAGTTGCATATAACTAAGCAGTTTGTGTTGACACTTGACGGTATAGGTGTATTGTTTAGGTTGCAATAAATTTGTTAGAAGCATGGTCTGACATATCTTACTGTGTATTTCTCTCGGCTAAAGTTGAACTGAAATACATTGTTCTACCATCTGTTAATCTGAGAGTAAGATTCTCAATTATTTTGCTCTAATTTAAACATTATATCAAAAATACACTTTGTACTCTCAAGTCTTCTCCTGATGTTAAAATTCTTACTTTATCTTAGAAGAGTGCGGAAGTGAGTGATATGTATGGGTACGTAGATTTAGGGGTGTTGGTATGAAATCTCTTCGTTAACAGTTTTCCAAGGGATTTATATATCCAGGGTCTGTTATCAAGTATTGATTGATTTACTACATCTATTTACTTAATTAGTTTTATGTTTGCTTTTTGTTGGTATAACTGTATAAGAACTTGTTTTACTGCATTTTGTTCATAAATGAATAAATGTAGCAAATGAGTAATCAGTAATCGTGTGTGTTTTGATGTTTGTTTGCCTTGTTAAATAAGTCTTTGTTTAAATGTGATATCGAGATGTTTGTTTGTGTAACAAAAGTCATTGCATATGTTTAATGTTTTGATATTGATAATTTTACATATCAGCATGTTGTGTAAGGTGGTGTTGCTTTCTTCGTAGACATGTCGATGATTTTTTTGCTATTAATTTCTTTCTTCCTATATTTGTTCTATCATATATAGATGTAATAAACTTCGCTAGTAATGAAGTTTCAGGGGATTATCTAGTTCCTATATTGTTGTATATGCTTTGCTTTGATCTTCTTATCTGTTATCAGCTGCTCTGTTGATCATAATCAGTGCATATAAAGTTCTTTTAGGTGAATCTAAAAGTCTGTGAAGTCGGAACTATTGCTCCGTTCCTTCCGACTGAACACAGCAAGAAATGTCCTGTAAAGTGCTTTGATACTCTATTATCTGATAAAAAGAATGCCTAAGCAAGTTGAAAGATATGAATAAAATTCCGATTCCTCAGAATTTTTCATCTTTACCTTACTGGATGCACCGAGTACTCTGACAGGATTAGACTGTTTCCGTATATCCGTTCATACCTGGGTTCATTTCACAAGAGCACCTTCGATTTGCACAGGTTGTGCCTGTGCCGTGTGAGTGTTGCAAATTCTACAATTTCGAAAAATTATTGTATCTGAAATTATTTTAATGCTGATTTTTTCTTGGACTGCTATTAGTCTACAGATACTTAATGAAATCCAATTAACTAAAAACATCCAATTAACTAATAACTAGCATCACATTTGAAAATGAACTGGGAATGCAATCAAAGACATGCATTTGGTAAATGAACTCAGAATGCAATCAATTATATCCAATACGGATACATTAAAGGGGTTTTTTGAAAATTATCCAAGGGTAATTTTTTTTTTTTAAATACTGACTTTTTTTAAATGTTTTGCAAAAATACGATTTTTTTAAAAAAATTGCAAAAATACGATTTTTCAAAAAATAAATTGCAAAAATACTGTTTTGTAACTTTGCAACTAGAAACAACCGAAAACAATTACAAATGTAACTTAAAAATTTTGTCAAAATAATTATTTTTTGGCTAAATAATACGTTGCTTAACAAGTTGCACGATTAAAATTAAAATGCAACCGTAAATGTAACTTACAGAAACTTCAAGCAACCATAAATGCAATCAAAAGCAACTTCGATTATTTTTTAAAAAAATCATAAAATTGCAAACAAATCCTTAAAAAGTAACATGTTTGATAATTTCTTATTAAGTTTGTATGTCACACTGGAAGTTAAAATCTGAGACAGTGAGGTAGGTACATTTTAGTGTTACCCTAAACTCGTTTGTCGGGGTTTAAAGTAATGTATAATTTTAAATTAAAAAATGTATGTGTGTATAATAGGTTGAAAGATGATTTAAATTTTACAAGTTAAAGCTTGGTATGAGATATTTTTTTGAATAATTTATTTTATTTTTATAATTTTATTTGATAAAACTTATTATTATTATTATTATTTATATGTATAATTTATAAATTTAATTTTTATTTTTGTATTTATAATAACTCGTAAGTTACACAAATAATGAAATTATTCAAACAGACATTACCTTAAAAGTTTTATTTTTAACACTAAAACAAAAGTTGGTAGTTAAAATTATAAATGAAAAAAATTAATATAAAATAAAATAGGGATAGAGATGATAAATGAGATATAGGAAATTTTTGAAAACACAAACAAACTTTGAGGAAAATTTTAGAGATTTACTAGTTTTAATATATATTTGGGATGGGAAAATGGATGGCAATGGAGTGCTCTTAAGACGAGTGGGGGAACCAGAATTTGTAGCGGTGATTATAATAATAAATTACTAAATTTTAGAAATTAATTGGGACTCAATACCAAATACAAGTATTTATTAATTTTTAATTAAAAAATAAATTCTCTACTATTATCCTCAACCAAAAATCAATCAATATAATCAATTATACAAGCTTCAAATACCGCTGTACAGTTTAATTTGTTTAGCAGACAAACGGGCCACTCACTACTGCACTTATAACCTTCACTCGCATTGTTGCAACTTAATTAGCTCATGTTTCAGCTTTAGTTTGAGCTGAATGTAAAAGCGTCGTACTAGTGAGCTAGTTGCAGCAGCTTGACTTTGAGTTGCATGATCTGCAGTTTCTTGGTTTGCACGAATGCCATGTGAAGAAAGTTACAGATTTATCGGGAAGAGTAACATTCGGGTATGCGGATGTAACACCTCAGTCCCATATCGAGTAAATTGAGATAATTTATTCAAAAAAGTACTACTACTAAGTACACCAACATATCACGATTTTTTTGGTATGTGGTGGACTTGTGTATTACTTGCTGCATTAGAGCCATTTTACTTTGGCTTATTTCGGATTCGGAAGTTAGAAATTGACCCGATTTTCGAAAAAAACTCGGGATTTGACCCGGATTGTCACATTTAATATTCGAAACCAACTCTCGAAAACTTGATTCGTCAAGTTGCCGGATGTAGGGACACGAAGGCTAATGTATTATCCCACAATGGACAGAAGTGCGGAGGTGGGGATATGAAACTAGCCAATATTATCCCACAATTGCTAGATAGATACGATCTGGGCCTATGGACTATTTGTTCGGCCTGACGAGGATGTCGAGAATTTAAGTAGGGGAGTTTGTAACACCCCAGTTCCACATCGAGTAGATTGAGATAATTTGTTCAGGTAAAAGTACTAATACTAAGTGTACCAACAAATCATGATCTTTTAAGGGTCATACCTAAGTTACTATGTTTGGACCAATTTATTTTGGTTGAAATTGAGACTTGATCCGATTTTCGAAAAAGACTCACGATTTGACTTAAATTGTCACAGCGGATCAGGTTTTCCCCGGTTGCCCAAGTTCAAATGTTGTATTAAAATCATATTAGTTCAAAATATACCAAAATCATATTAAAATCATATTGTACATGGAAGTAAGGTTATTACTATTGAAACAAAAATGATATATGAACTAACAGGAAATCATAATGTAATTAAATAAAATGAATCAAGTATTTTAGTACAAAAAATATATCAAGATATTTTGGAACAAATAAAGCATAAGGAAAGTTCAAAAATAACAATACCAAAAGAAATATATATATATATATATATATATATATATATATATATATATATATATATATATATATATATATATATATATATATATATATATATTTTTTAATAATAGAAAATTGGCAACTCCTAACAAACTAATACCAAGAATAGAATGATCAAGACTAAGGTTTAGAAAAGAATCTACTATGATAAGACAATATAGTTTACCAAGTACAATAAATATACCAAGACAATATACTTACCCCAGAGAAATAAATTTAATAGATATAAATACAGATAGATTAAAGATAAAAGTAATAATATTTGAAGGATACTAGCAAAAGAATGTATTACTAAAATAAATACTAGAGCTATTAAAAGCTTTATATATGTAAGTAAAATTGATGAAAATAATTGTAATAAAATAGAACCCTAAACTTATAATTATCCTGAAAATGAAAGAGAAATAATAATTACTAAAAACATTAATTTAAGATTTAAAATACAAAACTTGGAATATAATATAAATACAGGAGTAATAGAATATGATAGTTTTAATGAATTATTACTAGGAAGTGATTTTTTAATAATGATAAATTATAAAATTAATAATAAGGGAATTGAAATAACAGATCAAGGTAAAGTCAGATTTATAGAAAAAATATGAATATTCAAGAAAAAATAGATAAGAAGAAACATAAATTACAAAAGATAAAAGATTCTTTATAAGAAGGAATATATTCACAAATAAAGTATTTAGAATATTGTAAAAAAGAAATAAAATTAGAAAAAGATATAAAACAATTGGAAGAAATAAAGAATAATGAGATAGAAAATATGGATAAATATGGAAAATGGATGGATAAAAAGAATATATAAAAATGAGTAATAATAACGAAAAAATACAAGCCCTATGAGAAGAATTAATAATAAAAGAAAAAATAAATATTTTAACAACAAAAATAAATGAAATACAAAAAGAACAAATACAATTAAGGCTGATAATAAGAGAAGAATTAACAAATCTATGAAATACATCTGAAATACCAACGTTTAAAATAATTTTAGAAAAATTGATGAAACTAAAAGAAGAAAAGGTAAAGAATAAACAAATAATAAATGAGGAAGAAGATACTTTATAACCAGAAATAGTACCTATAAATGCTTGGAAAAGAACTAAAGAACATATTATGGTAGATATTAGTAATATGAAATGTGATATACCATACATAAAGTATTAGAAGGATTGCCATCATTACATAAGAAAGGAAAGTTTTAATGGATAAAAAAAATATAATGTAATAACATTTTTTAAAAACCATGGAAAAGAAATAATAGAAAAGGAAAGATATAAATATGAACCTATAAAAAAAGAATTCAAAGAAAATACAATTAATATTGATAAGATAGAATATTTACAATTAAAATTAGAAAAACAGAAACATGAAATAATAGAATTAAAATCAACTTATTATAAACTCAAACTCAATACCAATGAAGAATGGTATGAAAAGTACAAGAGATATAAAGATAAATATAAAATTACTAAAAATGAATTGGAAGAAACAAAAAGAGAAGTAAAACAATTAAAGATAAAATTACAAGAGACTAATACAAGATTAGATATGCTAGAAGAAAATATGAGAAAGTTAAAGAATAAAGAAAAAGAAAACAATAGTAATGGTAAATTGGACAGTTCTAGTAGTAGTAAAAATAGTTCTAACAGTAGTAAAAATTCTAGATCTAATCAAGAAAAAGTAAATTTTAATTCTTTTATGAATTATATGGGTCAACTTAGAATTATATGTAGCTAGAGTTCAAGTATTAATAGAAAGAAAAATGGAAATAATAATGAATTTAAATAATATGAAGTGTTGTAAAATAAATAAATTACCTGAATATACTATAAGTTTTGCAAAATTCTTTTATGAAGCTAGATTTCAACCAGAAGAAAGTTTATTATATCAACAATTATATTATGATCATTTACCTGACCCATATAATACTGAGATAACTAAAGAGTATAATAAATTAGAACCAAGAGAAAATACTTTAGGAGAAAAGATAAGAGTATTAAGAGGTTATCTAATAAGAAAATGTGAAGAATATAGAATACAACAAAAGGTTAAAAAAGATTAAAAAAAAATATTAGGATTAAGATAAATATGTGGTTTTACAGTAAGAAGATTAATATTTGGATGTGATGACAAAAGAATTAAAAGATCTTATAAAAAATATAAGAAAAAATATAAGAGAAGGTTTCAAAACCAGAGAGGTTTCAATAAAACGTATAATCCATATTATAAAAAATTTAAAAAATTCAAAAATACTTTTGATACTAGAAGGAGGTTTAAGAATAAAAGAAAATTTAGAAGAAAACCATATAACAAAGGAAAAATAAGTGAATGTGCATATTGGAATTGTAAGGAAAAAGGAAATTATGCTAATAAATGCCTTAAATTAAAAGAAAAAGGAGTAAAATATATTAATACATCACAATTTATAATGAACCTAGAGCAAATATAGGAAGATAATAATAAATGGTATAAATATGGAGAATTTTATGTAGGTCAAACAGATAATGAAAGTGAATCAGAATATGAAAAGGAAATAAGATTTGAAGATAATAATAGATCAGAATATGAGAAAATAGAAGAATCATCAAGTGAAAATAGTTCAGAATAATGGTAGCTATATATATAGCAGCATATGTAGAATATAAACCTAAAGAATTAATAAAACAAAAAATATTTATAGATAATAGATCAGATTTATGTTTAGCCAAAAAAAGGAGTACTAATACAACATAAATGGAAAAAATCTAATATTCATGAAACAAGAGTAACAGGGTTTAATGAACAGAAAAAAGAATTAGATACAATAGCAGAAAATATGAGAATAGTACTAAATAAGACAATATTTAGAATACCACTGATATATCAAGAAAATAAAATGAAACAATCAATATTATTAGGAACTAACTTTTTAGATCATTTTAAAACTCAAGTAGTAACTTATGATACTTTAAGTCTGCAAACATCTTGTAATAAACGAATAATATTAAAAAGAATACTACTTATAAATATAACAAGAGTAAATAAAATATTGGTTAATAGAAGCAATAATTTGGAGGAATTAACTAAAAAATATATTGATTTATTAAAACCAAACTTTAGAGAAAATCCTATATAATTATGGGATAAAGAAAATATATATGCTGAAATAAAATTGGTAAACTCTAATGATATAGTAAGATCTAAACCTATTAGATATAGTCCTACAGATCAAAAAGAATTTGAAAATTAAATAAATGAATTATTAGATTTAAAATTAATAGTCCACATAGTAATCCAGGTTTTTTAGTAAGAAAACATAGTGAACAAAAAAGAGGAAAAACTAGAATGATAATAGATTATAGAGAATTAAATAAAAAGACAATATTTGATTGATACTTTTTACCTTATAAAAGAAATCTTATATATAGATTAGGAAATAAGAAATGGTTTAGTAAATTTAATTGCAATAATGGATTTTGGCAAATAAAATTAACAAAAGATTCTAGACCATTAACATCATTCAGTGCCCCTCAAGAACATTATGAATGGATAGTATTACCTTTTGGATTTAAAAACGCACCACAAATATTTCAAAGAAGAATGGATCAAGTATTCAGAAAATTAAAAGATTTTTGTATAGTATATGTAGATTGTTAGGAATTATGAGTTTTGATGATAACAAATTTCTTAGAATTACAGTAGGGACTTAAAATTTCTGTGTAACTGGTCGATGGATATGACTTATAAATATCCATTGACTAGGAAACCAGTTATCAGTTGAAGCTTGTTTATCAACTGATAAACTGGATTGTAGCATTGATTTATGTTTCACTATCAATCGATTGTATTGCCTCGATGGATGCTATGAAGTAGTCGACTGATGTTATTGACTTCAATTTCTAGCTTCTCAACAGATGTGAAGAATGGCTGATCAATTGTAAATATTCTAAGTCAGAATTCTCACAAGTGAAGTGATAACTGATGTTGGAGTCGATGGATGAAGACACTACTCAACGGATGAAAGCTATCAACAGATACAAGTCATCAATGGATGAAGGTAGTCAACGGATAAGGAACCATCAATGGATAGGGAGTCGATGGATAACTCAATTATCCATCGACACATCAACTGATCAACAGATATCCTATCCATTGATGGATAAGAAAAGGAGAATCAACTGATAAGCTTAACAGCATTTATCAGTTGATTAAGGTTTCCCAATTTAGTTAAAGACAAGAAGTATGGGAACTGTGCAGAAACTGAATCAATGGTAGACAGTCCTGTCAGAATTGTGAAGACTTTCAAGGCAACACACTATTCAAGAAATGTATCAAGACAAAGATACTTCCAGGGCTAGTCAGTTCAAAAAGAAGATTGTGCAAGTAGCTAGTCTCTATTTTCATATAAACAATATAAGTTATAATTTTATATTGCTATCTGTCGATAGAAATTAGGAGTAAAGAAAAACTTCTATATAATTGTTAGAAGTACACAGTAGCAAAGTGTGTAGAAAACATCAAGAACTCAAAAAGCAAAAAAAAAAGGCAGTATCTTGTAATGCTTTTCTGAGTTCAAAAACTCACTTTGTAAGCAGCTTGGTATTCTTACTAAGATCAATTGAAAGCAAAAACATATTAGTGGAAAACCAATCCACTAGTAATTTTTAACATTGTTGTGTTTTGTTTTCAATATTTTTCTTGTCAAGTTCTTAGTTACATCAGTTCTTTCTATACACAAAAACACTGTCCTTGAACAAACTTTATTCCGCAAGAATTTACCTTAATCATTAAGTTTGTATTCAACCCCCCGTTCTCCAAACTTAGTGTACTTAAGGGCAGATAACATAGATGATATATTAATATATAGTGAAAATTTAGAAATGCATATAAATCATTTAGAACAATTTATAAAATCAGTAAAACAACATGGAATATTACTTTCTGAAAAGAAATATGAAATATTTAAAAATAAAATAGAATATTTAGGATATATTATAGATAAAGATGGGTTACAATTACAAAATCATATTGTATCAAAAATATAAAACTTTAAAGATAAATTAAAAAATAAGAAAAAAGTACAACAATTCTTAGGAATAATTAATTATGCAGCGGATCATATAAAAGACTTACCACAATTAATAAAACCTTTACAAGAATTAACAAAAAATAAGCCATTTGAATGGAAAGAAGAACATGATAAAACAATTAAATTACTAAAAGAAAAAGTAATTAATTTACTAAAACATAGAATACCAATTGAAACAGATTAGTTAGAACTTTTTACTGATGCTAATGATATAGGAAGGGGAACAGTCCTTATAGCATATGAATATAGTGATATTGTTAAAGAAAAACCTCTTATATGTGGATATGGAGGAGGAACGTTGAAACCAAATGAAAAGAATTATCATATAAATGAAAAAGAATTATTAGCAGTAAAATTTGAGATTAAGAAATTTCATTATCATTTATTACCTGTAAAGTTTATAGTAAGAACTGATAATACCCAAGTAAAAGCTTTTATTACTAATAAAATATATTTGTTACCATAATTAAATAAAAGAAAAAAATGGCAAACTTTTTTCTGTTGTTATGATTTTATTGTTAAAAATATATCTGGTACTAAAAATGTTTTAGCTGATTTTCTTAACAGGTACAAGCATGATGACAACTAACAATTTTGATACATATATCAGTGATACTACAAAGGTTATTACCAATAACCATGAAAAGATAGTCAAATTGTATCAGCAAATAGAAACTTTATACAAAGAGATATCAACCATAGAACAGGAAAATATCCACTACCTAAAGCAATTGGCAGAAGCTATAAAAGATAAACAAACAGTAAAGTCTTTACAAAACCCAACCACTACTGAAATACCAACTTTTACATCCAAACTTGTAACCATGTGAAGGGTTTCGAGGCACAAACGCAACGGAAAAATACGAAAATTAAATATAAAACGTAATATAAATCGAAACCCTCCACATGATCCATGCGAAAATAAAAGATTTAATTCAGAGATTAAGAACAAATACCTTCAAAAGCTTTAACAGTTCATCAATGGAAGATTAATGGAGGTCCAAAACTTGTTTAATAATCACGTATCCCGCTCACGCGATCTACGCTATACGGTATCCACACGAACACTTTTCATAACGGATTGATGTGTACTAGCACCCGAAAACTACTTCTCTCTTTTTATCTTCCTCTTTTCTCAAAACGGCTAGGGTTTTAGAAAAATATGTGTCTATCATTAAATCAGCCCATAAAGAGATTATATAGAGAGATGAATAAATTTTCTAATTATAATCTAATTATAATTAATGCTAATCCAAAATTCCAAATTATTTAATTAAAGCTCACTTAATTAATTAATTACTAATTTTTAGAATTAGTTTAAGTAATTCATTTATTCCATTTACATAATTAATTAAGTCATACTTAATTAATATCATAAATAAAATAAATTATTTATTTAATTTAAATTATTTCCCCTTCAAGCATTCTTTGTGTGTGACCCTATAGGTTATTATTACGTTGACAATAATTTTAATATTTAATTAAAATTATAAACAATGAGCGGCATCTAGTAATACATCATTACTACCCAAGTAATAATAATAAAATCAGTGATTCGATTAAGCTTTTCGTGAATAATGTTCCATGTAATATAATCCCTTTAACCTTATATTATAGAACAAACTCGAGGCATGTTTCGTGTCATCCTCTTCAACGTTTAATCTGGGTTTCCTTGATCAATGAGTAGACTATTAAACAAATCAACATTTGAGCACTATCATGCATTTTATAGTCTCGCACAATCAAGAGGCCAATAATATCACTCCTAAATAGGAAGGTTAAATCCTTTATCTATCATTCATATTTCTCATACGATTCATAGTATACCAAATGTCCACCTTTATAATCACCCGGTTAAAGGTAACTTTTAGTGTAATCAAAATATATTAATTCTCGTATAGAAATATAATGATTTCAAGTCAGAGGAACATTACATCATTATCACAGTGAGAATTTCTTATGACACTTATTAACATGTAGAATCTCACGGCGGGTCATTCCAGTGCCATTCATTGAGACATGCACTTATGTTCTTGACTTTAGTATCACTATACATATGACCAATGAGATGTGGTTATCTGTCAACAAACATACTAGTCTTATTGCATTATTATTGTCCTTATATAATAATACTCGACTAGAGAATTTTAGGAATAAGATACTATTCATATAATCTCATTTTTAAGTCACATACTTAAAGATATATAATACGTCTCAAAATTTCAAGGACATTTACTATGCTTTCAATTTATTACGCAGTAAATAAAACATATTAAATAAATAATAATCAATAAAACATAATCTTTAATAATAAAATATTTTCCTTAAAATATAAAAGTAATTGTCTCTAGGGCACAATTACTAACAATCTCCCACTTGCACTAGAGCCAATTATCCAAGTATCCAATACTCATGGAACTAGTGTCACTTTTGTGCTTCTGCTGCGACAAAGCCTTAATCAATGGGTCTAAAATATTATTATTAGTATGCACTTCACATATATGTATATCTCTTTGATCATTAATCTCATTAATTAGGTGATATCTCTTAAGTACATGTCCAAACAGCCTCCTTGACTGCTTCACAAGCATCAATATACTCAAATTCTATTATAGAATCAACAAATGTCTCTACTGTGGACCATTCTAGCATACAACATCTTAATTTAAATAGATAAAACACAAAGTTAGACAAGAACACTAAATGATCGTTGTCTGTCTAGAAACTAGCATTAGTGTAACCTTTTAGAACCAGTTTATCTTCTCCTCCATATACTAAGAATTGATCTTTAGTCCTCTTCAAGTACTTAAGAATATTCTTGACTGTCGTCCAATGACCTTCACCTAGATTAGACTGGTATCTACTCGTCATGCTTAACGCATACGAGACATCAAGACGAGTATATATCATTGCATACATTATTGAACCAATTGCCGATTCATATGAAACTTTACTCATACGGTCCTTATCATCCAATGATTTAGGATTGTTTTCTTTCGAGATCGATATCCCATGAGACATTGGGACAAATCCCCTTTTAGCCTCTTGCATTCCAATTCGATGCAAAATTTTGTCAATGTATGTACACTGACTTAGGTTGATCATTCTTCTTGATCTATCTCTATAGATCCTGATTCCTAAGATATAGGTCGCATCGCCTAAGTCTTTCATTGAGAAATTCTTACTCAACCAAGTCTTAATAGCCTATAAAGAAGGAATGTCATTCCCTATTAATAATATATCATCCACATATAGTACTAGGAATGCCACATTGCTCCCACTAACCTTCTTGTAAACACATGGTTCATCTTCATTTTGAATAAACCCAAACTCTTTGACAGTTTCATCAAAATGAATGTTCCATCTCCTCGAGGCTTATCTCAATCCATAAATGGATCGACGCAACTTACATACCTTTCCAGTATCTTTTGGATCAACAAAACCTTCAGGTTGTGTCATGTACACATCCACATCTTCTTCAAGGCTCCCATTTAAGAAAGTGGTTTTGACATCCATTTTCCATATTTCATAGTCATGGCAATCAGCTATAGCATGCAAAATCCTGATGGACTTGACCATAGCCACTGGTGAAAAGGTTTCATCATAGTCAATACCATGAATTTTCTTGAAACCTTTTGTCACCAATCGTGCCTTATAGGTATGTACCTACCATCGATGTCGGTCTTCTTCTTAAAAACCTACTTGCACCCTATAGGTTTTACCCCTTAAGGTGGATCAACCAAAGTCCATACTTGATTAGTATACATGGATTCCATCTCAGATTTCATGGCATCTAGCCATCTTTTAGAATCTGAAATGTTTATAGCATCTTTGTAGGTGAGAGGCTCATCTTCGTCCACAAGCATCACTTCACCATCTTGAGTCAAGAGAAATCCTACTAGACCTACAAACAACCTGTGTTTCTTGAGCAGTATTGTTTTCATATACATTCTGCTCAGGTTCCTCTATTAGTTTAATATTATCATGTGGGTTTCGAACTTCATCGAGATCTATTATCCTCCCACTGTTTTTCTTAGAAAGCATTTCTCTTACAAGGAACACTATAGTTCGGGCAACAAACACTTTGTTCTCGGAAAGATTATAGAAAGAATAACCCTTTGTTTCAATTGGGTATCCCACAAAGTTACATTTGTCTGATTTACGTCCTAGTTTGTCAGAAGTTAGACGTTTCACAAATGCCTCACATCCCCAAATTTTAATAAATGACATGATATGACGTTTCTCAGTCCATATCTCATACGGAGACCTCTGAACCATTTTAGTAGGAACTCGATTAAATGTATAGGTAGCTATCTCCAGGGCGTAGCCCCAGAAACTAATTGGAAGATTCCTTGACTCAACATTGATAACACCATGTCCAACAAGGTGTGATCTCTTCTATAAAAAACCTTTTCTTTGATATTTTCAACTTCATCTTTATAGTCTTTGAACTTTTCAAATGATTCAGATTTGATCTTCAAAAGATAAATATATCTGTATCTACTAAAATAATTAGTAAATTTTATGAAGTTAATAAAAGCTACCTTTTGTCATTATACACATATGACAACATACATCACTATGTATGAGTCATACTCGTTCAGTGACCCTTTCACCATGTCCGGTAAAAGGAGTTTTAGTCATTTTGCCAAATAAACCAAGATTCGCATCCTTTTGTATAATTCATAATCAAACTTATCCAAGAATGTATCCTTATGTATTCTGGAAATGCATTTCTCATTAATATGGCCTCAACGACAGTGCCAAAGGTAATGTTTGATTTGAGTCACTATAGAACATATAAATTGTTAACTAGTTGTGCAACATTATAATCCTCGTCATCGAAATAGAATAAACAACTCTTGTTATTTAATTAAAATGAAAAAGCCTTTTTTGTCCAAATAAGAAACTAATGTAATGTCTCTGCTAATTGCAAGCACGTTATAACAACTATCAAGTTCTAAATTTTTCTTGTAGGCCAAAAATTAAGAAACAAGTTCCTTCAATCAGAGAAACTACATTTACTCCAATTCTAACCTGATACTCGAAATTTGATCCTTACTGATCATCTTCTTCCGATCTTCCAAATAAGCATGACAGTTTAATTTCCAGTCTCCCGATTTTTTATAGAAGCGACAATCGTCTTCTTTGTCAATACCTTATTCAGACTTTAGAGCCTGTTTTGGGATTGGACTTTGGTTTGATAAGGAAACTAGATCAAATCTTCTCATTACCTTTCCATTTTCCTTTCCCTTTACATTCTCTATGTTTATCATCATTATAATAATAGTTCATGCTTTTATCATGTTACTCTCAGCAGTTCTCAACATGCTTAGCAACTCAATAGGTGTTTCACCAATCTTATTCATTTTGTTGTTCATAACAAACTAAAAATATTTGTTGTCCAGAGATTGTAAGATCAAATCTAGGTGAGCCTCCAGACCAATCTGGAAACCCAAAATGTCAAGGTATTCATTATACCTTATAGTCTTTAGAACATGTGGTGTAACCGGGTCTCACCCTACTTACTTGTAAGTGTATAGTACCCTTTAATCGTTAAATATATCTTGAAGAGTCAGTCCCTCAAATATCTTTTGAGGGTGCTTAATTGTCTCACAAGCATCTATATGCTCGTGTTGCTTCTTAAGCTCAGCACTCATAGTTGCAAGCATGAGACATGAAACATCAGTCGCAACATCAATTTACTTCCAATAAGCACTATTATTTGCACATGTTACATTCTCAGCTTCAATAGCAGGGGAAGCGATTTGACTAACATCCCCGATGACGATCCTTAAGCTCCGACGTCAGTCAAGAAAATTTATTCTCGTCAATTTGTTCTTCTCAAGAACCGATCGTATAGAGAAGTTGTTTGTGTTTATCATTTGATATCTACAATATTAGAGTGTATAAAATAAACTAGATTGCAGATTTAATATTAATTATGTTTAAGTGATTATGGTATATCACCATATACCTCCCACTATTTTTATCAAACTAATAGCCCTAATTATTAATTCGGAAAACATTTCTTTAAATCTTTCTAGTGAGCCAAGATCCATATTTCATCCATGTTTTAAGATAGCGTTGATTAATACACTCAAAACATGACTATTTAGGTAAATAATATTTGTCGATTATATCAAATATAACTCTTGGAAAGTTTGGTAGAACAACCCATTGTACACATTTATCCAATAAATCTCACCAAACTCTATGCCTCTAAACCCACAATCCCATTGTGATGATTTAGTTAAGTTAGACCCAACGTTTCAATAAACTAAGTACATTTACTTATCACATTTTCCCATGATTGATAAGAGCACTTTATTTTGGTAAACCCACTCCTTCTTAATCTAGATCTTGATGTGTATTAACATTGGAAGGCATCTTTATTAACTTAATATTTATTTACGGATTTATTGTTTAACGATCATGATCCCATCATAAAGAGATTCTCAATTTTTCCTTGATCAAATAATACATTTCAATATTCGTCAATGGTTCGATTTCCAGATCGTCGGAGAAGTCACAAACGGTCTCACTTAAAACCCAACTTTCTTACGAATAATAATTTGCTTTTGACAAAATTTCCCCATATCAGAAAAATAAAATTCATATTCAATACCGTGTTTCATAAACACAAGAATCTCATGATCGTTTGTTTAATTTTAAAATCTATAATCATTACAGATTTTATCTTTCTTAAGCAGACATGACATGGATATCATATCTAATACATACATCATTCCAACGCATACATATCTACACATGCATTCATATACATATATGTATTGTGCATAAATTAAACATGTTTGGTTATGGCCCCATCCTATGTGATATTTCTAAGCTAATGAAATTATCAATGTCAATCTATGGCGGTTTCAAATACAACACTATTACATGTCTTTATCTTCTTCATTGCTCCATCATCTGGATTGCCTCCTAGATTCCTTGCTTCTAAGTCTCCATTGAACAATTACATTGAATAATAAGTAAATCTATTCTAATGAAATTACAAGAAGAACTCGAGTTAAATTCGAGATTAACAATTACAATGAATAAGCGACATGCAAGTCGTATTTAAAAACCAAAACCATAATTTAAAACCATTATCTTATGGGTCTTTAGGACATAACCATCCACCATGTTATCACATAATACATGTAATATATCTCAGATTATATAAAATATCATATAATCATATATAACAATTTTTGAAATTTCAGAAAATCAATTAAATTTCAGTAAATAGTAAATCTATATTTTGGGGCCTGTAACGACATCAAATGACTTATAGATGAGAAGCTGACGATGTCAGTATTACTCAGTAACATGATTCCAGTCAGAAAACACATATCGTTTACGAAAATCGGACACTGGACAAAGATTTCAGAAAATCTACAGAAACCGTTTCAGAATTCGTATCAAATACGATTCCCATAATAAGAACAATCATGTATCATATAGATACAACAATCATCACATGAATATCATATATTCAAAATCATATAAAACAAATATATCAACATATAGTCATTGCATATCATATACATGTTTACATACATCGAAAAATTGTTAAACACATAACGACTTAAAACGTTTCGCAAGTAGCTCTGATTCCATTGAAGGGTTTCGAGGCACAAACACAGCGGAAAAATGCGAAAATTAAATACAAAACGTAATATAAATCAAAACCCTCCACATGATTCATGCGAAAATAAAAGATTTAATTCAGAGATTAAGAACAAATACCTTAAAAAGCTTTAACAGTTCATCAATGAAAGATTAATGGAGGTCCAAAACTTGTTTAATCACCACGTATCCCGCTCACGCGATCTACGCTCTATGGTATCCACACGGACACTTTTCATGAAGGATTGATGTATACTAGCACCCGAAAACTGCTTCTCTCTCTCTCTCCCTCTCTCTCTCTATCTTCCTCTTTTCTCAAAACGGCTAGAGTTTTAGAAAAATATGTGTCTATTATTAAATCAGCCCATAAAGAGATTATATAGAGGGATGAATAAGTTTTCTAATTATAATCTAATTATAATTAATGCTAATCCAAAATTCTATATTATTTAATTATGTCTCACTTAATTAATTAATTACTAATTTTTGGAATTAGTTTAAGTAATTCATTTATTCTATTTATATAATTAATTAATTCATACTTAATTAATATCATAAATAAAATAAATTACATATTTAATTTAAATTTATAATTTAAATTATTTCTTCTTCAAGCATTCTTTGTGTGTGACCCTGTAGGTTATTATTACGTTGACAACAATTTTAATATCTAATTAAAATTGTAAACAATGTGTGGCATCTAGTAATACATCATTGCTACCCAAGTAATAATAATAAAATCAGTGATTCGATTAAGCCTTTCGTGAATAATGTTCCATATAATATAATCCCTTTAACCTTATATTATGGATCAAACTCGAGACCTGTTTCATGTCATCCTCTTCAACATTTAATCCAGGTTTCCTTGATCAATGAGTAGACTATTAAACAAATCAACATTTGAGCACGACCATGCAATTTATAGTCTCATGCAATCAAGAGGCTAAAAATATCACTCCTAAATAGGAAGGTTAAATCATTTATCTATCATTCATATTTCTCATACGATTCATAGTATATCCAATGTCCACTTTTATCATCACCCGTGTAAAGGTAACTTTTAGTGTAATTAAAGTATATTAATTCTCGTATAATAATATAATGATTTCAAGTCAGAGGATCATTACATCATTATCACAGTGAGAATTTCTTATGACACTTATTAACATGTAAAATCTCATAGCGGGTCATTCCAGTGCCATTCATTGAGACATGCACTTATGTTCTTGACTTTAGTAGCACCATACATATGACCAATGAGATGTGGTCATCTGTCAACAAACATACTAGTCTTATTGCATTATTATTGTCCTTATATAGCAATACTCGACTAGGAAATTTTAGGAATAAGATACTATTGATATAATCTCATTTTCAAGTCACATATGTAAAAATATATAATACGTATCAAAATTCCAAGGACATTTATTATGCTTTCAATTTATTACATAGTAAATAAAACATAATAAATAAATAATACTCAATAAAACATAATCCTTAATAATAAAATATTTTCCTTAAAATATAAAAGCAATTGTCTCTAGGGCACAATTACTAACATCATGCCCTTACCCTTTATTACAAAGCAAATATCACCTTCAGTAACCATGAGTGATAAACTTAAATACTCACCTAAAACCATAACAGCCTTTGAAAAAATTATGAAATTTTACGATTACAAGTCAAACCAGGAAATATTGAGATGTTCAAAAGTTAGTAAATACCTTAGATATTTATGTAGTGAAAATGCTAACCTGAATATTGTTGAAAATTTATTTGCTTATGGATTTATTGATAAAATTGTAGTAACAAATACCCTACAAAGTATTTCAAAATTACCAACAATAATTATAGAATCAGTAAATGCTATGATGGAAGCCTTTGGAAATGGAGCATATGGAATACAAATATTTGATGCCTCTACTGACTTAGTAGGAAAACCAATAGTAATATGTCAGATTTTTAATATAGGAAAAAAAATACTAATATTAATGGAGAATGTGGAGAATTAAAACTTCCAGAACCTTGTACATTAGAAAAATTTCAAGAATGGCTATCAGCCAAAAGAAGTATTGGATTATTAACATTAAAAGGTAAGTTGGAAGATATGATGAAAAATGGAAAGTGCAATATAATATCATCTGGAAAAGGACCATAAGTGGAAGAGATTATTACTCTTTATTATTCCCATGAAACAATTGCAACTAATCTTACAATTTTTTAAGAAATGTATGAAAGAATAATTAATCTCAAACATGCTCATGCGAAAACAACCATAGAACAATATCAGGAAATTGCAAGTCCAATGAAAAGGCATGTATTCATATCTACTAATGCGATGAAAGATATTAAAATAATAAAAGAAGAAGGGTCATCCGATCCTTTCAAATAAATGTAATTTATCTACAAAAGAAACATGATGTAGTCCTTAGAACTACAAAACAAATTATAAACCAAGTGTAATATACTATAAAAATGAAGATGAAGATGTTCAGACAAAATGAATCATGTAGAAGAAAAGAATCTACATTATGTAGAAAATATCAAAAGAAGACAAATGGTGGACGACCAAGAGAATCTCAATTGTGCACAAAAAAATCAAAGAAGACAAATGGTGAATCAAAGGAATCTCAATTATATAAAAAAAGATTGTAAAAAGTTAAAAAGAGATGGATAATGGAAGATAATTATAATACAAACCCCTGCCCAAAAATTGGTATAAATTCCAGGAAAATAATTTGATTTTCATATATATGTCGAAACATGCTAGCATGTAACATATAACCCCGTTTTAGTAAAGGTGAACTTGTTACTTACGTACTTTGTGCATAGTTTTTGTCATATTTAATTTTTTCAGGCATTTTTAAAAATATAGTTACATTTAAAATCTTTATCCCATAATTATTATTTTATCATTTACTCTTAGAGAGTAATTTATTTCGCACACAAAAATTATATTTTATCTAATTATTTATGAATTGTTTTTATAATAATGATATATTAATGTATTAAAAGTTTTGGGAAAATTTGATTATAATTATAAATCATGTATATTTAAAATTTGTATATAAAAGAGTTGGGAAATAAGATATAAAAATTTAATTATTTAAAAAACTATATAGTTTGAGTCATAGAATAAATCATTAATTATGATAATAAAATCAAACTTTCATAACGATATATTAAAATTGTGAAATAATCACCAATTTATTTATATAGTAAATGAAGTAAATTATCCGAAAATAATATTATTCATCCTCTTTCTTATTTATATCGTAAATGAAGTAAAATTATCACACAATAATATTGTCATTCTCTTTCTTAAAATTTTAAAATTTCAGAACTGCTCATATTAAAATCTCTAATCACTTCTCTTGAAAAAATAAAATGAAAAATAACGCAAAATAATTATGTAACATATAATTATATTAAAGTTATTTATATAGATTATTAAGATTTTCAAAATTAAAAAAAATTAATATAACCGTCTTAATCTTCCCGCTAGACAATCTAATAGAATGCGAGATGTTTCCACTTTTAGATAACTCAATAACATTGTTTTGAAAAAAACAAAATTGTAAATATAATCTATCTTTGATGATATAATAACCTAAATTTATAAAACATGTTATTGCTGGTCCGACACAAGTGAACTTGAAAATCCAATATCATGAGCAAATTATATTATATTATGTGATAATATATTTGTTAGGGAGTATACTGAACTATTCGTTTGAAGTATATGACATTGTCTTTTTTTATTGAGAATCTTGAATGCGTATTTTAACACTGTTTGTATATTATATATTGTGGATAATCTAGTATCAAATGAGATAACAGAAGATTAGATTGTCAGTGTCTATATATAATATAATAAATGTTCACAGTTTAAGTGGAGTTAAACAAACCACTGGAACGACTGAAGTATTATTTGGAAATAATTTATCTTGATTATTGAATAATACTTGTATGCTTTGTGTATATTGAACGGGATTAAAATATTAGAATTGTTCTTCTATTCTGATAATAAAGAAGAACTAAGATTCTATAATATTATTATTGCTTAGGTTCTTAATCCGGATACAGTGATTGACACTTGTATGCAATGCACATGTTTTGATTCATATGTGATGTGATTTTTTGTTAATCACAATATTATGTTTTGGACAATGACATTGCATACAGAGTGGGATATTGACTATAAAAGGAAACCGTGTCCGAAAATATTCGGGTGATGATGTCCTCTTGAAAGCTCATAAAGATAATTATGCTTTAGTCCTGCAGGCAGATTTGTTCTTGCATAATTATAAGGTTGAGTGGATGATCAAGGATAAAAGATATTGATTAAATTAATTATCAGAAATTAATTTAATTAATGGACATTCGATATCTTAAACATGGGAAATTTAATAAGCAAATAATATTGGAGCCGAATTAAATAATTAAATTACGGCATTAGGAGAGGTAGTGCAAATATTAATTCTTTAGTGGATTGAATTAATATTTAATGACATTGGGCTTGACCCAGAATGTCATTGGAATGCCCGACCTAATTATCCAGGATCCCTACTGTAGCCTATATATTCATCTTATTCTCTTCTAGCTAAGAGTTGGAAAATACTAGGGTTTTTGTGAGCAGCCGTTCAAGGAGGCAACCAAAAACTAGGGTTCCAAGATCTCAAAGTTAGAAGGGAGGCAACCTTGGGAGGATCGAAGGCCACACTTCGCTCAAGGTGAATACGGGAATACAGTAGAAGACATGGATTTGAATCGCTTGCGCCGTAGCGATTAAGGTTAATTTTCTATTCAAACTCGTTCATTTTCATATCATAAAACACAGCATCATGATTCGATTGTCCCAACAATTGGCATCAAGAGCCAGGTTCTAGGGTTCTGCGTTATATGATATGATGTCCATGTCGTAATTATGTATGTATATAGTGGTGGGTTTGTATTGTTTTTTTGATGCAGGTTGTTATCCACTATTATGGCCATGGTTGTAATTATGTTTTTGGATCCCACGTGGTTTATCGTGGTTGTAAATTAAATCATGAGGGTTGATCATGATTAGTTTTAATTTTTGATTTCTATTTTGATTGTAATCTTGTAATTCGAATTGTATTCAATTTAGATTATGATCTGATGTAATAGAATAGATTTTTCTGTTGTATTTGTCGTATGTAATTGTTTGATCGACGAAGATGCGAGAAACAGAGTTTTTCCGCTGCTATATGCTGTTTTTGTGGCTGTTTCGCTGTTCTGGCTACAGATTTTGCATACGATATCCGATTGGGGCGAATAATATCTTTTCGGAAACGGCAGAGCGATACCTACAGGCTGAGATGGGCACCATCTCCAGATTTTTCAAGCCATTCTGAGCTCGTTTAGGCAGTCAAACAGGCGGCTGAAGATTTTCGAAAATTTATCGATGGATGATTTTGAAGATTATTCTTCGGGGCCATAATAGTGGATGTATTTTATTATGTTTTATATAATGTTTGCTGATCTTGATTATTACTACTATGTGTTCCATGTTTGTTTGTTATGCCATGTGATACTAACCCTTCGCATGCTAGAACGACATGGACATAGGGTTGTTTTATTATGCTTTAATCATGATGAGTATGCTGCTATGTTATGTGTTATATGTATTGTTATTATGATACATGTGGACTGCGAAAAAATAACATAGGACGATGCATCTAGATAAAATCCTCATAGTAAAATACTAAGTGGGAGAGGGAATTAATTTGGTATTAAATCCCATGGTCTCCATTATTGTTTGTATGTAATTTAACACTAAGTCGAATATAAATTATGTATACGTCACCCATCGTGGCATGTAATTTATGGTGTCTAGAGTGTTATGGAAATTACTGGAACAAACTTCTAAAATTAATTATGAATATTGGAAGGTACATATGTCACCCAACGTGACGTACTAAGTTTCATAGAATTCAAATAATAAAAGGATACCCTATTTTTTGATAGCTTTCACGCTCAACTAGGAAGAGAATCTAAAATAACACATCTTTGAGTATTTTTGCGTTGGTGTCTAGGAAAGCGTGCAGCTTACCTGGCCATTTAGATTGGTGTCTAGAAAAGTGGTTAGCCTCTTGGCAATGCTTCCACCGACCTGGCCAGTCAGTCTGAATACTCTTTAGATTTGTAATTTTAGTAGTATCTTATTGTTAGGAGCAAGAATTTATCATAGTCAAAAGGCGCATCTAGTATTATTATTATTAATTTAAGATTTAATAATGGTATACACTTAGCTATGAAAAATAATATAGAACACCCTAACGTGACTAATTATTTAGTAGTAGGACCGAAGTAACATTTAAATAAATTTAGGTGGTATATAAGTCACCCAACGTGGCATACCGGAAACCTATGGTGTTTAAGTGTTGGTGTTTTAATTTTAAATAATTGTTAGAGGAACCAATTTTTTTAAACACCCTCTAATTATGTGTTATATGTATGATTCTCAGGATATAATGGGCTTTAATCCACTTTTTACCATACTTAAGGATAACAAACTTACTGGACCTAACTATATTGAATGGAAACGTAATTTGGACATTGTGTTGACTGCTGAGGAGTACAAATTTTGCATTAATGAACCCATGCCAGAGGAGCCTGCTGAGAATGCTTCTGAAGTTGAGAAGGAGTATTATAAGAAGTGGATTAAGGCTGATGAGATGTCGCGATGTTACATTCTGGCAGCAATGTCAGGTGTTTTGCAGCATCAGCATCAGGCTATGGCCACTGCTTCAGATATGCTCTTTAATCTCAAAGAACTTTTTGGAGATCAGAATAGGGCTGCAAGGCAAGTAGCAATGAAAGCTTTAATGAACACTCAGATGACTGAAGGGACACCTGTAAGGGATCATGTTCTCAGGATGATGTCACATCTGAATGAGATGGAGATCCTTGGTGCTGAGGTTGATGGGGAAACCCAGATCGATATCATCCTTATGAGTTTACCCAAAAGTTTTGAGCAGTTCCGCTTGAATTACACCATGAACAAAAGGATGTATAGTCTTGCGGAACTTCTGACAGAAATTCAGGCAGCTGAAGGACTTTTTCAGCAGAGTGTTCAAGTCAATGTGGCTGAGAAACCTTCTTCTTCTAAGCCGAAAGCCAAGAAGAAGAAAAAGGCTCAGACACAGAAAGTTGTGAAAGCTGTGGGAGTTCAAGGTGGTGCTGTGAAAAAGCCCAAGGGCAAGTGCTTCAGGTGCAAGCAGTCGGGTCACTGGAAACAGGATTGTCCTCTTCCTAAGAAGAAAAACAATACTGGTATGTCTCTTTCTCTAGTTACAGAAACATATATAGCGGCTATATCTACGAGCACTTGGTGTGTAGATACAGGAGCCACTGATCATGTTTGTAATTCTATGCAGGGGTTCCAGCAATCCAGAATGCTTAGAGATGGCGAGATATATGTGTTCATGGGAGATGCTACGAAAGTAGCAGTAGTTGCAGTGGGAGATGTTAATTTATCTTTTGGTGATGATAGGAATTTGGTTTTGAACAATTGTCTTTATGTACCTTCGTTTAGAAGGAATTTAATTTCGGTTTCTAAACTTGCTTTGGATGGTTATAATGTTTGTTTGGATCATAATGTTTCAATTATGAGGAATAAACTAGTTATATGTTCTGGTACATTGCAAGACAATTTATACATAATCACTCCTAATCAACCTGCACTGCAACTACAACATAGGGTATTCAATAACACATCTTCTATCACTACTAAAAGAAAGGAACCTTCTTCTTTGAACCAAACATATCTTTGGCACTTAAGATTAGGTCATATTAACTTGAGGAGGATTCAAAGACTGGTAGTAGATGGGCCTTTAGGCTCATTGGCAGTGGAGCCATTTCCAGTCTGTGAATCCTGTTTGGAAGGTAAAATGACCACTAGGCCTTTTAAGGCAAAGGGGAATAGAGCCAAAGAAGTGTTAGAATTGGTTCATACTGATTTATGTGGACCCATGAATATTCAAGCAAGAGGTGGTTATGAATATTTTGTCACTTTTATTGATGATTATTCTAGATATGGATACATTTATTTGTTGCGCCGTAAATCAGAGTGCTTTGACAAGTTCAAGGAGTACAAAACTGTAACGGAGAAGCGACATGGAAAATGTATCAAGTCACTACGATCAGATCGTGGTGGCGAATACTTGCTTGGAGAATTTAGGGATTACTTATCAAAGAATGGGATCATGTCTCAGTTGACTGCACCTGGAACACCCCAACAGAATGGTGTAGCGGAGAGAAGGAATCGTACTCTTTTGGAGAGTGTTAGATCGATGATGAGTTATTCAGAATTACCCAAGTCGTTTTGGGGACATGCTTTAGAAACAACAGCTTATCTTTTGAATTTAGTTCCTTCTAAGTCAGTTCCTAAGACTCCAAAAGAATTGTGGACTGGTTCAAAACCTAGTCTAAGACATATTCGGATATGGGGTTGTCCAGCACATGTGTTGAACAAGAACGTGACTAAGTTAGAATCTCGTACAGAAGTAAGGCTTTTTGTAGGCTATCCCATGGGAACGAAAGGATATTTATTTTATAGTCCTAAGGATCGGGATGTCATTGTTAGTACCAATGCTAGATTCCTAGAGGAGGACTATATGATGAACCATAAACCCATGAGCAGTGTCGTTTTAGAAGAACTAGTGGGAGAGACAAATAATGAACAAGTGCCAATAGTACAAGTAGAACAGCCACAAGAGAACACACAACCTATCACTAATACCACACCGGTGTCTCGTCGTAGTGGGAGGGTTATTCGTAAACCCAGCAGATTCATGTTATTGGGAGAGTCTTCGGACTTGGTCTCTGAGGAACATGATGAGGATCCCATGACATACGAGGAAGCACTGCAAGACAAAGATGCAGATCTATGGCAAAAAGCAATGAAATCTGAGATGGAATCTATGTATTCAAATCAAGTCTGGGAGCTCGTGGAACCACCCAAAGGTGTAAAACCCATTGGATGTAAGTGGATCTACAAGAGAAAAAGAGGATCTGACAAAAAGGTAAAAGCTTGGAAAGCAAGACTTGTTGCGAAAGGGTATACTCAGAAAGAAGGGATCGATTATGAGGAAACCTTTTCGCCAGTAGTCATGCTAAAGTCGATCCGGATTCTTTTATCTATAGCAGCTCATCTCGATTATGAGATTTGGCAAATGGATGTCAAGACAGCTTTCCTAAATGGGAGTCTTGATGATGAGATCATCTATATGCAACAACCAGAAGGATTCATTAAGGAAGGCCAAGAGCATCTGGTATGTAAGCTTAAGAAGTCCATTTATGGACTTAAACAAGCTTCTAGGTATTGGAATATTCGCTTTGATCAGGTAATCCAGTCATACGGATTTGATCAATGTCCAAGCGAGTCGTGTGTGTACAAGAAATGTGAGGGTAGTTCAGTGACTTTTCTAGTGCTATACGTAGATGATATTTTACTCATTGGAAACAATGTAGGGATGTTATCAGCGGTAAAGGCATGGTTGTTCAAACAGTTCGAAATGAAGGACTTAGGTGAAGCGGCATACATCCTTGGGATCAAAGTTATAAGGGATCGCAAGAAAAAGATGTTGGCTTTATCCCAAGAGCCCTATATTGATGAGGTATTGGCTCGTTTTAACATGCAGGACTCCAAGAAGGGTAACCTACCTTATAAACATGGAGTTGCTCTATCAAAGAAACAGTGTCCTAAGACACCAGAGGCGATAGAGAGCATGAAAGCGGTTCCCTATGCTTCGGCATGCGGAAGCTTAATGTATGCAATGTTATGTACGAGACCTGATATTTGTTTTGCCGTGGGCATGGTTAGCAGATATCAGTCAAACCCAGGACAGGAACATTGGAGTGCAGTAAAGGCTATACTCAAGTACCTGAGAAGGACTAAGGAGTATATGCTAATTTACAAGGCCTCAGATTTGTTACCTCTAGGATATACCGATTCAGATTTCCAAGCAGATAGAGATAAGAGGAAATCAACCTCGGGATATGTGTTTACCTTAGGAGGTGGAGCTGTAATATGGAGGAGTGTAAAGCAGAAATGCGTTGCTGACTCTACCATGGAAGCCGAATATGTGGCAGCTTCGGAGGCAGCCAAAGAGGCAATATGGTTCAGAAACTTTCTTTTGGACATAGATGTGGTACCTAATTTGCCTAGGAGCTTGACAGTGTATTGTGATAACACTGGTGCTGTGGCAAATGCAAAGGAACCGCGAGACCATAAGGCAGCAAAACACATCGAGCGTAAGTATCACCTTATACGACAATTCGTTAAGCGAGGAGATATTATTGTGACTGATATAGCATCAAAGGACAACCGGGCAGATCCTTTCACAAAGAGCTTACCAGCTAAGGCTTTTGAGCAGCACGTGGAGGCGATAGGAGTCAGATGTATGGTCACATAATAGTTATTTAATTGGTAGTGGATTGCTTGTAATAAAACACTGATATACTCAAAGAATAGCTTGAGTATAAGTGGGAGATTGTTAGGGAGTATACTGAACTATTCGTTTGAAGTATATGACATTGTCTTTTTTTATTGAGAATCTTGAATGCGTATTTTAACACTGTTTGTATATTATATATTGTGGATAATCTAGTATCAAATGGGATAACAGAAAATTAGATTGTCAGTGTCTATATATAATATAATAAATGTTCACAATTTAAGTGGAGTTAAACAAACCACTGGAATGACTGAAGTATTATTTGGAAATAATCTATCTTGATTATTGAATAATACTTGTATGCTTTGTGTATATTGAACGGGATTAAAATATTAGAATTGTTCTTCTATTCTGATAATAAAGAAGAACTAAGATTCTATAATATTATTATTGCTTAGGTTCTTAATCCGGATACAGTGATTGACACTTGTATGCAATGCACATGTTTTGATTCATATGTGATGTGATTTTTTGTTAATCACAATATTATGTTTTGGACAATGACATTGCATACAGAGTGAGATATTGACTATAAAAGGAACCCGTATCCGAAAATATTCGGGTGATGATGTCCTCTTGAAAGCTCATAAAGATAATTATGCTTTAGTCCTGCAGGCAGATTTGTTCTTGCATAATTATAAGGTTGAGTGGATGATCAAGGATAAAAGATATTGATTAAATTAATTATCAGAAATTAATTTAATTAATGGACATTCGATATCTTAAACATGGGGAATTTAATAAGCAAATAATATTGGAGCCGAATTAAATAATTAAATTACGGCATTAGGAGAGGTAGTGCAAATATTAATTCTTTAGTGGATTGAATTAATATTTAATGACATTGGGCTTGACCCAGAATGTCATTGGAAGGCCCGACCTAATTATCCAGGATCCCTACTGTAGCCTATATATTCATCTTATTCTCTTCTAGCTAAGAGTTGGAAAATACTAGGGTTTTTGTGAGCAGCCGTTCAAGGAGGCAACCAAGAACTAGGGTTCCAAGATCTCAAAGTTAGAAGGGAGGCAACCTTGGGAGGATCGAAGGCCACACTTCGCTCAAGGTGAATACGGGAATACAGTAGAAGACGTGGATTTGAATCGCTTGCGCCGTAGCGATTAAGGTTAATTTTCTATTCAAACTCGTTCGTTTTCATATCATAAAACGCAGCATCATGATTCGATTGTCCCAACAATATTATCATTATGTTGAATTTTTAGACACTAATATGTTAACTTTTACATTTTTTTAATTTCAGGGAATTTTTCGTCCTTCACACATACAAAGAAAAATATATATAAACTATTTATAACTATTTATAATTTTCATTGATAATATTAATATTATATAATAAAAATAAGAAAATGTTTTAACCTTTTAAATAATTTAGTGACTTGTATCGATCATTATTTAATAATAAAAGTATAATTTATCTCCAACTTTAACATCATATAAAAAAATTATATATTTTTTAATTTTACAATAAAATGATATTCAAGATAAAAACAATTACATATAGTATTCCTATAATTTTTTTAATAAAATTGAACGGGAGATTTTAGAATAAATCACTTAAATGGATTGTAATTACTTTAATATATATATGTTTTTTTTCACGACGTTTCAGTAGATTACACTTTAATTATTTATATCTTAGTTAAGTTTAATTAAAAATATTCTCATTGCTTACATAAAAAAATAACTGAATAAGCATATTTTATTAATTTTTTAATTAAATTTTACGGAAGTCTAATTACAGTTTTATTAGTAAATAAAATAGTGAAAAAATTATTCAATAAGCATATTTTGATTAATACCTTGGGGCAGTTATAGGTGAGTCTCCCAGGGAAGTAGCATTTTGGGATCCACTTATCAATAAAATAGAGAAAAAGATAATGGGATGGAAGGCTGAAAAACTCTCATTGGCAGAGAGACTGATTCTCTTAAAGGCTTCTTTGGATAGCTTACGAGTTTATTGGCTTAATCTTCACAAAAATTTCAGGGTAGTTGTAGTCAAATTAGAGGCAATGTGGAAGCAGTTTCTAGGGGGTACAATTCTCATGGCTCTATCAAGAGGAAAATGTATCTTCTGAAGTGGAGCAACATCTGCAAGCCTAAATGAGAGGGTGGCTTAAGCCTTTCCCTGTTGAGGGATAAAAATATTGCTCTGTTGGCTAAGTGGTGGTGAAGACTATATTCGGAGAGAGGTCAATTCTGGAATAAAATGTTGTGCCAAAAATATGGGACAAAGCTAATCTATGACATCCCCTCTCTGGTGTTTCGTAAGGACACCTCTTTTATGCTAAAAAATATTCTCAGCATAACTCACCTTCCAAGGATTTCTGGATTGATCCAGGGGCAGTCCTTCAAATGTGTTATAAATGATGGTAAGACTGCATGTTTTGGCTTGATAATTGGCATAGTAATGGGATCATTCAGCCTCAGCTCCCTAGGCTATTCAATTTAGCTAAGTGTCATAGTATTACAATCCATGATATAAATCTTTGAACTTGACATATATTGGTCCGCTAATCAGGTTATGACTTAAAGTTCAAAAAATGTCTTATTGTCATCATGGAAAACAATTGCTCAAATTTATTAAGAGCAGAGTTATAACATGCTTAGTGCACTGATCTGGTTTCACAAACGACTAACACTAATCTTGATCTCTTCAGTTAATTCAATGGACAGGGTTGTTGCAGTTCTTTATTGCTTCAAATATTTCCTGAAATCTTTTGGTACTTAATACTTGAATCTTCAATACTATCTGAAACGTCTGAGATATTTATTCTTCACTAAGCCTTGAACACTGACATGAACATTGACATGACTATAGATGGCAGCAAGATCATGTAATGTTCAAATATTTTATCTTTGATTCATGCACATCATTCTTAAAATAAATCTTCCAACCATGTACACAAATTCACCGTTTCGATGCCAAACCATTTAGTACTGTCAGGTGACTGTCGATGTCTCCAACATCGTGCACAGCAGCCGACAACGTGTATAGAAGATACCATCACCTATTCTTAGTTGTTTACCGATAGAGAAAAATCGATCAAAACATGTAAAATCAGCGGGAGTACCAATATGCCTAAACTGATAAAGCTCTCTCAGAGGGAGTGCCTCCAACAAACTTACTATAATAGCATTCCTTTGTTTTCTTGCCCAAACGATGAAAAAACTAAATATATCTTGAAAGTTCTCCACAACGAGTAATTTAATTATGAAAATAATTATATCTAGAGGCAGAGTTTCAAAATTTTACTTGTATAGCTTCATGATGTGAGGGTGGTAGGAAGTTTGAGTTTTAGAAAAGAAATGGCTTTTTGGGTTTTACTACAAAACAAGGCTAATAATAAGCACAAGCCTTATATGCAGTGTAAATATTCAACTATTTAGCAATATATCCTCACATTCATATCAGTTACAGACAACAGGGAATCTTTTCAATTTTCCCATTTAATTTACATTTTATTTAATATAAGTTCTCAGCCTTTATTTAACAGGAAAATAATATAGGTCTTTGGAGTTTATATTTAATCATATTGATGAAAGACTTACTTATTAGACCCTATGACAAAATAATTTTTAACATTTGTCCAAGCAAATCTATCCACCAAAATATGTTATACATCCTTTAGACGGGTACAAAAAATTACTTAATTAATTAACAATATAGAACCATTATTGTGTAAAGCAAAATGTTACATAACTCAATATGTAACCGATGTTACTAACTCAACACCTGAAAATAGATAACTAATATTACATGAAGCACATGAATCGACTGTGAGATAACTTCTAATTTGAACAAGCATTATCCTAAGTATCAGTGGAACCTTTGAGGTCATTAAAGATCGTTGAAAGAAGTTTATTAACATGTTCAAGTCTCAACACTGAATAAAGTTTAAGTGGTTCAGAGATTCTATTTATATTAAAGGATATGCAGCATAGAAGACATGAGATTTCAGTGAATTACAGAAACATTCATTTATCAACAGGGAAAAGAACCAATTGTATACTCAAGAAGATGTGATGATCAAGATCGTGCTAGTTATTTGTGAAGCAGACCATTTGTACTAAACATCAGTACAAATGATATTGAGAACTGCATCTGAGAATCAGAAGAATTGGTTAAGAATGACAATCAAGGCAAAGAATCAAGTTGGAAATGCAAAGATAAATCAACAGAATTTGGTTTAAGGCACTAAGCAACTTTGCTAAGCATAGAAAAATATACCAAGTACAAATTACCTACCCCATTACAAGGGCCGATTGTTAAGGCATTAAAAGGACTTAATTAAATAAATATTTCTTCAATTAAACATGGCGATTGTTATGGCACTTGGGAAGAGATTAACCGATTATTGTGAAGTAAACCTATGCCGATTGTTAAGCCATTTATAAGTCACCAAGTCAACCGATTGTTAAAGCATACAAAATAATCAACCGATTGTTATTCCACCAAACTCAAAGCAGCCGATTGTTATCCCACTAGAACTCAAGACATCCGATTGTTATAAGTTATTTTAAATCAAATTTATTATAGTAATTTATTAACACTCCAATTATTAATTCTAGACACATCGATTTTTATATTTTAATTCACTGATTGTTGGTAAATTAGAATGGAAACAATTCAATATACTTGGCCCTCAGTGAGCCACATATGTGAGTTGGTTGAAAGTGTACACAAAAGCAGCAAAGACTTTGTCTTTGTTCATTCATTGAATACAAATAAAGTTTAGAGAAAAATATTCAGAGAGCATTGAAGAAGATACATAGAAGCCATTAATGTCATTGTAGCTATTGTATTCATTCATTGTAACAAACACTTGTATTTGTAGACTAGTGAATCATTGTAGCTAACCTCCGTGTTAGAAGTGTAGCACCCCTCAGGGAATAGTAAAATGATATATTCCCCGAATGAACTATGTTAATATCTGTTATGACTAGTGTTTGATTGTGAACATATTTAAAAGTCTAAGTCCAAATAGTATATTCCACGAAGAAAGTTAAAAACTGGACATATCGTATTCAACCCCCCATTCTATGATATTTGGGACTAACAATTGATATCAGAGCCACGCTGATTGATATTACAAATCAAGATCTAGTGTTTAGACTTCAGTGTTAAGCTTCTAGAAATTTTTCATGAATTTTTTAATTTTCAAAAATTCTCACTTTGAAATTTTTGAACTTTAAAAAGTTTTGAAAAATTAGATATCATGAGTTCTCAGAAAGATGGAAGTATCTAGGTTCCTTTGTTTGACAGGGTAAACTACATTCTCTGGAAAAAGAAGATGTCATTGTACATAGAGACTGCAAATCCTCTATATATAGGCATCTTAGAAAACAAACCATTTATGCCAATAAAGAAGATTCCTGAAACTACAGTGGATGGAGTATGAGTTCCTCAAAGCTCTACTCCAAAGGATCCTACAGAGTTCACTGACTCAGAAAAGGAAATTGTTGTATTACACACTGGCCTCCAGTTGATTATAGTTGATTCGATGGATACCGACATGTGTCATCAAGTGGTGAATTATCCAAGTGCAAAACATATATGGGACACCATTGAGCTGATCATGGAGGGAACTGAAGAAATAAGATAGAATATGTTGGATATTCTGACATCCAAATATGAAGCGTTTAAATCCTCACCTAGAGAGACAATCACTTAAGTCTTTGAGCAATATAACAAACTATTAAATAAATTTAGCAACCATGGTAAGAATTATCCATTAAAGGAAACAAACAGGAAATTCATGCTGACTCTTCCACACCACGTTGAGCATAAAGTTTCATCTATTAGGGAAAATGACAACTTATGATGCCCCTTGAGAAATTATATGGAAAATTAAAAAACTATGAGATGAAGCAAGAATAAATGTTGATAATATATGGTTCTGGCTCAATGGATAGTAAGACAACAACATTGTTGATGACCATTGCTCTTGGGGCTGATGAAAATAAACTTATGAAGCTAAGTTTGTTGAGACCAAAATTTTGGAGAAATGATTATAGAAGCTGAAATGACTACAGATAATCAAGCTATGAATGAAGATGATATTTACTCATTAGAAGAGTTTGAGGAAATGAAAGAAAAATCCATGGCATAATTGGCAGGGCATTTCAAGCATATCAGATTTAGAAGGAATCCCAAGTATAAGAAAAGTTTCAATAACAAGTTTCAGAAAGGTGTATCATTCTTTGGGTCCAGTTCAAAGTGGTTATAAATCAAACATGGTTGATCGAAGCAAGTTTCGGTCCTATAACTATAATGAGCTAGGGCACTTTCCCACTGAATGCGAGAAACCTAAACAAGCAAAAGAAAAGAAGAATAAAATTGAGAAGAAGAGCTATGATGAGTTGAAGAGGGAAAATGAGAAGGTGAAGTAGAAATTGGATGCCTTGCTAGCAAAGCATCAGGGTAAAGCCTATATTGCTGAGGGTAAAAACTGGGATAACACAGACTTTGAAGGAGGATAGGAATATGTGAACTTTACACTTATGGAAAATACTTTAGAGGAATCTCTATCATCTCAGGTACCTATTCTCACCACATTTGACACGTCTCTATCTGAATATAAAAGAACTGTTAATGTTTTAAGTGTAGAGATAAGACCCAGTGTGGTCACCACTGTGGATTCTGTAATGATTGGTAATAATGTAGTATCCGTGATGCTAGCTGTAGCCATTAAAGGCCTTACCTGCTTAAGAGACATCCTGAACAGGTTCTACTGCCAAAGCAGCAAATACTCTATTAATAGAGTCCACTTCCTCTCTATGGGTGTGTTGTCCCTCCGCCTGACCTGATAAATTGGGGAGGACCTCCTGTGTAGAAGCTGGACTTTGAATTTCTAGGGGAGTCACCACCCCTTGAAATGTAATGTATGACAATTGAGAGCCTGTGGTGCCCCACGAAGCCTGTGAAGGCATTTCCACATGAAGTGGTGATGCTGCTGACGTAGCTACTCTTTGAATGGAGACCTCTTCCCTTCTATGGGAGAGTTGCCTTTTCACTTCACCCACTTGGGGAGGGAAAACATCTTGAATAGGATCTGGAGATGTTAAGTCCAGGGGGTCACCACATTTGACAATGTAATGAATGGCTCGTTAGAGTCAGTGATGCCCCCAACTGTCTGTGAAGACAGGTTCTGAATTGGATCAACTAAAACAGTACTAGCTACTGAAGTAATGGATATTATTACAACCTCTAGTTCTGTTCCCGTACCTTTCAGGATTTTATCAATTTTAGAATTAAGGTCACGAAGGAAGAGAAAGGTCTCAGAGATTGGAGAATCAGGTTCTTGGCTTACAGATGTCTTAGTTTTAAAATTCATTTTTTGACGTTTTGAGAAGGCATAACTATAGGGGATATTTGAAAAAATTTCTTATCTGGTAGGGACTCACTCCTATCATCTAATTCAATGGTTCTTTTTCTGGTTTTGGGAGATGAAGGAAGTGTTTGTTGTTCTCTAGCAGTGGTTAGAACTAGTTGGTCTGCCAATTCATTGCCAGCTTCGATGGCCACTGAGGGCTCTTGTGTGTGCATTGCCGTTTGAGGCTCAGTAGGAGATATTGAGACAAATTCTTTAGTTAGGAAAGCAGAAAAATCAAATCCAAGAAGTGTACCTTCATCCATTTATTCATCAGAAATGTCAGGGATGTACACCTCTATAGTCTGAGGCGCTTCCACTTCTGCCTCAATAACTAACTCCTCTGTTTGATTTTCAGGGCTATTCATTTGTTCTTCTTCAGGAATTGGTTCTTGCTAATGTTCATAACCAGCTTCTTACATAATTTCATCTTCTTTATCAGTTCCTGGTTCTTCTTCTTCTGTTGCTGCTTTTTCGTCTTCTTCTGCATCTTCTTCATTAACCTGTCTAAGAAGAGCAAAGTAATCTCTAATAGGCTTAGTCATTGGAGAATGAGTATACCTGTTAGGATAGTCAACCTCATTCTATAGCAATAGAATTGTCTTGAACTGGAGTGAGGGTGACTTGTCCAACTGACTGTTCTGAAACACTTGTAGTTGATCATTAAGATTTCTTAGGAAACTCCTTTTTACTTTCTTCCTCTTTATTTTTATCCTGAGCAATGATTTCTTCTTTCTTTAAGATTTGTTCTTCATCTAGGGGTTCGATGACAAACTTCTTGTATAGGGGCTTAGCGAATTTTTTTAACACATGTGGAATGCCTTGCTTCACATGACTTTCCTCAGCAATTGATTCCTCATGTCTCTTTCCTGCCTTTTTATCATAGTCAAATCCTATTCCATTTTTCTGACCTATGACATGTTTATCTGTTGCCTCCTTAACAAGAATATCAGATTTCTTATAAGCCTGAAGTTTTAACTCTAACTCAGAAATTTTGTTCCTAAGAGAAGTTTCTACTTCTTGGCTGCATTTATCTCTATTCTGGAGATATTCTATTTTCTATTTCAGATCTTCTAAGTTTACACATGCAAGCTCTAATTCTTCATTTCTAGCTTCTAGAATTTTATTCTTTAGAAGTAGTTTATCATTTTCTTCTTCAGATGCTAGCATGCTTGTGTGAATATTAAACATTTCTATACTTAGATCTTCTACAGTTTTCTTATAATCAGAATTAGACATGTCAACTATGGAAAGAAATGATACATTTGATGACTGAGGTGATGCCTCTGAATAGTCTGCCATAAGTGAAACATTTCCATATATCTCTTCTTCATCATTGTCTGAGTCATCCCAGTTCTTTCCCAGGCTATATAAGCTCTGCCCTAATGCTTCTTTATCAGTGCATCATACTTTTGCTTGAGTTCATCATACGACTCCTTTCTCTCTTTTCCTTGTTTAGGCTTCGGTCATTCTGTAGAAAAATGCCCAGGTTCATCACATTTATAGTACTTGAACTTACTGCGGTCTACCATCCCCGTCTTACCTCCTTTGGTGTAAGATCCTGAAGACGAACCACCTCGGTTGTTGTTTCGGAAACTAGAACCACTGTAACTTGAGTTACTCTTGAATTTGTACTTAGGGTTCCTCCTAAACCTGAGGTTCTTGAACTTCCATGCCATATAGGCCATTGTCTTGTTTTCCAACTGTTCAAGTTCTTCCACAGAATAGAAGTCATCTCCATCACCTGCTTGAGCATTCTCTGAAATTTCAGCTTCTAGAATCTCTTCTTTCTCAACACAGGCTTCACTATGCTGGTCTCTCTGACAACAAAATCCTTGGCTACAAGTGCTGTAGTTTTCAACAGTGTTGTATTCTTACTGTCCACTGTTCCTGAACCATTAATGATCTGTCTTTACTCTTGCTCCATTTCATGAGTCTTGAGCTTCCCATATAGAATTTCAATGGTCATGTCATTTATGTCACTTCTCTCTCTGATGGCAGAGATTTTGTGTTCCAGTTGTGCTGACAGTGTCAAACTGGGGTGTAAGAATATCCAGCCTGTTCTCCTTCACTGTTTCTGTACCTTCCATTAACAGATCAATCGTATCCCACATTTGTTTGGCACTGGTGCAATTAATCACTTGATTCAGCATTGTAGTGTCCAGTGAATCCATTAGGATACATTGAAGATGATTATCACATGCAACTCTATCTTTATCAGTGTCAGTGTACTCTAAAGGCTCCTTTTTGGGTAAATCCTTGAGGAATCCGTTCGCCGTCATCTGAGACTGTTTCTGGTGTCTGCTTCTGAGGTACATAGGGTCCATTTTCCAAAATTCCCATTTATTGAGAATTAGCTGATTCAATGAAAGTGGACATCTTCTTCTTCCATAAAATGTATTCATTTTTATCAAAGGCTGGGAGTTTGATGCTGCTAAGTTTTTGGGTACTCACGGTTGTGAAGAATTTTAAATCTCAAGAAATAATTAATTTCTCAAAAATTAAAATTAATTCAAATAAAAATTGAATTTTGTAAAATAATTTTTTTGTTCGAATTCTTAATGATTGATAGCTTTTTAAAACTAGTGTATTTAAAATCTTTAAAAAAATTCGAATATTGAATTTTCTTTAAAATTAAAGAAATTTTAATATAAATTTTTCTAGATCTAAAAATGCACTTTTTTGTAAAACTATTTTTGGTTCTTGATTTGTAACTTCAATCAACAAGCTCTGATACCAATTGTTAGGTCCAAAATCATCATAGAAGGGGGGGTTGAATATGATACGCTAGATTTTTCGTTTAATTGCGGATTAAGTGTTTGTGTTCTTGATATATGAAAATGGCAGATAATGAAATACAAATATTCGGGGAAATAAAGATATATTATTAAATCCCTGAGTGCTACACTTCTAATCAGTATGATTAACTTCAATAGGTTCAATCAATGTTACAACAGAAATACAGTTGGGTGTGTTTAATGTTTAGCTTTAATGGAGTTCCCGTCTGTATGTCTTTGTGTTGAAGATGAATGAATTCCCTCCTGTACATATTGATTTCACCCATATATATTCTGTAGGCTTTTTGAAAATTAATTTTCAACAATGTGAAGTCCTTTGCTGCACCTTGTACATAGTGAGTGGTGTGTAGGCGCCACAAAGATTGTTAGGAATCTACATGTGATTTGATGATAACATTAATCTTAGAATCATAGAAATTTTATTTGATGTAACTGATCAATTGATATGAGAGTTATAAATATCAATTGATCAGGAAACCATTTATCAGTTGAAGTGTTTATATGAATCAACTAATAATTTGGATTGTAGCATAGGTGTACTTAGTCTATTTCAATCGATAAGGTGTAAATCAATTGATATTTTGTTCATCAATTGATGTTAGAGTCGATTGATATAGATCATCAATTGATGTGTAAATTAAACTGTTAAATTGTAATTATGTGAAGACAGGAAATTACACAAGTGAAGGATGATCAATTGATATTGAAGCATCGATGGATGAGGGATCAATCGAAAAAGCCAAGTCAAGCATTGAAGACCATCAACTGATGTGAAGACCCATTGATTGGTATATCGATTGATAACATCTATCAATCGATAAGCCATCTTTTATCAATCGATGGATATAAAGATCAGTAATTTTAACTTAGGAACATTGAGCAAAAATATACACTGATGGAAAAACTAATCCATCAGTAATTTTAAATCTCTTTGTCAGTTTATTTTTCATTCTTAAATTGTTCGAACATATTCTCACTAATTCTCAAACATCAAGAACAAATATTAGAACAAAAAAAAAGTTTTAATATTTGTATTCAACCCCCCTTCTACAAATATTGACATTGTTCTATAGGAATAACAATTGGTATCAGAGTAGGCTTTCAACATACAGAAAGTTTAAAGATCAAGAACAGTCAATATGGGCCAAAAAGATTCAAGTGTGAAAATTCCAGTTTTAGAAAAAGATGAATATTTTCCATGGACGGTAAAAATGCATCTGCATCTTCTTTCTCTCGACCCTTCTTATGTTCACTGCATAGAGAAAGGTCCTCATATTCCCATGAAACTAGTTACAGGTGTATACCCTGATAAAACTCCTGCACTTGACAAACATGTTCCAAAACTCATCTCTGAGTTCACAGAAGAGGATGAAAAAGAAGTACTCAAAGACAAGAAGGCCATGAACATTCTGTTCAATGGCCTAGATAAAGATATGTTTGACAATGTTATAAACTGTATTTCATCAAAAGAAGTATGGGATACTCTTCAAACTCTGTGTGAAGGAACTGAACAAGTAAAGAAAAACAAGATGCAACTCTTGATTCAAAAATATGAATCATTTCATTTCAAGAGTGGAGAATCTATCAATGACACCTATAGCAGATTTCAGAAGTTATTAAATGGACTGAAGCTATATGGTAGGGTTTATGCAACTGAGGATACAAATCTAAATTTTTTAGATCTCTTTCAAAGGAATGGAAACCAATGACTGTTTCCATTAGACAATCTCAGGACTTCAAGGATTTTACACTTGAGAAACTTTATGGTATTCTCAAGACATATGAGTTGGAAATCCAACAAGATGAGGAAATTGAAAAGAATCAAAGAAAGGAGAAAACTGTGGCTTTGGTAGTCAAAGGAAATGAAGAGAAGAAGGAAAATGGCTGTGTAGAAGAGTCTGTCATGATGGCTGGTGATGCTGTTGAAGAATCATTCAAGAGAAAAGGAAAGAGCAAGTGTGAAGAAGATGAAACATGCTCTCAGGATGATTTGGATGAGATTGATGAGCACCTTGCATTTCTGTCAAGGAAATTTTCAAAGCTAAAATTGAAGAGGAATCCATATGCTTAAAGGCCTGGATCCCAGTTTAGAAGCAACAATCAAAACAAAAATTTGGTTGATAGATCTAAATTCAAATGTTTTAACTGTGGATTGGCCGGTCATTTCTCAAATGAGTGCAGGAAATCAAAACGAGAAAAGGCAAAGTCATATGAGGGTATTGATTATAAAAAGAAATACTTTGATCTTTTAAAACAAAAAGAAAAGGCTTTTGTTACTGAAGAGAAGGACTGGGCTGCTGAGGACAGTGATTCTGAAGAATTCATCAATCTAGCATTAATGGCCAAACATGAAGATGAAGAAGCTAGTTCATCATCAAATCAGGTACTAGCTACAAACTTTTCTAAGCTTTCAGCTGATGAATGCAATAGTACTATTAATGAAATGTCCAATGAATTGTACAATTTGCATGTCACTCTAAAATCTCTAAACAAAGAAAACCTCAAGTTAAAGAACACCATTGATGCCTTAACTGAGAGGAATATTTTTCTTGAAAATGAACTTGTCTGTTTAGATAGATTTAAGCAGGAAAGAAAGGATGCTAGGAATGAACTAGTAAACAGTTTGAAAAGAGAAGAATTGTTGAAAGAACAATTGGCTGAAGAAATTGAAACCATTAGCAAATGGAATAGGTCTGCTAAAAATGCCAAACAAATTATTGATGTTCAGGGTGTAGATACTCTAGGAGAACTCCCCAAATCAATATGCAAGCCATTGGCTAATACTTCAATGGATAAAGATCAATCGACTGCTAATCCTTCATCAACTGATAAGGATTATCAATCGATTGATGCTGAATCAATTGATAAGCATCCATCGACAAGTAAATCATCAATGGCTAATAAGAAGAACAAATTTAGCACTCCTATTAAGTTTGTTAAGGAAACCAAAAATCAAGTTGAGGCTGAGACTGAGAAAATCAACATAGGTAGCTTATCCAAGAAACAATTAAAAGAAAAATTAGAAAAGATAGCACCTGTGGAAATTTCTCAACCTAAGTCTGAGAAAAAGAAAAAGAATAGGAATGGTAAAGTAGGCATAAATAAGCACATCAACTACACTCCTGATATGTATGCACCTAGAAAAGTATGTGCTAAATGTGGTAGTGTAAATCATTTATCCATGCAATGCAAGAACATAAAGAATTCTATATCTTCAAATGATTTAAATATTCATGCCATGACTGCGAAATCCATGTTTACCAATCCTATGCTCATGAATGCCATGTCTTTTAATTTGGTTGCACCTAATGTTCATATGCCTTATGCACAAGTTCCATACATGTATAATCCCTTATTTGCATATCCTAATATGAACATGCTTGGTATGCCATGGAACATGCCTAATGTAAATGATGAAATTCATGGAAATTCTATCATGAGTTCCAAAGTGTCAAAGCCCCAAAAGTCAACTCCCAAAGTTAAAGTGGATTTAAACCCACTAAAACAAAAGGAACCTAAGTTGACAACAGGGGATCAGGCTGCAACTAATAAAAGAGGACCCATGGCAACTTGGGTACCAAAAACAACTTGATTGTTTTATGTGTGTGCAGGGAAATAGGAAGAAAAATCTCTGGTATTTGGATAGTGGATGTTCAAGGCACATGACTGGAGATTTGTCCCTGCTCACAAAGTTTGTGGAAAAGGCTGGCCCAGAAGTTACTTTTGGAGATAACGACAAAGGTTTTACTCTGGGATATGGCTTAATTACAAAAGAAAATGTTATCATTGAACCTGTAGCACTAGTTGATGGATTGAAGCACAATCTGCTCAGTATTAGTCAACTGTGTGATAATGGTAATGGTGTGTGGTTTACAACTGGATCATGCATCATAGCCAACAAAGAATCTGGTGATATTCTCTTAACTGGAGAAAGGAAAGGAAATGTCTATGTGGCTGATTTTCTCTCTGTAAAGGCAAATTCAATGACATGTCTACTTAGCAAAGCCAATACAGTTGAAAGTTGGACTTGGCACAATAAGCTAGCCCATTTGAATTTCAAGGCCATGAATCAATTGGTTAGAAAGAATTTGGTTAGAGGCATTCCACAGATGGAATTCACCAAGGATGGACTGTGTGATGCCTGTCAAAAGGGAAAATAAAGAAAAATATCATTCAAGTCAAAGTCTGAATCATCAATTGATAAGCCTCTGGAATTATTGCACATGGATTTATTTGGTCTAGTCAACATCATGTCAATTGCCAAAAAGAAATATGCCTTAGTAATTGTGGATGACTTCACAAGATTTTCATGGGTATATTTATTACACTCTAAGGATGAGGCAAGCAAATTAATTATCAATCATGTGAAGAATGTTGACAATAGCACTGAATGAAAGGTCAAGAAATTTAGAAATGATGATGGTACTGAATTCAAGAATGCATCAATGAAAGAATTCTGTGAAGAAAAAGGTATCACTCATCATTTCTCTGCACCAAGAACTCCACAACAAAATGGAGTAGTTGAAAGGAAAAATAAGACCTTGATTGAAGCTGCTAGAACTATGTTAGAAGAAGCAAAACTACCTACATACTTCTGGGCAGAAACAATTAATACTGCTTGTTACATTCAAAATATTTCCATGGTCAATAAACTTCAAGGCAAAACACCATATCAATTGATAAAGAAAGACAAAAAGCCAACAGTTAATTTTCTTCATGTCTTTGGCTGCAAATGCTTTGTACTGAGAAATCAAGGTGAAAATCTAGGAAAATTCGAAGCCAAAGCTGATGAAGCTATATTTGTTGGATATGGAATAACAACCAAAGCATACAGAGTCTACAATCTTAGATTACACATTGTTATGGAATCTATGCATGTAGTCTTTGATGACAAGAAAATTCAAGGGTTGTTTGATGAAGGATTTCATGATCTATTGCATTTTGAAAATGAATCCACAAGTAATATTGAAGATAATGATCATGGTGTGGAAATTACAAGAATTCAAGTACCTAAAATCCTCACATCAATTGATGTTAATGCATCAACAGATAACTTATCAGTTGACAATCATCAATCGACTGATAATACATCAATTGATAATCATTCGATGGATATCAACTCTGCTCAACAATCTTCAAGTAGAGTGTCCATCTCAGGGGGAGGGTTCTCAAATAGTCAATCACATCACAGTGATCATAACACTTCCAATGATCATGAAGCATCATCTTCAAGGAAAAATTTACCATCGCAAAGGAAATGGACAAAAAACCATCCCTTTGAACTAATAATTGGAGATGCAAATGATGGTGTCAAAACTAGAAGTGCAACTCAAAATGAATGCTTGTATAGTAGCTTCCTGTCTCAAGAAGAACCAAAATGGATTGAAGAAGCCTTGAATGATCCTGATTGGATAATTGCTATGCAAGAAGAGTTGAATCAGTTTGAAAGAAACAAGGTATGAAAGCTGGTGCCCAAACCAAAGAACAAGTCTATCATTGGTACAAAATGGGTGTTCAGAAACAAAATGGATGAATCTGGTACAGTGACAAGAAATAAAGCAAGATTACTGGCAAAGGGCTATTAACAAGAAGAAGGCATAGATTTTGATGAAACATTTGCACCATTTGCAAGGTTGGAAGCAATCAGAATCTTTCTAGCATTTGCTGCTCATACTAATTTCAAAGTGTATGAGATGGATGTGAAAAGTGCTTTTCTCAATGGAGAACTAGAAGAAGAAGTATATGTAGAACAACCTCCTGGTTTTATTGATCCTGTTCATCCTGGATTTGTATACTATCTTCTCAAGGCACTTTATGGATTAAAACAAGCACCTAGAGCCTGGTATGACACTTTGTCTAAATTCTTGATTGAGAATCACTTCACAAGAGGTACTGTTGATAAAACTCTCTTTCATAGAAATGTAAATGGCTCTATGATTCTTGTTCAAATCTATGTAGATGACATTATTTTTTGCTCAACTAATGAAAAACTTTGTAAAAAGTTTGCTAAGTTGATGCAGAGTAAATATGAAATGAGCATGATGGGAGAACTTACCTACTTTCTTGGTTTGCAAATCAAACAAGTCAAAGATGGTATTTTCATAAATCAAACCAAATATATTTCTGATTTATTAAAGAGATTTGATTTAAATGAATGTTCTTCTGCAAAAACTCTCATGGCCACTGCAACTAAACTTGAATTAAACACTAAGGAAGCTATAGTGGACATTTCAAGTTATAGAGGCATGGTTGGCTCATTACTTTATTTAACTACAAGTAGGCCAGATATAATGTTTGCTACATGTCTTTGTGCTAGGTTTCAAGCTGATCCTAGAGAATCTCATTTGATTGCAATATAAAGAATATTCAGATATCTCAAAGGAACTCCAAATCTTGGAATTTGGTATCCTAGAGATTCTGGATTTGATCTAATTGGCTATTCAGATACAGACTATGCAGGTTGCAGAATTGACAGAAAAAGTACAACATGCTCCTGTCAATTTCTAGGAAATAAGCTTGTTTCATGGTTTAGCAAGAAGCATAATTCAGTGTCTACATCTACTACAGAGGCTGAATACAATGCAGCTGGAAGTTGCTGTGCACAAATTTTATGGATGAGGAATCAACTACTTGACTATGGGTTCAACTTGAACAAGATTCCTATTTTCTGTGATAATACAAGTGCCATTGCTATAACAGAAAATCATGTGCAACATTCCAGAACCAAGCATATTGACATAAGGTATCACTTCATTAGGGAACATGTAATGAATGGTACAGTTGAATTACATTTTATCCCTAGTGAAAGTCAACTTGCAGACATTTTTACCAAACCACTAGATGAATCTACCTTCAATAGATTGGTCTATGATTTAGGTATGCTTAATTATATTTAATCCTTTAAATGTCTGACAAGTTATGTATTAATATTATTTGTAGCCATTGATTATGTTAAATTATTGATTCTTCAATAATCAACTGATAAACATTTTACATATCAATGGATATTACTGAAGCTGTCGACAGATAAATATATCAATTGATGATATATTTGTTTATCGATGGATATTTGGAACTATCGACAGATAAATATATCAATTGATGATATATTTATTTATCGATGGATAAATGTACCTGTCGATGGATAAGATTATTATCAATCGATGACCTGGAATTTGAGAGGTCCATGTCATCAATCGATCTGTACAAAATCTAGCCGTTGGTTACTTATTTTATCAATTGATTAATACATACATTCCTATATGTATAACAGTCGATTGCCAAAATTGGTAACTTTTACTTTTCAATATTCATCTAACGGTCAATTAAGTTCTATTTTGAGTAAGAAATTGATTAAGAAATAAGTAAATATAAATAGTGAGATTAAAACTTCTTTTAATTCTTACTTACATTTTTACTATCTATTTTACTATCTCTTTCTCTTTCTCTTGCTAAGAACCCTAATTGCTACTGTTTAATTGTTGTTTCTGTATAACTACTAACAATCTTGCCAGTTAATTCTCGTCTCATCTTCAAAAACACTAATGGCATCATCAAAGAAAGTCTCAAAATCTGGATTCTACTATGAGCTCAACAAATTCGTTGCCTGCACTATGGTGGAGGAAGCCCCAACAGAATTTCATCCTCTAATGGAATTTCTAAGAAGTTCAAGGATTTCAAAGGCCCTCTCAGAAGCACCAAAAATAGTGTGCAATCTAGTTGAAGAGTTTTGGACAACAGCAGAAGTAGAAGATGATTTTTCTTCAATCTCCTTTGATTGCAATGGACAAAGGTATATTCTAACCACTGTGGTCTTGGGTGAGTGCTTAAATATTCCTGCAAATAATACAATAGATGCACCCACTGACACAGAGATAAGAAGCATGCTTAGAGAAATCAATTACACTACTCCTGATGCTAGTCTAGGTAGTATTGTTAGGAAGAATCTAAGAAAAGAATGGTCATATTTCTTTGATGCTATAATAAAGTGTTTTTCTAGTAAGGTTAGTAATTTTGATGCAATAACAACAAGTATGCAACAAGTAGGGTATAACATTTTATATGATAGATATCATAATTTAGGAAGCCTGTTACTCAATGAAATATCTGCCAAATTAGGGAATAAAGTAAATAGATCTAATCATATTTATTATGCAAGATTTATTATGATTATTATTAACCACTTTTTCAAGGATATTGAGATTGACAGGAGTACAGAAATTTTGGATTGCTGGACTCAAAACAAAAGGGTCTTTAAGGACTTGGTTAGGATCAATCTTCATAGCAATGTGGAATTGATCTATTCCCCTTTTGTTCAGGAATTTATCTCTACTGTAAACTCTTCTCAACCTAATTCTTCTTGGCCTTCTATGACTATGGAGGGTGGTAGTAATGACCCCAACCCTCCTACCCAAGTCACACAACCAATCTCTAAATCCAAATCTAAGAAACCAACCTCAACAGGTTCCCAAAAACCTGCTGTTGTAAAAACAAAGAAAAGAAAATCAACTGTTTTGGTAGATAGATTACAGGAGGATGTAGGTGGTGAGGGAACTGGGGAACCTCAAAGAACCCAGAAGAATAAGGAGAGTGAGGGTGTGCAACCTCAACCAAGCCACTCCACAGTCTCCCAAAAGACTGTGGATGTAAATATGGAAAACACCACATCCCTATTGGCATCCTCTCAAAAGGATGATAGTATTGAAAATAGCCCACAACCAGGGGTACAGAATCAAGTTGGGGACACAAAGACCAAAACACTAACACCATACAAAAGGAGAGAAAAGAAAGTCACTTTTGCATTTGGGGAATCACACACTGCAAAATCACAGAAAACTGTGGTGGAGCCTTCTCAAAGTCTGTTTGATGTACCTCATACAAATGATGAGATGCAACCTGTTAGGTCCAAAGTGTTGTAGAGGGGGGGGGGTGAATACAACTGTTTAAAATTTATGAGAGAATAAGCAATACGCAGGTAATAAATGATGACACAGAATTTCAAGAATATATCATTATATTCATTGATGGATTTGCTACAACATTCATAAAAGCATCATGATCAGTTGAACAATAAATACAGCAATTAAAGCTAGATTCAACTGATCCTCTCTCTCACTTTTTGTTTTACAGTAAATGCTCTCTCTTAAAAATATCGTTGAATATTGAAATGATGAAAAGTCTTTTTACTAATAAAATCAAAGTGCTGCTTTTATAATGTCATGTAGTCTTGATTTTGTCCTTTTTGTGTACGTGGCCCAATAAGGACTTTGACAACAAAAAGTACTTTAACAACAACTCTGGATCAACCGTTCACAATAAGCCACTTGTCCATTGAACATTAAATGTTACATTTCTACCCGCATCTCGATCTTCGCCTGGACCCATCTCGATCTCGATCTGTGAAAATTTCGATCTCGATCTGGGAGAATCTCGATCTCGATCTCGATCTGGGAGAATCTCGATCTCGATCTGTGAAGATCTCGATCTCGATCTGTGAAGATCTCGATCTCGATCTCGATCTGTGAAGATCTCGATCTCGATCTGTGAAGATCTCGATCTCGATCTATCGCCTGGATCGAGATTTGCCTTTGCAGTGTTTTACTTCACTTGTAAATCTCGACCCGCATCTCGATCTGCTGTGGATCGACATTTGCCTTGGCAAATATGCACACATCCAATGTTGACCTTCTTTAGTGACTAATTGAGGATTAACCTTTATGAGCAAGTTTCCTTAGCTTCCTCAATTTCTTTTCCTCACTCAATTCAAATGAGATCTTCTATTACTGACATGAACTTGCCTCCAATGTCCTGACACTTGATGCAATGGTCTGGTTCATAAGTGACTAGTCTTGTAGGGGTTCTTGCTTCTGAATGTCAGTTCTCACTTGTTGATTAACCTTTAAATTATCTAGATGTTGATATACATTACATGAAATCACTTTGGTCTTCTTGATACTTCCTTGACATTAATTTGATTCTCCATTAGATAAGTTAGGGCATGAGCAATACTCAGATTGAACTTCTTCTCACTTATGCATCCTTGATTAACCAAATTAGTTACTTGTAGTTACCAAGTATCATTACCATTTCTTCAGTTGATTGATTCCATGTGCTTCTTCCGTTTCTCTTGTTTTGCTGTTGTTTTATCTTTTACTTAGTTGAGTTACATAATAATTAAGTGTTACAAGTTAGTACACCTATGCCTTTCAATCTCCCCCTATTTGATTGTCTAACAATGACAACCAAATTCACAATGAGGATAACTCAACTAAACAGGGAATGAAAAAAAAGATAAAATAACATTCATAAATGATCATGTTAACTTACATAATGCTTGGCTTGATTAATTAACTTCATGTCTATTACTGATACTTCAAGTGCCAAAATTGGACACCTGTTGGCTCGATTAAATGGCTTCATGCTCTTCTAGAGATTTTCTCTAAGTACTTTAAGAGCACGGTCCACTCAATCTTCAATTATCCTTCTGAAGTCCTTTTAGCAGTATTACCACCGCCGAACTTCGCGAAATAATTGACGCCTAATATAAACCAGTTTCAAGACACTTAGCTAACTAACTTCTACCTTACACTACACAAGAAAACCGATAATATATTTTTTTCAATGCAGGAAAACAAGAAAACAAATTACAACGCAAAGAAACATTACAAGCATGATACATTAAAACTTTTATTTCTTGCGCTCCTCTTCCTCACGAGCTTTCTTCTTGGCTGCTTTTTCTTTCTTCATGAACTCAGGGTTGCAGACTTCATCCATTCTCTTCTTGAGAAGATTAAGTCCTTCTTCTTCCACATGATTTCTGATCTTGTAATTTCGAAACAACCTCAACCACCTTTCAACCATGCTGCGAGTGGTAAGCTTCGTGGGAATGTCTTCAAACCTCAGCTTCGTGACTTTGTCAGGGTACCCCTTTTCCCCTTTCTTCCTTATAACCAGCTGCTTAGGGTATCCAATGACAATAGCGGTGGTGCATTGTTGTAGCCTCTGAATATCAAGCTGTTGTCTTCTCTTACAGAAGTTATCAAATGTGACCCTCAGATAATCCTGATCAAACTCGTCAACATCATCCATCTCCTCAATCAATTCCCTTATAATACACAGTGTTTCATGACTGTGTTCTGCAAAGATGTCGTACTTGATTTCAATGATGGTTTCCACTTGATACTTATCTGTATAGATCAGCAGATCATTCTCATTCTCAGCTTTGCTCTTGACAAACTTGACATTTGCACTAACCACTGCACTAGTTTCCTTCCTTATTTCCCCTTCTTCTGGAATGTCTATTCTTGGATCTCCGTATCTTTGCACATGCTCTCTTATTGCCTCGTCTTGCTGCTCGAATGCATAGTCTTCAGGTTCCTTCTTAACCACTGGTAGTGTAGCTTCAGGCAGCTTGTATCTAGCGTCTTGCCTTCTTATCAGCTTCTCCAAGTCCTTAGCCACCAGCTTCTTTTCCTTTGTTAGAAAACCCTTAGAGAGGACTAGCTTTGCAACTGCCTTCAGCACATTTCCGCTCGGAGTTAGTTTCGAGTCATGCAGATTTACGATCCTCAAGACTTTGTCATGGACATATCTGATCTGGTAGGGATTTAGAATGATGTCAACCCCTCTGTCTTCAGCCATCTTCAACAATTTCTCCTTAAACAGCACTCCAGTCTTGACAGAGGTGTCTACCTTGTGAGCGAATTCTACCAGTTCACTTGCACCCCTTTCATGGAAGAAAGCTTCATCGACCATACACGGCCCGATTTTTGTTATGGGTGTCCAAGTGATCATCAGATTCCATGCCTTCTCCTTGAATATGACTTGTACGGAGGTGCATCCCTGTCTTATGCAATTTAGATAATTCAGCAGCCCAGGGTTTAGATTTTCTAGCTTATGAAGAAGAAAGTTCAATCTTCCTGAGTCATGAGCATAGGCTCTTGGTCCAGCTAAGGCTTCTCTAGCCTTGTCCCACTCGGGACCTTCCCTCCTTATGTCAGCCTGGACCTTAGGATCTTTGATCTTTTTCATTTCATACTCATGCTGAGTTTTCTGAGCCGCTCTCTTCTCCTTTGCCATTAGTTCTTTTTCAACTATCCCTTGTAGAACTTCTTCATTTACTCTTTCTCTGGCTTCCCTGAAAATTTCTCCTTGCATCTCCGCTTCATCAATTTCTTCTTCTGGAACATGCTCGTCAGCAACCGAGTGGTCTCCTGCATCACCTGCAACTCCTGCGCCAGATCCGCCAGGATTTAGACCTCTTTCTTGTTCTCATTCTCTTGCCCGTTGCTCGAGTCTCGACCTCCTTGCCACTAAGGCCTCTACATCCATCTCGTCATCATCAGAATCTTCAATAAAGTCTCCCATAAATGCATCAACAAGAGGTGTTTCTTTCTCAGCTTCTTCTTCAACTACCATCTTCTGCTTGCCTTTGTCCTTAAGAGCCGGTTGAGCCTCCTCCACCTTTTCACCAGATTTGTTTGAGGACTCGATCACCGGACCCTTACTAGTCAGCTTTTTCAGACCCTGATCCTCCTTCTCCCCCTTAGGTGTGTTATCCTCATCAGGAGCATCATCATCATTATTATCGTCACCACCACTACCGGTTGAAGGACCAGGTCCAGCCCTGTTACGGCCAAAGACAGCATCAAGTAGTTCATTGAGCTTCGTCCAAACTTGAGACATGCCATAAGTGACATCATCTACTGATCTTCCAACTTCCACCTGTGCCATGCCGAGATTGTTTATCTTGTCAATCATTTGATTTTAGACGGCAATGAGGTTCTCCATGAACTGAGCTCCAACCTCCAATCTTCCAGAGTGAGAAGAGACAGCAGCAGTAACACCAGCAACTCCAGCCTCCAAAGCCTCCACTTTCTTCACTAAATCCTGCAATTTGGGGGACGGTGTTTGGCTTGGGTTAGACTGTTTACTCTCACCGGGTTCTGTTTCACTCAAGATCCCTAAAAAGAAGGGATCTACTCTCCCTGTCTCTCCCTCGTGTTTAGAGCCTAACAGTACTAGAGCCTCATCCACTAATCGCTGGGGACTAGTGGTGAGTTGGTCGGCGATATCGGTCAGTGAGACTGAGCCTTTAAGCGCTGTGTCTATGACGGGAGATGACGTTATGACCATGTCATCCCCTTGTTCACTTAGAACCTTTTCTGGTTCGCTGGGCTGTTCTGGAGGCGTAGACCCACCAGTCACCAGATGTCATTGCTCTGCAAGCAACTTGTTTTCTGATTTAGATGAGGAAGCATCATCCGTACTGGATTCGATAGACTCTTCCTCATTAAAACTGCCTGAGATACTAGTATCAGAAGTGCTAGTCTCAGTTTGCCATTCCCCTTCCGAGAAATTGCTCAAAGAGCCCTGAGCGGACAACTCAGGGAAGGTAGGGCCAGCTCCTATTGGCTGTTGAGCTGGACCCCCTTCTTGACTCTCACCAACATGCCTAGGCGAGTGCGAATGTGTTGAAATGATTTGGAGAGGAGAGCCACCAGCGTGAGGTGTGGTGGCTGTGAGAGGTGAACTAGCCTTAACAGGTTGTGCAGTTGCCACTGGGTTTGAATCCACCTTTTGCTTCTTTGGAGGTGGCAGAGCTGCTGAAGTGACTACTCTCTCAACTCCTATACTCCCTCCACTCGATTCACTCGACTCAGATAAGCTTGCCTTCCTTTTATCACCAGTTTTAGGGCTGGCTGAACGTTTATGAACAGAAGGGCTTGCAGCCTGGGATAGAGCCTGGGGGTTTTCAGGCCCACGGCTGTAGAAAACAGGTTGAATTGATGATTGATCAAGATCAGCAAGAATAGGTACCTGACTCAGAAGATCGTCATCCTTGTCAGCTCCAGCTTCTGCAACATTTGCCTCGGCCATGTCAACATCCATACCTGCTTGTTCCAAATTTCTAGGCACTTGATCTCCACCTTCAGCTTCGTTACCGCTACTCTCAGCTTCTACTGCAGTAAACCGAGAAGCATGTCTCCTAGCATACTCATCTTGCAGATCCTGGAAGTATGGAGTCAGGCGCAACTCAAAAAGTCTTGACTTTTGCTGGGTTTCCATGGTGGAGATACTCTTTAGAGTCATATCAAAACATGCCATCCTTTCAGAGCCTTGAAATATTCTTCGGTGTTCCTCTGAAAGGACGTCATCCAGAACCATCTGAAGAAATCTTGGCATCCAGCATTTGACTGGACCATCTTCTGGATTCCTTGAGGCATTTTTCTCCAATGCCCACCTCTCATGCAACTGAATCAACAGATGTTTGCCCACATTCACTCTCCTGTTGTTTGCCACTCCATATAGTATTACCCGGCAGCTGTTGTTCATTGGCCTGTAGTCTTTGTCCTTTGGGAACATGCAGCGCTGAATGGCCTGAACTGCATAATCCCACTCAGCTGGTAGCATACCGGTGTTAACCTTTGTTACCTTGATAGGACCCGTGGGAGGGCGACAACCTATCTCCGTGAATAATTGCAACATATCCTCCATAGTGGGTTCCGGAGCATAATCTTCTGTAGGAAGCCCGAGTAACTCATTGAACTTCCGCAGACTGACTTCATATTTGACACCACCAATAGTAAAGGATAGGCCTGTTGGATTGGCTTTTCCACCCTGAATCTCCAGTGTAGAGTAAGCAGCTTGAAGGGCTTCGACATTCAGGATGGGAGAGGCGGTTAAGGCATGACTTATGATTGATGTGTTGTTGAGGGATTCAATCCAGAACTGATAGTGAATAAATCTACCAGTTGCTCGATCAGCAGAGAGATTAACAAAGTTGGTCTTGGGAATTGTGAAATTTGGGTTTGCCATTTTAATTTTGTGTTTGAGAAAAGAAATGTTCTGAAATGGTTTTGCAATGGAATTTTTAGAGAACAAGTTCTAACTTTAAACAAAATAAAACGTACACGAACCCCACTAATTACCCCACGTAATTAGTGACACACATTAAAACAAATTAACTTCCCCACTAATGACCACTTAACTCCCCACTAATGATTGACAGTTGAGTTTTCGAAAATTAAAGTGAACAGCCGTTACAAAATAAATTATTTTTCCAGAAAACCACAAACACGGCGGTAAAGTTGCACTTTAAGGATTAACCAGTAGTACTCACAACTAATTTTGCTCAAGAACACAAAGAACTTAAGAATAGGAAACCACGAAACAAAAACAAACTCACTCGAATGAAGAAGAAAACTAAAGAACTAATTGCAAGAATAGTAATGACGTTAAAACAACACAAGAAGTTCAACAGTTTTAACAGAATTTTAGCAGAATTTCGTTTTAGTTATTGATGCTTTTAAGTAACAGTTAGTGATTTTTGTTTAAGAAAATCACAAGAAAAACTTGATGTAATGTATGTATACGCGTGTGTATATGAAGATCTTAAGCTTTTGGAGAGAAAGAAAGTTAATGTAAATAATGAACAGCCTTTTTAATGCTATAATATATACTTGCACGCCTAAAAAGAAGTGACTGAAAAGACAAGTCACATCTCGATCTCGAGATCCGCATCTCGATCCTCATCTAGATGTCGATCTCGATCCGCATCTCGATCTACATCTCGATGTCGATCTCGATGTGGATAGATCGAGATTTGCCATAGAAAATTTCTCATTACTTCATTTAGACACTAACCATAACGATATACAGATCAGCACAAGATTAATGTCATGAAACTTTCTAACCCCTTATGATATGCAACACATACATTTATGAAGTTAAGTACACATTATTAATTATGAATATTCATGAATAACAATAATATGTACACAAACTGAATTATAACAGATAGGTAGCAAAACTAACAGGTGTTAAGCATCCCCAATTCACCAACCAATCTAGAAAATGTTGATTCGTCTAGAGGTTTAGTGAATATATCTGCTATTTGACGTTCAGTAGACACAAAATGCAACTCTACAGTTCCATTTTCTACATGCTCTCTAATAAAATGATACCTGATGTCAATGTGCTTGGTCCTTGAGTGATCCACAGGATTGTTGGTCATTGCAATAGCACTTGTGTTGTCACACATGATAGGAATCTTAGATACTTCCACACCGTAGTCCTTGAGTTGGTTCTTCATCCACAGTATCTGGGACACACAGCTTCCAGCATCAATATATTCTGCTTCAGCTATCGAGGTAGATACTGTGTGTTGTTTCTTGCTTTGCCAAGACACCAACCTTCTTCCAAGGAACTGACAGCTTCCTGAAGTGCTCTTCCTATCTATTCTACAACCTGCGTAATCTGAATCTGAATAGCCAACAAGATTAAACCCTGTATCTCTTGGATACCAAATCCCAAGATTTGATGTTCCCTTGAGATACCGGAAAATACGCTTTACGGCTATGAGATGTGACTCTCTAGGATCCGCTTGGAACCTTGCACATAGGCACGTAGAGAACATAATATCAGGTCTGCTAGCAGTTAAATACAAAAGTGAGCCGATCATACCTCTATAGCTTGAGATGTCTATAGGTTTACCCGCTTTGTCCTCGTCAAGCTTCGTGGCTGTTGCCATAGGAGTCTTTGCTTGTGATACATCTTGGAGACCATACTTCTTCAATAGATCATGAATGTACTTGGTCTGGCAGATAAATATCCCGTCCTTCTTCTGACTAACTTGAATGCCCAGAAAGAACGTCAGCTCTCCCATCATGCTCATCTCATACCTTGATTGCATTAACTTAGCGAATTTAGCACACAGCTTCTCATTTGCAGACCCAAAGATAATGTCATCCACATATACTTGCACCATTATTAGATCATCTTTGCATTTCTTGTAGAAAAGCGTCTTGTCGATTACTCCTCTTGTAAAACCACTTTCTAGTAAGAAGTCTGACAGAGTTTCATACCACTTCCGCGGAGACTGCTTAAGGCCATATACTGATTTGAAGAGTCGATAAACATAATCACAATATTTGATATCGATAAACCCGGGAGGTTGCTCGACATACACCTCTTCATCCAGTTCACCGTTTAAGAATGCACTCTTGACATCCATTTGATAGACTTTAAAACCATGATGTGCTGCGAATGCCAAGAACATCCTCACTGCCTCTAGCCTTGCTACTGATGCATAGGTTTCATCATAATCAATTCCTTCTCTTTGAGTGTAACCCTTAGCAACCAGGCGAGCTTTATTTCGTGTTACACGTCCGTCTTCATCCAGCTTGTTCCTGAATACCCATTTTGTCCCAACAACAGATCTATTCTTTGGTCTGGGTACCAGCTTCCACACCTTCTGCCTTTCAAACTGATTGAGTTCCTCTTGCATAGCAATCACCCAATCAGCGTCATCTAGAGCTTCTTCCACCACTTTAGGTTCCATCTGGGAAAGGAACACTGAATATAGACATTCATTCTCAGTGGCAATTTCAGCTCTAGCTTTTCCTCTAGTAGTCACTCCGGCTTCTGGATCACCAATAATTAGCTCGAACGGATGGTCCTTGTTCCAAGTGCGATCCCTAGCAAATGTTCTTGATGATTCAGCTTGTTCTTGTAAGTGAAGGTGACTTAGTCTAGAAGCACTTTCACTAGCTTCCCTTGAGCTAGTACTGGCTCCCCCTGAGTGAGCTGCTCCCCCTGAGTGCATACTGACTCCCCCTGAGTTAGTACCAGGTCTGACGGAAGGTGATCCCTCAGCCCTAGTGTTTTGAATTTGCGAAACACTAGACTCTTGATTAATTTCATTATTTATAGTTGGATCACTACCCTGCACTACTGACTCAGGAACTGTATCCACTTCATCAACATCCATATTTTCAAATCTTAGGGCAGTGGGCTCACTATCTTCTTTTTGTATAGAAGGGAGCTTTGAGTCGTCGAATGTGACATTAAGGCTTTCAACCACCTTGCGATCATTAAGCACAAACACCCTGTACGCTGCTACTACTTCAAGAGAATATCCAATGAAAAACCCTTCATCTGCTTTGGCATCAAACTTTCCAAGTTGTGCATTGTCTCTTAACACAAAGCATTTGGCACCAAATACGTGAAAGTACTTGATAGATGGTTTTCATTTATTCATCATGTAATACGGCGTCTCATTATGGTCCTTTATAATTAGGGTTCTGTTCTGTGTATAACAAGCCGTGCTAACTGCTTCAGCCCAAAAATATAAAGGAAGTTTTGACTCATACAGCATTGTCCTAGATGCTTCAACCAGTGTCCTGTTCTTCCTTTCTACCACCCCATTTTGCTGTGGTGTTCTCGGTGCTGAATACTGTCGTCTGATCCCTTTAGATATGCAGAAATCCATTAACACTGAGTTCTTGAATTCTGTCCCATTGTCGGATCGGATAGTCTTCACAGTCAGACTTGCTACGTTTTCAATTACCAGTACATGTCTAATGATCTCATGTGGCACTTCATCTTTCGATGTCACAAACTTCACCCATGTGTATTTGGAAAAGTCATCGACAATTACCAGCGCATATCTTTTCCTTGACATTGACATAACATTAACTGGTCCAAACAAATCCATGTGAAGGAGTTGTAGGGGCTCGGTAATGCTATTCACTTGTTTATCCTTATGCGAGGCTCTTTTTGATTTTCCCATCTCACATGCTTCGCAGAGTCCATCTGGAGTAAACTCCATCTGCGGCAGCCCTCTCACCAATTCTCTCCTTACGAGATTATTCATTGCTTTAAAGTTCAGGTGAGATAATCTTTTATGCCATAGCCAACTTTCATCAGCAGAAGCCTTGCTGTAGAAACACGTGACTTCAGACTGATCAGCAGAATTCATGTCAGCTATGAACAAATTTGACTTCCTTACTCCTTTGAGAGCAAGGCTTCCATCCTTTTTGCTTCGAATCGAACAATCATGCTTCCCAAAGTTGACGTCAAAACCCCTGTCGGTGAACTGACTAACGCTGAGAAGATTATGTCGCAATCCTTCCACAAAAGATACATCCTCAATGATAACATTTCCACAAACGATCTTGCCATATCCCCTGGTGTAACCTTTGCTGTTATCTCTAAAAGTAACCACGGAGCCGGCTCTCAATACCAAATCTGTTAGCAGGGACTTATTGCCGGTCATATGCCTCGATGCTCCACTGTCCAGCACCCATATGACTTTACTCTTTTCCTGTTCACTGCCCTGCAAATCCAGAAAGATTAGGTGTTCTTCGGAACCCAATGATGTTTGGGCCCGGCATCAATAATTTCCTTTTTCTTTTCAGATACAGAAGGCTTTGCCTTGTTGCCATCAGGGGCATTCATCTTGACTTTGTCTTTTCCCTTGTCAACCTTGACTGGTTTGTCAGGTTTGGGGGTAGACTGGTCACTCCTAACTTTAGGAGGACTTGAAGTCTTAGTTTTTGACCCCACATGCTTTTTCTTACCACTACTAGATGTATGTTCAACAGATGCACTAGCAGTATTCATTAAATTAAAATAAGCATGCATGATGTTTACAGCACATGGCATACAATTAGGATTATTGCATTTAGCATGATTTGCATGCATGTTAGGCAAAGCAGTAGTTGCAGGCATGGTATTACAACCAACAGATTTTTCTTCCTCTACATAGAACGGGCAATAGTAAGACAAATGATCAGTTTGATTACAAATATAGCATGCCTTTCTAGCTCGTGTAGATGTAGATACAGATGCAGGTTCAGTTTTAACTGCCTTTACAGGTGCTTTCATTTGGTCTGACCCTACTACCCATTGTTTATATGACACCGTCTTAGCCTCCTTGGTTCCTACACCTCTCTTAGCATAAGCAATCTTACTCGCTCTCTTGGAAGTTGTAGGTTCTACTACTTTTTCTTCTGAATCTCTTTCAATTTTAATTTCTTGTTCAATTTTAGTAGCAACAGGATCTATGGTCCTGGGCTCAAACTGCTTAAAGATAGGTTTTCTAACATCCATTAAAACCTCAGGCACATTTTCTTTGACTAACACTGGCTCTAACAACTCAGCAGCCCTATTTTTCTTTTTCTGTGTGTAGTCAAGTCCTATGTTTACTTTTTCATTTTTACTCTTGCCTGCCAGTTTCATGTACATGTCCCTTTCTATGAAAACTTTATTTGCGGCTTCTTCAAAAGATTTACATGTTATTTTGAGCTCAGCTAATTCATTTTTAAGTTCTTCGTTAAGATCTTCCCTAATTTTAAGCTTGTGTTCTAAAACGTCTACCTGATTCATTAATTGCCTTTCTTTACTTTCTCCTGATTCTAATTCCTCTACCCTGGCCTCGAGAAGTCTATTCTTAAGAAAGAGTTTAGCATTTTCCTCATTAACAGCAATTAGATTTAGTTGGAGATTGTACATATCTTTAGTCATGGCAGCTAATTCATGTTGGTACTCAGGAATAGACATTTCATTTACGGTTAGAATCGGTACCTCTGATTGTTCTGAAGATTTTGCCATTAAAGCGAAATTGCATAGCTCCTGATCTTCATCTTCATCAGACTCGTCCCAACCCTTCCCTTCAGTCACAACATACGCCCGGCTTCCCTTCTGTTGCTTGCTAACCAAGGCATCATATTTCTTTTTCAGATCAGCATAGGATTCCTTGGGATGAACGTACTTGGGCTTCTTGCACTCTGTTGCAAAGTGCCCCAATTCATTGCAGTTGTAGCATCTGAACTTGTTCTTGTCTACCAGGTTAGGTCTGTAGCCACTACCGGATGTGCTACCTCGGCCACTGTAACTTCCCCGACCACTTACACTACTGCCTCTGCCGCTACTGCTGCCTCTTCGGCTGAAAGAACTACCAAATCGTCCTTTCCCACTTCTTTGCTTCCTGAAGCTGATATGAGCAAATTCTCGAGCAATACAAGCATATGACTTGTCTTCTAATTTGTCCAGCTCTTCAAGGGTATAGTATTCATCCTCACTTTCTTCGGATGGATCTTCAATGTCTAATACCACCCTTTCAGGATTAGCAGTTTTCAGTGAGACAGCTGCAAGTGCCTTTACAGCAGACTCTTCAGCTACAAGTCCAGACTCACTTACCGTTTTGTTTTCTCCACTATTGTAGGATCTTCTTCTGTCATTTTGTTCCTGCTCCAGCTCGTAGGTCTTCAAAACACCATACAGTTTTTCCAGAGAAGTATTTTTCAAGTCTCTTGACTCTCGAATGGCAGTGATCCTGTGTTCCAGATGTTTAGGCAAATTCAATAGAAACTTGATATTTGAATCTGCTAGTGGATAGACTTTATCTCTTATACTCAGCTCGATAAGCAATTTACTGTAACGTTTGTAAACATCCGCTACGCTTTCTCCTCGTTCGCATCTGAACGATTCATATTCAGATATCAGAATGCGTTTGTGATTATCTCTAACTTCCTCGGTCCCCTCCATCACCACAGCCAGTTTATCCCACATGGCTTTAGCTGTTTTTAATCCCTTTATTTGAACATAGTACTCTGAGTTTAGGGATTCAATTATGACGTTGCGTAAAGACGCATCCATACCAACCAATTCTTTATCTGCGTCTGAAAACTCCATTTCCTCTTTAGGAACAGACCGGGATGGAATTAGTATCCCTCCTTCCATTCGCTCTGGCTCAATTCTCATGGGTATGTATGGACCGTTTTCCAATATTCTCAAGTATACCTTGTTTATTGATTCAAGGTAAGCTCTCATCCTTCCGGTCCATTCGTCATAATGTTGTGCATCAAACGGAGGTATCTTAAATCTGTGTGCGGCGGCCATTTTAATAAAATTTAAAATTAAGATAATACACTTTTCAAATTACAATAAATTGTATTTACTTGAAAAATTAATTATCTCACTTTAAATATTCAACACTTAATATCCAACGGATTTTGCACTTAAGATTCAAGCAAGTTAGTTTTAATCACAGGAACAGTAGCAGGGTCCACAATTTTTCAAGTCCAAACAAAAAGGTGTCCACTTTCTAGTTGACAGAAGTTCGAAATTGTCCTTTTTGTTTAGCCAATCAGTTGATTCCAGTTTTGACCACAAGAAAATCCACAAAGCTCTAAAGTACAGTATTTTGGAATTTTGTACAAATATTCCTTACACCATGACTCAGAACTTTTTAGATCTACGACTTTTTCAAGAAGAAACAAATAAAAACTTTCGGCACAAACTTCAAAAAAAAATTAGATCTGAGATTTTCAAGAACCAACTCAAACAACACAGTAGGATCTCTGTTAGATGTGTTTAACAGGAGCTTTGATACCAATTGTTAGGTCCAAAGTGTTGTAGGGGGGGGGGTGAATACAACTGTTTAAAATTTATGAGAGAATAAGCAATACGCAGGTAATAAATGATGACACAGAATTTCAAGAATATATCATTATATTCATTGATGGATTTGCTACAACATTCATAAAAGCATCATGATCAGTTGAACAATAAATACAGCAATTAAAGCTAGATTCAACTGATCCTCTCTCTCACTTTTTGTTTTACAGTAAATGCTCTCTCTTAAAAATATCGTTGAATATTGAGATGATGAAAAGTCTTTTTACTAATAAAATCAAAGTGCTGCTTTTATAATGTCATGTAGTCTTGATCTTGTCCTTTTTGTGTACGTGGCCCAATCAGGACTTTGACAACAAAAAGTACTTTAACAACAACTCTGGATCAACCGTTCACAATAAGCCACTTGTCCCTTGAACATTAAATGTTACATTTCTACCAGCATCTCGATCTTCGCCTGGACCCATCTCGATCTCGATCTGTGAAAATCTCGATCTCGATCTGGGAGAATCTCGATCTCGATCTATGAAGATCTCGATCTCGATCTGGGAGAATCTCGATCTCGATCTGTGAAGATCTCGATCTCGATCTGTGAAGATCTCGATCTCGATCTGTGAAGATCTCGATCTCGATCTGTGAAGATCTCGATCTCGATCTGTGAAGATCTCGATCTCGATCTGTGAAGATCTCGATCTCGATCTATCGCCTGGATCGAGATTTGCCTTTGCAGTGTTTTACTTCACTTGTAAATCTCGACCCACATCTCGATCTGCTGTGGATCGACATTTGCCTTGGCAAATATGCACACATCCAATGTTGACCTTCTTTAGTGACTAATTGAGGATTAACCTTTATGAGCAAGTTTCCTTAGCTTCCTTAATTTCTTTTCCTCACTCAATTCAAATGAGATCTTCTATTACTGACATGAACTTGCCTCCAATGTCCTGACACTTGATGCAATGGTCTGGTTCATAAGTGACTAGTCTTGTAGGGGTTCTTGCTTCTGAATGTCAGTTCTCATTTGTTGATTAACCTTTACATTATCCAGATGTTGATATACATTACATGAAATCACTTTGGTCTTCTTGATACTTCCTTGACATTAATTTGATTCTCCATTAGATAAGTTAGGGCATGAGCAATACTCAGATTGAACTTCTTCTCACTTATGCATCCTTGATTAACCAAATTAGTTACTTGTAGTTACCAAGTATCATTACCATTTCTTCAGTTGATTGATTCCATGTGCTTCTTCCGTTTCTCTTGTTTTGCTGTTGTTTTATCTTTTACTTAGTTGAGTTACATAATAATTAAGTGTTACAAGTTAGTACACCTATGCCTTTCACAACCCCATTCTCTTTCAATTCCAATCTCTTCTATTCTTCTTTCCCCATCTCAAACTTCTTCAGAAAATGTTCTGCTAGATTATCGAACATTTTCATATTCTCCTTCTTTGTTTTTCAAGGAGAAGTCAACACTCACTCCTGAATCTTCTTCCTAGGATTTTCAGGATTCTATTTCCCATATCATTTCAAACATTACTTCTCAAATTAATTCAACTATTTCTTCTCCATCAATTGATGTTCCTTCATCAATTGATATTCAGTCATCGACTGATAAGCCATCGATCGACACTCAAGATCAATCGATGGGTATGCATCAATCGATGGATTCCCCAAACACCACTTTAACTGATAATGTCAATACATCAATTGATGATCAATCAATTGATGTTGCACAAACACTCTTAGGATTAAGTGAGTTGAGTGAGAGGCAGGATTGTAACCTGGCAAAAGGAGAGGAAGTGAGTAAAAACATTCCTATTTCTTCCAAGAATGAGAGTGAAACACTTGAGGGCTCCACCTTAGTAGGTGCACAAGAAATGAGTGAGGGAGATGTGAGATTCCAGGATGAGATCCTGATGCAAAATAGAGAGAGGAGTGAAAGTGATAAAACAATTCTTCTATTTGCACAAGAGCTGGAAATTGATCTGATGGCAAAAGAAGAAGAAGGAGTAAAGAAGATAGGGGAGCCTCTAATGCAGAAGCTAGTGAGAGTGGAGTTGCTAAGGACTTTGAAGAAGAAATAGATGCTGGTGAATTGGATCCAAAGAATTTCATTCATCCTGATCCACAATATCAAGGGTTGGCTTCTTCAAGTAACAGGAATGCAGAACAACTCTTGGGAATTGATCATACAGATCAAAGGACCAGGAATCTGAAGGAAAGCATTTTCAATACAACAAACACTTGTTATATGGCACCTGAAGAGTTGGAGAGTGATTCTGATGAGGAGCCATGGATGAGCACTATTGATGGTTCCTTAGAAGCTGCTGAGACTGAAATTCTCTCTCAATATAGAAGAGCAATGGTGGAAGGAGAAATTGAAGATCCTACTCAAAGGAGATTTGCTCACTGTATGAGATAATCAATGAAAATTCAAAAGATGACAGTAACAAGAGTAAGGAGGGAACTGGAGATCATCAAGGACTCTATCTCAACTAACAAGGATACAATAGACAGGAGATTGGATGAAAAGCTACCATTCAACACCATAAATAGCATCAAAGACAAGCTTTTCAAGGAATCCAAAAAATTTGCATCTTTGGAGACAAGAGTAGGGTCTCTAGAAAAGAAGATGGATGATATTATCAGAGGTCAAAATCTACATGCTTCCATTCTTCAAAAGATTCTAGACAGAATTCCACCACCCCTTTCAATTGATGATAACAAAAAGGGGGAGAATACAAAGAAGAAGGATGGTGATGGTGGTGATGGCAAAGGTAGTGGGAGTGGTGGCATAGGTGGTTCTAGTATGGATAAGTCAAGTGGTATTGGTGGTTCTGCACCCAAAAGATATAAAAGCAGAAGTAACAGGGACAATCAATCTTCAAAGAGACCTAAGTCATCTAATTCTCCAAAAGATGATTTAGAACAGAAAAAGAAAGAATTCAAGAAGTTTGATGATGATCTTGAAGCTAGGAGAATTTCTAGGGAGAAAGAAACTCAATCAATGATTGAGAGGGAAAAGAAAAGAATTGAAGATCTAAGGAGAAGCATTGAATTAGTAATAGAGGTAGTAGAAAAAGGAGACTTGGATGAGTTCATTGCTCAAACAAGAAAAATAAATGAAGATGCACAAAAGGCGGCCAAGGAAAGCAACTCAGATGCTGAAGCCTTTTTGTCAGTTGATCAAGAAGCCCTTAAATAGAGGAAAAAGGGAAAAACCATAATGATTGAAGAAGAGAAGAAAAGAAAAGAGCCAGTTGCCCAGAAGCTTCTTCAAGGAACCATTTCAACAGGATTGTCAGATGCTGAAAAGAAAGAAAAAGAAAATGAGGAAATAGCAAGGCAAATGGAAATGGAATGGAAAATGGAGGATCAATTAATGGACCAACCACTGAGGAAAAAGAGAAAAGTTACTATGGCCAAGAAAAGGTCAGGTTCTACTCAAGAAATAGTGGTTCAGGAAAACCTCCAGGGTCAACAAGAAGAAATCAAGGAGGAGGTCACAATTGAAGGATATGATTTGAAGGGAATACCAGTAATCAATGAAAAGGGATTAATTGGAGTAAGGACTCACCCTGCAACCTCTAACCATGAAGAATCAATGAGGTTGGAGTATGAAAATGGAGTGAAAACCTTTGATTCATTAAAGGTGATAATGAAGCAAAGCTACAATGTTTTAAAGACTATTCTTCCTCTACTCAACAGAAAGTACAAACTCAACACAACAATTGCTCAAGAGATTCAACAGCAAATTTCAAGTTTAAGGAGATCCAAGGCAGAAGCTGAACCTGATTCACCTCTAAAGCTATGGAAGTCACAGGTCAAAAAGTGGTGTTGGAGCCAAAGTATGCTATGATTTTTATAGATATAGAGGGCAACACAAAGTTCTTTGATATCTGCAAATATCTGGACAAAATCACAGATGAAGAAATACATTATCTTATGAGGCAACTTGGAGAAACTGAGAGGGATGAAGCAATCTTGAGAAGTCCTTTCATGAGGCAACTAAAAGAAAATGATGAGAAGAGAAGGAAGAGGAACTAATTAAATCATGAAGACATTGAAGCTGCTTGCAGGAGTTATCTATCAATCTGGTACTTCCAAAATTAATGTGCCAATTAAATTTCTTGATTTTATATAAATGTAAATTTTAAGGGTTTTTGTTATCATCAAGTAGATTTATGCCTGTAAATAACACATACACAAATAGGGGGAGATTGTTAGGAATCTATATGTGATTTGATGATAATATTAATCTTAGAATCATAGAAATTTTATTTGATGTAACTGATCAATTGATATGAAAGTTATAAATATCAATTGATCAGGAAACCATTTATCAGTTGAAGTGTTTATATGAATCAACTGATAATTTGGATTGTAGCATAGGTGTATTTAGTCTATTTCAATCGATAAGGTGTAAATTAATTGATATTTTGTTCATCAATTGATGTTAGAGTCGATTGATATAGATCATCAATTGATGTGTAAATTAAACTGTGAAGTTGTAATTATGTGGAGACAGAAAATTACACAAGTGAAGGATGATCAATTGATATTGAAGCATCGATGAATGAGGGATCAATCGAAGAAGCCAAGTCAAGCATTGAAGACCATCAACTAATGTGAAGACCCATCGATTGGTATATCGATTGATAACATCTATCAATCGATAAGCCATCTTTTATCAATCGATGGATATAAAGATCAATCGAAGAAGAACATCAGTTGATGGATTAAAGGATGGATCAATTGATATGCTTAACAGTAAATTATCAATTGAGTGTGACAACACAGAAAGACTATCTGTTGAAGATCCAGAGAACAAAAGCACTCCTATGGAAGACAGTCTAGAGTGGCTGTGAAGACTCAATCTGAAGTTGTCTTTTCAAACCTTTTCAAAGATAGAAAAAGGTAAAAGAAAGGCAGGTAGAAACAATCCTATAATAGGAATTGTAAAAGCACACTTGTGGTATATAAACAAGTGTAACAGAATTATTAGAAAATAGACAAGTTAGACAATATTTCTTAATCAACTGTTCCAGCTTGAGAGCACATTTATAAGAACAGTTGATTTGTTTTCTAATCTTGTAAAAACGCAGCTAGGTTTCTTTTAACCTAGGAACATTAAGCAAAAATATACACTGATGGAAAAACCAATCCATCAGTAATTTTAAATCTCTTTGTTCAGTTTATTTTTCTGTCTTAAATTGCTCGAACATATTCTCACTAATTCTCAAATATCAAGAACAAATATTAGAATTAAAAAAAAAGTTTTAATATTTGTATTCAACCCCCCTTCTACAAATATTGACATTGTTCTAGAGGAATAACAAAGATGTATGTTGCGCCTTGAATATGTTTATTGCGCCTCTATAGCTTTGTTGCACCTCTAGACCAAGGTTAGTTGCGCCTATACAGTGGTTTCCTTGTATAGGGGCCACTAAAGACTTAGAAAAAATCACACAAGTGTTTTGTTACACCATGATACTCTTTTGTTGCGCCTGCACACTAGTTGTAACGCCCCCAAATCCGGGGTCGGGGATCTGGTCGTCACGTGAAAATCCTCAATATAAAATCACCTGTTTAATAATATTTTAAACCACCTGTAGTCATTCAATATCTGAAAACTACAGCTACGACCCCAATTACCGAGATCTTTTAGATTATAGTTCTAGAAACAAGAATCCAAAAACCAATTATCAATTATTATAGATCTTAAATAATCAAATCAAATCTCGCTTGTTACCCCATCCATAAAATTCTAAAATTGATTTCAACAATCTCTTTAAACCAATCTTATATTACCGGTATAACCTCGATAAAAAGTATACCAGCAGCTAGGACGGGTCTATACCAAGCAATATATCTAATATATATAATATACCAATATATATAAATAAAACTTACTCTAGATACAGACGTTCTGGATCCGAAAACTTCTTCGTAAAGACATCTTACTTTCTTCTTCCGAGCTACGCGGATAAATCTCGTCAATCTACTTTTTCTAAAAGGCTAATATTTTCTCATCCTGTCTGGAAAAGTGTATGATGAAAAGCAAGAGTGAGCCAAAGAAATGCTCAGCAAGTATATGAACAATTGAAATTAAATCAAGATATGAGATCTGTATCGAGAATGGAATATAACACAGTTTATTATGAAAACTGAACAGTAAATAAATCACAGTTTATTTCAACTGAAACAATGCAGTATGTCATCAAAATGAATCAACTGCTCAAAATCAATATATAATAGCCACACAGGCAATATGGATTGGATACCAACACAAATGAACACTATTGCCCCCTGATCAGGTTCAAAAGCAATAGGACCCCTTTATAGCTCATCGGTACATTTCTATACCCATAGATATAACAAGGATTTCAAATATAGGTACCAAAATAGGCAAGTACAGTTAGCCTATAGGAAGATGGATTGGTTACCATATCCTCCTCAAATGCTGGACTCTCATCACTGAGCCTCCTACGCTACAATTCCAATCCAATAGAGCAACCCAAGTAAAATAAAGGTATGCTTAGTTTTAAATACAGACCATATCCCCATTATTTACTACGATAACACGGATATGATGTGTTTATTATAATCATCTTCCAATATTCAGAGTACGAATAACAAGTAACTCTGATGCACAGAATAAAACAGGAATAAAAAATAGCTCTGAACAATAACTATTTATCATGATATGAATAATCGAAACAGTAAAACAAAAGTGTTTATGATGATCAAGGAGAAAATACTTGCCTGATATCGAAGTTGTCCTAAGCTGGAATGGGTCGACTACACTGTCCGTCTCACTATATCACCATTTAATAATTCTTTAATCTGACACCCATGCGGTTGCTACGAGTCTGAACTATGGAGATCGAGTCTGCACGTCTACATCTATAGTCAAATATAACACGGTACTTTAGTCCTTGAAGTACCTCGCTGTATTCTACGAGCATTTATTATCTAACTATACTTATATACTTATCTCAGACATATTCCTATTAACAAGAAAACTCACATAAAACCTAACAAACCAATAAATAAAATATAAACCTAATTATTAACTAATCCTCAAACAACCAATTAACCCTCGAGACTCGAATATAAATAAACAATTAATTCTCGAGACTAGAATATAAAACAACAATTAAACCTCGAGACAACAATTAATCCTCGAACAAAAGGAATAAAAACTAACAATTTTAATTCATACTTTAAAACTTATAACGTCTACCCTCGATGACGTTATCAAATTAAACAAGTAAACATAACGTCACACATTTTATAAATATTTTTAGGCTAGAAACGGATCACTAAAAAGTCGTAAAATATTTAATCCAGGTTCGTAAAGAAATTTAGAATTTAAAACTATTTTTATAACCTCCGGATTATTTTTCTAATAATAGGAATATTTGTGTCGTTTAAAACAGATAAACAAAATAATAAATTTTTAATTAATAAGAATAAATCAATTAATAATTAAATCAACTGATTATTCAAATTAATTAATTATTAATCATTCTTAAATAAATCATTCTTCAAAATAGTTAACTACTTAATATTTTTAATCAAATAATAATTGAAACTTAAAATAAATACTTTATCATAAGAAAAAATTTCGAAATAAGGGTTTTGAAAAATGAACTTTTCCCGGGATCACAATCCCTCAAAATTAGTCACAAAGGATACAATCCAACTATACTAAAATAAAGTAAATAAATTTAACCCATAAAACAAATTATACATAAACACATAAAATTACTAGAAACAAAGAACACAGTCATCAAAACCCAAAAATCCGGCTAATAGGTAACTATCTGTAGTATAAAAATAATCTCTAAAAATTATGAAATTAATATATATAAACTAACATGCCCGAATATTTACAAGTGTCAAGTCAGAAGCTTAAAAACCTTACCATAAGATCAATTACGGACACCCCACGAGTCTTTTCTGAAGTCCGGAAAATATGTCCAGAAAAATCAGAGATTAACACCCATGCATATACACGTGCTATAGTGCCTCCTAGCTTGATCACCATCTTCAAACCACCTTTCTATACTCCTAAATAAATTAAAAAGGAAAACCTGTCCAGAAAAATAATCTTCTCAAAACTTATCAAAATTTATACCCAGTGTAGCTCTCAAAGCGCTGATCATTTATATATATAGATATCGAAATTTGGACGGTCGATTTATAAGATATGGTTTTCAGAAGTTTAGAAATTTAGAGGAGAGAGAGACGAGAGAAGACAGAAGGGACAGAGGCGGCTGCTGCGTAAATGAGGGAGGGGGGTGAAGTTGACTTTGTAAAACAAAAACATGTACACAACATATGTACATCTTTAAAATGAAACTGGACGCCTATATATATTATATTGTATATTTACTTTTATAATATATAAAAAAATATATATTTTTGAAAATCATTTTAATATCACGTTTAATCTCTAAGCTATTATGTAACATGCTTATGTGCTCGATTCCAAGCTAACCCGAAAGAGTCTCATCTTCTAGCCGTTAAAAGAATTTTTAGATACCTTAAGGGTACTCCAAATTTAGGAATTTGGTATCCTAAAGGTATAGGTTTTGACTTAGTAGGCTATACAGACTCTGATTTTTCAGGTTGTAAGATTGACAAGAAAAGTACTTCTAGAAGCTATCAATTCCTAGGAAGAAGGTTGGTATCATGATACATCAAGAAGGAACACTTAGTTTCCACCTTAACAACAGAGGACTTGAAGAAGGTTGATATGTGTTTGCGAGAAGTTGAATGGATTCACAAGTATTGTATGTTAATATCCAAAGGACATGTCAATTCCAGTCTAACTAGTAGTCTCGGGCTTATGAATATCAATACTAGTTATCATAAGTATACCAGTTATGCTTCTGTGGTAATTAGTCGATATAGGATAATCAGTTAGTTACTACATCATTGTATGTAATTAACAAGCAGCATAACAGTGTGTAGTTTAGGATTACTTAGTGGATTTCAATCTTTGAAATCCAACTGAGGATTCTATATCATACACGTTATGTTTTTCTATGAGAATTTACCTTGATTGTGTTGATTATGTTTTCTCACATAAATCCACATGTAATAATTGTTTTTCAGTAGTATAAATTGCGTAATAGGTTGTCTGATTTATAGAATGCTAGTTTATATATTTGGATTGTGATTAGGTTGTTTTTAATTTTTGGGAATTTAAAAAACAACAGGGTATGAAACAAAAAATTTCTGTTGTTTTCCAAAATTTTAAATTCAACCAGCTTTGTATATTATTGTTACGGATTAAAAATGAAGTTTATTTAATGCACAATTAATATAGGGTTTGAAAGAGCTTCGAGCTTCTATGGCTGCACTAACGTTTCGTAATTGCCTACGTATCTCAGTGGGTGTGAGAATCAAGCCAAATCACGTAGCTCTAATGTTGAGGATTTAGGCCCTTTATATAGGCGCACAATGGCCTTGGAATTAGATTAAAATTAGGAGACTTGGTGGCCAAGTCTCTTAACGACAAGGTTATCTAAACCTTTTAGGAATGAGGGTCCTCGTTGGACTCTTCCCTCGTTAGGGTTTCTAGATCCTTCTAGGATTAGGACCTTCAACAAGCTTCTTGGGCCTTTGCTGAGCATTTATTAATTAATTATGAAATTAATTAATAACAGAGGCTTAATGAGCCTATGGCTTCAACAGATCTTGTGGGCTGGACTTAAAAATCCAGTTGATCTTAGGATTTATTTTCCTAGTTCGTTTCAGGGGCCCAAGCCTTTAGACCATACCAGGTCTAATAAATGAAATAATAAATGCTATATTTATTATTTCTTCAGGGCTATTTTTACCCACATCATTTGCCCCCCAACTTTTGGGAAAACTTCGTGAGTTTTCGTAAAAGTTTCACAAAGGGTTTTAAATGTTTTACCGGGCTTTTTACTTATTTCAATCAACCTTATTTCGTCTTTTGGGCTTTGTCCTTTTATTATTAACTTTTTTAAAGAATCAAGATTATATAAATTGGTCATCCAAGAAATTTATTTGTAACAATTTTTCTGAAAAATAGGAAATTTTTGAAACCCTGTCTAATTCGACCTAGAATGAGGTCGAATTAGGGCTCATTTCTTATTCCAGGTCGATTCTGGAATCGAGGTCGAAGGGCTCCAATGCCTTGGTTTCCATCGACCTGGATCGAGGTCGAAAATAACCTCAAATACTCATCGAGGTCAATTTAGGGAATCGAGGTCGATTTCGACTTCGATTGAGGTCGAACAAAACTCCAAATGCACCCCCAGGTCGATTTGGGGGATCGAGGTCAAAATTGACCTAGGTTGAAGTCGATCAAAAGAGGAAAACTACCTTGAGGTCGATTATTGGACTGAGGTCGAATTCAACCTCGATTGAGGTCAAATTAACCCTGAAAACTCATTGAAGTCAAAACATTATACTGAGGATGATTTCGACCTCGATTGAGGTTGAACTTGGCCTCTATGGCTATTGAGGTCGATATATGAGGCTTTAGTCAATTTCGACCTCGATTGAGGTCTAGATAGGCCTTCAAGTCTCTTTGATGTCGAGACAAGGGACGAGGTCGATTTCGACCTATATTGAGATCGAAGTAAGCCCCAATTGTTCATTGAAGTCGAGACTTAATACTGAGATAGATTTCGACCTCGTTGGAGGTCGAACGAGACTTTGAAGTCTAATATGCCTTCTGCGCTTTGGCTTCTAATTCGACCTTGATTGAGGTTGAGTTATGCCTTTATTTTATACTGAGGTCGATGTAGAATCGAGGTCATTTATCGACCTGGAATGAGGTCGATATAATCTTCACTTCTCCTTCCAGCTCGATTTTGGAATGAAGTCGGTTGGTCTCTTGGCTATGGTTTTATTTCAACCTCGATTGAGGTCGAATTATACTTCAAATATACACCCAAGTCGATTAATAATCGAGGTCGATTGTCGACCTTATTTGAGGTCGAATTTTACCTCCATTTCACATTGAGATCGATTTTGAGATTGAGGTTGGATATCGATCTCATTTGAAGTCTAACTTGACTCTAGAAGTTGGACAGGCCTTCTAGGCTATATCTTTATTTTCGACCTTGATTGAGGTCGAACTGTACCTCAAAAAGGCATCCAAGTCGATTCTTTTTATTTTTTCAATATTTGGTGATTTTCGGCTTGGTTTGAGGTCGACCAATACTTGGTTTTTCTTTCCATATCGAAATGTTTTGGTTTCCATACCTGTGTTGTGTTCATCCTAAATTGTGGTCGAATTATTCCTTAGTTTATCCTTCAAGTCGATTTATTGTGGGCTTCATGCCTTGATATTTTTAGGAGGACATTGACGTCAAATTGAACCTCAAATGCCCAACTAGGTTGAAAATTGTTGCCCCCTTAAAGATTAGAGTAAGTTGAGCCTCTCATGCTTTGGGATTTTGGGCCCTGGAAAATGTGGGCCCTTACTAAGCCTTCTATTGAAGAGTCCAATTGATTTTTCCAAATAATGGACCTTCATAGCTTTTGGATTATGGGCCTCCAAGGGTCTTGGATTATGGGCCTCCACTATCTTAGAACCTTTAACTCTTATTGGGCCTTTTGGGCCTTGGACTTTTCAGATTCTAGGCCTTCGAGGCCTTTTCTATTAGTTTGTGGGCTTTCATGGCTTGTAGTTCATAGGTTTCGAAAGCCCAACTTCTAGATCCTTCTTCTAGGTTCTAGAAAACTATATATATATATATATATATATATATATATATATATATATATATATATATATATATATATATATATATATATATATATATATTTTTTTTTTTTGGGCCTTCGTTTATGGGTCTTGTCATATGAGCCCCTTCACTGGTTATACCGGTTGATTTACCCTTCATCGGTCATGTGGCCTAGAAACACCAGTAAAAAGTGAAATTTGAACGGGTGGACGACCGGCTAGAGGGCTTTATATGAGTGGTGTGAGGGGCTTCACTTCCCTCACTTCTCACTTCTCATTTCTCACTTCACACAAATATATGAGCTCTCAAGCCTTTAAGGAAATCCAGTCCTCAGTCCTCTCAAAGGTACTCACAAGATCAAAGTTCCAATGGCCGATAAGAAGATTTCTCGATTGGCAGCCATGAACGCGGGGTCTACAAAATGAGGTAAACCCCTTCGTCGAATCCCCATCTTTTCAACTTATATGTCTTTGATCGATATAATAAACCAACGGGGGGATGAATATCCTAGCCAATCTCATCTAGACTCGTATAGCCATAGTAATAAATTTTTTGATTCTGACATACTAGAAGAATACAACCGCCTTTTTAACTTTCCCCCTCGTTTCACTATTTCTTTGGTAGAGCCTGGCGACAAGACCTGTCATTGGAATCCTAGTAGGGTATTTGTTTACGTAGATGCCCTATTAGCGGGCCTTAGGTTTCCCTTGCATGAATTTGTTCCCACTCTTCTAGCTGATGTCCAAATACACCCTTGTCAAATCGTTCCCAATGGATGGAGACTAATCCATTGCTTCATGGTTCTCTATTTAGAGAAAAAGATTAAAATGACCGTCATTCTTTTTCGCAAAATCATTCAATTCAATAATTCTTCCAGCCTTGCTCTATGCTGGGTCCATATAGCCCACAGACCAAATAAACCCCACATTTTTTATAACTCTTCTATTCCCGACAACAACCTTCATTGGAAGGAAAACTTTGTTCAAATCTCGTGGGAAGGGGGAGATTGGGGGACTCTCTTTAGGCCGACATTTAGCAAAGTTAGGGACGGGAGCGCCGATTCCATCATGCTCTCAGAGGAAGAGCATGAGGTTTATGTTGCGCTCACTCAGGTGGAGACCAATGAAGTTTCTTGGGCTCTTCTCGATGAGCGCAGGCTGAAAGCTGTGGGCCTATCGAGGGCCTCAAGTAAATGTATACTACTTGACTTAGATTTTCCTTTTTACTCTGAATGTTTTATTGCTTTGCTAACGTGCTTATGTTTCTTTTTTTAACTGCTACACAAATCAACGAGTGGACAATTCCACCATTGGAGGAAACTGGCCGTATGAAGCGGCTAAGGTTGATGAATGATCCCGGGTAGGGGAAGGAGCTGTTGGCTTTCTTACAGCCTCTCTCTAGGCCAACTGAGGCTGAAAGCAGTGAAACTGTCAAAGCACCTAAATCCCTGGCTTACAAACCAGGTTGGGGATTTAGGAAGTCGGAAACTGTGGTCAGCTGCACAGACCACGTGAGGGATTGATCCCTTCACTCCTTCACTCCTTATGATTACAAGGATATTATGTTGGGACGTGACGAGGAGAGCACCAAGGCTTTAGGTGCACAGACATTGGAATCGGTAAATTTCCTTAGCTTTGTAGTATTTTACATCTACTACACGCACACACTATTTACGATTTGGCTTTCTATGTGATTTAACTTGGTTTGTTGGCTTTCAGGCCAATGCCTACTTCCAGGCTTCCTTGCATCAAACAGAGTCGTGGAAGGCTCAGATAGGGAAGCACAAAAAGGAGCTTACGGTGGTGAATGCCAAAATCAAGCATCTGGAAGAAAAGTTGGCCGAGAAGGAGGAGACCCTGAAGCAGGCTCAGGCTGAGATTGTAGAATTCCGGGATGACAAAAATACGATTATCGACAAGTACTTGTCCTCGGAGGAATATCAGGACTTAATCCTTCAGCACGACGATCTCCTCTTTCCTATCAATTACACAATTGGGTGGAACGAGGAGCTAAAGGCAGTGTTGGAGAAACATCCAGGTCTATTCGAACTAAGGTGGACTTCAATGTCCTCAATCAGTCGAAGCTCTACAATGGTTGATTGCGACTCAAGAAGAGGAAACCATGGGGGACAGCAGTCCTGATGTGAGGTAAAAAAGGGCTCGCGAGCCTAGCCTTACTCCATCCCTTCTGCAAGCCATACCCGAGATGACTCCCCAAAAGCCAATGGAGGAAATCTCCTCCGAAGAGGAAGAATCAAGTGAAGACGGAGAGGATTCGTCTTCGTCTAGCGGGGACGAGTCTTCAGAAGAGGATGAACCGTCTAAGTAGTTAGGTTTTTATTTCTTGTATTTATGTTGGCCCATTTGGCTTGTAAAAATGTTTGTCCCTCGGGCTTTTTTATTTATGTAATCATGTTTTTGCACTTTCCTGTATTTTTACTCTCTGCCTTTGTTTTACTTGTTTTTCGTGTTTAACTTGAACATAACAACAAATACTTACGAGGCTTGTAAAAGACTTAGTAAAAATGACTAATATTATATAAGAATAACAGAAAACACTTCTTGAAACTTATTAAGTTCTCAAATATAAGTTATTAAAAACATGTCATGCCTTCGAGGCTAATAAACCGATAATTGTTTTTGAAAATCAAAATAGAAAACTTAAAGATAATAAATTCTCAAGTTGGCTACATTCCAGCTTCGTGGGATTTCAATCCCTTCAAGGGTTTGGAGCTTGTACGTGCCCTGCCCTGTGACTTTTTTCACTTGGTATGGTCCTTCCCAGTTTGGAGCTAACTTGCCCTTTGAACCTGCTCCAAATGCGTCGATCTTTCGCAGGACTGTCTCCTTTATGGAAGAACCTTTCCTTTACTCTAAGGTTGTAGTAGAGCGAAACTTTCTTCTGATTTGCCACTATTCTAGCATTGGCTTTGTCGTGCAGCTCATCTATCAGGTCTAAAGACAACTTCATGCCTTCCTCATTGGCGTCAATCTGGAACTCTTGCACTCTCAGTGACGTCTGAGTAATTTCAACGGGCACCACTGCCGCAGTCCCATAGGCTAGTTAGAACGGTGTAACACCTGTTGAAGCTCTACAAGTAGTTCTGCATGCCCATAAGATTGGAATCAATTCGTCAACCCAAGTCCATTGGGAGCGTTCAATCCTCTTCTTAACTCTATTCAAGATAATTCTGTTGGCCACTTCATCTTGTCCATTTGACTGTGGATGAGCTACTGAGGTGAAGCGTAGTTCAATGTTGTAATTCCCACATTACTCTATGAATTCCTTGTTGTTGAACTAAGTCCCATTGTCCGTCACCAGGATTCGGGGTAACCCATACCTGCATATAACATTCTCTCAGAAGAATTGAGTCATGTTCTTTGTATCAATCTTGGCCAAGGGTTTCGCTTCTATCCACTTAGTGAAGTAGTCGATAGCAATGATGAAAAATTTCCTCTGTGTGCTGGCCATAAGAAAGGGGCCTAAGATATTCATTCCCCACATGGCATAGTGGAGTGGAGAGTTAATGGATGTCAGCATCTCAGGGGGCTGCCTAACGATGGGCGTAAATTTTTGGCAGCGATCACATTTCTTAACATAAGCTTTAGCATCTCTAAGCATCTCAGGCCAATAAAATCCTAGTCTTATGATTTTATGAGTAAGAGCCCTACTTCCAAGGTGTTGGCCACATATACATTCATAAACTTCCTTTAGGGTAGCTTCAGCCTCATGGGGTCTCAGACACTTCAAGTAGGGTATCACGTATGATTTTTTATAAAGTTTTCCCTCTATGAGGGCATACTTCAAGGATCTCACTGATAGCTTGTGTGCCTCCATGGGGTGGGTTGGTGTCTTTCCCGTTTCCAAGTAGAGCTTGATGAGATCCATCTAACATGCTTTGAGCCCAATCGGGGCTACTAGTTTAGCGTTAATGCTTGGAGTCTTCAAGACTTAGAAATAAACACTGCCAGAACAACTCCCACTCTTTGATGATGCAAACTTAGATAAGGCATCAGCCTTCACATTTTCCTCTCTCAGAATATACTCAATGTGGCATTTTTCAAATTACGTAGCTTGAGCTTTAATAATTCTCAAATATTTTGCCATAGTCTCTTCTCGGGCCTTAAACTCCCCATTTACTTGAGAGATTACTAGCCTTAAATCACCACATATCTTTAACATGTTCACCCTCAGGGTTCTGGCTAGGCCAAGCTCAGCTATCAAAGCTTCATATTCCACTTCATTGTTTGCATTCGGGAAATACAACTTGATTGCATACTCCACAATAAACCCATCAGGGCTTTGCAAAACTAAACCAGCTCCACTAGTGCTCAATTTTTGAAGCTCCGTCAAAAAAGAGTAGCCATTATTTTATGAGTTCCTCATCTTTTTCCTTTTTTTTTCTGGTTTCTTTATCATCTTCCTGCCCCTGACTTCTTGGTTGGGAATGGTACAGTCAACCACGAAGTCAGCAAGAGTATGAGCCTTGATGGTCGTTCTTGGCTTGTATTTGATTTCAAACTCTCCAAGCTCAATTGTCCATTTGATTAGCCTCTCATTGGCCTTGGGGTTGTGCAATATATTTCTCAGGGGCTTGTCTGTCAAGACTTCAATAACATGCTCTTAGAAGTACGGGCGTAGCTTTCTTGAAGCCATTATCAACGTTAAGGCAAACTTCTGAACTTTTGAGTAGTTCAACTCTACTCAATGCAATATCTTGCTAACATAGTAAATGGGTTTATGAACCTTTGCATCTTCTCTCATAAGAACGGCACTCAAGGATGAACTAGAGAGAGCAAGGTACAGGTATAGCACTTCTCCAGGTTTCGGTTTGGCAAGCAAGGGTGGTTCAGCCATATATTTTTTCAGCTCTTCAAAAGCTGCTTAACTCTCGTCACTCCATTTAAAGATTTTGACCTTCTTGAGGGCCTTGAAGAATGGTAGGCATTTTTCTCCTAACTTGGATATGAAGCGCCCCAGGGCTGCTACCCTTCCTGTGAGCTTTTGGACATCTTTTACTATCTTGGGGGACTCCATGTCCAAGATTGCTTGAATCTTATCGGGATTGGCCTCATCTTTTAAAGACCATCAAGCCTAGAAATTTTCCAGAACCTACACCAAAGGCACATTTGGTTGGGTTCAACATCATCTTGTGGGTTCTTAGAATGTAAAATGCCTCCTTTAGGTGCTCAAGATGATCGTCCTTATCTAGGCTTTTGACTAACATGTCATCAACGTAGACCTCCATGGTCTTACCAATGAGGTGCTTGAAGATTTTATTTACAAGCCTTTGATACTTTGCTCCTGCATTCTTAAGTCCAAAAGCCATAACCAGATAACAAAAAACACCAAAGTCAGTGATGAATGATACATTAGGGATGTCAACGGGATGCATTTTGATCTGGTTATAGCCACTGAAGCCATCTATGAAGCTAAGCATCTCGTGCCCAGCTATGGCATCTATCAACGTGTCTATCATTGGCAAGGGGAAAAAGTCCTTAGGACAGGCATCATTCAAATCTGTGAAGTCTTTTATACTTCATGCTTAATTGCCTCTTGTCTTTCAGGAGCAAAGCTTCTTTTCTTCTACTTGACTGCTATCCTTCCAGGATTCACATTCAATTGATTCGTTATAAGCTCGGGGTCTATCCCTGTCATGTAGGCTGCTGTCCAAACAAAAACATCCTTGTTATCTTGCAAGAATTGAACCAGCTGTTCTTTCAGGTCCTTTGGGAGTGAAGTCCCCACATATGTCACATTTTCATGATTTAGAGGATCCAGAGGAGCAGGCTCCAAGTCCTCTGCGGGCTTACCCCTCCTTTCTTCTTCATCCCTGACATCCATGTCTTCAATAGGGAGGACCTTCCCCCAGTGCCACTAGGCTTTAAGGCGGCCATATAACAACTCATGGCTATTTTTTAATCTCCTTTCTCTTCTCCTACTCCATTCCTAGTCGGGAATTTGACCTTCAGATGGTATGTAGAGGCTATTGCCTTGAATGCATAGAGTCCAGTCCTCCCAAGGATCGCATTGTATAATTCCCTCTATCCGAGATTTCACTCCATTGAAACCATAGATAGGCATGTTGGAGGGGGCCAGTTGTGAATTGTTATACCTCATTTTTTCAAAGGCTTCATAAAATAGGATGTCTACAGATGATCCACCGTCTACTAAGACCCTATGACAGGGGTGACTAACAAGGGATCATTGTGGGGGAACCTTACCCCTTCTAAATCAGAATCATCAAACGACAAAGAAACCTCAGTCCTTGCTCTCTTAGGAGGTTCTCCCACGATGCTCATTACCTCTCAGGCATATGCCTTCCTGGAGTTTTGGGAGTTCCCTGTTGCGGTTGGTCCTCTTGAGATTACGTTGATCACAGGTCCTCGGGACTGATTATTTCTATATTTGGGGTCGGAGTCCCTTCGTTTGTCGTTGTGACTCCTGTCATGTCTAGCACCCTCCTTGGTGTACTTTTCCAATTTTTCTCTTCTAATCAGAAACTCTATCTCATCTTTCAACTGATGGCAGTCATCAGTGTCGTGTCCCACATCCCTATAGAACCGGTGGTACGCGTTCTTATTTCTTTTTTCAGGACTAGTCATTAGTGGCTTTGGCCATCAAATGTCTTAGCCCTTCTCAATGTCCATCAGTATTTGGCTATGGGCAGTATTTAGTCTTGCATACTCGGTGAACCTGGATCCTCATTTCTTCTTGGAGTCATTAACATCATCGTTCTTTGCATACTTGGTATCGATAGTATACTCAGTATCGCTGGGTCGGTTCTTAGAATAGGTGTTCGAGTCTTGAAATCCTTGGGATTTCTTCATACTTTCTTCGGCCTTGATATACTTTCCAGCTCCCTCTTGGAGCTCGTTCATACCCTCGGGGGCCCTCTTGGCTAGCGATCTCTTAAAATTTTCATTTGAAGTCCCTTGCTGTAGGGCTATCATGGCTACCTTCTGGTCTAGATCAGGACCTTCAAGGCTTCCTTTGTGAACCTGTTCATATAATCCCTCAAGGACTCATTCTTCCCCTGATGCATGTTCACTAGCGAAGCCGAGCTCTTCTCATGAGTCTTGTTGCTGATAAATTGACCAATGAAGGCTCTGCTCAAATCCTTGAATGACCCAACAGAGTTTGGTGGTAGACGACTGAACCACTGGTGAGTCATACCACTCAGGGTTTGGGGGAACGCCCTACACTTGACGGCATCGTTGACAGGCTGCAGCAACAGTGCATTAGAGAATGTGAGAACATGATTTAAGGGAACTCCCGTTCCATCATAGGCCCTAATTGTAGGCATCTTAAACTTCCTTGATATCTTCTCATTCAAAATATTCTCAGTAAAAGGGGAGTAGGATCATAAGGATCTCCAAGTGGTAATAGGTCTTAGGGGTCATCCCTAACATGACTTGTCCTTATTTGCCTCCTAGTTGGGGGCTCATCCAAATCTATCACAGGTGCTTTCTTATCGACCCCCCAGTTCCTTCAATTTGGCGGCATTGTCGCCTTGCTAACGCCCTCCTCAGGTCCTTTCTCAATCACTAGGCCTCAGCTTCATGAGCGCGTATTCAGTCTTGAAGGCTTAATGAGTCATTATCTTGAGGCCCTTGAGGCTGGGTATTCCTCCCTCCAAGGGGATCCTTACCGGGTCACCTCCGTCGTGGGTTTATATCCTCGTCAGATAACTCCTCATCATCAGGAGAGTAAGGTCCAGAGAAGTCACGACTTTTTCGTTGTGAGGTATAGTGGTGCAACAAACCTTGATCATAAGAGGGATCACAGTTTCTTGGGAGCCCATATGGCAGATGAGATCTGCAAAGTTGGAGGAGCAATAAAAGTTGTATGAAGGGGCAGAATTACCTGGAGTGGAGGAACCGAAGCATGGATGGATACATCAGGGTTGGAAGGATGAACAACGACGCTTAGGGGTCCGGTACACCAGATACTTGCTTCAGGGTCCTCAACGGAGGCGGTGGGAACAATAGCTCCTCGTTCCTGCGCCACAACGGGGGGATTATTGGTGTCAACAGTGGTGTCATGGATCTCTCGTTCGAGGGTGCTCGCAGTTCTTTGTGTTCTTGCCATGGTTGTTATTTAATTCCCACAGACGGCGCCAAATGTTACAGATTTAAAATGAGGTGTATTTAATACGTAATTAATATCAGGGTTTGAAAGAGTTTCGAGCTTATATGGCTGCACTAACGTTTCGTTACTACCCCGAGTCCTCGTTAAATTGCCTACGTATCTCAGTGGTTGTGAGAATCAAGCCAAATCACATAGTTCTAATGTTGAGGGATTATGCCCTTTATATAGGCGCACGAAGGCCTTGGAATCAGAGTATAATTAGGAGACTTGGTGGCCAAGTCTCCTAGCTTCAAGGTTGTCTAAACCTTTTAGGAATGAGGGTCCTCGTTGGACTTTCCCCTCGTTAGGGTTTCTAGATCCTTATAGGATTAGGACCTTCAACAGCTTCTTGGGTCTTTATTGAGCCTTTATTAATTAATTTCATAATTAATTAATAAAGGCTTAATGAGCCTATGGATTCAACAGAACTTGTGGGCTAGACTTACAAATTCAGTTGATCCTAGGATTTATTTTCCTAGTTCGTTTCAGAGGCCCAAGTCTTTGGAACATACCAGGTCTAATAAATGAAATAATAAATGCTATATTTATTATTTCTTCAGGGTTATTTTTACCCACATCAATTATTATATTAGATATAATATTTATTAAGTGGATATGTATTTTAAATTAGATTTAACTCAATTTATAAGTATTTCTGAATTAAAGTTTTAAAATTTCTTTTTAATGATTTTAGGATTTTAATTTAAGAAATATTTACTAGTTTGAATTAATGAGAATTTAATTAAGTGTTAAGTGTATTTTAAATTAATTAAAATCACTTATCTGATAATTTTATTTCAGTCAGATAATGTGTTTTGATAAATATTTAGTCCGTAGGTTCTAATAGTCTTTATCAATCGGGATTTATTTCAGTTTTTGGGTAAGTGACACAACAATCGGAAGCATTTTAATTTAAATTAAAATATTCCCAAATTTTATCTCATTCACTTTTTTCCGATTGTTAATTTGTTCAGAAATTTTATTGTTCTATATTTTGTCGGATTGTTATATTGTGTACATGAAGTTAGTTTATTTAATTTTATTCTTTTTCAACTCCGATTGTTATTGGTCTACTTAGTGGAGCAACAATCAGAGGTCCTTAGTTTAATAACAATCAGATAAGTATTTAACTTGCTTTAAAGGGTTAACAATTGGAAGTATATTTTTATTTTTATTTGTTCCGATTGTTAACGCACTAACCCTAAAACACTCCAATTGTTATGCAACTGATATAGATATAGATATATATACTTTACTTGTCTTTTGCCAATTGTTATACATCTTTTCACAGACACATACAAATCTAACAATCGGTGCAATATTTCAAATTTCGAATCATTGATCACAAATATCTTACAATCTACATATCTTTTTAAAAATCTAAAACCGTCAAGTTGTAGTTCTGATTTAATACGGATTAAAAACGAGATGTATTTAATACACAATTAATACTAGAGTGTGAGAGAGCTTCGAGTTTTAATGGTTGTACTAACGTTTCGTGACTACCTCGGCTCCTCGTTAACTGCCTATGTATCTCAGTGGATGTGAGAATCAAGCCAAAAAATGTAGTTATAATGTTGAGGGATTAGGCCCTTTATATAGGCGTACGAGGGCCTTGGAATTATATTAGAATTAGGAGACTTGATGGTCAAGTCTCCTAGTGACTAGGTTGTCTAAACCTCTTAGGAATGATGGTCCTCAATGGATTTTTCCCTCGTTAAGGTTTCTAGATCCTTCTAGGATTAGGGCTTTCAACAGGCTTCTTGGGCCTTTACTGAGCCTTTATTAATTAATTACGAAATTAATTAATAACAAAGACTTAATGGGTCTACGACTTCAACAGAGCTTGTGGACTGGACTTACAAATCCAGTTGATCCTTGGATTACAAATCCAGTTGATCCTAGAATTTATTTTCCTAGTTTGATTCAAGGGCCCAAGCCTTTGGACCATACCAGGTCTAATATATGAAATAATAAATGCTATATTTATTATTTCTTAAGGGGTATTTTCACTCATATCATTTGCCCCCCAACTTTTGGAAAAACTTCGTGGGTTTTCGTAAAAGATTCTCAAAGGGTTTTAAGTGCCTTACCGGGCTTTTGACTTATTTCGGTCAGTCTTATTTCATTTTTTGGGCTCAAACCTTTTATTATTAATTCTTTTAAAGAATTAATATTACATAAATTGGTCCTCCAAGAACTTTATTCGTAATAATTTTTAAAAAATAGGAAATTTTCAAAACCCTGTCTAATTCGACCTGGAATGATATCGAATTAGGGCTCATTTCCTGTTCCAGGTCAAGTCTGGAATCAAGGTCGAAGGGCTCCAATGTTTTGATTTCCATCGACCTGGATTGAGGTCGAAACTTACCTTAAATACTAACCCAGGTCGATTCTGGGAATCGAGGTCGAACTCGACTTCGATTCCTGAAGCAGGCCCAAGCTTAAATAATTGAACTCCGGGCCGACAAAAATGTAATCATCAACAAGTACATGGCCTCGGAGGAATATTAAGATTTGATCTTACAGCACGACGACCTCCTCTTTCTGACCAACTACACAATCGGGTGGAATGAGGCATTGAAGACGGTGCTGGAGAAGCATCCGGGTCTGTTCGACCCTAAGGTGGACTTCCAAAGTCCTCAATCAGCCGAATCTTTAAAACGGTTGATTGCGACTCAAGAGGAGGAAGCCGAGGGGGACAGTAGTCCTGACATAAGATAGAAAAGGGCTCGTGAGCCTAGCCTTACTCCATCTCCTCAGCAGGCCGTTCCCGAGATGAATCCTCAAAAACAAACGGAGGAAAGCTCCACCGAAAAGGAAGAATCAAGTGAAGACGGAGAGGATTCGTCTTCATTTAGTAGGGAGGAATCTTCAGAAGAGGAGGAAGCGTCTAAGTCGTTAGGTTGTTTATTTCTTGTATTTATGTTGGCCCCGGTGGCTTTGTAAAACATTTGGCCCTCGGGCTTTTATTTATACAATCGTATTTTTCACATTTCTGTCTTTTTACTTTTTCCTTTGTTTTGATTGTTTTTCATGTTTAACTTGAACATAAACAACAAATACTTGTGAAGCTTGTAAAAGACTTAGTGAAAATGACCAATGTTATATAAGGATAAAACAGAAAACATTTCTTGAAACTTATCAAGTTTTCATATGTAAGGTATTAAAAAAATGTCATGCCTTCGAGGCTAATAAACCGATACTTAAACGTTTTTGAAAATCAAAATCGAAAACTTAAACATAATAAACTCTTAAGTTGCTCGCATTCCAGTTTCTTGGGATTTCGATCCCTTCAAGGGTTTGGAGTTTGTACGGGCCCGGCACTGTGACTTCTTTCACTTGGTATGGTCCTTCCCAGTTCGGAGCTAATTTGCCATTTAGACCTGCTCCAGATGCTTCGATCTTTCGCAGGTCTAAGTCTCCTTTGTGGAAGAACCTTTCCTTCACTCTAAGGTTGTAGTAGAATGAAGCTTTCTTCTGGTTTGCCACTATTCTGGCATTAGCTTTGTCAAGTAGTTCATCTATCAAGTCTAAATCCAACTTCATGCCTTCTTCATTGGCGTCAATCTGGAACTCTTGCACTCTCGATGACATTTGAGTAATTTCGACGGGCACCACTGCCTCAGCCCCATAGGCTAGTTGGAATGGTGTTGCGCCTGTTGAAGCTCCACATATAGTTCTGTATGCCTACAAGATTGGAAGTAATTCGTCAACCCAAGTCCCTTGGGAGAGTTCAAAACTTTTCTTAAGTCCATTCAGGATAATTCTGTTGGCCACTTCAGCTTGTCCATTTGACTGTGGATGAGCTACTGAGGTAAAGCGTAGTTCACTGTTGTAGTTCCCACAATACTCTATGAAGTCCTTATTGTTAAACTGAGTTATATTGTTTGTCACCAAGATTTGGGGTAATCCATGCTTGCATATAACATTCTCCCAGAAGAATTGAGTCACATTCTTGGTATCAATCTTGGCCAGGGGTTTCGCTTCTATCCACTTAGTGAAGTAGTCGATGACGAGGATGAGAAACTTCATTTGTGCGCTTGCCATAATAAAGGGGCCTAAGATATCCATTCCCCACATGGGAAAGAGGAGTGGAGGGTTAATGGATGTCAACATCTCAGGGGACTGTCTAACGATGGGCACAAACTTTTAGCACCGATCACATTTCTTAACATAAGCTTTAGCATCTCAGGCCAAAAGAATCCCAGTCTTATGACTTTATGAGCAAGAGCCATGCTTCCAAGGTTTTGACCACATATACCTTCATGAACTTCCCTTAGGGCAGCTCCAGCCTCTTGGGGTCTCAGACACTTCAAGTAGGGTATCACGAACGATTTCTTATAAAGTATTCCCTCTATGAGGGCATACTTCAAGGCTCTCACTGATAGCTTGCATGCCTCCATAGGGTCAGTTGGTGTCTTTCCCATCTCTAAATAGAGCTTGATGGGATCCATCCAACATGCTCCAAACCCAATCAGGGCTATTAGTTTAGCGTTAATGCTTGGGGTCTTCAAGACTTGGAAATAAACGCTGCCAGAACAACTATCACTCTCTGATGATGCAAACTTAGATAAGGCATCGGCCTTCACATTCTCCTCTTTCGGAATATACTCAAAGTGACATTCTTCAAATTGCTTAGCTTGAGCCGTAACAATTCTCAAATACTTTGTGATGGTCTCTTCTCGGGCCTCAAACTCCCCATTTACTTGAGAGATTACTAACCTTTAATCGCCACATATTTTCAACTTGTTCACCCTCAGGGTTCTGGCAAGGCCAAGTCCAACTATCAAAGCTTCATATTCTGCTTCGTTGTTTGTAGTTGGAAAATCCAACTTGATTGCATAATCGATAACAAACCCATCAGGGCTTTGCAAAACCAAGCCAGCTCTGCTAGTGATTGTTTTTGAAGCTCTGTCAAAAAAGAGTAGCCAGTATTCTTTGAGTTCCTCCTCTTTTTCCTTACTCTTTCCAGTTTCTTTATCCTCTTCCTGCCCCCCGACTTCTTGGTTGGGAATGGTACATTCAACCACGAAGTCCGCTAGAGATTAAGCTTTGATCGCCGTCCTTGGCTTGTACTTTATTTCGAACTTTCCAAGCTCAATAGCCCATTTGAGTAGCCTCTCACTTGCCTTGGGGCTGTGCAGTATGTTTCTCAAGGGTTGGTCTGTCAAGACTTCAATAACATGCACCTGGAAGTACGGGTGTAGCTTCCTTGAAGCCATTATCAATGCTAAGGCAAACTTCTCAACCTTTGAGTAGTTCAACTCTACTCAATGCAGAATCTTGTTGACATAGTAACTGTGTTTCTGAACCTTTGTTTATTCTTTTACAAGAACGTCGCTCAAGGCTGAACTAGAGACAACAAGGTATAGGTATAACACTTCTTCTGGTTTCGGATTGTCAAGCAAGGGTGGCTCAGCCATATATTTATCCAGCTCTTCAAAAGATGCTCTACTCTCGTCATTCCATTCAAACTTTTTAACCTTCTTCAGGGCCTTGAAGAATGGTAGGCATTTTTCTCCTAACTTGGATATGAAGCACCCCAGGGATGCTAACCTTCCTATGAGCTTTTAGACATCCTTTACTGTCGTGGGGGGCTTCATGTCCAAGATTGCTTGAATCTTATCGGGATTGACCTCAATGCCTCTGTTGGAGACCATCAGGCCTAAAAATTTCTATACCAAAGGCACATTTGGCCGGGTTCAACATCATCTTATGGGTTCTCAGAACTTCAAATGCCTCTTTCAGGTGCTCAAGGTGATCGGCCATATCCAGGCTTTTGACTAACATGTCATCAACGTAGACCTCCATGGTCTTACTAATGAGGTATTTGAAGATTTTATTTACAAGCCTTTGATACATGGCTTCTGCATTCTTAAGTCCAAAAGCCCTAACCAGATAACAAAAAACACCAAAGTCAGTGATGAATGATACCTTTGGGATGTCATCAGGATGCATTTTGATCTGGTTGTAGCCAATGAAGCCATCCATGAAGCTAAGCATCTCGTGCCCAGCTGTGGCATCTTTCAACATGTCTATCCTTGACAAGGGGAAACAGTCCTTATGACATGCATCATTCAAATCTGTGAAGTCCACGCATATTCTCCACTTTCTAGTGCTCTTCCTGACCATCACAGGGTTAGCTAGCCATTCAGAAAATTGAATTTCTTCAATAAATCCGGCTTCCAACAATTTCTCTACTTCCTACTTAATTGCCTCCTGTCTTTCAGGAGCAGAGCTTCTTTTCTTCTACTTGACTATTGTCCTTGCAGGATTCACATTAAATTTATGCGTTATAAGCTCGGGGTCTATCCCTGACATGTCGGCTGCTGTCCAAGCAAAAATATCTTTGTTATCTTGTAAAAATTGAACCAGCTATTCTTTCAGGTCCTTTGGGAGTGAATTCCCTATATATGTCACCTTCTCATGATTTAGAGGATCTAGAGGAGCAGGCTCCAAGTCTTCTGCGGGCTTACCCTCCTTTCTTCTAGATCCCTGACATCCATGTCTTCAATAGGGAGGATCTGCCCCTCAGTGCCACTAGGCTTTAAGGCGGTCACATAACAACTCTTGGCCATTTTTTGATCTCCTTTCTCTTCTCCTACTCCATTCCTAATCGAGAATTTGAGCTTCAGATGGTATGTAGAGGTTATTTCCTTGAAAGCATGCATCCCAGTCCTCCCAAGGATTGCATTGTAGGTGGTGCTTACCTTGATAACTAAGAAATTCAGCATTTGAGTGGACTGTCGGGGTTCTTCGCCCATAGTCATGGGCAATTGTATAATTCTCTCTATCCGAGATTCCACTCCATTGAAACCATAGATATGCATGTTGGAGGGGGTCAGTTGTGAATCGTTATACCCCATTTTTACAAAGGTTTCATAAAATAGGATGTCTACAGACGATCCACCGTCTACTAAGACTCTTTTCACCAGAGAGTTCCTTATGATAGGGGAGATTACAAAGGGATCATCGTGGGGGAACATTACCCCTTCTAAATCAGAATCATCAAACGACAAAGAGACCTCAGTCCTTGCTCTCTTAGGAGGTTCTTCTATGATGCTAGTTACCTCTCGGGCATATGCCTTCCTGGAGTTTCAGGAGTTGCCTGCTGCGGTTGATTCTCCTGAGATTACGTTGATCACAGGCCCTCGGGGCTGATTGTTTCTATCTTTGGGGTCGGTGTCCCTTCGTTTGTCATTGTGACTCCTGTCATGTCTAGCACCCTCCTTGGTGTACTTTTTCAATTTTCCTCTTCTAATCAAAAACTATATCTCATCTTTCAACTGACGGCAGTCATCAGTTTCGTGTCCCACATCCCTACGGAACCGGTAGTACGCGTTCTTATTTCTTTTTTCAGGATCAGTCCTTAGTGGCTTCGACTATCGAAGGTGTTTGCCATTCTCAATGTCCATCAGTATTTGGCTATGGGCAGTGTTTAGCCTTGCATAGTCGGTGAACCTAGATCCTCCTTTTTTCTTGGAGTCATTAACATCATCGTTCTTTGCATTCTTGGTATCGATAGTATACTCAGTATCGCTGGGTCATTTCTTAGAATAGGTATTCAAGGCTTAAAACCCTTGAACTTTCCTCATACTTTCTTCGGCCTTGATATACTTTCCAGCTCTCTCCTAGATCTCGTTCATACTCTCGGGGGGCCTCTTGGCTAGCGATCTCCTGAAATTTTCATCTAAAGTCCCTTGCTATAGGGCTATCATGGCTACCTTCTGGTCTAGATCAGGGACCTTCAAGGCTTCCTTTGTGAACCTGTTCATATAATCCCTCAAGGATTTATTCTTCCCCTGATGTATGTTTATTAGTGAAGCCGAGCTCTCCTCATGAGTCGTGCTGCTGATAAATTGACCAATGAAGGCTCTGTCAAATCCTTAAATGACCCAACAGAGTTTGGTGGTAGATGATTGAACCACCTCTGAGCCATGCCACTCAGGGTTTGGGGGAACGCCCTACACTTGATGGCATCGTTGACGGGCTGTAGCAACAGTGCATTAGAGAACGTGAGAACGTGATTTGAGGGATCTCTCGTTCCATCATAGGCCCTAATTGTAGGCATCTTAAATTTTCTTGATATCTTCTCATTCATAATATTCTCAGTAAAAAGGGGTGTAGGATCATCAGGATCTTCAAGTGGAAATAAGTCTTGGGGGTCAGCCCTAACATGAATTGACCTTGTTAGCCTCCTAGTTGGGGGTTCATCCAAATCTATCAGAGGTGCGTTTCTTATCAACCCCCCAATTCCTTCAATTCGGGGGCGTTATCGCCTTGCTAACGCCCTCTCCAGGTCCTTCCTCAGTCATTGAGCCTCAGCTTCGTGAACGCGTATTCGGTCTTGAAGGCTTAAGGAGTCATTATCTTGAGGCCCTCGAGGTTGGGTACTCCTCCCTCCAAGGGGCTCCTTACCGGGTCACCTCCATCATGGGTTTATATCCTCGTCAGACGACTACTCATCATCAGTAGTGTAAGGTCCAGAGAAATCCCGACCTCTTCGTTCTAAGGTATAGTGGGGCAACAACCCTTGCTCATAAGCTGGCAGACGAGATCTGCAAAGTAGGAGGAGCAATAAAAGTTGTAGGAAGGGGTGAAATTACCTGGAGTGGAGGAACCGAAGCATTGATGGATACATCAGGGTTGGAAGGATGAACAGTGACGCTTAGGGGTCCAGTATGCCAGATACTTACTACAGGGTCCTCAACGAAGGTGGTGGGAGCAGTAGCTCCTTACTCCTGCGCCACAGCGGGGGAATCGTTGGTGTCAACAGTGGTATCAGGGATCTCTCCTTCGAGGGTGCTCGCGGTTTTTCATGTTCTTGCCATGGTTGTTATTCGATTCCCACAGACTGTGCCAAAATGTTACGGATTAAAAATGAGATGTATTTAATACATAATTAATACTAGGGTGTGAGAGAGATTCGAGCTTTAATGGCTGCACTAACGTTTCATGACTACCTCATTAACTGCTTATGTATCTCAGTGGGTGTGAGAATCAAGTCAAAAAATGTAGTTCTAATGTTGAGGGGTTAAGCCCTTTATATAGGCGCACGAGGGCCTTGGAATTAGATTAGAAGTAGGAGACTTGATGGCCAAGTCTCCTAGTGACTAGGTTGTCTTAACCTCTTAGGAATGAGGGTCCTCGTTGGACTCTTTCCTTGTTAGGGTTTCTAGATCCTTCTAGGATTAGGGCCTTCAACAGGCTTTTTAGGCCTTTACTGAGCCTTTATTAATTAATTACGAAATTAATTAATAACAAAAGCTTAATGGGTCAACGGCTTCAATAGAGCTTGTGGGCTGGATTTACAAATCCAGATGATCCTAAAATTTATTTTCCTAGTTCGATTCAAGGGCCCAAGCCTTTGGAGCATACCAGGTCTAATAAATGAAATAATAAATGCTATATTTATTATTTCTTCAGGGCTATTTTTACCTATATCAACACTGAAAGAAGTTCATTAATATGTTCAAGCATCGGTGAAAAATAAAATGTAGTATTTCAGAATAGTTTCGAAGATACAGAAGATTTGAAGTAGCTACTACACAAAGATTCTACAAGAAGAAAATATTAGAGGAAAAAGAGAGAAATAGAAAATGACAGAAGACCACAACTTTTACTATTAAAAGGTGGTGAATATTTATTTTAGTTGGACACAAATGAACCAGACAGTACATTGTGTGTCAACTAAATTAATAAATATTTATCATCTAGCAAAGACGGAAGGATTTTGGTGCTAACAAGAATGGTTGTACAGTCAAGAAAGTATTTTCATTCTACTATCAAAAGTAATTTAATTATTTAATTTATTTAATTAAATCAATTGAAGTTGAATTAATTTAATTTATAAATTATTTATTTAAATAAAGTAGAATTAATTTACCAAAAAAGAAATGACTTTTAATTAGTCTTCTAAAACTATTTAAAAGTCATACCGAATTTGATTTGAAAAAAGTCATATCGAATTATTTTTAGAAATTTCTTAAAAAATCATATTGAGCTAACATACAGAAGGTCATACCGAATTCATTCTCAAAGGTCATACTGAATAGACTCGAAAAGTCATATTGTGGTGTTGAAGAAAGTCATACAAGAGTAAAAAAAGTCATACTGAACAGAAAAAGTCATGCCCATAATTGTTTCAAAGGTCTGAAGGCATAATAAAGTGTCTAAAGAATGTCCTGATAAAAAGTCATATAACATTTACTACCTCTATAAATACGAGGTCTTGGCTTCATATTTTATGTTGTTGAAATCATTCAAATTCAGTAATTTGTCTGCTTGTAATATTAACAGACTTTCTATGCTATTTTGAATTATAATTGTTATATTAGAACATTTCATATTAAAATCGTTCTAGATATTTAAACACTTATTAGAGACTTAATCATATTGATTTTGTAATATTTTTCAAGTTAAAAATTATATTTTCTATATTAATAGTATTTCATTAAAATTAATATTTTAAGATAAATTAAAATATTATTTTAAATCCAAAATTTCATAAGAAAATATATATTGTATTCAACCTCTCTTCTACATTATATCATAGACCAACAATTGGTATCAGAGGCAGGTTGATATTTTAAATATCATATCCAAAATAAATATTCCGTAACTCATATAGAACTTAGAAATTATTTTTAATTTGAAATAATTTTTCATTCGAAACAATTTTTTTCCAAAAATTATTTTTGATCAGAAATTATTTTAAGTCAAATTTTTTTTCGAATTGCTTAATTTTTAATCTTATTTAAAAATGAGTATACAAAGAGTGAGTAACATTAAAATTTCACAGTTTGACCAAGTTAATTATAACTTATGGAAGAGGACAAAGTGGTTATTTCTTCGGGCTACCAATACCAAGTATTCAATTATTTTGTAAATAGAAATTCAATTAAAAATAATTCGATAACTCAAACTTTAAGTTTTAATTCAAATAATTTTACCAAATATCATACAAAATTAAATTCTCAGTGTGATTATGCATGACAACAATCAAAATAAATTATATTTACGCAAAAATCTTACAAATTATGAATCAAAATCATTTATATTTATTGATAAAACTTGCACTTATTGTAATTATATTTTTTAAAATTTTATCAATATTATTAAAAAAGAATAATTTTCATTTAATTTATAAGAATAAATGGCGTATTATTTAAAATAAGATAAAATAGCACTTTACACCCTTTTTAAATATTCACTTTTTCGATTTAATCCTAAACTATTATATGTTACAATGTACATCCCATAACTAATAATTTTAATTCAATTCGCACCCATCTGATTAACTCCAGTTAATTTTTAACAGTCCACGTTACTTTGACCGAGTTAAATAAAATATAATGGCAATATTACTTTAAAAAAAACACTCTTTTGTCCAGATAAATCAAAACCCGCCCTTTTTACTATTTCATTTCCCCACTTCTAACTATATCAAACCCTAAATTCACCTCGACCCAATATACACCTCTTCACCATTATACTCTTTACTTACTAAAACCCTAAATCAATATAATGTGAGGGCGATTATGACTAATTGATGGCGATTCTAGCAAAATCACTTGGGCTGAAGTGCCTAAAGTATACTGGGATGGTGTTTTGCAAAAGGCGAAGAAATTCCGGTCATTGAAGAACCAAATATGTTTGTTGGGAATGAGATACCAGACTATGAGAAGCTAAAACTTCAAAGGCAAATGAAGCTGAGGAAAAAATGAAGACAGAGGCAGTTGAAGACATGGAAAATAGTGAAGAAATGAAGACAGAGTATGTTGAAACTGATTTTAAAGAGAATTTGTCTGATAGTAGTTCTGAGTCCAGTTATCATAGTGATGATGAAAGAATGGCCATGTCTTCAAGTGATGAAATGGAATTTCAATTTCCAGAGTTCGATGAAATGACAGACATGGATGATCCACATTTTGAACTTGGAATGTTATTCACCAGTGGGCAGACATTCAGAGCTGCAGTGAGAAAGCATGCTATAGTCCACCAGAGACCTATAAGATTGAAGAAAAACTTGGCTAACACGATTAAATGGATTTGCCAAGATGGTTGTTCCTAGAAATGTTATGGGATAAAGAAGCAAAGATCAGAGTCTATTCAGATCAAAACTATGTATAACACTCACACTTGCAATCCAACCTGGGAACAGAAGTGTGTTAATTCTACATGGATTGCCAATGAATATAAAGATGAAATAAGAATGAACCCTACCTGGCCAACACAGGCATTTCATTCTAGAGTTGTGAATGATTTGAAGTGTAAAATATCATTATCCATGATCTATATAGCACTAAAGAAAGCAAAAGAAAATATCCTTGAAAAGCATGAAATGGAGTTTGCCAAGCTTTTTGCATATGCAAATGAAATTAAGAAGCAAATGCCTACCTCAACAGTGAAGATAATGTCTGAGCTAGCTGAATCAGGAATGGTTGTAATGAGGTTCAAGAGGTTTTATGTGTGCCTTGGGCCACTAAAAGAAGGGTTTCTTGATGGTTGTAGGCCATTGATTGGTTTAGATGGTTGCCATCTCAAGGGCCCCCTAGGTGGTATATTATTGACAGCAGTTGCAACTGATCCCAATGATGGGATGTATCCACTAGCTTGGGCACAAGTAGAGGCTGAAAACAATGATTCCTAGGAATGGTTTATCAGACTGCTGAAGGAAGATCTAAGAATGGAAAACACAGGGTCATACACATTCATCTCAGATAAACAGAAAGGGTTGGTGAATGCACTTGAATCCCAAGTTCCTGAAGCTGAGCACCAGTTTTGTGTAATGCACTTGTATAAGAATTTATGGAGCATGCATAAGGGCATTGGAGTTAGAAGATTATTATGGAGTGCTGCTAAGTCCACTACAGATTACCATTATATCATGAATATGGAAGCATTAAAAAAGGTATTACTTATTTCAATGTATAGTAATTCTAAGCTTATCATAATTTCAATGTATAGTAATTCTTGTACATGTAATTCAGCTTGCACCAAGGGCATATGACTGGTTAGCAGGTAATCCAAAATCCCAATAGAGCAGGTCTGCATTCAGAGTAACATGCTATAAAAAAGTTCAGGGAAATGGGCATAGTGACAATGATGAAGTCTATTCAGAACAAATGCATGGAGAGGATTTGTAAGAGGTTAACAAGAATGGAGCAAAAAGATACTATATATTGCAACAAGCCTCTGAAAAAACTACACAAGTAAATATTTTCTTCATTACCTATTGGAGATGTGCTGTTGTTTTCTTCTTTATAAACTGCTATAGTCATGTTTCTTATGTGATTACCAGGGCAATGGAAATGGCTGGTAAGGCTAGGCCTTCTTGGAATGGAGGAAATAAATATCTTGTCACTATGACTGAGGGAGGGCATCAACTAGTATGTGATCTTCAAAACCATACATGTGCTTATAGGAAATGGCAATTGACAGGTATCCCCTGTTTTCATGCATGTGCTTGCATATTTTTTCAAAAGTAAAGTCCCCTTGATTATATGCATCAGTGTCACAAAAAGGAGTGGTACTTGAGAATTTATAGTCATACTCTTGAACCTTTAAATGGAGAGGAATTCTGGGAGGAGACTTTTGAAACCCCAATATTACAACCAGAACCTAGAATTGCTCCTGGTAGGCCTAAGAAAAAAGAGATAAAACTAATGATATTGTCCAAACAAGGGTCAATGACCCTACAATGATGAAGAGAACTAGTACTTCTGTCAAATGTACCTGGTGTAAACAATGGGGACACAATAGCAGGACCTGCAAGACAAAGGTATGATATTTTTTCAAATTTAATTGTATGTCTACAATGCATAATCTCCTCTTTATATGTCTACCAACTGCAAGAACTTGTACATCTTATTGTGAGGTAATTAATGCAATTGTATATCTACTAGATAATTGACATGAAAAAGAAACAAGAAGAACAGGGAGGTGAAGATGGAGGGCCTAAAGAAGAACAGGAACCTAAACAAAGAGTTTGCAGTCAATGCAAACTAGTGGGATACAATAAGAGAACTTGCACTGTCAAGGTAAATCCTTATCTTCCACTCCTAATTTATTGCATATGTATTGTAGACCATATGTAATGTATTGAATTTTGACAGATATATGATACTAAACAAGATGGCAAACAACCAATTTATGGGAAAAAGAAGAATGGCCAACAACCATTGACTGCTAAAAAACCTACCTCTCAACAAGTGCTTCCAGCAAAGTTGCAGCCTAGTCCACACAAGAGAGTTTTGAGATCCAATGTTAGTGATTCAAGTCATGGAGGTATCATCAGGCCTTTCAAGGCACCATCTCAAATCAATGGACCACTAGGTGTGGAACCAGTTGAAGGCCAGAAGTTTACAAATCTTAAAAACTTGGAAGCAGCTAGGTCAAAATTGAAGAAAAGAATTGGCAGGAAGGAGTGAAACAATGCTACATTAATCTCATTTTCAGGCCTAAAAATATTTGAACTATTTTAATTTATTGTCTATTTTGTGGTTAAACTTTTGTCAAACCTACTTTTGTAATGACTGCAACTTCAGCTACTTTCTTTTGGTCATTCAGTGGAGTTAAATGAAAGTGCAGCTTGTTCTATTTTGTCTTCTATTTTTATCACTTTTACTTACCTGCCATATCCTACACTCCAACTACCAACTGTGGCCACATTTATACGTCCACATTTATACAATAAACACCACCACAATTTAAATTAAATGTTACTCCATTTTTATTGAAAACATTAAAAACCAATACAAGCATCACAATATTAAAAACCATTACAAGCAAAATCTTCATTCAGAGACTATATAAACAAACAAAATAAAAAATCATGTCAATAACAACAGAATAAGTGATTTGCTACAATGGCTTCTATTTGGTATGTTCTCCACAAAAGTGCTTTCATCAACCATGTCACTTTCTTCAATCAAGTTGCTTTCATCAATCTTCTTTTCACTTATCACACAGTCTTCACCAAACCCACAGTTTCGAATCATTTGAGTTTGTTGAACATTCTTCAATTATGCTTCTAGCCGATTAACCCTCCGTATCAGACCTGGGATGATTGCTCGAGCTCTATCACACAAAGGCGGGTCAACCCAATTAAAAAACCTGCAATTTTGAAACGGACAAGCTAAAAAATGACGACCCGCATTTCCTGATGTCCATGCTGTTTGTTGCACCACCAATGCTCCACAATAGCATTTAACTGCCATGATAATGAAGGGGAAAAGGGGGAAGAAATTAGGGCATTGAAGGTGTTATACATACATACAACTGAACTCGGTATATATATAAGAGGAATAAAAAAATAGTCGTTATATTCTATTTAACTTGATCAAAGTAACGTGGACTGTTAAAAATTAACGGGAGTTAACCAGATGGGTGCGAATTGAATTAAAATTATTAGCTACGGGATGTACATTGTGACACATAATAATTTAGGATTAAATTGAAAAAGTGAATATTTAAAATGGGTGCAAAGTGCTATTTTGTCTGAAAATAAATACTTATTTTTGAAAATAAATTTACCGTCAAACAGTGCTGCCAATCCCAATGGAATTTTATTTAGTTTACCAGTGCTGGATGGCTCTATAATCCCCCCTCCAGAAACTTGTCTTATCCCCGCTTAAAGAGCTTGGGGAAAAAAACACCCATCACCGATCTGTAAGCTCCGACACCTGTACATACCGGTTACAACTTATTTTGTATGACGCAATCTTTTCTTTTGGGAGCAAGGGCATCCAAGCATGCTCTTAGATTTTTATGAATATAGAAGCAACAAGCCCATAGTCTCCATACCACGTCAAACATGAACATAAATGAGAGGCTATATTATCTATAATCTATACACCAAAAATAATCTAATCTGTCCAACTTATTTTGACTAGTTATTTGCATCAAAAATATAAATAATTCAACCAGAAACATATTGAGCATTGCTTTAAAATGTTCCCCCCTAATTTTTTTCGATTACTCTGCCAAATTGAAGGTGACATTCTTTTTCTAAAATCCAAAACTTATGCCGGTCAGTCAGAATCATCGAACCTAATTCTATGGGGCTCACCTTTTTCCAGTCAAAATCCTGAATAAAATATTCAAAACCAATACAAGACATTACAAAAATCCAAGGTGAAAAAAATCAAGGACGGCCAAGACAGCTTAGAAAGAAAACATCACTTGGATCCTACAAAAGCTTCTCAAGCAACAAACTACATTTTTGGGAACAAAAATAAAAAAGAAGTAAACCATGTTTCAAACATTAGCATTGAGGTGTATATTAAGCTTAGCAAGCACCTCAATCTTCATCTTCTTCATCTCCATCTCCACCACTAGCTTTCTTTGAAGCAGCTTTCTGGTTCCTTCGCTTCACTCTACCAGGACGGCCACCGCCAAAGGGACTTGTTAGTGAGAAGTCAATATGCTTCTGGGAATCAACCCTCACCATGAACGAGGCAACATTGACCACTTGCCTTCCAACCCTATAGTATCGGCATATTACAAGTGTTATAAGTTGACTAACAAAAAGTGAGCTGCCAATAACATGTAGCTGAGATAATAATAACAGTAGATAAATGACCCTAAATAAGATATTCAGGTAAGGCCAACATCTACGAGTGAGAAAGTAGGAGACCAGCAGAGTTACACATCTCGAGACTACTGATTATTTGTCAGCCAAAATTGGTACGTTTGTTTTACATCTCGAGACTAGTGATTATTCATCATCCAAAATTCATGCGTTTGTTAACGAGCATTTAAAAAAAACATATGGGCCTGATGGTTACAAGGGAACAACAGAAAATTGAAGTATCACATCAGCATAGAGACAGACAATACCAAAAAAGACTTTCAAGTTTTATAGTAACAGCCTAGCGATACGTGCAAAGCCACACACTTGACTTTATAGCACAACAAAATCAAAAAAGCAATTCTCTTCTGTGCACAGGATTAGAAAGGGATTTTAAAATCTAATGACGTAGGGTATCAAGAATACATCATAAAAAATGTTTTCGATTTAATTTACTATAAACAGATGTTTATGCAACTTAATTTACAGAGTGCTAGACATTTATCAATACAATTAAAAATGAGAAAACAACATATACACTATACTTTGATGATTCATGTACTCCAACTATTCTGACTAATGGAGATGAATAAAATAACAAAAATAAGTATCAAACAGAACGATAAATAACCATATACAAAATTAACAATTATAAATTCAATGAAGAGCACAATATGCATTATTACAAAAGAATTACCTGATATGCCTCTGCCTAATCAGGACTCTGGCATGGTGAATAGACTTGGCCATACCAGTCTTAAACACAAGTGTCTGAAGACGACGCTCAAGGAAGTTCTCAACAGTGAGGGCAAGCACGTAATCGAGCTTGTTCTGGCTCTCATCCAATAGCCCGTACCTATTCATTCTCCTCAAAAGAGCTTCACCTTCAAAAATACGACGTGGGTCTTTCTCCTCAAGGGTGAGAAGATTCCTGGCAGCATTACGAATACGGCTCAAGGCATACTGAACCCTCCAAAGTTCCCTTTTACACCTAAGCCCATACTCACCAACAAGCTTCAACTCAGCATCCAATCGTTCTTTCTCATAAGGACGACGGGGCTTCTTAAAAGTCTTCCCATCTAAAACCCAAATAAAAATCCAAATCAAATAAAACCTCTACACATACTAACAAATAACTACATAACCAAACCTTATCAATGCAGAAATTAAAAAATCTTATTATGTTCACATTTCTACCTGTATTGTTGTATAAATAAATAAATTCTTAAACCCCAACAGCAAATTCCAAGAAAATGTCATATATCATATACATAAATCAATCATTCCTTCTCATAAGGATGATGGGGCTTCTTAAACGTATTTCTATCAAAAACCCAAATCAAAATCAAAATCAAATAAAACCTCTACACGTACTAACAAATAACTACATAACCAAACCTTGTCAATCCAGAAATTAAAACTCTTATTATGTTCACATTTCTGTCGATATTGTCATAAAATACATAAATTCTTAAACCCTAACAGAAAATTCCAAGACAAAGTTACATATCATAAAAATACATAAATCATTCTTTTTTTCTTTTTTACATTTCTACAAACTTCACAACACACAAATCACACAAGGAAAACAACACCACAATATGATATATACTTAAATACCCACATAAAATCAAAACTAATCAATTCAGAAATTGAAATATTTGTCTAGTTGAACAGGACATTTATGCACATTTACTAACCCTAACAATACGTACAAAAAAGCACAAAAGTGTGTGTGTGTGTGTGTGTGTGCATAGAAGAGATACATACAATTGCGGTAGAAATTAACGTGCACCATGATTCAAAGGGGAGAGTATTTGCAAAGAGGCGATGGGGGAAGAAGACGAAAGCTAAATTGGTAGTGCTTTTATATGTGAGTACTAACCCTAGGGTTCTATTTGTTTCACAGCCCAGCCCAACTTCTTATGACCCAGCTCTATATCTCAATTTCAACTAACCCAATTATTATTATTATTATTATTATTATTATTATTATTATTATTATTATTATTACTACTACTACTACTACTAGATTTTAATCCGTGCACGAATATATTATTTTATTAATTAAATTATTTTTTTTTAAATTATTAATATTTTTATAATTATAGAAAGCCTTAAGATATTATATTTATATTAGTCTTTTAACTTATTTAAATTATAAATTTTTACATACCCGAATTGAATATAAATAAAACAATTGTAAAATATTAAAAATAAATATGTACATCGCATAAAATATAAATTTATATTATTAATATATAAATATGTAAAATTTTGTAATACGAAATATTATGAACATGATTTTTTAATATATCAAACATATGTTTAATATATTTAAGAATATATATATTAAATTTTAATATATGTTTGATAAAATCTCTATTATGTTTATTTTATATAAAATTTAATAGATATTATGGTATATGAAATATAATATATATGTATATATTAATAATATGATGATATAATTATACATTTGGAAAAGTCTTTTTATGCTATTAGATTTTCAATACTATAGTATTAATTGTAATTTATAAATAATTATATAATATATATAATTTAAACATTGAATCAATAAATAATAGATGTTATTATATTGCTAATGAGATTTCAATTTTAAGTTAATATTAAAAAATAAAATGATATATAACTATCACTATCATAATAATTTTTCCATCCCACTTTTTAATATTAATATATGATAAGTTTAGTTAGAAATACAAACACTGATGTTGTCAGAGATTACCACAAACAGAGTTTACTGAAGATCAGAGTTTAAGCTGACATCATCAGAGTTTAGAAGTTGTAGACAGAGTTTACTCAATCAGAGTTTACTCAATCAGAGTATACTCAATCAGAGATTACCAACCGACAGAGTTTGTGAGATAAGAGTTTGACAAGTATGGAAACAAACAAATCAGAATTTGATTTGGATAAAGAAGAAAGAATTCAAATACAATTCTATTGTCTTTCTGAAAGAAATCTTTTAGAAGATAAAGATGGAAATCGAATAATGATCATTATCTTAATTGTATTTGGATTTGTAGTTGTGTACTATATAAAAACAGAATTAGGTTTTACATTGTAATTCATTCAAGACATATTATTCTCATAACCGAGCAACTCTTGATAACTTTGTTTTTCTTGAGAGAGTTTTGTATTCAGTTTATAAAAAGTTAATATAAAACAGTATTTCTTCTACTTACTTGAATTCATAATCGATTGTTTTGATACTATTATATTCAACCTTACTTCTGTAATAGTCTATTTATCTGGGCATCAATTGGTATCAGAGCAAGCTGTTAATTTTAACTTAAAGTTCTCAAAACAATGTCTAGAAATAAGTATGAAAGTATTAGAATTCCTATCTTGAAGAAGGCTGAATACCCCACATTGAGGGTAAAGATGATGATGTTCCTGGAAGCCACAAATCCTGATTATCTAGATAGGATCAATGAAGGTCAGTATCTACCAACCAAACTAGTGACATCAACAATTGTGGAAGGAAGACAAGTTCCTAAATATTATACTATAAAGGACAAGAAGGAGTGGACCGATGAAGAAAAACAAGAAGTCTTGAAAGATACAAAGGTAAGGAATATTCTGCATAATAGTCTTGACTCTGTGATGTCTAATATGGTAATTGCATGCAAAACTGCCAAATAAATATGGGATGCAATAGAGGTTCAATACCAAGGAACCAAGGAGATAAAGAAGAATAGAAGAACTATGACAATTCAAGAGTATGAATACTTTGAGGCTAAGGAGAATGAGTCTCTCACAGATATTTATGACAGATTTCTTACTTTATTGAATAACTTAGCTTCGGTTGATAAGGTGTATGACAATGAGGATTCAAACACCAAGTTTCTAAGGGCTCTACCTGAAGAATGGGATTTGCAAAAATCCTTGATAAGAGACAGGGCTGATTTGGATGAGATGTCTCCAGATGAAGTGTATTGAAGCTTGAAGACTCATGACTTGGAGTTACAACAAAGAAAGAATAGGAAGAGTAGCAAGGGAAATTCCATTGCCTTGAATATTGAGACTAAGATTGAATAATCAAGAGAAAAAGTCTTAAAAGCCTAAATAAGAAAAGGAAAAACTATGATGATTAATGAAAGTAGTGAATCAGAGTTTGAGGCAAACTCTGATGTAAACTCTGATGACTCCACAGACTCTGACATGATGGAGATGGTTGCCATGATTGTCAAAGGTTTAAAGAAGATAAAACATAGGAATTACAGAAAGCAAAGAAACTTCCAAAACAAGCATGGAGAGTCAGAAAATAAAGACAGGTTCATGAGGAAAGTGAAGGGTTTCGGGCATGAAAACGCAGCGGAATTAACGTAAAAACAATAAAAAAATCGAAACTCAATCGCAGGATCCATGTATAACGTTGGATGATTATGGTGAAGAAGTATGTACCTTAACAAAGCTTTCGTATGCTGTTTAATGGAGGTCCAGAAAGATGAATCACAACAGTCCTTTGTTGCAAAGATTTTCTCTCTAAAGAAGTCCACACGAACGCCCGATCGTCCTACGATCACCGAAGTCGGTACTAGCCGAATTGTTTGCCTCTCTCTCTCTCTCTTTCTCTAGCCTCCCTTGATGTTGAGCAGTTAGGGTTTTTCTCTAAAACGAAATTTGATGATTAAACCCTAATATTATACATCATTATGTATATATAGGGGAGAGAGAGATTTTGGGCCTAACCCTAATCCATGTGGTTTCCAAAACCCATTATGACTTTGGGTTATTATTATTATTAAATCTGAATTCTAATATAATTAATCAAGTCCCACTTAATTAATTCAATAATTAAATTCGAATAATAATAATACTTATTAAATCCGAATTCTAATATAATTAATCAAGTCCCACTTAATTAATTCAATAATTAAATTCGAATAAACAATAATATATTTAAATTCGTAATTTAAATAAACCTCCGTTTTGATGTTCTTTGTGTGTGACCCTTTAGGTTATTATTACGTTGACAATAATTTTATTATCTAATAATAAAATTATAAACAATGAGCGGCATCTAGTAATACATCATTGTTACCCAAGTAACAATAATAATTGGTGATTCAATTAAACCTTTCGTGAATAATGTTCCATGTAATATAATCCCTTTAACCTTATATTATAGATCAAACTCGAGGCATGTATAGTGTCATCCTCTTCAACGTTTAATCTCGGTTTCCTTGATCAATGAGTAGACTATTTAAACAAATCAATATTTGAGCATGGCCATGCATTTCATAGTCTCACTCAATCAAGAGGCCAATAATATCACTCCTAGAATTGGAGGGTTAAATCCTATATCTATCATTCATATTCCTCATACGATTCATAGCATACCCAATGTACACTTTTATCATTACCGGTTAAAGGTAACTTTGAGTGTAATCAAAGTATATTAATTCTCGTATAGAAATATAATGATTTGAAGTTAGAGGATCATTACATCATTATCACAGTGAGATTTCTTATGACACTTATTAACATGTAGAATCTCACGACGGGTCTTTCCAGTGTCATGTATTGATACATACACTTATGTTCTTGACTTTAGTATCACCATACCTATGACCAATGAGATGTGGTCATCCGTCAACAAACATACTAGTCTTATTGCATTATTATTGTCCTTAAATAATAATACTTGACTAGGGAATTTTAGGAATAAAATATTATTCATATAATCTCATTTTTAAGTCACATACTTAAAGATATATATTACGTATTAATATTCCAAGGACATTTATTATCCTTTCAATTTATAACGCAGTAAATAAAGACATAATAAATAATAATTAAATAATCACATAAAACATAATCCTTAAATGTTTTCAATAAAACATTAAAAGTATTGTCTCTAGGACACCAATACTAACAATCTCCCACTTGTACTAGAGCCAATCTCTCATGTATCTAATACCCATGGAACTAGTATGACCTTCGTGCTTCTGCTGCGACAAAGCCTTAGTCAGTGGATCTGCAATGTTATCATTTGTATGCACTTTACATATATGTATATCCCCTCGATTATTAATCTTATTAATTAGGTGATATCTCCTAAGTACATCCCCAAACAGCCTCTTTGGCTGCTTCGCAAGCATCAATATACTCAGGCTCTATTGTAGAATCAACAACTGTCTCAGCTGTGAACCATTTCAGCATACAACATCTCCATTTAGACAAAACACAAACCAGACTGAGAAATCGAATCATCCTTGTCTGTCTAGAAACTAGCGTCGGTGTAACCTTTTACTACCAGCTTATCTTCTCCTCCATATACCAAGAATTAATCTTTAGTCCTCTTCAAGTACTTAAGAATATTCTTGACTGTTGTCCAGTGACCTTCACCTGGATTAGACTAGTATCTACTCTGACTTAGGTCGATCATTCTTCTTGATCTATCTCTATAGATCTTGATACCTAAAATATAGGTCGCTTCGCCTAAGTCTTTCATTGAGAAATTCTTACTCAACCAAGCGTTAAAAGCCTGTAAAGAAGGAATGTCATTCCCTATTATTAATATATCATCAACATATAATTATAAGAATGCCACATTGCTCCTACTTACCTTCTTGTAAACACATGGTTCATCTTCATTTTGAATAAACCCAAACTCTTTGACAGTTTCATCAAAACGAATGTTCCATCTCCTTGAGGCTTGTTTCAATCCGTAAATGGATCGACGCAGCTTACATACCTTTACAGCATTCTTTGGATCAACAAAACCTTCAGGCTGTGTCATATACACATCCATATCTTCTTCAAGGCTCACATTTAAGAAAGCGGTTTTGACATCCATCTGCCAGATTTCATAATCATAGTAAGCAGCTATAGCAAGCAAAATCCTGATGGACTTGACCATAGCCACTGGTGAAAAAGTCTCATCATAGTCAATACCATGAATTTTCTTGAAACCTTTTACCACCAATCGTGCCTTATAGGTCTGTACATTACCATCCATGTCGGTCTTCTTCTTGAAAACCCACTTGCACCCTATAGGTTTTACCCCTTTAGGTGGATTAACCAAAGTCCATACTTGATTAGTATACATGGATTCCATCTCAGATTTCATGGCATCCAGCAATCTCTTGGATTCTGGAGTGTTCATAGCATCTTAGTAGGTGAGAGGCTCATCTTCGTCGATAAGCATCACATCACCATCTTGAGTTAAGAAAAATCCATAATATCTCTCAGGCTCATGGCGAATCCTACTAGACCTACGAATAACCTGTGTTTCTTGAGCAGTGTTGTGGTCTTGTACATCCTGCTCAAGTTCCTCCATTGGTTCAATGTTATCTTTTGGGCCTCGAACTTTATCGAGATCTATTATCCTCCCACTGTTTTTCTTCGAAAGCATTTCTCTTTCAAGAAAAACTGTAGTTCGAGCAACAAACACTTTGTTCTCGGAAGGATTATAGAATGAATAACCCTTTGTTTCAATTGGGTATCCCACAAAATTATATTTGTCTGATTTAGGTCCTAGCTTGTCAGAAGTTAAACGTTTCAAAAACGCTTCACATCCCCATATTTTCATAAATGACATGCTATGATGTTTCTTAGTCCATATCTCATATGGAGTCTTCTGAACCGTTTTAGTAGGAACTCGATTAAGTGTATAAGCAGCCGTCTCCAAGGCGTAGCCCCATAAACTAATTGGAAGATCTGTATGACTCATCATCGATCGTACCATGTCCAACAAAGTACGATTCCTCCTTTCAGAAACTCCATTCCATTGTGGTGTTCCGGGAGGAGTGAGTTGTGATACAATACCACACTCTTTTAATAAACTCTTAAATTCATGGCTTAAGTATTCACCTCCACGATCAGATCGTAGAGTCTTAATACTTCCGCCAATTTGCTTTTCTACTTCAGCTTTGTTTCTTTGAACTTTTCAAAAGAATCGGATTTGTTCTTCATAAGATACACATATCTACTGAAATTATCAGTAAACGTGATAAAGTAGTAAAAGCCACCTCTTGTCATAGTACGCATAGGACCACATACATCACTATGTATAAGTTCTAATCGTTCAGTGGCCCTTTCACCTTGTCCAGTAAAAGGAGATTTAGTCATTTTTCCAATGAGACAAGGTTCGCATGCTTCGTATGATTCAAAGTCAAACTTATCCAAGTATTCATCCTTATGTAACTTGGAAATACGCTTCTCATTTATATGGCCTAAACGACAGTGCCAGAGGTATGTTTGATTTGAGTCATTTATTTTAAGACGTTTGTTATTCACATTATAGATAGGAGTGTCTAAATCAAGAACATATAAACCGTTAAATAAACGTGCAACCCCATAGGTAACATTATTCAAAGAAAAAGAACAACTATTGTTCTAAATTAAAAATGCAAAAGTTTTCTTATCTAAACAAGAAACCGAAATAATGTTTCTGCAAATTGCAGGCACGTAAAAACAGTTCTCAAGTTCTAAAATAAGCCCAGTGGGCAATGATAAATAATAAGTCCCTACAGCTTAAACAACAACCTTTGCTCCATTGCCAACTCGTAGGTCGACCTCTCCTTTAGCCAAAGTCCTACTCCTTTGTAATTCATGTACATTTATACAAATGTGAGAACCACATCCAGTATCCAATACCCATGATGTAGAAGTTGACAAATTGACCTCTGTAACATAAATACCTGAATCAGAAGCTTGACCAGCCTTCTTCTTCTTCAGATCCTCCAAATAAGCATTACAATTTCTCTTCCAATGACCTGGTTTACCATAGTAGTGACAATCACCCTTTGCAACAACACCCTTAGGCTTTAAAGCCTGTTTGGGATTAGCCTTTGGCTTGGGACCAGAAACAGATCCAATCTTCTTCTTTCCCTTCCATTTGCCTTTCCTATTAGCCTTACATTTGTTATCTACCATCAACATGGCAGCAGGTTCAGCCTTTTTCATGTTGGTTTCAGTAGTTCGTAACATGGCCAACAATTCAGTGGGTGTTTTGTCTATCTCATTCATATTATAGTTCATAACAAAATGAGTATAGTTGCAGTTCAAAGATTGCAAGATTAAGTCAATCTGAGCTTCCAAACCAATCGGGAAACCCAAAGTATCAAGATACTCAATATAACCTATCATCTTCAGAACATGTGGTTCAACAGGTTCACGCTCTCCCTGTTTGCAAGCATACAGTGCTTTGCTCGTGTCGAACCTTTCTTGACGAGCTTGTCCCTCAAACATTCTTTGAAGGTGTTCAATCATCTCATAAGCATCCATATGCTCATGTTGTTTTTGAAGCTCAACACTCATGGTTGCCAGCATGAGACATGCAATATCATTCACATCATCAATATGCTTCTGATAAGCATTTTGCTGACGCGAGTTGCATTCTCAACAGGAGGAGCAGGTGAAGGAATTTCAATGACATGGAGCTTACGCTCTTGCCTGAGGACAATCCTCAAATTCCTATACCAATCTAGGAAGTTAGTTCCTGTCAGCTTGTCCTTCTCAAGGGTTGCTCGTACGGAGAAAGTATTTGTATTGTTTGCCATTTAAATATCTACAATGTTTAAAATGCATAAAATAAACATTAGATTGTCTGAGTTATTTTTTATGTTCAAATGATTATGATATATTCATAATATATCTCCCACTATTTTTATCAAATTAACAGCCCTTACTATTAATTTGGAAAGTAAATCCCATAATTCTTTCTAGTGAGCCAAGATCCATATTTCGTCATGTCCTAAGTCAACCACTGGAAGTCCTTAAAAAATGATTATTTAGGTAGACAACAGTTGTCAATTATATCATATATAATTCTTGGATAGTTTGGTGAACAACTATTGATCTTATCTATCTAATAGACTTTTAACCAAACTCTATGCTTCTAAGTTCATAATGGTTGAATATAACTGTTTATTTTCACCTTATTATGACGACTCAGTTAAGTTAGACCCAATGATACAACGGCCGAATATAACCGTTTATATTCGTCGCATCTCACCACGATAGATAGGAGTCCCCTGCCACTGACAGTCCTTCCCCTAATCGATCTAGGATTCGATGAGTGTTCATTCATTGGAAAGCATCCGAGTAAAACTTAATATTTTGTTAAGGGGTTTAGAAAATTTATAACAATCATGATCACATCATAAAGAGATCCTCAATTTTTCCTTGAACCAAATATTTCAAATTGACATCTTAAATTGTTCATTTCCCAGGTAGATGGAGGATACCAGTGGTCACACTTAAAACCCATCAGCCTTACGAATACGCATATTCGTTTTTGTCAGAAAATCCCAGTTATAGATATCAAAAATCAATATTTAATTCCGTGTTTTAAAAATCCATATTTCATAAACACAAGAATCTCATGATCGTTTGTTAATTTTAAAATCTTGAATCGTTACAGATTTTATCTTTCTTAAGCAGACATGGCATGGGTGTCGTATCTAATACATACATCATTCCAACACATACATATCTACACATGAATTCATATACATATATGTATTATGCATAAATTAAACGTGTTTGGTTATGGCCCCATCCTATGTGATATTTCCAAGCTAATGGAATTATCAAGGTCAATCTATGGTGATTTCAAATACTACACTATTACATGTCTTTATCTTCTTCATTGCTCCATCATCTGGATTGCCTCCTAGCTTCCTTGCTTCCAAGTCTCCATTGAACAATTACATTGAATAATAAATAAATCTATTCTAATGAAATTACAAGAAGAACTCGAGTTACATTCGAGATTAACAATTACAATGAATAAACGACAAGCAAGTCGTATTTAAAAATCAAAACCATAAAACAAAACCACTATCCTATGGGTCTTTAGGCCATAACCATCCACCATGTTATCACATAACACATGTAATATATCTCAGATTATATAAACATATCATATAATCATATATAATAAATTTCAAAATTTCAGAAAATCAAATAAATTTCAGAAAATAATAAATCGCCGTTTCGGGGCCTGTAACGTCGTCAAACGGCTTACAGATGCGAAGCTGATTGTTTCAGTATTGCTCAGTGACACGATTCCAGTCAGAAAACACTTATCGTTTGAAAAAATCGGACACTGGACACAGATTTCAGAAAATCTACCGAAGCCGTTTCAGAATTCGTATCGAATACGATTCCCATAACAAGAACAAACATGTATCATATACATACAACAATACACACAATCATCCCATGATTATACAATACATGAATATAATATATTCAAAATCATATAAAACATATATATCAATATATAGTCATGTGATATCATATATATGTTTACATACATCGAAAAACTGTTAAACACATAACCAAATCATCCCATTATACACGTAGCTCTGATGCCATTGAAGGGTTTCGGGCATGAAAACGCAGCGGAATTAACGTAAAAACAATAAAAAAATCGAAACCCAATTGCAGGATCCATGTATAACGTTGGATGATTATGGTGAAGAAGTATGTACCTTAACAAAGCTTTCGTATGCTGTTTAATGGAGGTCTAGAAAGATGAATCACAACAGTCCTTTGTTGCAAAGATTTGCTCTCTAAAGAAGTCCACACGAACGCCCGATCGTCCTACGATCACCGGAGTCGGTACTAGCCGAATTGTTTGCCTCTCTCTCTCTCTTTCTCTAGCCTCTCTTGATGTTGAGCAGCTAGGGTTTTTCTCTAAAACAAAATTTGATGATTAAACCCTAATACTATACATCATTATGTATATATAGGGGAGAGAGAGATTTTGGGTCTAACCCTAATCCATGTGGTTTCCAAAACCCATTATGACTTTGGGTTATTATTATTATTAAATCTGAATTCTAATATAATTAATCAAGTCCCACTTAATTAATTCAATAATTAAATTCGAATAATAATAATACTTATTAAATCCGAATTCTAATATAATTAATCAAGTCCCACTTAATTAATTCAATAATTAAATTCGAATAAACAATAATATATTTAAATTCGTAATTTAAATAAACCTCCGTTTTGATGTTCTTTGTGTGTGACCCTTTAGGTTATTTTTACGTTGGCAATAATTTTATTATCTAATAATAAAATTATAAACAATGAGCGGCATCTAGTAATACATCATTGCTACCCAAGTAACAATAATAATTGGTGATTCAATTAAACCTTTCGTGAATAATGTTCCATGTAATATAATCTCTTTAACCTTATATTATAGATCAAACTCGAGGCATGTATAGTGTCATCCTCTTCAACGTTTAATCTCGGTTTCCTTGATCAATGAGTAGACTATTTAAACAAATCAATATTTGAGCATGGCCATGCATTTCATAGTCTCACTCCATCAAGAGGCCAATAATATCACTCCTAGAATTGGAGGGTTAAATCCTATATCTATCATTCATATTCCTCATACGATTCATAGCATACCCAATGTACACCTTTATCATTACCCGGTTAAAGGTAACTTTGAGTGTAATCAAAGTATATTAATTCTCGTATAGAAATATAATGATTTCAAGTCAGAAGATCATTACATCATTATCACAGTGAGATTTCTTATGACACTTATTAACATGTAGAATCTCACGGCGGGTCTTTCCAGTGTCATGTATTGATACAAACACTTATGTTCTTGACTTTAGTATCACCATACCTATGACCAATGAGATGTGGTCATCCGTCAACAAACATACTAGTCTTATTGCATTATTATTGTCCTTAAATAATAATACTTGACTAGGGAATTTTAGGAATAAAATATTATTCATATAATCTCATTTTTAAGTCATATACTTAAAGATATATATTACGTATTAATATTCCAAGGACATTTATTATCCTTTCAATTTATAACGCAGTAAATAAAGACATAATAAATAATAATTAAATAATCACATAAAACATAATCCTTAAATGTTTTCAATAAAACATTAAAAGTATTGTCTCTAGGACACCAATACTAACAGAAAGAAGAAAGAGATGGTAAGGCTAAAACACTTGATAAATCAAAGGTCAAGTGTTACAAGTGTAACAAGATGGGACACTTTACTACTGAGTGCAGAAGCAAGGAATCTGGGAAATCTCTCATCACATTAAAGAAAGATTGGATGGATTCCTCATACTCTGAAGAGAAAACAAATTATGCCCTCATGGCAAACACTGATGCTCCTATCCTAAACTCTGACAAGGTACCAGACTCTGTCTTCAATTTTAATACTGAAAACATCCATGAATTAAAGTCTTTTCTTAGAACTTTGCATGTTAGTTTTAAATCACAGTCACTTTAGAATGAAAGATTAAAATCTGAAATTCAAACTCTTTCTGCTAGGAATGATTTTCTTGAATCTGAACATGAACACATGCTTAGCACTAAAAAAGACTGTGAGAATGTTATTCACATGCAAACTCAGCTAGAAATACAAGTTGAATATTTAAAAACTGAGATAGCTAAAGAACAAGAGACTTTCAGAGTTTGGACAAACTCTGGCAAGAAAGTCCAACAAATTCTTTCTGACAAAAATTGGACATCTACTTTAGGTTATGAATCTGATAAGGAGACACATACTAAGACACACACAAAAGAAAAGATGAGTGAACCTGTGAATTTTGTTAAAGCTAGTAATGAAAAGAATATTAACAAAGGAAAAGAGAATAGTGTGTCAGAGAATAAACCAGTCAATATTGGGTTACTCTCTCGAAAGCAACTTAAGGAAAAGTTGAAGGCAATCACAAATGAAAATAAACCTAAAAAGGTAAATTGGAATAGAAATGGCAAAGTAAGAATTTCTAAGGAGAATGACTATAAGAATATCCCTGATACATGTAGAAAAACCTATTTCACATGTGGAAATTCTAATCATCTTGCTATTGACTGCATGCAAAATAAAAAGTGGGAGCCTGAGAGACTTAGATCAGATGATAGGAAAGAGACTAGATATAGACCATAAAATCCTTGTTTTCACTGTGACAGTTTATGGCATTCAATTTACACATGTAAAGAATATCATAGTCTGTATTTCAATTATTATAAACTTTTGCCTCATTTGAATACAACTCCAGTTTCTTCTAGTCATTCTGCTAAACAACAGTATGTGATAAAATCTGACAGAAGAAAGATAAACTCTGAAAATCCAAACTCTGTTAACTTAAACTATGATAAGGTTACTTCTGCTGTAAAAGTTAACAATTTCAAAAAGAAAAGATCCAAACTTATTTGGGTCCTCAAAGCTACTAATTAATTTGCATTAATGAATGCAGGAAAACAGGAAAAATATCCTAGTAATTGATAGTGGATGTTTTGTACACATGACTGGAAATAAATCCCTGCTTTCAGAGTTTGAGGAGAAGGTTGGCCCAGCAGTATCTTATGGAGATGGCAACATAGGAAGAACACTGGGATATAGAAATATTGTAATTGAAAATGTCATCATTGAAAATGTAGCTCTGGTTGAACGACTCAAGTATAATCTGTTAAGTGTGAGTCAAATGACAGACATAGGTTATTCTCTGGAATTTCATGAAACACATTGTGAAGTCAAAAACAAAAAGGATGGCAAAGTAGTTCTCATTGGTCACATACATAACAATTTATTTAAAGCTATCTTGGAGGTAAACTCTGATGGTCCTTTAACTTATTGACATGGAAAAGCATCATCTTTGGAAAGATGGAATTGGAACAAAAAGTTGTGTAACTTGAACTTTGGAAACATAAATGAATTGGTGAAAAAGGATCTAGTAAGAGGGCTTCCAAAAGTTCAATTTCACCCTGATGGACTCTGTGATTCATGTCAAAAGGCAAAACAAAAGAAGACATCCTTCAAGAACAAGACTCGAAATTCAATTGATCAACATTTTCACCTATTGCATCTTGATCTGTTTAGTTCTGTCAACATTATGTCCATTGGAAAGAAGAAATATACTCTGGTGATAGTATATAACTACACAAGATTTACATGGGTGTACTTTTTACATAAAAAGGATGAAACAGCTGAGATCATTTTTGATCATATTGCCATGATTGAGAATGGATCACCACACAAGGTAAAGAATCTAAGAAGTGATAATGGAACAGAGTTTAAAAACTCTGTACTGGAGGAATTATGCTCAACTAAAGGAATCATTCAACAATTCTCAACACCTGGTACACCTCAACAAAATAGTGTAGTTGAGAGAAAGAACAGAACCCTCATTGAAGCTGCTAGAAAAATGTTAGAAAGAGCAAAGCTACCTACTTATTTTTGGACAGAAGCTGTGAACAATGCATGTATAACTCAGAATTGCACTTTGATAAATAAACATGGTATGACTCAATATGAGATGATGAAGGTAAGGAAGCCAAGTGTGAAATACTTTCACATATTTGGAAGTAAGTGTTTTATTCTCAAAACACATCATGAGCAGTTGAAAAAGTTTGAACTCAAGGCAGATGAAGGCATTTTTGTTGGTTATGCAACAACTTCTAAAACTTCTTCAAGGGCATTCAAAGTGTTTAATTTGAGGACCAGGGTAGTCATGGAATCTATTAATGTCTCTTTTGATGAAGGAAAAATAATAAGATTACATGATGAAGATGCTTAGGAATCTCTGAGTTTTGAAAATAAACTACAAGACACAGACTCTGATGAACTAAACTCTGATGAAATAAACACTGATGAGATAAACACTGGTGAGGTAAACTCTGATTCAGAAATAATTGAAATAGTAATTAAAGATTCTGCACATGTTGAGGGGGATCAACATCAATCTTTTACTGAAATTGGAGAACCAACTTTAATAATTGCAATATCACAGTCTGAGCAATCTTTGACAGAAACAAACTCTGAAAGCCTAAGCACTGATCCATCAAACACTGATGGAAGCACAACTTCAGGGGGATGATCTGCATTTACTAGAAGAATCGTACTATGAAGGCAAATATCATGGAGGAACATCTAGTTCAAGAAACTTTCCACATCCAAGGAAATGGATCAAAGATCACACACATGGCTTGATAATTGGTGATCTAGAAAGTGGAGTGAAGACAAGGAAAGTTACTCAGAATGAATGTCTATGCCATAGTTTTCTTTCTCAAACAGAACCAAAGAAAGTTGAAGATACTTTGAAGGATGCAAATTGGGTTAATGCAATGCAGGAAGAATTAAATGAGTTTAAAAGAAATGAGGTTTGGACTCTTGTTCCAAGACCAAAGAATAGATCCATTGTCGGCACAAAGTGGGTGTTCAGAAACAAGACAGACTATGATGGAATCATAACAAGAAACAACGCAAGACTAGTTGCCAAAGGTTACTCTCAACAAGAAGGTATTGACTATGATAAAACCTTTGCACCTGTAGCTAGACTTGAAGCAATTAGAATCTTTCTTGTTTATGCTGCACACAAGAAATCCAAAGTATATTAAATGGATGTCAATAGTGCATTCTTGAATGGTGAGCTTGAGAAAGAGGTATATGTTGAACAACCACCTAGTTTTGTTAATCCCAAATATCCTATTGTCTACAGATTCGACAAAGCTTTGTATGGACTCAAACAAGCTCCTAGAGCCTGTTATGAAACTCTGGCTCAATTTCTACTTGAAAGTGGTTTCACAAGAGGTACAATTGATAAAACCTTGTTTTATAGAACTCAAGGTAAGGATTTATTTGGATCCACTAATGAGAAACTCTGTGAAAGATTTTCAAATCTAATGCATTCCAGGTATCAAATGGGCATGATGGGAGAGCTAAGTTATTTTCTAGGATTGTAAGTGAAACAAATTGATGAAGGCATTTTCATAAGTCAGTCCAAATACACAAAGAATCTACTCACAAAGTTTCAAATGTAAGACTCTGCATCTGCTATAACTCCAATGGCTATTGCAACCAAACTTGATCAAGATACTGGTGAGCCTATAAAAATAACAACATACATAGGTATAATTGGCCCACTTCTTTATTTAGCTGCTAGTAAACTAGATATCATGTTTACAACCTGTCTATGTGCTTGATTTCAAGTAAATCCAAGGGATCCACATTTAATTGTTGTTAAGAGATTTTTTAGATATCTCAAGGGCACCATTAATCTTGGTCTATGGTATCCTAGAGAGTCTGACTTTAAACTTATAGGCTATTCAGATGCTGATTTTGCAGGATGTAAAATAGATAGGAAAAGCACTAGTGGAAGTTATCAATTTCTTGGTGGAAGACTTGTCTCATGGTTTAGCAAGAATCAGAAATCAATCTCAACATCTACAGTAGAGGATGAATATATAGTTGCAGGAAGCTGTTGTGCACAGATTTTATGGGTGAAAAATCAACTATTAGACTATGGTTTAAACTTTTCAAAAATTCCTATTTATTGTGACAATCAAAGTGCTATTGCAATGACAGGAAATCTAGTTCAACATTCTCTGACAAACACATCAGTATTAAATATCACTTCATAAGGGAACATGTAATGGAAGGAATAATTGAAATGCATTTTGTTCCTACAGATCAACAGTTAGCAGACATATTCACCAAAACCCTGTGTGAAGCAACTTTTACAAGATTGGTTTCTGAATTGGGCATGATGATAAGTGGTTCAACTCCAAATAGCAAGTAGCAGACATTATCAGTGTTTATAGTAAACCATGTCAGAGATTGTGGTAAACTCTGATAGAAAATGAAGTAAACTCTGATCCTTGGAGTACCTAATTTCTGATGATCATAAGATATCAGTGTTTATGGTAAACTCTGTCAGAGTATGTGGTAAACTCTGACAGTGAAGTAAACTCTACTTTTTGTAAACTCTAATATTCATCTATTTGCTAAACTCTGAGCTATTATTGATTGTTTTATTTATGACATCATATTTAATTATGTAACATCATATTTGTTAATCTCTGATTGGAATAATCATATGGCGCGTGTCTATCACGAAGAACGTTTCATATTTAGACATAAATACACACACATATGCTATATTTTGAGACTTGCACTACTCATTACTCCACCAATCATAACATTCAACGTGTCCCACTATAGAGTATATGCAATTGAGAAGGAATAGTTTAATTCATATTTTCACTTTGAATTATCCATCTACGTCTTACTCTCTCTCTCGTACTCTCAAACCATAATATCTCAAACCCGCACATCTCTGTGAATCAATGGCAGCCAAGTGTCTTACTTTCCAAAACTATGTTTTTGCTGATACTAATTAAATCTTTATGTTGACTAAATCAAAAACACCATAAGATTTCCATGTCATTCAAGACTTTTTACAACAAAGCTATATTGGGTATGCTCTCCAAGAACCCAAGGCAATCTCAATATAAACTCTGACCAAAATATGGTCGAATGCAAAATTTAATGATGCTGGTGATGATGAGGAGCCAGTCATTACATTTCAATGCAATGGCCGACATTCAATAACTCCTGAAGTTGTTCATCAAGCCCTTCACCTTCCTGAAGTGACAGCTTATGATGATATAGTTGATGATGAGCAAATAAAAGAATTCTTTAAAGCAATAGGCTATGGAGGCAGCTTATCTAAGTTGGGAAGCCTCACAAGGCCGAATATGAGAAGAGAGTGGAGCTTCTTCTTTGACTACATCACAAGGGCATTCACTACCAAATGCACTAATTTTGATACCATCCCATAACTCCCACAAAAAATTGGGTACTCTCTGACCTATAACTTGAATTTTAATTTTTCCTGTGTTATTGATTAGGCAGATAGCTAGTAAAATAAGTGATGATGCACACACTGTATATTTTGCTAGATTTTTACAGTTAATTTTTACTTACCTCTTGCCTGATGTAAATTTTGAGAATGATAAGAGTTTACCTAGCTATAGCATGAATAAGAGAATTTGTGCTGACTTAACAAGGAAAGATGCCAAAAAGGACAGTGAAAGTAAATTGCCTAATTTGTTTTATCCCATATGGAAGGTTCTCTTAAATTAGAGAATGCCTACTGTATATGGGAGGGAATTTTTATCAGTAACTATGAATCAGAGTTTAGCACACTCTGATTCTAACCCAAGTCAACATCCAAACACTGATACACAATAACATCCAACCTCTGCAATCTCCCAAAAGACTGTAGTTGTAAAACAAACCTCTCAACAACAAGGCTCAAAGATGCAATGAAAGGAAAAATCTGTCTCAGAGTCTTCTCCCAAGAAAGAAGATTAATTGATGAACCTATAAACTTTGATGACAGTGATGAAGGCTTAGTTTTTCCATTAAAGAAATCAGTCAAACCAGCTTCTGAGATTCCACCTGCTCCATTCATGAAGCCATTTCATGTAAACCCCATCTCAGAGCCTTTAAAGAAAAAGAGAAGATTAGTCAAGGCTATCAACACTGATGTATTAAACTCTGATCAGATAAACTCTGATCAAGTTCAAGCCATAAACTCTGATGCAGCAATAAACTCTGATGATATGATAAAGTCTGATGGTGATGCTGAGATAGATGGTGATGCTACAAATAAATAAGCAATTGATGAATTGGCTACAGTTGAAACTGTTCCATTAACAATCTATGATTCTCTTATTCACTCTCCAAAACACTTAATTAAGGAGATTCTTATGAAAGAGTGAGGGAGTTAGCTGAGGAAGTCAGGAAAGAGATGGATGTCAAGAAAAGTAAATCATCTCTAGTATTTGGAAGTTCTAAGTCATTCACAAGAAAGAAGAAGAAGATAGTTTCTTTTGGTCAGGATACACAAGAGCCTACCTCTTAAAGTGTGGTAGCAATCTCTACAAGGCCAGGCATACAAGAACCTATTGATCAAAGTTCAACAACAACCACAAGTCAAGCAAATGAAGCCAACATGGATCATTGGTACAACCCACAAGAACCTTTAGCTCAAAGGGTTGAAGAAGTTGTTAAGGCTCCAGCCACACAAGAACCATACATTCAAAGTTTGGATGCAGGCACACAATCTTTGACTGAAGATTCTGTTGTTGTTGATGTTATGAAGATAATCTCTGATGCATATCCATTGGCAATCTTTGATGTGATTTTGGTCCAACCTATCTCTGCACAACCATTGGAAACTCCATCAACTTCTACAAATGATCAAGGTATAAACTCTGACTTTTTTCAGAATTTCCATTCTCTGATAGTATAAGTTCAGAATTTTTATTTCCATCTTTTACTGCTGAGATGACCATGGATAGTCCTGTAAAGGGTACCTCTATTCATGTGACCACAGAACTCCTTTCTCAGTCACCTCTTATTTTTGTAAGTCATAGTGATTTGAGCCTTTCATGTAAGAATGAGGTAAAATGTGTGAAAAATAGAATTGATCATGAGAGGCAGACACTGGATCTGGCAAAAGGAGAGGTAGAATTGAGAAGGAAGTTAGTTACTTCTAGTGAGCAAACTCTGACTCTTAAAAGTCATGAGATGTGTGATGTGAGAAGTAATGAGATTACTTTAAAAGAAAAGAGTAATTTAGGATGTTCTATTTGTTTTGCAAGTACTCAGAGTTTACATGTCCCTTTAAACTCTGAGATGCCAAACACTGATAATGAAGGAGCATTCTTTGATGAGCCAATCTTTGCAGATGAAGAAGAAACATATCTTTCCAATTCTTACTCTTAGAGATATCGTTCAAAGATATGGCCAATATGTTCTTTTGATGCTCATGATAGATTAAAAATGGAGTATCCTGATTATTATGTTGTTGAAAAATTGAAGGGAGAAATAGAATCTGCTCTTACTGATGAAGTATAATGAGGGAAACTATTAAAAGGGGTGACCCATCACATGAAGATCTTCTAAGTTAAAAGAGACAATCCATCTGGGATATGTCTTGGAAATTCTTTCATGAAGATATTTATTGGCCCCATGTTCATGATCTTGTACAGAAGGCATATTCTAAGCTCAATTCTGCATAAATGAAGACAGTTCTAAAAGCAACTACTGTGTTGACAAAGGGTTTTCACAGTGAAGTTTGTGATCTAAAAGATTCTGTTAGCAAAACAAGTGTTGTTGTTCAAACTTCTGTTTCTGCTACTCAGCATACTTTAGAAACAAATATCAAAACTGTTTCTGCAAAACAAGATGCTCTGGAAGCTAAAGTTGATAAGTTTGCTACTGTTGTTACCTCATTGCAAACAATGTTGCATAATATTGTAGACATTCTTACTATCTCTTCTAATGTCAGAAAGGGGGAGAAAGTATTAAAAGACAAATACAAGGAGGATGTTGTGTAACAATCAGATAAACCAAGGAAAGGTGATAGTGATGGTAGTGGTGGGGACAAAAGACAAGGGAGTCATAAGGTAGGACAAAACACTGGCTAGAGTTTACAAACTTTGACTGATCAATCTCTGATTCCTTCAGAATCTGCTATAAACTCTGATTAGCAAACTCTGATGAATCTTGATGAAGAATTGGCAAAGAGCCTTGAAGAAGAAGAAAAGCCTGAGAAGATTGAAGAAAGAAATAAGAAGGATGCAGAAATAGCAATGAAATTATTTAAAGAAGAAAATCCAGGAATGGATCCAATTGTTGTTGAAGAAGAAGTCAAGAAAACTGGTACTGACAATGCTCAAGTCTAGTCAAAGAAGAGAAAATATGTGAAAAAGATTTCAATTCAGAAGAAGATGCCTATTCAAGCAAATTCAACTATAAACATACCAATATCAATAAAGCCAACTCCAATAATTCAAAAGAAAGCTCCAACAAAACCTAAAACTCCTCTCACTATGTTCGGTACTACATTACAACTAGGAGGAACAAGTTTTGAAGATGAAGAAGAAGAACAACAATCTCTATGTAGAAAGAAGAACCCTGATTTTTTGTGAGCTAAATCTAAAACTCTGACTCTCAATGTTAGACTTGGTAAAAATAAGGGTGGTATTGGTGATTCTCAAGCTAAATTCTACAGAGGTGAAGCAAACACTTTCAGAGATCCTTTTTCTTTGAAGAACAAACCTGAAGAAGAGTTATCACAAAATCATTTGGACAAGCTAATTGTTGTTCATATTGTAAAGGATATCTTTGATGGTGCTGTTCCTAAAGTGAAGCTGCTGTATTTTCTGGAAAATACAAGATTAATGAAAATAGCTGAAGAAGATCTAATCCATAAATCATCAAAAGAACTTGAATATGTTCTTTATCTGTTGAATGATGAAAATGAGGCTACAGCTAAATGGGTGAAGATTTTGGAAAGAGTTATTGAGAAAAAGAATAAAAATAAGAGGCTTTTGATGGTAAACTTTGAGGAGTACAAACCTAGTTATTTTCTTGAAGATGGTACAGAAAAAGAGATGATTAAAGGGGATGCAAAGGTTAATATGTTGTTAGGTATGCCTACACTAATACTAAATCCTAATGGACAAAAAGCTTGTTGCATACCTCTAGATGATAGAATGGAAAGAACATCAATTTATAACTTTAGAGCTGCTATTTTCTAAATTGATGATTCAAGTGACCAAATGAAAGAACAGAAGGAGAAGCTGGTTGAATTATTGAAGATGGTTGAAATGAAATTCTTGATCAGTTTCTGTCTGAAGACTTTTCATACAAGAGAATTTAAGTCAAGGTGAAAAACTCAAACACTGGTACATTTGTCTATATGGTTTCTGATATCATAATTTGAATTTATGTTTTACTGAATAAAGCATAAATTGGGGGAGATTGTTAGAAATACAAACACTAATGTTGTTAGAGATTACCACAAACAGAGTTTACTAAAAATCAAAGTTTAAGCTGACGTCATCAAAGTTTAGAAACTGTAAACAGAGTTTACTCAATCAGAGTTTACTTAAATAGAGTTTACTCAATCAGAAATTATCAACCGACAGAGTTTCTGAGATCAGAGTTTGACAAGTATGGAAATAGACAAATCAGAATTTGATTTGGATAAAGAAGGAAGAATTCGAATACAATTCTATTGTCTTTCTGAAAGCAAACTTTTAGAATATAAAGATGGAAATCAAAAAATAATCATTATCTTAATTGTATTTGGATTTGTAGTTGTGTACTATATAAACACAGAATTAGGTTTTACGTTGTAATTCATTCAAGACATATTATTCTCATAACCGAGCAGCTCTTGAGAACTTTGTTTTTCTTGAGAAAGTTTTGTTTTCAGTTTATAAAAAGTTAATACAAAACAATATTTCTTCTACATACTTGAATTCATAATCGATTATTTTGATACTATTATATTCAACCCCCCTTCTATAATAGTTTATTTATCTGGGCATCAAGTTCTTTATTGAACTAAACATAATACTACATATTAATACTTAATGTGTGATATGATGACAGTAGACCTCAGTTATTAAAAATTAATTTAATATAATTTTATCATATATAAATTGTTTAAATTTAAAAAATGTATTAATATTTATTACTCCCTCCATCTCAAAATAATTGTCATGTTTTGACTTTTATTAATAAAATTGACAAATTTTAACAAAATATTACACATAATATATAACTAAGAAAAAAATTAAAAATTATAACATTAAAAATATATATAATAAACTTTAAAATGTATTTTTTAGCTTTTGAAAAATGTAAAAAATGTTGGTGTAGGTGCCCTAGATGCAACACAATGTTTCTTTTAATAGACCTTAATGTCGTTTGATTATTCAATAAACGTATTTATTATGACTTTAAATACTGCGATATATTTGTTAGCATAATAAATGTCCTTAGAATGATGATACACATTGTATAGTTTAGTACATGACTTGAACTTGAGATTATATAATAGATCATATTCTTAAATGTCCCTGGTCGAGTATTATTATTATAGGACAATAATAATACATAAATAGACTAGTATGTTGTTTGACTGATAACCACATCTCATTGGTTATAAGTATGGGGATACTAAAGTCAATACATAGGTACATGTAGGAGTACATGATACTGGACAGACCCATAGTGAGATTCTTCATGTTTAATAAAGTCATAAGAAAGACTCACAGTGATAATGGTGTAATGATCCTTTGACTTGAGATCATTATATTTCTATAAGAGGATTAATATATTTTGACTACATTAAAAGTTACCTTTGACCGGGTGATGATAAAAGTGGACATCGGGTATATCATGAGTCGTATGAGAAATATGAATGATAGATAAAAGATTTAACCCTCCTATAATTAGGAAAGATATTATTGGCCTCGTGATTGAGTTAGACTATAAAATGCATGGTTGTGCTCAAATAATGATTTGTTTAATAGTCTACTCATGGATCAAGTAAACCCGGATGAAATATTGTAGAGGATGACTAAATACATGCCTCGAGTTTAATCTATAATATATATGGTTAAAGGGATTATATTACATGGAAACATTAATCACGAAAGGTTTTATCGAATCACGATTTAATTATTATTTAATTAGGTAGCAATGATGTATTACTAGATACCGCTCATTGTTTATAATTTTATTGGAGAATAAAATTATTGTTAATTAAATAATAGCCTATAGGGTCACACACATAGAGAACTTAGAGGAATAGTTAATTTAAATTATAGATTTAAATTAATTGATGATTATTTGAATTTTATTATATTAATTAAGTGAGACTTAATTAATTGAAATAATATAAATTCGAATTTGAAGAGGATTTCTGCCCATAATAATTAAGTATCACTTAGTTATTAATTAAATAATAGAAATTCGGTTTTATTATTTAATCCTAAACCTACATGGGTTAGGTTTTTCTGTTATGGGTTGCTGATTGGGCCTCTTAACCAGCATTATAAATAGATAATGATAGGGTTAAAAGGGATTACGGTTTTTGAGAAAAATAACCCTAGAGGCAGTAGTTACACAGCAAGGCAGTTTCGAAATCATCAAAGGAGCTAGTACATCCATTTCGTAATCAAGATCGTGAGACGTTCTTGAAGGTGCTCGTGTGGATACCATAGAGGTGTTTTCGAGAGGAAGACACAAGTCGTGAAAGCTAGGATCTCTGTTGAGTTCGTGTAAATCAAGACCAGACAAAGGTATGATTCCGTTTCACAATAATCAGTCTAGGCTTATACATGATCCTGCGTTTAGGGTTCCGAGATTTTGTTATATTTACGTTTAATTCGCTGCGTTTTATGCCTCGAAACCCAACAATGGCATCAGAGCTACGTGTATAAGGGACTGATTTGGTTACGTGTTTTATGTATTTGATGCATACATGTCTGTTTTGGTGACTGCCATGCCATGCTACTGTTGTGTCATAAACTGTTATGCCACTGCCATGCTTCTGTTATGCTTCTGCCATGACTATATATGATCTGCAATGTTATAATCTGTTATGGCATGATATGTGTGATGCACTGTATGTATGTGATACAAGATACAGTCCAGGGAAGGTCATCGGAATCGTTCTGAAGCGTTTGAAAACACAACCGCATAAGATGCAGTTTGCTGTGAATAGTGATTCTGCAGTGAATAGTGTTTTTGACGGAGTCAGAATGAGTCGAATTTACTCTTTCTGGAAAGGGAAAATCGCCACGAGCAAAAATCACTACTTTGCCGTGACCTATGGTGTTTTTTGGCCATTTGACATCGTTAAAGGCCTCAAAAACGCAGTTTTCTGTTTTCTGATCATAATTTTAATTTTTTCGAAAATTTTTTATCATGGTATATTTGATGCATGATGATATGATTATGCATTCTGGGATTCCAGTAACTGTTATGTGAGCATGGTGCTGGTTATGGCCTTAGACCCTAGATTAATGGTTTTGGTTTTATAAATACGACTTACATGTCATTTTCTTCATTCTTGTAATTTCTGAACCTCGAATGTAACTCGAGCTTTCTTATGTAAGTACATTAGCTTAGGTCGTATTCAATTATTCCATGTAATGTAATTGAAGACTGAAGGATGATCCAAGAAGCTAAGAAGGCAGCCATGGATGCAAGAAGAATCAAGACAAGCAACTTTATTTATATTTTTTCACCACCATAGACTAACTTTGATCCTTTCATTAGCTCGAAAGGATCACATAGAAAAGGGGCCATAACCAAGCACATTTACATACTGCACTTTACATATTGATGTATGAATGTATGTGTGGAGTAGAAGATGCATGCTTTAATTAGATTAATGATGTATGCATGTATTAGATACGTCACCCATGCCATGCTTGCCATGCTAAACAAGATAAAATCTTTAACGATTTAAGATTTTAAAATTAACAAACGATCATGAGATTCTTGTGTTTATGAAATATGGATTTTTTAAACACGGAATTGAATATGGATTTTGATATCTATAATTGGGATTTTCTGACAAAAACGGATATGCGTATTCGTAAGGGTGATGGGTTTTAAGTGTGACCACTGGTATCCTCCATCTACCTGGGAAATGAACAATTTAAGATGTCAATTTGAAATATTTAGTTCAAGGAAAAATTGAGGATCTCTTCATGATGTGATCACGATCGTCGTAAATTTTCTAAACCCCTTAACAAAATATTAAGTTTTAATCGGATGCTTTCCAATGAATGAACACTCATCGAATCCTAGATCGATTAGGGGAAAGACTGTCAGTGGCAGGGGACTCCTATCTATCGTGGTGAGATGCGACGAATATAAACGGTTATATTCGGCCGTTGTATCATTGGGTCAAACTTAACTGAATCGTCATAATAAGGTGAAAGTAAACGGTTATATTCAACCATTATGAACTTAGAAGCATAGAGTTTGGTTAAAAATCTATTAGATAGATAAGATCAATCGTTGCTCACCAAACTATCCAAGAATTATATATGATATAATTGACAACTGTTGTCTACCTTAATAATCATTTTTAAGGACTTCCAATGGTTGTCTTTGGACATGACGAAATATGGATCTTGGCTCACTAGAAAGGATTATGGGATATACTTTCCAAATTAACAGTAAGGGCTATTAATTTGATAAAAATAGTGGGAGATATATTATGAATATATCATAATCTTTTGAACATAATAAATAACTCAGACAATCTAATGTTTATTTTGTGCTTTTATCATTGTAGATACCAAGTAATGGCAAACAACACAAACACACTATCCGTACGATCAGTCCTTGAGAAGGATAAGCTGACAGGAGGAAACAACTTCCTAGACTGGCAGAGGAATTTGAGGATCGTCCTCAGACAAGAGCGCAAGCTTCATGTCATTGATATTCCTCCGGCAGGTCCCCTTCCTGAGGGCGCTACTGTTGAGGAACGAGCGGCCCACACAAAGGATGAGAATGATGTAACTGATGTTGCATGTCTTATGTTGGCAACTATGAGTGCTGAGCTTCAAAGACAGCATGTGCATATGGATGCATATACTATTAATGAGCACTTGCAAAGCAGGTTTGCAAGCCAAACTCGTCAAGAAAGGTTCAACATGAGCAAGTCACTCTTTAATTGCAAACAAGGGGCAAGTGAACCAGTTGGCCCACATGTTCTGAAGATGATTGGTTACATTGAGTACCTTGAGACTTTGGGTTTCCCGATTATTCAGGAAATTGGTATTGACCTGATCATGAATTCTTTGAACAACAAATTCACTCAATTTGTTATAAACTACAATATGAATGAATTTGACAAAACACCTACTGAATTGTTGGCTATGTTGAGAACATATGAGACCAACATGAAGACGGCTGAACCTGCTCCCATACTGATGGTGGGCAATAAAGGTAAGGCCAAAGGGAAAGGCAAGTGGAAGGGTAAGAAGAAGACAGGTTCTGATTCTACACCCAAGCCAAAGTCAGGTCCCAAACAGGCTTTAAAGCCTAAAGGTGGGGTCGCTAAGGGTGAATGTCACTACTGTAAGAAAACTAGTCACTGGATTAGAAACTGTTCAGTTTACTTGGAGGATCTGAAGAAGAAGAGGGCTGAGCAAGCTTCTACTTCAGGTATATATGTTATAGAAGTCAATCTGTCTATTTCTACATCTTGGGTATTGGATACTGGATGTGCTATTCACATTTGTATAAATGTGCAGGAAATGCAGAGAAGTGGGACATTGGCTAAAGGAGAAGTGGACCTACGAGTTGGCAATGGAGCAAGAGTTGCTGCTTTAGTTGTAGGAACCTATTATTTATATTTGCCCTCAGGGCTTGTTTTAGAACTGGAGAATTGTTTTTACGTGCCTGTGATTCGCAGAAACATTATTTCTGTTTCTTGTTTGGACAAGAAAGGTTTTTCGTTTACGATAAAAAACAATTGTTGCTCTTTTGCTTTGAATGATTTAACCTATGGTGTTACGCGTTTGTTTAATGGTTTATATGTTCTTGACTTAGATAATCATGTCTATAATATAGAAAACAAACGACTTAAAGTTAATGACTCAAATCAAACATACCTCTAACATTGTCGTCTAGGCCATATAAATGAGAAACGCATATCCAAATTACATAAGGATGGATACTTGGATAAGTTTGATTTTGAATCATACCAAGAATGCGAATCTTGTTTGCTTGGAAAAATGACTAAAGCCCCTTTCACTGGTAAGGGTCAAAGGGCCACTGAACGTCTGGAGCTAATACATAGTGATGTATGTGGCCCAATGCGTGTGATGGCTAGAGGAGGCTACTACTACTTCATAACATTTACTGATGATTACAGTAGATATGGATATGTATATCTTATGAAGAATAAATTCGATTCTTTTGAAAAGTTCAAAGAATACAAGGCTGAAGTAGAGAAGCAAATTGGCGGAGGTGCAAGTATTAAAATCTTACGATCTGATCGTGGAGGAGAATACTTGAGAATAGAATTTAAAGATTATTTAAAGGAGTGTGGTATTGTATCATAACTCACTCCGCCAGGTACACCTCAATGGAATGGAGTTTCAGAGAGGAGAAATCGTACCTTGTTGGACATGGTGCGATCGATGATGAGTCATGCAGATCTTCCAATTAGTTTATGGGGTTATGCTCTAGAAACAGCGGCTTTCACACTTAATCGTGTTCCTACTAAGAAGGTTCAAAAGACTCTATATGAGATATGGGAGAAGAAACGGTCAGGCATGAGCTTTATGAAAGTTTGGGGATGCAAGGCGTTTGTGAAGCGTCAAGTATCTGACAAGCTTGGACCTAAATCTGAAGAGTGCAATTTTGTGGGATACCCTAGTGAAACAAAGGCGTATTATTTCTATAGTCCTTCTGAGCAGAAAGTGTTCATTGCTCGAGATGTTGTTTTCATGGAAAGAGATTTTGTTTCCAAAAGAAACAGTGGGAGAGCTATAGACCTCGATGAGGATCGAGAACCACAAAATAGCATTGAACCTGAAGTGGAACATGAGCAGGATAATGATAATGCTCAACAAACACAGGTTGTTCGTAGAACTGGTAGAATTCGCCATGAGCCAGAGAGATATGGATTTCTCTTGACTCAATGTGGTGATTTGATGCTCATAGATGAAGATGAGCCTCTAACATACCAAGATGTTATGAACAGTCCAGACTCTAAGAGATGGCTAGAAGCCATGAAATCCGAGAAGGATTCCATGTACGAAAACTGAGTATGGACTTTGGTTGATCCACCTGAAGGGGTAAAACCCATAGGGTGCAAATGGGTTTTCAAGAAGAAAACTGACATGGATTGAAATGTTCAGACCTATAAAGCAAGGCTGGTTGCAAAAGGTTTCAAACAAATTCATGGTATTGACTACGATGAAACTTTCTCACCAGTAGCTATGGTCAAGTCCATAAGGATTTTGCTTGCTATTGCAGCATTCCATGATTATGAAATCTGGCAAATGGATGTCAAAACTGCCTTCCTTAATGGAAGCCTTGAAGAGGATGTGGATGTGTACATGACACAACCTAAAGGTTTTGTCGATCCAAGGAATGTTAGCAACGTATGTAAATTTCGTCGATCCATTTATGGATTGAAGCAAGCCTCTAGGAGATGGAACATCCGCTTTGATGAAACAGTCAAAGAGTATGGCTTTGTTCAAAACGAAGATGAACCTTGTGTTTACAAGAAGGTTAGTGGGAGCCATGTGGCATTCATAGTACTATATGTTGATGACATACTACTAATGGGGAATGACATACCTTCTCTCAAGGCTGTTAAGATTTGGTTAGGGAGCAACTTCTCTATGAAAGACTTAGGAGATGCATCCTACATTCTAGGAATGGGGATCTATAGGGATAGATCTAGAAGGATGATCGGTCTAAGTCAAAGTACATACATCGATAAGGTTTTGCATCGTTTTGGTATGCAAAATGCAAAAAGGGGATATGTCCCCGTGTCTCAAGGGATAACGATCTCTAAAGATCAGTGTCCGAAATCATTGGATGAGAAGGACCACATGAGTAATGTTCCATATGCCTCAGCAATTGGATCCATCATGTATGCAATGGTATGTACTCGCCCAGATGTTTCGTATGCTTTAAGCATGACGAGAAGATACCAATCTAATCCAGGTGAAGGTCACTGGACGGCTGTCAAGAATATTCTAAAGTACTTGAAAAGGACTAAAGATTCATTCTTGGTGTATGGAGGAGAGGAGAAACTGGTTGTAAAAGGTTACACCGATGCAAGTTTCCAAACAGACAGGGATGATACTGTATCACAGTCTGGTTTTGTATTTTGTCTAAACGGAGGTGCTGTAAGTTGGAAGAGTTCAAAGCAAGAAACAGTAGCTGATTCTACAATGGAGGCTGAGTACATTGTAGCTTGTGAAGCGGCTAAGGAAGCTGTTTGGATTCAAAAATTCATTACTGATTTGGGAGTGGTTCCATCAATCGCAAATCCCATTGATCTATACTGCGATAATAATGGAGCCATTGTACATGCTAAAGAACCTAGATCTCACTCCCGAACCAAACACATACTCAGGAGATATCACCTCATTCGAGAGATTAATGAAAGGGGTGACATACACATATGTAAAGTGCACACAAATGATAACATTGCAGACCCACTGACCAAAGGCTTGTCGCAGACGAAGCACGATGGTCACACAAGTTCCATGGGTATTAGATACATGGGAGATTGACTCTAGTGCAAGTGGAAGATTGTTGGTGTAGGTGCCCTAGATGCAATACAATATTTCTTTTAATAGACCTTTATGTCATTTGATTATTCAATAAACGTATTTATTATGACTTTAAATACTGTGATATATTTGTTAGCATAATAAATGTCCTTAGAATCATGATACACATTGTATAGTTTAGTACATGACTTGAACTTGAGATTATATAATAGATCATATTCTTAAATGTCCCTGGTTGAGTATTATTATTATAGGACAATAATAATACATAAATAGACTAGTATGTTGTTTGACTGATAACCACATCTCATTGGTTATAAGTATGGGGATACTAAAGTCAATACATAGGTACATGTAGGAGTACATGATACTGGACAGACCCACAGTGAGATTCTTCATGTTTAATAAAATCATAAGAAAGACTCACAGTGATAATGGTGTAATGATCCTTTGACTTGAGATCATTATATTTCTATACAATGATTAATATACTTTGACTACATTAAAAGTTATCTTTGACCGGGTGATGATAAAAGTGGACATCGGGTATATCATGAGTTGTATGAGAAATATGAATGATAGATAAAGGATTTAACCCTCCTATAATTAGGAGAGATATTATTGGCCTCGTGATTGAGTTAGACTATAAAATGCATGGCCGTGCTCAAATAATGATTTGTTTAATAGTCTACTCATGGATCAAGTAAACCCGGATGAAATATTGTAGAGGATGACTAAATACATGCCTCGAGTTTAATCTATAATATATATGGTTAAAGGGATTATAATACACGGAAACATTAATCACGAAAGGTTTTATCGAATCACGATTTAATTATTGTTTAATTGGGTAGCAATGATGTATTACTAGATACCGCTCATTGTTTATAATTTTATTGGAGAATAAAATTATTACTAATTAAATAATAGCCTATAGGGTCACACACATAGAGCACTTAGAGGAATAGTTAATTTAATTTATAGATTTAAATTAATTGATGATTATTTGAATTTTATTATATTAATTAAGTGAGACTTAATTAATTGAAATAATATAAATTCGAATTTGAAGAGGATTTCTGCCCATAATAATTAAGTATGACTTAGTTATTAATTAAATAATAGAAATTCGGTTTTATTATTTAATCCTAAACCTACATGGGTTAGGCTTTGCTGTTATGGGTTGCTGATTGGACCTCTTAACCAGCATTATAAATAGATAATGATAGGGTTAAGAGGGATTAGGTTTTTGAGAAAAATAACCCTAGAGGCAGCAGCTACACAGCAAGGCAGAGCAAGGCAGTTTCGAAATCATCAAAGGAGCTAGTACATCCATTCCGTAATCAAGATCGTGAGACGTTCTTGAAGGTGCTCGTGTGGATACCATAGAGGTGTTTTCGAGAGGAAGACACAAGTCGTGAAAACTAGGATCTCTGTTGAGTTCGTGTAAATCAAAACCAGACAAAGGTATGATTTCGTTTCACAATAATCAGTCTAGGCTTATACATGATCAAGCGTTTAGGGTTCCGAGATTTTGTTATATTTACGTTTAATCCGCTGCGTTTTATGCCTCGGAACCCAACAAAAAAATGATTTTTAATTTACGGTCAAAGTTGAGTTAATTTGACCACACTAAAATCAAAGAAGACACTTATTGTGAGATGGAGTGAGTAATTTATATTATTTTAATTTTAATTTGATCTATTTAATTTATCAAATAGCATAATTCAAACTATGTGATAACGTATTTTTGATATAGTATTATATATAATATAGTAATAAAATAGAATGTGTATTTAATATTTTAGACTAAAGTTAAACTCTTAGCTAGGTAACTCAAATAATTATTTTTTAAAAAAATTAATTTTTTCAATTCGACCAAAACCAATGAGTTAATAAGGTTTCTGAATTCTCAATATAATAATTTTTCTTGTAAATGTAACTGGTTCTCCATATAAAGTTACCTTAATATATTATATAATATATTAAATATTTTTATAGAAAAGATGTGGATAAGAAAAATTTTATCATCCATCTCACACGGAAAATTCATGCACTCTCTTCGTCTCTATGTATGTAAAATCCTAATAATATATCTACTATAATTTAATAATAATACATAATAATGTTCGATATATGATATGTCTCTATATAAATATAATATAAAAAGTATTTTAATGTTTTAAACTAATTATAAAAAGGTTTCCTAAACCGAATAGAATTGTTCGATAAAAATTTATAAGTATCTTTTCTGTCTAGATTACAGGATGATCAATTAGAATTTTGGATGTTAGACCACCTCACAATTAAACATAATTTTGTAAGCTTCGCGTGAGCCGTAAAATCATCCAATTTTGACTTTTGAAACTCAAAATATGGCCCAAAAAATGTCTGTCGTGTAAGTAGTACAATAATTATGATTTTTTTTAATTTAACTCCAATATAGTTTTTTACGTTCAAATTTATATATTACTAAAAGGGTTCGTTTGGTATTGCTGTTACAGACAACAACAATAACTTTTTGACAATCTTAAAGATGTTTGGTAAAATCCAAAAGCTATTGTCTAGAAAAGTAATTTTGGTCTAAAAGTTATTGTTAGAGAAAGCATGTCCCCCATGGTTTTGAAAAAAGCTGTTTTCAGCTTTGGCAGAAAATAATTGAAAGTTTCAACATCAAACCTCCCCAAAAACATTAATTTCTTATATTTTATCTCAAAATATGCATAAATCAATAAAAATTACCAAACAGACATCAAGTTTTTTTAAAGAACTTTTTGTAAAGCTTAATGTAACGTAACTCAACATGTAACCGATGATACTAACTCAACTCCTGAAAATAATTAACTAATATTATATGAAGCACATGAATCGATGTCAAATCAGTTCTAATTGATGAAACAATATTCAAAGTATCAGTGGAAGCTTTGAAGACATTGTAGATTGCTGAAAGAAGTTCATTAACATGTTCAAGCCTCATCACTAAATAAAGTTTAAGTGATTCAGAGTTTCTATTTCTATTGGACGATATACAGTAGTGAAGACAGAAGATTATAGTGAATAACAAAAGCATTCTATTCAATTACGAACAGGGAACATAACCAATTGCATAGTCAAGTGTGAATGCACACCTAGAGGGGGGTGAATAGGTGTATATGACTAACTAAGACCAATTTTAACTTTTACCAACTTGTATCGACTGTTACAAACAAAACCGTCTGTTGCTAACTTGTCATCTTGTTGATTACAGAGTATAATAGCTTGCTGTTATGATGCAGTGCATAATATAAATACTGAAAATAATAAAGAACACAATCGATTTTAGCCAGGTTCGACCCCTATCCACTAATGGTCTACGTCCTGGTCCCTTACCAACCAGGTAAGAGAATATATTATTGATCAATAAAAATACCAATTACATGATACATTAATATATTTCCCTTTAACCCAGTTGCTGAAAATGGCTTACTGAAACACTATGTTTCTCTTGAATAAATAACCCTCTTGAACTCCAAGATCCTCTAACAAGCTTATTCCTCTTGAACCCGAATTCCTTGAGCAAACCACTCCCTTGAATTTCTTTGTTCCCGAACAACCTGTTCTCTAATACAAAGAGTTCCCTAGAGCAATATATTCTCGATCACCTAGATCTCTTGCCAGTACTTCAACAACTAACAATACAACTTCGTTTACAATGAATAAAAGTGTTACAACCAAAACTATAAACTCTTGTATATAATATACGTGTATATAACAATAAAGCTCATAGTTTATTAAATAAAAGTGTTTTGAGAAAGAAGAGAGAAAGCATGAATATTCAGATCTCAAAACTTTTGACGTTATACATTCGATTAGTTACTTACAATAAAGATTGCAAGTGAATATATATATAACAATCATATGATAGTTGTGAAGATATTATGCAATAATAAAAGATTTGATATGCATAAAAATATTCTTCAACAACTAGGTAATTAGAATATTTAAATTTTGAAATTTGAAATAGTCTAAAACTTCTAACAAATCAATTTTGAAAGGTAATATTAATTTCCAACAGCTAGAAAAAGATCAAAATGAATTTGAGCTATTATGAAAAAATTTTGATATGGAAAAGTTTGATAGAAATCAGTTTTGGAAAGATATGATAAGGAGAATCAAATCTGAATAAATAAAGAAGGCATTTGAAAAACCTTTTTGTGCTCTATTAATTATATAAATCATATATTATATAATAGAGTCCTTACAGATTTAAATCATAATCAATCTCTGATATCTTTAAGCAACTTCTAGGAATCTCTATTATCGAAATTGATTTTGAATAGTTTCTGGGCGGAACAGTATCAGCTTGCTGTTATGGTTCTGCGACTTATCTTAGCAGGCTGTTACGACCACTTTCCTGAAACTTTGTCTTTCCAAATAATCAACCAAATTACCTGATAATATACTTATACATAGAGAACACATATACATGGAAGATATATCAAGTGAGTTAATCTTATATGGTAATTTGTATAGAGTAAAACTGGTAATATAGTAAGTTGTTACAGTAACAAAAAGAAAATCAACATGCTGTTATATATCATCAAAGCATATCAAATTAACAGTCTCCCTTTTTTGATGATTATACACTAATATATGATTGTGCTAATATCTCCCCCTTAATCAGTGCGGGAGTGAGCTAAAAGGCTCCCCCTCAAATAATGCTTCCTACAAAACAAACTCAATAAGCAATATATCTCTCTCACAAATATTAGACATGCATAAAACATGTTTCTCTCCTGTACCAAATAACAAATATAGCAGTAACCACGCAAGCATGCAATGAGACAATATATTTTCTTCCCTATAATTATCAAAAAGAGAAATATCACCTTGCATGCATATCACATAAGTCCATATATAGCGAGTAATAAGATTAGATACCATAATTTTCAAAGTAGCTTGTTTTTTAGACATTGCACATCCTAAGTTCCCTTCGAAGAACAAAAAATGTTTCTTCTACTAAGGGTTTTGTGAAGATATCAGCTAATTCATACTCTGCAAGCACAAATATCAGCCCCACATTTCCCTTTGCAACATTATCGTTCAAGAAATGGTGTCAAACATCAATATATTTTGTTCTTGAGTGATTCTCTGGATTTTTTGAAATGTTGATAGTTCTTGTATTGTCACAATAGATTGGAATTTTCTCACATGTAATTCCAAAGTCCTTGAGTGTTTCAATCATCCAAAGCGTTTGAGAATAACAACTACCAGCTGCCAAATACTCCCCTTTTTGCCTTTTCCAAGATTTTGAAGAGTCTTACTATCACCAATTGTGATTGTTCCTCCCTTTTTCTTCTTAAGGCTAATAAACTGAGATTTATCTCCACACATATGTCTTGTACAACCACTATCCGATATCCTTTATTTTGCATTTATTTTGGCAGCAAGACATACCTACAAAACAAACAAAAATAACTCAACATTTTGGTACCCATATAGGTTTGGGTCCAACTTGGTTAGTTGATAACCCCTAAAGAATAGTTAAATCAGATTTCTTGATCCACTTTTGGATCACTTTTGGTGCTTGATTCTTTGCTTTTTGTGTTCTTCCAGACTGATGTGAGTTAGCTGTCTGTCTGTTCTAGTAAGTTGATTCTACATTTTGAACTTTGCAATACTTTGACAAGTGACCTTCTTTTGACACTTTTGACAAATCTTCCAAGGCATAGTATAGTCATATGGAATACCATGTTTGCCTTCATACTTTAGACCTTTATCATTAAGATTTGTAGGCATTCCTAATCCTTATTTTGCCAATGGTACTTTAGTTTTCTTCATCATAGACTTGAGAACCTCTTCACCTTGAACAAAATTTCTCATTCCTTTTTTAAGATTTTTTACCTCCTGTTCCAAATCTTTGATCTTTTTATCTTGCTGAGATACTTCTTCGGAATTTGATTCCATGAGTTTAAATGTCTCAAGACATACATCTCTGACTTCAATGTTTGCTTTTAGCTCGCTGATTTCCTTCATTAGAACATCATTTCTCTTTTGAACAAGTTTGTTGATTCCTTCAAGATTGGAAACTACATTTTTGAATTATACAAGTTCATCATTGTTATCTTTGGGAATCTTTCCATCCAAGACATCATATAACATTCCCTTGAGATAAGCATTATTTCTCTTCAGCTCGTTATTTTTAGCTTTTAGTGCTAAAAACTCATCTATTAAAATGACTTCTTTTTCCTGCATGGTTAATGATTCCAAAATAATATTTTCAGATGTTTTACTATAATAAAATGAGTTTACCTCACTACCATCTAATTCTAAATCAGAAACATCACTTTCAAGCAAAACCTCTCCCGTGTTCTCTTGAAGTATTTCATTATCAAGTCCAACAAGTGCTAGATTGACCATGTCATCACTTGATTCATCACCAGAACCTTCTTCATCATCACTCCATGACAAAAGATCTTTTGATTTCTTCTTCTTCTTTGTAGCAGCTTGATGTCTGTTCTTTAACTTGTAATAGTCCTTTTTGTAGTGTCCTCGCTTGCCACATTCGAAGCAGTTTTCCTCTTTTAAATCTCTTAAGTATTTTCTCCCTTTTTCTTTCTTCATCATGTTCTTCTTTTGTATGAGCATCTTGATCTTTCTGGATAGTAAAACTAAGTCTTCATCTTCTGATTCTTCTGATTCCAGCTTGTTGTTATCATCATGAAGTGCCAAGTTTTTCATCTTAGCCACTAGATCTTGAACGGTTTCAGTTTGACTAGCCTTTATCTTGCTTTCAAATTGTTCTAGTTTAGTAAATACCACCAAGGTATCCATGGTATCTATTGTTGGTGAAGATTCCAATGCAGTCACCTTTGGTTCATAGATAAATGACACGACACTGAGTATTTTCATGTTGATTTCTTCTTGAAGAATCTCCTTTCCAAGTTGTTTTAGAGCATTCATATTTATTTGAAATCTAGATTGACTTTCTCTGATTATTTCTCTTTCTCCAAGTTTGAAATTCCCAAACTCGTTCATCAGCTTGCTGAGTTTCATCTTTTTCAGCCCTTTAGAACCTTAATGACATAACTCTAAGGTATCCTAAATTTCTTTTATCGTCTTACATGCTCAAACATTGTCACATTCACTATGACACAATCCATTTATTAAAGTGTTCCTTTCTCTGCCATTATAACTCATCTTTGATATTTCACCATGTGTGAGATCATCAATGTCTTTCGGCTTGCCGTCTTTGAACTCAAATGAGCTTTTTTGGACACTCTCCATTCAAGTGGCTCTTTGGTCAGATAGATCTCCGTTATATTTTTCCACCAGTTGTAATTTTTAGTACCCAAAAGAAGTGGTGGCCTCAAACTCGATGTTCCTTCAGGATAAAAGTTGGTAGCCATAACCATATGACGCGCACTTCATGTTACAGAAATATTAGTACACCAAATCTCTGATACCAAATGTGAAAGCACACCTAGAGGGGCTGAATATGTGTATATGATTAACTAAGACAAATTTTAACTTTTATCAACTTGTATCGACTGTTATAAACAAAACAGTCTGCTGCTAACTTGTCAGCTTGCTGATTATAAATTACAGACTATAATAGCTTGCTGTTATGATGCAGTGCATAATGTAAATACTGAAAATAATAAAGAATACAATTTATTTTAGCGAAGTTTGACCCCTATCTACTAATGGTCTACGTCTTGGTCCCTTACCAACCCGGTAAGAGAATATATTATTAATCAATAAAAATACCAATTACACGATACAATAATATATCTCCCTTTAACCCAGTTGCTGAAAATGGCTTGCTGAAACACTATGTTTCCCTTGAATAAACAGCCTTCTTGAACTCCAAGATCCTCTAACAAGCTTGTTCCTCTTGAACCCGAATTCCTTGAGCAAACCACTCCCTTGAATTCCTTTGTTCCCAAACAACTTGTTCTCTAATACAGAGAGTTCCCTAGAGCAATATATTCCCGATCACCTAGATCCATTGCCACTACTTCAGCAACTAACAATACAACTTTGTTTACAATGAATAAAAGTGTTACAACCCAAACTATAATTTTTTGTATATAATATACGTGTATATAACAATAAAGCTCAGTGTTTAGAAAACAAAAGTGTTTTGAGAAAGAAGAGAGAAAGCGTGAATATTTATATCTCAAAACTTTTGAAGTTATACATTCGATTAGTTTCTTATAACAAATATTGCAAGTGAATATATATAAGAAGCATTTAACGGTTGTGATGATATTATGAACTAATAAAATATTTGATATTATCAACAGCTAGGTAATTAGAAAATTTGAATTTTGAAATTCGAAATAGTTTAAATCTTCTAACAAATCAATTTTGAAAGGTAATATCAATTTGCAATAGCTAGAAAAAGATCAAATCAAATTTGAGCTATTATAGAAAAAATTTGATATGGAAAAGATTGATAGAAATCAGTTTTGGAAAGATAATGTAAGGAGAATCAAATCTGAATAAATAAATAATGTATTTGAAAACCCTTTTTGAGCTCTATTAATTATATAAACTATATATATACATACATATATATATATATATATATTATAATAGAGTCCTTACAGATTTAAATCCTAACCAGTCTCTGATATCTTCAAACATCTTCAAGGAATATCCATTATCGAAATTGATTTTGAATAGCTTTTTGGCAGAATAGTGTCAACTTGCAGTTATGGTTTTGCGACTGATCTTAGCAAGCTGTTACGACCACTTTCCTGAAACTTTGTCTTTCCATAAAATCAACCAAGTTACCTGAGAGTATACTTATACATAGCGAACACATGTACATAAAGGATATATCAAGTTAGTCAATCATATAATGGTAAGCTGTATAAAATAAAACTGGTAACATAGTAAGTTGTTACAGTAACAAATAGAAAATCAGCATGATGTTATATATCATCAAAACACATCAGATTAACAATCTCCCCTTTTTGATGATTATACACCAATATATGATTGTGTTAATATCTCACCCTTAGTTAGTGTGGGTGTGAGCTAAAAGGCTCCCCCTCAAACAATACTTTCTACAAAACAAGCTCAATATGCAATATCTCTCTCAAGAATATTAAACATGCATAAAACATGTTTATCTCCTATACCAAATAACAAATATAGCATTAACCTCGCAAGCATGCAATGAGACAATATATTTTCTCCCCTATAATCATCAAAAAGAGAAATATCACCTTGCATGCACATCACACAAGTCCATATATAGCAAGTAATACGATTAGATACCAGAGTTTTCAAAGTAGCTTCTTCTTTAGACATTGCACATCCCATGTTCCCTTTGAAGAACAAAAACTCTTTCCTCTTCGCAGAAATGAGATTGAGAACTGCATATGAGAATCAGAAGAATTGGTTAAGGGATGTCAATCAAAAGCAAGGAATCAAGTTGGTAAATAAAAGGTAAATTCAATCAACTTGATTTAAGGCAGAAGGTGGTTTTTTTAAAAATAGAAAAGTATTCTAAGTACAAGACTTCACCTTGGGCGATTGTTAAGGCATTAAGAGGAATGAATTAAAGAATTAATTCTTTAATTTCAATAGCCGATTGTTATGGCAATTTGAAAGAAAAAGACAACCAATTGTTATGCACTTATACAACCGATTGTTAAAGCATTTGCTTAGTGAATCCTCCGATTGTTAATGAAGTACAGTTAATGGAGAATCAAAGTCAACCGATTGTTAAGTCACTAACAATCAATCGATTGTTATGCCATTCAATGAAGCTGATTATTATTCCACTAACTTATAGCAACCGATTATTATTTAAATAAATTTGATTTAAATGATTGATTAATATTCTGATTGTTATTTTATTATAACGATTATTATTCTTTAATGTTTCGATTGTTAGTAAAATCAATACAGAAGAAATTCTTTTACTTAGCTCACAATTGGCCACATATGAGAGTTGGTAAAGCCTACACTTAAAGTAGCAGAAGTAATTCATGTCTGGCTTTCATTCATTTAAGATATATAGAGCAAGTCGAAAGCATTCAAAGAAAATATACACACACCTAGAAGCCATAAATGAGAACATAGATTGGATGTAATATTATTATTGATTGCTCGTAAAAAAATATTGTATCTGTACTAGACTAGTGAAATATTGTAGCTAACCTTTGTATTAGAAGTGTAGTACCTTCCGAAATTATATTAATAAAAAAACATATTTCCTGAATGAACTGTGTTCTTATTGTTATAATTGTGGTTTGATTGAGCACCTGTTTAGAAGTCTAAAGTCCAAATAATATATTCCATGAAGAAAGTTTGAAATTGGACATATTGTATTTAACCCCCCCTTCTACGATATTTGGGACTAACAATTGGTATCAGAGCACGCTGATTTATATTACAAATCAGGATCTAGTGTTTAGACTTCAGTGTTAACATCAGGAAATTTTTCACGAATTTTTTAATTTTCAAAAATTATCACTATAAGATTTTTGAACTTTAAAAAGTTTTGGAAAATTAGATATCACAAATCATCAAAAAATTAGAAGTATTAAGGTTCCTCCATTTGATAGGGTCAACTACATTTTCTAGAAAAAGAAGATGTCATTGTTCATAATGACTGCAAATCCCCTATATGAAGGCATCTTAGAGAATGGGCCTTTTGTTCTGACAAAAATAATTCCTGAAACTACAGTGGACGGAGTACGAGTTCCTCAAAGGTCTATTCCAAAAGATCCTACGGAGTTCACTGATTCAGAAAAGGAGTTTGTTACTTTGGACAAAGATCTTCAGCTGATTATAGTTGATGCAGAGAATGTTGATATGATTCATCAATTGGTGAATTGTAAAAGTGAATTATAAATATGGGACATCATCGAGCTGATAATGGAGGGAACTGGAGAAGTAAGAGAAAAATGGTTGGATATTCTGACATCCAAATATGAAGCATTTAAATATTTATCTTGAGAGTCAATCCCTCAAGTATTTGAGCGATATAACAGGCTGCTAAATGAATTGAGCATCAAAGGTAAGATTTATCTATTAAGAGAAATGAATATGATATTCATGTTAACACGATGCCCCTTGAGAAATTATATGGAAAGCTGAAAACCTGTGAGATGGAGCAAGAACAAAGATTGATAATATATGGTTCTAGCTCAATGGATAGTAAGGCAATAGCATTAATGAAGACCACTGCTCTTGTGGCTGATGAAAGTAAGGTTTTGGAAGCTAAGGTTGTTGAAACCAAAACTGGTGGAGAAATGATCATAGAAGCTGAAATGGCTACATATAATCAAGCTGTGAATGAAGATGATTTTTATTCAATAGAAGAGCTTGAGGAAATGGAAGACAAATCCATGACATATTTGACAGGGCGTTTCAAGCCTATCCGATTCAGAAGGAATTGCATGTATAAGAAGAGTTTGAGTAGAAAGTTTCAGAAATGTGGATCACTTTCAGGGTCTAGTTCAAGAGATGGTTATAAATTAAACATGGTTGATCGAAGCAAGTTTCGGTGTTACAACTACAATGAACTAGGGCACTTTGCCACTGAATATAGGAAACCTAAACAAGTAAAATAAAAGAAGAGTAACTTTGAAAAGAAGAGCTATGATGAGTTGAAAAGGAAAAATGAGAAGTTGAAGCAGAAAGTGGATACCTTGATAGCAAAGCATCAGGGAAAAGCCTACATTGCTGAGGGCAAAAGCTAGGATGACACAAACTCTGAAGGTGAAGAGGAATATGTAGACTTTGCATCAATGGTAGACACTTCAAAGAAATCTCCATTATCTCAGGTACCTATTCTCACCACAGTTGACATGTATCTATCTAAATATAAAAGAACTGTTAATGATTTAAGTGTAGAGATATTCAATGTGCACACAAGTATGCTAGCTACTGAAGGAGAAAATGATAGACTAGTTGTCAAGATTAAAAAACTTAAAAATGAAAAAGAACAACTAGAACTTGTAGCTATAACAGTTAAAGACCTTATAGAAAGAAATGAATATCTAGAGAATAAGGTTAACTGTAATGCAGAGGTAGAGAAACCACTTAAGGCTAAGATTTCCGAACTTAAATTTAAGGTTGTCTCTTATAGAAATTTAGTTGTTGTGGCTAAAGAGATCATGGATAAGTAAAGTCTAAAAAACACTACGTGTATAGGCTTTGATTATAATGAGTTTAAAAAGAGAATGAATAAGTGTAAAGGAGTAACATTCAGTGCCTCTAGTGATGTTTACTTAGAGAATGAGACTGTTCCTAATATCCTTAAGAATGTTAGCAAACCAATCTTTAGGCCTATAATCACGAAATCCTTTGATGATGAAGCTCTTATAAGAAATCAAGAGTTGCTTGTTGAGGATCAACATAAAAAGAAAGAAATTGAAGAGAAAATTGAAAAGAAGGTAGAAAATACTGAACCTATAAAAGTTATTAAAATTGAAACATGTAATAGTAAAACCAAGACTAAGGGTAACAGAAATGGAAAGGTAGGTGTTTGTATCTCTAATTATTCTACACCCGCACCCATTGTACCTAGGAAATTATGTAATAATTGCAACTCTGATGGACACCTTACATATGCATCTAAAATGGTTAAGGTAGAAGATAAAGTTCCTATTGTACAGAATTTGTTTAACATGAATAGTTCTCATTTGCCTTTGGTACTGCTGGATGTATGCCATGTACTTTCAATATAATGCATGCTTATTTTAATTTGATGAATGCATATACTTCTAGTAATTGTAAAGGTAGAGAAAATGGCATAAATAGGAAAAAGGTTAGGGCAAAGACTGTCAGTCCTCCTAAAGTTAGGAAGGAGACTCAATTCTCGAAGCCAAAAGACACTCATGTCAAGGCTAAGGAAAAGGAATTGAGTTCAGTCAATGTAGAACTTAAAAATGTTAAAACTAAACCTGTTACACCACTTTCGAAGATCTCTAAATTACTTGGAGCCAAACAAGTTTGGGTGCCAAAGAAAGCTTAATCACTTTGTGAATGCAGGGTACGGGAAAAAATGAAAAAGTCATGTGGGTTCTGGACATCGGATGTTCAAGACATATGACAAGAGACAAGTCCCTACTATCAACTGTAGTTGAGAAGACTGGCCCGGGTATAACCTTTGGAGATGACAATAAATGATTCCCTACGGGATATGTTAATATGGAAGTTGGAAATGTCATCATAGAGAAAATCTCTCTTTTTGATGGTCTATAGCACAACCTTCTAAGTGTTAGTCAATTCTGTGACAAAGGATATGATGTACTCTTCAGAAAGGAAAGATGTTTGATCTCAAACAGGAAGGATGAAAATCTTGCTCTTTAAGGAGTAAGAAAAGGAAATTTATTCATAGCTGACTTAAACACAACAAGTAGAGGTGAAGTGAATTGTTTCTATAGTAAGGCATCCTCTGAGCTGAGTTGGTTATGGCACAGAAAATTATCTCACCTGAAATTCAAGGAGATGAATTCTTTAGTTAGAAGAGAATTGGTAAGAGGATTACCACGGATGGAATTCTACCAAGAAGGACTCTATGAAGTATGTGAAAAAGGGAAGTCAAAGAAAGTGTCACATAGAAGGAAAGACATGTCTAGCATTACTGAACCTCTCCAACTGATACATATGGATTTATTTGGACCGATCATTGTCATATCAGTGTCAAAGAAGAAATATGCTTTAGTGATTGTCGACGACTACTCTAAGTACACGTGTGTGTTATTCTTACATTCAAAGGATGAAGCACCTCAAATAGTTATTGATCACATCAAAAAGGTTGAACTAGAAGCTGGATTTCCTGTGTGGACGATTAGATTAAATAATGGAACTAAATTCAGAAATGCAGTTCTAAATGACTTCTACACTGAGAAAGGTATATCAAGACAACACTCAGCCCCAAGAACCCCTCAAAAAAATGGAGTGGTAGAATGAAAGAATTGGACTTTGATTGAAGCATCAATGACTATGTTACACCCAAAACAAGACCCTGATTAACAAGGATTTTGAAAAGACTCCATTTGAGATAATAGCCAATAAGAAACCAACACTAAATTACTTTCACGTGTTTGGAGGAAAATGCTATGTATTGAAAGATAAATATCTGGGCAAGTTTGATGTTAAAGTAGATTAAAGAATTTTCCTTGACTACTCCCTGGAATTGAAAGCCTACAGGGTATATGTGATTGAACATCAAAAGGTCGTTGAAAGCCTTAATGTAATGTTTGATGACACCAAACTACCTAGTCTTCAAAAAGATAAAGATTCTAAATCTCTGGATTTTAAAAATCTATTAGAATATTACTTAGGAGATGAAGACGAACCTGAGGCTGCTACTAGTAGTCATGTACATATAGAAGTTGATAATCCAAAACAAAGCAATGGAAGTGTTGGCAATGCCACACAGTCATAGTCATAGACAGTTTCACAACATCAGTCTGTCATTAAACCTGCTAGCTCAACTGGTGGATCATCAAGTAATGCCGACAATAACTTAGAGGAAGGACAAGAAGGATCTTCCAGTCACTCCGTTGGTCCCTGATATTCTAGAAGGGGGGTTGAATATAATATCTTAATTTAATCACGGAATATTGGATTTAAAAATATTACTTTAATTTCTCACGAAATATTAATTATAATGAAATACTATTCAAGTAGAAGATATAAATTTTAATTTGAAAAGTATTACAAAATTAATATGATTAAAGTGAATATAATTGATTATATGTTCTGGAACGATTTCGACATGAATTGTTCAGGTTTAACAATTATATTCCAAACCAAGCACAGAAATTTGTGAGTATTACAATGCATACAAATTTCTGAATTTGAATGTTTGAACGATGCTGAATAGTGAAGCCCTGACCTCATATTTATAGAGGTTGGAAAAAGCCTAGTATGACCTTTATCATAATGACTTATTTTAACTAATTTAGCACTTGTATGACTTAGAAAAAGACTGGGCATGACTTAATAAATTCGGTATGACTTATTTTAATTAAATAAAATATGCTCGGTATGAATTATTTTAATTAAATAAATAGGTATGACTTATTTTAATTAAATAAAATCAACTCGGTATGACTTTCTAGAATAGAACTCTCGGTATGACTTTATATATATATATATATATATATATATATATATATATATATATATATATATATATATATATAAGTCATACTAATTCATTTCTTTTATAATAAATTAATCTTTCTTAAATTATTTAAATAACTTATAATAAATTAAATTAAATTCATCTTGAATTAATTTAATTAAATAAATTAAATAATTAACTTACTTTGATTGTAGAATTAAAATACTATAGTGATCTGTTTAGACTGCGGTCAGCTTTGAAATCTTCCTGTCTTTTCTTTGTCTTCTGTTCTTGAAACCTCTTGAGCTAAATGAAGAATAAATATTATTTTAGTTGACACACAAATGTACTGTCTGGTTCATTTGTGTCATACTAATAAATATTCTCCATTTTTAAATACTTTAAGTTGAGGCCTTCTGTCATTTATCTGCTTCACTGTCTTTGTTCTTCTTCTAGAATCTTTCCGTAGTAACCACTTGAAATCTTTTATATCTTCTGTATTCATTAGAAGTACTACCACCTTATTCTTCACTGACGCTTGAACATATTAATGAACTTCTTCAGTGTTGAGTAGCAATCCAATCAAAATACTTCTAATATATAGATCCCTTGTGTTTAGTTGACTGTCTCTGTCTTGATTCCTGTTTGATATCTATTATTTACCACTGTTTCTAGATTGATTTGAGTTGTCATCTAATTATTACAAATAGGCCTAGCCATATGCCTTTCAATCTCCCCCTATTTGTTGTTAAACATTTGACACACAAATTCCTAGAGGATAACTCAACTAATCTCTAAGAAAGTAAATACGACATGTAAGAACTTGTAAATAATAAATAAAAGTTCTGGATATATATAACAATTTTTCAGATTCATAAAAAATAAGTACAAGATAGTTGTTCCTCTAGCACTGAACAAATATAACATTGTTTATATCTTGACCTATCTAAGACTTCAGTCTTCAGTGGTATCCACTTCACCCTCTTCTAGATTAGAACTCTTGTGCACAGGTGTTCTGGGTACCTCTTCAGTTTCAGTCTGAGTTACAGTTGACTCTCCATACAATTTTCTCTGTTCAGCCTTTGCTAGCTGCAACATGACTTCTTCTTCAATAGGATCTACTATTTCTTGTTGTATATCATATGGCTGCGTAGAATCTATCTTTGGCATTTGCCTGATGTAAGATTTTATGTTTCTTGATAAACAGTAGTTCCTGATTTTCTGTGCAGCATCCAGCTTGGCTTGGGATCTGAATCCTTTTGATCTTAGCATCCTCTCCATTTGAATCATGTATTTCACAGTGTATCCCTTTAAAGACTCATCATCTAACTTCATGATTTGATACAGCTGGTTTGAGAAAAATCTCACCTCAAGAGAATCATACAAGATCTGAGGACTCGCAGCTGTTGCAATGTCTCTGAGTCTGTCCCTGAGCAGTTCATTTTCTTCTAAGCTTCTCTTGACTTTATTCAACAATATCCATATCAATGACAATGATCTCTTTTGTTATTTTCCCTTAAGTACACTAAGTTTGGAGAATGGGGGGGGGGGGGTTGAATACAAACTTAAGAATTAAATCAAATTCTTGCGGATTTAAGTTTGTTCAAAGAAAGTGTTTTAGTGTATATAGAAAACTGATGGAACTAAGAACTTAATAGGTAAAATATTAGAAACAAAACAAACAATATTAAAAATTACTAGTGGATTGGTTTTCCACTAGTATGTTTTTGCTTTCAATTAATCTTGGTAAAAATACCAAGCTGCTTACAAAGTGAATTTTTATTAACTTAGAAAGGCACTACAAAATACTGCCTATTCTTCTACTGTGCTCTTCTTGAGTTCTTGATATTTTTCACACACACTTTGCTACTGTGAATTACTAACCACTATATAGTAGTTTTCTTCACTACTAATTCCTATCGACAGATAGCATTATAAAATTACAACATATAATGTTTACAGGAAAATAGAAATTAGCTACTTGCACAGTCTTCTTTTGGACCTGTCTAGTCCTGAAAGTATCTTTGTCTTGATGCATTCCTTGAAGACTGTGTTTCCCTGAAAGTCTTCACAATCCTGACAGGACTGTCTTCCATTGATTCAGTTTCTGCACAGTTTCCATACCTCTTGTCTTTAACTAAATTGGGAAAACTTAATCAACTGATAAATGTTGTTAATCTTATCAGTTGATTCTTCTTTGCTTATCCATCGATGGATAGGATATCTGTTGATCAGTTGATGTGTCGATGGATAATTGAGTTATCCATCCACTCCATATCCATTGATGGTCCTTTATCCGTTGATTGCCTTTATCCGTTGATGACATGTATCCGTTGAGTAGTGTCTTCATCCATCGACTCCAATATCAGTTGATCTCTTCACTTGTGAGAATTCTTACTTAGAATATTTACAATTGATCAGCCATTCTTCACATCAGTTGAGAAGCTATAAATTGAAGTCAATAACATTAGTCGACTACTTCACAGCATCCATCGAGGCAATACAATCAATTGATAATGAAACATGAATCAAATGCTACAATCCAGTTTATCAGTTGATAAACAAGCTTTAACTGATAACTGGTTTCCTAGTCAATGGATATTTATAAGTAATATCCATCGACTAGTTACAATGAAATTTTAAATCCCTATTGTAATTCTAAGTAATTTGTTATCATCAAAACTCATAATTCCTAACAATCTCCCCCTATTTATGAATATGTGAAATATGCATAAATTTTCTGTTGATGATAACAAAACTCCTAAACATTTTCATTCTAGCAAGAATTACAATATTAACAAAAATAATTTGAGCCAGAGTAATCAAATACCAGTAAAAGATGAATTCTGATAATTTTGATGTTTGAGATTGAATCTTCTATCTTCTTCTTCTTCCCCTTGACTCATTCATCTTGTCTTCATTTTCTTTCATCTTCCTGAATAGAGATCCCTTCAGAATCTTCTCATCCTCAACCCTGTAGTCCAATTGGCTTGCTAGATGATTCAATTCCAGATTAGGCAGTTTATCTATTTCTTAACAAATATCAATGCATTTTTCTCTGCCTTCCCTGTCCTTGTATATCATCAAGTAGAATGGTTCATGAAGTACCTTTCTTCCTTCAGGGTTCCAAATTTTGATTCTGTCATCCCTTTCTTCTTGAACAGGTGTCTCCCTCATCTTCTTCATCTTCTCAAGAATGGCCTTTCCTAGCTCTTTAGTTAGATAATACTTCCTGTTAAGCATAGTGTAGATTTTCCTTAAGATGCCATATCCTTGATCCAAGACTTGATTGAATGTGAAAGTTGAATGTGATCCATCTTCATACTCAATGTGAAGAAGATCAACATCCCTATTCGTTTATCATTTTGTTGCAATCATGCCTTCAACTTTTATTGGCATAAAGTTATCAGATTTGTGTTTGAACACTTCAATTTCTTTGGCTTGATTACTCCCAGAAACTTGACTTTCAAGCTTCACCTCTTTTGGCTTCTCCTCCTTAGCCTCTTTTTCTTCAACAACAAGTTTTCTCCTAACTCCATAAGTTTTTGGTTCATCTACAGGCTTGTTTGCTCTTTGTTTCATTCTTGGCCTCCTTTCACCTTCTTTTTTCTGGCTTCTCTTATTAGCCTATCCTCCTCATCAAATTTCCTTTGTAGTTGAATAACTAATTCTTCTTGTGACTTTTCTTGCTGTTCTTTTTCTTTCACACCAACCACTATTGCTTTGCCCAATAGTTTCTCACCTCCACTTGTGACAGTTTCCTCTTTCTTCTTGCCATCTTCAAATAACTTTCCCTTTCCTTTTCTATCACCAGGTTGTGAGCTACTTGAATCCACCCTTATTTCTCCTTTCTTTACTACTTCAAGAATTTCTGGTAATAGGGCAATTGGCTCTTGTGCATCAATCACCTTATTTTTGCTGGCAATTGAATCAAATTGCTTTACAATATTTTGAGCCAATTCCTTCTTTGGATCTTTAGACTTGATCATCACAGCTTCACTTTCTTTTGTCCTTAACTCCTCATGCTTCTCCTGATGCTTTTCATGCTTCTCCCCCTTTTTGTTATCAACAACTGGCTCTTGTTCTAATGACTGAGAAATGAGAGGGGTTTCCAAGATTTTGCTCAGGAGTTTGATTTGAGTTACTTGATTCTTCATGATTTGCTCCATGTTGTGCTCCATAGCAGTCACTCTTTTCTCCAATGCCACTACCTTGTCTTTGGCTGTAGACTCAGTATCTAGCCTTTGCTTGATTCTGGTTAACATTGTAAGGCTGAGTCTTAAATCAATTATGGAGTCAAAGTGCATCCTTGAGCTATCAACTTCCTCCCTTATCCTCTTTAATTCATACTTGGAGCCTGTGACATGCATTTTCTGAATTTTCAAGTTGTCTCTGTAAAAGTTCAGAATTCTTCTGTGTAAAGGATCCTCCACATTCACTTCAACCATTGATCTTCTGTAGTGAGAAATTATGGCCCTTTCTGTGTCATCCAAACTTGTTTCATCACTGGCCACATCTGGGTCTAGAAGTTCATCATCAGAACTGTCTTCAAAGTCTTCAGGATTCATGTGAGATACATCATCAGGTTGACTAGCTAGATGTTCCTTTCCACTCCTGAATTGTTCTTCTGTTTGCACCAATCCCAATATTTGTTCAGCTACTTGATTAGTGGCTGCTGCTAGTTCTTGATAGTTTGGATCTTCATAGTGAAAGGTTGAAGCATCAAGGTTGACTTCAATCTCATCATCCACTTCCATGTGGGCATCTGCAACTCCTACAGGGACTCCATTTCCTCCATCTCCCCCTGACTCCAACCCCAACTCCTGGGTGAGTTCTGCTGCAACTTGCTCAGTTTTAGAAATTGATGCTTCATGAGATGGTGAAATTGATTTCTCTCTATTCTTTTCTCTCTCACTCTCTTATCTCTCTTTTTACATCAGGATCTCATCCTGGATTCTCACCTCTCCCTTACAATCCTCTCCTTTTGCATCAGCTGCTAAGGTGGAACTCTCTTTGCTCACACCCTCTCCTTTTGCCATCTCAGAAGAATTTGAGGGCCCCTCATTCACACACTCTCCTTTTGCCAAGGTATGCAAACCTTGCCTCTCACACACCTCACTCACTCCACTCAATCCTAGTAGAGTATTGGCCACTTGAAGTATTTCATTGGATGATTCATGAATTGGAATTAAGGTGTCAATCGATGGATAATAAATATCCATCGATGGATGAATATCCGTTGATGGGAGCTCGTCGATGGATGTAAGGATATCCATCGATGGAAGTGAACTAGTCAATGGATGTTGGAAATTATCAGTTGATTGAATACTATCCATTGACTTGAGAAAATTTTCAGTATTTTCCTGATCAACCAAGGTGTTAAACTTATTTGGTGATGCAGGTGAGAGTGTTGGCTCCACCCTGAGTTGCAAAGAGGGTGAATTTGAAACATTGAAGTTATCAATCAACACTATTTCTGAAGAAATAGATTTTGAAGGGGATTGAGGAGAAGAAACAGATAGAGAATGGGGCTGTGCCTCAGGAAAATTCTGAGACATATCAAAAGAAGAAACTGAAGGCTCCACCAAATTTTTAATTGGCTTTGCAGGTGTGTGTGTTCACTGTGCAATATTTTTATCCTTCTTTCTCCTTTTGTAAGGCTGTAGAACTTTGTGACCCTTACCCCCATCTAATGGTCCTGGTTGAGACCTCTTTTCAATAGTTACACCTTGTTGAGAATGTGCAACTAGGGATGTGTTCAAATCCTTTATTACAGCCTCAATCTGTTGGGAGATTGGGTTGGTGGTTGGCTGGACACTCTCAATCTCACCTTCCTTATTCTTCTGGCTTTCTTGATGTTGGCCAGTTCCCTCACCCTTATCAAACACCTTCACACTCCCCTCAGTTGTTTTTCTTTTCTTAGTTTTTGCAACAGTAGTCTTTTGAGAAACTACTGAGGTGGTTTATTTAGATTTGTGTCTGGAAGGTTGTGCAACTTGGGTAGGAGGGATGAGGGAATTTCCATCTCCCTCCATTGTTGCAGAAGGCAAAAAAATTTGAATACCTGAGGAAGAAAAGGAGAAATTGAGTTTCTTTAGATATACATGCACAAAAGGAGTATAAGTGAAGCACAACTTAGGATGTAAGTTGATTCTCACAAGATCCTTGAAGACCCTCTTGTTTTGAATCCATGGCTCTAGTGACTCCATATTTGCACTAATCTCATATTCTCCAATGGAGGCATTAATTAACAACATAAAGAATCTAGCAAAATAAATGTTATTTTTCCTAGAGGTCTTGGTTCCTAACTTAGCAGTTAATTCATTTAGGAGTAGTGTGCTAAAATTGAAGTACTTATCAAATAGGACAGAATAAGCAATATCTTGCATACTTGTGGTAATTGCATCAAAATTACTTATTTTTCCAGAAAATACTTTAATAATAGTATCAAAGAAGTAACTCCATTCTTTTCTAAGATTTTTCCTAACAACTTCACCTAATCCAGTTTCAGCATTTGCATAATTAACAAATTCTAGCATGTCCCTAATGTCATTTTCAGTGGGTGACTTATCACAGTTATTTTCAGGTAATTCTAAGCATTCAGACAGAGTAGTACTTGTAATGGTGTAGGAATTACCTTTGCAAGTATAAGAAATTACCTTCCCATCTTGTGATACTTCTGCAGAGTTCCATAGTTCCTTAACAAAGGAACACATTATTGTGGGTGCTTCACTGAGTGCTTTGGACACTTTGCATTCTCCCAGAAATCGCATCAACGGATGGAAGTCCACGGGAGCATCATTCATTGTTAGGCATGCTGTGAAGTTGTTTTGCTCATAGATGAACCCGGTGGAGGAAACAATCTTCTTTTGTGGTGCCATTACTGATTCTTGAGAGATTAGAAAGAACTTGAAAGCGAGTAAGAGAATTCGACAAGAATTAGCTTGAGAGAGAAACAGAGATACAGAGATTAGAGATAGAAAATAAAATAGCAAGTAATAGTGAATTGATAATTGTAACTGCTATTTATATTTTCTAAGATTAAAATGACTTGAATAGTCAATTTAATTAAGGATATAACCGTTGAAGGATAAAAAGAGTTGTAGTTAATTACCCTAAATTGCAATCGATGTATGTCTTCATCTGTTGACAAATAAAGTAATCATCCAACGGCTATAATTTGATCAACGGATGAATAAAACTATAGAAATTCTATTACCATCGATGGATAAACTAAAGAATTAATCATTTATCGATCGATAAATAACTACCAGGGTAATTATCTGTCGATAGATAAATATCCATTGATAGGAATAAAATTTATCTGTTGATCAAATAAGAAAGAATTTATCAATCGATGAACAATTACTGAGGTAATTATCTATCGATAGATAAATATCCATCGATAGGAATATATTTTATCTGTTGATCAAATATATCCATCGATAGCTGAAAAATATCCATTGATAATTAACACATTTATCAATTGATTACTTGGTTTCAACAGATAATTGTGAACAATGGCTAAGAAAAAACTTGGCATACATTTCAAGATTGAGTAAAATTAAGCATACCTAACTCACAGACTAATCTATTAAAAGTAGATTCATCTAGAGGTTTTGGTAAAAATGTCTGCAAGTTGTTGTTCACTAGGGACAAAATGTAATTCAACTATACCATTCATTACATGTTCCCTAATGAAATGATACCTTATGTCAATGTGTTTGGTTCTGGAATGTTGCACATGATTTTCTGTTATTGCAATGACACTTTTATTGTCACAGAAAATATGAATCTTGTTCAAGTTGAACCCATAGTCAAATAGTTGATTCCTCATCCATTATATTTGTGCACAGCAACTTCCAGCAGCAATGTACTCAGCTTCTGCAGTTGAAGTTGATACTGAGTGTTGCTTTTTGCTAAACCATGACACAAGCTTGTTTCCTAGAAATTGACAAGTGCCTGTAGTACTTTTCCTGTCTATTTTGCAACCTGCATAATCTGCATCTGTTGGAGATTACGAAGCTATATAAATAGTAATCGTGATAACTCAACACTAGAACAGGACAAGTAAATAATACTATGCCTACACAGAAATCAGCAAGACATGAAGACAAAGCAGATACAGCGAATCAAGACATTAGAAGAAGTTTTGAAGTCTACTACAGGTCACTGAAAGAAGTTCATTTATATGTTCATGCCTTAGTGAAGAACAATGTTCAAAGACTTTCAGGGTTTCAGATAAGTTGAAGATTCAGTATTGCAATGCCACTAAAAGATTTCAATGTAGTAGCATTGATTGAAGACAGACAGTGTTCGAAGCATAGGAATCCAGAAGGGTGAAGACAAAGGTTAAAGAAGACAACTGCAGTCTTGAATTGGATTGTAGTAATGAAGACATTGTCGAAGTACCAGAAAAGATTCCAGTGAAATTACAGTGTCTATCAACAGTCAGTGTTTTGAAGCAATGCAACAGTCCAAGGTTAATCAGCTGAAATAGAACAGAGGTCAAGGGAATTCAATTCAGTGTTAGTCGTTTGTGAACCAGACCAGTGCACTAAGCGTCAGCACAACAAGAAGAGAATTACCTTGATTAATCAGTAGAAAATCAGTTGATCAAGCCAAGCCAGAAGAGTGAAACCAAGTGGTAATTACTTGAAGAATTCAAGAAATATGCTAAGGTAAGTATTACTACATTTGGTGGCATTAATACTCTTGAAGCAATGGAGAGGCGCAGCATGAAGTTCCAAGGCGCAAGAAAATGTTAAGGGAAAATTAAGTGGCGCCTACACAGGGCAATGAGAGTGTAGGCGCAACTAATAAAACCAAGGCGCAAGGAAATGCTGGACTTAGAATGTAAGTAGTGAGTGGCGCCTATACAGGGGAACAGGTGTATAGGCGCAACATATCTACAACCAGGCGCAAGAAAAGCTAAGGCAAAGTGCAAGTGGTGCCTATACAGGGAAACCACTGTATAGGCGCAACAAACATCTATTGGCGCAATGTAAAAGTATTCTAAGGCACAAGTGGCGCCTCCACAGGGCATTGAGAGTAGAGGCGTAACATAGCTTTGATAGAGGCGCAACTAACAAAGCTATACAGGTGCAAGGAATGTTTGCAATATAATCTAAGTGACTTGTGGCGCCTGCACTGTGAACTCAGTGTGCAGGCGCAACAAAACACCATGTGCAACAAAAACTAAGGCAACTTCCTAGTGTTGAACATTAAGTGGCGCTTTCCCTCTGTCACCACAGTAGAGGCGCAACAAAGGCATATTGGCGCAACAAGCAACTAAGTGGCGCCTATACACCATAACCACTCTACAAGCGCAACTTGGGACTTAAGCAATTGTGAAGCAAATCAATTCTATTGATTTGAAAAGTCTACACTATATTAAATAAAATCAATTATTCATTTTGCAATAATTGGTTGGTGAAGAGACAGCCAACCACAGAGAGAGACAGTGAGATATTCAAAGCCGAAGAAGAAGAAGTCACCATGCTAAATCTATACCTTCTTCTCCTGGGTTTTACAATCTAGCCGGTTAATCATGTCACAAATTCTTAGGGCATTGTAAAACACTCACTGTTAGCTTGATTCCAGTTACTATTAAATACTGTCAAACATTGTAATAGGGATTAAGCTTTATCTCTTTGTAGAAGCAAAGAACCCAGTTCTTTGGAAGCCAGTTATTAATTTAACTGGGTGTAGCAAAACCCTCTGGGATTAATACGAGAGTAATATTCCCGGAAACCTGTCTCGCATTTAATTACTTGCTAATTTTCTAGATCATTAATGTTTATTCCTAAACACAGAAAATTAGTAAGCCAACCTCCTAAACACCTAAACACTCCTGAACACGAACCCACTGACCGAACTCTAAATCATATATCCGCAAAAGATTCGCAAGAATTTTTTGATTTAGTGAGTATCGTATTCAACCCCCCTTCTACGATACTTTCGGGACCTAACAATTGGTATCAGAGCAGACTGATTGAAGTTACAAATCAAGATCCGTATCTTAGTGAAGCTCACCGTGCCGAAGCTGTGTGGACTCAGAACGGAGGCCGTGTTAAATAAATTTAATTTTAAACTTTTTAAAATAAAATTTATTTTACAAACTTTTATAAAATTTATTTTATAAACTTTTATTAGTTTATGTTATAAATTTTAATTAGTTTACTTTATAAATTTTAGATAAAATTTATTTTATAAACTTTTATAAAATTTGTTTAACAAACTTTTATTAGTTGATATTATAAATTTTAATTAGTTTACAATATAAAATTTAAATTAGAATTTATTTGATAAACTTTCATAAAATTTATTTTATAAACTTTTATTAGTTTATGATATAAATTTTAATTAGTTTATCTCATAAATTTTAAATAAAATTTATTTTGTAAACGCTCATAAAATTTATCTTATAAACTGTTATTAGTTTGGTTTATAAATTTTAATTAGTTTATCTCTTAAATTTTAGATAAAATTTATTTTATGAACTCTTATGAAATTTATCTTATAAACTTTTAATAAGTTTGTGTTATAAATTTTAATTAGTTTATTTTATAAATTTTAAATATTAAAGTTTATCTTTTAAATTTATTAAACAGTATACGGCTCATCTCTCAAAGGAAGCAGCTAAACGCGGTTACTAAGTTGAAGGTGCTCAAGTTAGTAGATGAAGATTTTTCTGGGTATTTGAATACAACAGAGATTGACTGAAGGTTATCCAATGAAGATTATTCTGGAACAGACTGAAGAAATAGTGGTTTTTAATTTCCCCAGAGGTCTTCTCAAAAGGATCCCACTAATATTTTGGAAGCCGCAAAAGAAGAAGTTAATTTGGGTACAGTTTTGGTTAATTCAAGTTGATGTTGTTGGATGAAAAATCTTGGAGGTTAAAGAGTTGTAAAGGAGAGCAGACTGGACTACCTGGCATCTCTGTGCAAGCGTTGAAGTTTTCTTTCTACAGGAGATTACAGGAAGTTCGTGCTAACACTGCAGATCATCTGGTAAACAGGGTTACAGCCATAGGGAATCTAAGGATACAACCACATTATCTTTAGAGGAACTATCTGTGTGCTGAAGGCCTATGAACTAGAACAAGAGCTGAAGCAGATAATATTTGGTAAAGCAGGTTGTTAGCATATCCACTGTATTTGTGACCCAGGAACCAATTTGATTGAAGTCAAGGTTGAAAACCTCTGAACAGAAGTGAATTGATCCTAGAAGCTGAATTGAAGATGTTGAAGCTCGAGGTAGTGGTCAAGGTGTTGTATGCAAATTTGACACTTTGGAATAACCTGAGATATGGACGACTAGTGAAGCCTGCATGACAACTGGAAGTTCAGTGACGTCAGATTCAGATGGAATCCCAATTCTATATCTAAGGTCCTTACCTATAGATTTCGTAAAGGAGATTTTCAAGATCAGTTCAAGAGGTGGTTGCAAGACAGGGATGGTTTTGATTGTAGAAGATAAGTTTGAGGTTTGCTACACAAAATGAAGAAGCCTGTACAAGCAAAAGATGACAGAGACTATTTTGGGTTGAAGCAGGAATCTCAAGCATTAGTGAGGATGCAGCAAGAGAAAGCACTTGTTGATGAAGTTAAATGCAAGGATGTTTCTATCAGTGAAAGTGATGAACCAAATGGATATCTGGCATCAATGACCAACACTGGAGATGAATCACTAAGCACTTCAAAGGTACACTTTCTAACTAGTATACATTTATCTAATTCATAACTGCATGATTATTAGGTTTTGAAATGTATTATATTCATGACAGCATGTTAGCATCTTAGGACTTAAATGCTTAATTGATTGCTAAGAATAAGATTGCATGCTAGGGTTCATGAGTTTAATTAGTACATTTCTTACTTAATTTTATATGCAGTAAAATGAATATCTAGAATTAGATAGGGTGTTCTAGACGGTTAGGTGTATCCCCAAACATTTGCTCCTTGAGTTAAATCTTATGTGATTTAATACCTCTGCTAATGTTGTGAAAATTGCTAATAGACAAACAGGTCATAGATCAGATTTTATTTGTTCTTAATGACAAATGACTTGTTAATTGTTTATGTGCTTATTTTCATATGATTTGCTTTTACTCACATAGTTTCTCTTAATTGCTATATTATATCATGTATTGCTTGTTAAGATTAATTGGTTAAAAGATGGTAGAATTATCTAAGTAGTCAGTAAGTCATGTAGATTCGAAGCTTAATCTAAAATTGACTTAGGTAATTAGAGATAGTTAAAAATGTTAGACAACGACAGAATGGATTAGACAGAATTAGTAATTAATTTATTAGTTCTTCTATCCATGTGCTTTTAGAAAAATTTTGAATATCTGTAAATCTGCTTTTTATCTGTTACACTTGTGTAGAATGATTAAAGTAGATAGTACTGAATTTTCTAATATGCATAACATGCCTGAATTGCATAATTCTTATCTAATTCTTTGAAGATGAATGTTTACCATGTGCTCTTATTTCCATGCTTGTTTAGTTATTTGAAAATGCATATCTTAGGACTTGCATAATCTTAGACAAAGCATGTATAAGAATCACAATAGGGTAAAGACTGCTAGTCCACCTTAAGCTAGGTTGGAATCACTAGTCTCATAGCCTTAAGACTACATTGTCAAGGCTGCTGTAAATGAGAAGTGATCAGTCAAAGATAAGTTTGTGCATGTTAAGGTTGAAGCTGTTGTTACCTTTGATAATATCTCTAACCCATCTGGACTCAATTAAAGTTCAGTACCAAGAAGCTTAATCATTTGTGATTGCAGAGTATGTTAACAAAAGTCAAAAGTTATGTGACTTCGTGACATTTAATGTTCGAGGCATATGATTAAGATTAAAGCTCTACTATCACAGCTGGTTGAGAAGGCCTCCCCGATGGTAACCTTTGGAGATGACAGCAAAGGATGTACAAGGGATATGGCTATCATGATTTAAGAACTGTCATCAGTGGAAGCATCTTTCTTGTTGATGGAGTTAAGCACTTTTTAAAGGGCACTAGGGAATTCTTCGTCAAGGGTTTTCTGGAGAAGTGTTTGATCTCAAGCAAGAAGGTTGGAAGCTCGCTCAACTGAGAGTGAGGAAGTTTGTTCGTAGCTGACATGGAATTTCGATGCAAAGGTGAAGTGAACTTTTCAGGAAAGCTTCATCAGTGAAGAGTTAGCTATGGCAAAGGAAGCTCTCACACTTGTCGGTCTACAAGGCAATGGATTCTCTGATAAAGATGAAATTGGTGAGAGGACTGCTTCATATGGAATTCTATCCAGAAGGACATTTTGAAGTATGTCACATAGGGAAGTCAATGGAAACATCACACTGAAGAAAAGTCATAAAAGAAATATGCTTAGTGGTGATTGAAATTGGTAACCCTAATTATAAATTGGTGATGTTCAAGCATTCAACAGACAAAATGTCACAAATGGTGATTGATCAAATAAGGAAGATCAAGTTGGAAACAATTGGTAAGTTGTGAGAACTTTGAAGTCAGATATTGGAACTGCATTTCGCGAGTGAAGTTCTAAATGAAGTCTGCACTGAAAAGGCACTTTGGAAGCTGAAGTAATTAACACAGCATGCTGCCTTATTCAACAAGATCGTGAAAAAAAAACATCATTTGAGTTAATGGCCAACCAGAAGCAAACACTGAAACTCTTTCGTGTGTTTGGAGGGAATTGATTTTTAATGAAGATTTATTTGAGTAACTTGACAAGAAGTTAAGGCTCATGGAATAATTCTCCTCGGCTACTCATAGGTGATCGAAAGTCTGAATGTATCGTTCAACTACACCAAGCTCCCAAGCATTAAAGTGAACGACTATTCTGAATCTTTGACAAATTCAGATACAAATGAAGAAGCTGAAGTTGCAAAAGGAATCAATGACAATGATGATGATTCAGATCCTGTTAGTGGAAATCCGCTGTATAAGGTGAAGGATCTTCAACACATCCTAACAGCAACTCAGGGGGAGCAAATAAAAGAAGGATCTACTTGTCATACTCAACAATGAAGATCAAAGGATTTCATTAAGAACATTTCTGCCAAGACAAAAGGTTTGAAGTCAAATTCTATCCTGGAGTCTCGTTCTTAGTGATCCGGATTCTTGTGTAGTGGCTAGAAGTGCTAATCGAAATGAACATATATTTTTCGGGACCCAGCAGTTGGGAAAGAGCAATTGTCATCTTACAATTTGTATCAACAATTGGTATCACCCATCATCTGGAATCCCAAAGAATACTGAAGATGCACAGATTGATCCAGATTGAGTGATTGCAATGCAAAATGATCTCAATCAGTTAAAAGGCAGAAAACAACTGAAGCTGGAACCCAAACCCAGACCACTAAAGTCAAAGCTGAAATTGGCACAGTAGGGGTTCTCAGAAACTGGATGACTATTGGCATTATTTTGAGGGACAGAGCCAAACTGGATGCTACAGGTTACTATAAGGCAGAAGGTATCGACGATGATGGAAACAGAATCTTCGGGACTTTCAAGATCAAGCAGTAAGCGCCAGTGACGAGACTTAATCCTTGGGACCCTATCTTTAGGCCTGAACAAGTTGAGGACCTAATAATAGGATATCCCTAGCATATGTGGAGCATTCAAGCATGAAGATCTATCAGATGAATGTGAACAAGTGAACTCCTGAATGGTGAGCTAGAAGATGAAGGTGCAGATCCATTACAATTTGTATATCATTCTCTTCCCAGGCTTTTCTATGACGGAGGTAAGGGTTCAAGCAAAACGTCAAGGACAGGGTATGACTCTCTAACTGTTAATTACTTTAAAAAAGAAGAAGGTGATTTTACATTAGAATTGTTATACATATCTCTCTAGAAATGCAAGGCACACACAATGACATATATATGCAAGTATACCTTAATTCTCGATATGCCTATGTGCAAGTTTCCAAGTGGGACTTAGAGAATCTTATCTTATAGCTGAGTTTTGAATTGTTAGATATCTTAGGGGATCACCAATTCTTGGAATCCGGGACCCTTAAGATAATAGGTTTAACCTAATTGGCTATATAGATATAGATAATGCAGGTTGTAAGAAAGACAGGGAAGTCATTCCTAGAAGCTGTCAATTTCCAGCAACTCTGTTGAAGCTCTTAACTCCACTGAAGGAACAAGCGCATGGACACCAGGTATCATTTCTTTTGAGAGCTGTCCATAGTCGAATAACTTGCATATTTTTGCTAAATAACTTAATGAATTTATTTTATCTAAGTTAAATAGTAAACATGGGATATTATTAATATGCATATTTATTGAAAATCCCATCTGCAAGGAATTCTCAAATGAGTTCACAAGTATTACTTTTTCCCTATTCAAAGGACTTGTGAATTTATTTGAAATCCAGATCCTCATACCTTTTGCTATTAATTTAATTATCATGCTTACATTGTTATATGCATGAGTGGTAGTTAAATTACTTAGCATAAGTAAGAAGCATAATTATTTGTATGTTTTAAATATTTGATGAGTATTAGTCAATGATATCTTGCTTAATTGCTTTGATATTTTGCTCTGATATTCTTAAATATTTTATTACAAATAATTGTGATACTTTTGATATTAGTGACGGTATTTAGAATTTCTGTTCTAAATAAATAATGCATATTTTAAAATGCACTAATATTGAAAGTTGAAGTATTTTCTAAGTTATGTGTATGAAATTCTCAATATTTTATATACTTAGAAAATATTTCTAAAAATAAGTTTGTTTGCGAGGAGTTGTAAAAAGAATCACAAGTATTACTTTTTCCCTATTCAAAGGACTTGTGAATTTCTTTTCAACTAATACCTCGGGCTTACGTATGTCAATTAATAATTGTTATGAGCATGCTTACAATATGCAAAGTGACAATTATTAGATATGGCGTAGGAAGTTAAATGCTAATATTCAATCCAATGAATATTTTAGTATTTAGCGAATTTATTTTATCTTATTGAAATTATGAATTGAAACAATTCAATGTTTATTAGTTTCATAATTTTGATTTGATAAAATAACAGAAGCACAATTTCTTGCATCTTGAAATTATTGATAAATATCGAATAATTGGTATCAGCGTGCAATTAATTGTGATATTTTTAATATTAGTGATAATACAAGTTGTTTATCTGAAATCACTAATAGTAAAAATATATATGCTTATTGTTCTACTGAATAATTGTCATGTATAGTTTATATAAATGCATGTGATTGACAATTGCTTAGTACAACATAAGTATTTAATTTATTTTGGTTTATTTAAATCATGATGATATAAAACAATTCAGTGAAATATCTGTTCCATGATTTAAGTAAATTAAAATAAATTCGAAGCATAATTATTTGTAGTACAAGTATTATCTTTTATTACTTTGTGATAATTGAATAATATTTTATTGCAAAATAATTGTGATATATTAATACTAATGGATTTACTTAGTTTTTATCCTTAGCAACAATTGGTATCAATATATTTAGTTTTCTTTCTTTGACTGGTTTACGATCCTGAATGTATTTAAAAGAAATTTTTGTCTATTTCTTTTTCAAAATGTTTTATGCAAAAATACATTCATTTGTCTATCAGTTTTAGTTAAGAAAACTTAAGAATTCTTTTTCAAAACTTCTCTTTTGAAAAACTTTTCTTTAGGATAATTTTTCTCTAATCTCAGAATACTTTATCCTCTCCCAAAAGCTTGTTTTAAATGTTTTATCTTTAAAAGTTTTTTCTCTCTAAATTTTTCTTTTTAAAGTGGCAGAAACTTTGTGACTGCTATTTTATTTGGAAAAATTATTTTAACTTCGAGGTATCAATCACTTGTAAAATGATTTGTTTTCAAATACTTGTTTCAATGTATGTTTCACATTGATTCATAGTACCAAAACAGTGGTTGTTGCTTTGAAGGCCTAGTACTGTTATGTTAAGCATTCATCCTAACCCTAATTGTCATGTTTTTATTTTAAGTCGGGGATATTATCAGGCAGACGAAAATGATGTAAATCATAATTGCATTATGAGTCAGAAAATCATTGTCTTCTATCTGATAAGGATGTTTTGTAAAACTGTTTTCAAAACATACAGTGCTTAGGTTTAATGGAAAAGAGTCATTTTATTGAGATATAATTTGGTAGAAGAGTTGAATTTCTTCTTTGGTGTAAATTCCCGCGTTTTATTATGGGAAGTTTGCCTTATAAGAAATTCATAAGAAATAGAAACTTTTTCTCTGATACTCCCGCGTTTTATTATGGGATAAGTATCTTAAAGAAAATTTCTATTGATGTCATGCTCTTAAATGATAAATTTTTCAATCTGACAAAACTCTTTTATTAAAAGTGCTTTAATGCAATCATTTACCATTCCTTCTTATATTTTTCTTTCTCCTTGAGATGAGAAATATGTTTTGGAATGTTAAAGTGATTATTTGTTTACCTTTTTAATTGACCCAATCCGATTAGCCCCTAGTGGCTATAGAAGCTGGCTAGGAGGTTGAAAACCCATCAATCTCTGACCCAGGCCTTAATACCAAACACTCATTTCATCCACTTCCATATATTAACCCCTGGAGTTATAAGGAACACATGGTAGTTAGAGGTTGATAAGGGAGAAACTGCACTTGATGCAGCAAATAAGGATGAAGTCGGCAGTGCACCCACAGCTCTACCTCCAGCGAAGTAAAGAAGTATATAAACTGAGGTATCTGTAAGCTCATCTGTATCTTCTCAAAAAGATGTAGAGCTGAAAAGGCAATAAAACTGTCTCTGGAATCATTCTCTCAACAGGGTGAGTCCATTGAAATTCGCTCGTCAGCCAGAGCATCTTGTAATGAGTCAAGCACACCACCGGCACTCACGCTGAAGGTAAGCCTAAACAGATATATACTAGGAACCTTATATAATTTTTGGGACCTAACAATCCTAACAGTTATACTAGGGGCCTAACAATTGGACACATTGCAAAGCGTGCACAGTGTGAGGTATAGGCATGTTAACAAAACACCCGTCATTGGGTTACGAGGGAAACGTAGACTCTAATTTGCCATTCATTACATTGTCTACTACGTCGCCCCTCCTGGAAGGAACATTTCCAGATCCTGAAAAGGAATGTCCACCTCCCGTTTACGGATAAGGTGTGAGGCAACTCCTTGATAGAACAAGGCAGGATTCCCAAAAAGATTTTAAAATCTTGGGATAACCCATCTCAAAGAGGTGAGGCTCCACTAGACAGTGATTTAGCAATCGCTATTGAGTCTGGTGTGAGACAGTGCTTATGCATGATAGATCAAGAACACCTCAACGAGGCAATTCTCCACTTGATAGTGATTCATTTCATTTTGATGAATCAGGTGATAAGAATAGAAATGAATTGACGGATTTCACTTGCAGGTACAGAAGGCTAAATTTGGAAAGCAGAGTGAAAGTGAGAGAGAGAAACACTTGAGTGAAAGTGAGGGAGAGATACACTTGAGTGAGAGATAAGGAGAGAAAGAGTGAAACACTTCTAAGTTCTTGACGCTTAAGTGTAAACACCAACAGAACGTAGTAGAAGTGAGGAAACCACAAGCCAAACACTTACCCTTGCTGCTTGCTACTTCTGAAAGAAAAGTTACTATATTTTTTCCCGATCAACGTCAGACGAGAACCTTCTTTGGAAGACAAACCATTCAAAAGTGGACCTATCAATATCGTGCTATCTTTAAAAATGGGCCATTGGAGGATTCCTCAACTAAGGGGGAGAATTTATAGGGAGAAAAAGGTGAAGTTAATAAGTCTTATCTTCGTATCCTTCGGAAGAGTTAAGAGTTAATCTCCTAAAGGGGTTCGTATCCTGGATTCTTAAGGTAAGTTCCTGGATCCTGGAAGATCAATCCTGGAGATCCTTGGGAAAAGGGGTTCGTATCCTTGGGAGAAGTTAATAGCCTTAGGGGGATATTTTAGACAAGAAGAAGAAAATCTTATCTTCTGATCCTTAGGGGAAACAACAGATATATGGGAGAATCAAGAAGCTTTATTCTATACTTGGAAAAACAGAAATGACTATTCCATTGATTTTCTAAAGGGAGAAGAAGAATAAGAAGGAGAATCACATTCGTAGGGGGAGAACATCATTTGAGCTATGTTCAGTATTGATTGAAGACATACCCAGGAATAATGATTCTTATGAAGCTCTGTTCGTGATAAGTTCTTTAAGTTCACACTATGAAGGATTTTGAAATGGAGAAAGCTCAAACAGACAGAAATGAAGATGATACCACTTGAATATCAGTTCAGTGTCAGAGGAACAAGCATCTCTCATTTCAGTTACAGAAGAAATCTGGAAATGCATTATCTGATCCAGAAAAACCAGTAGCATTATTTACAAGTCTCGGACGATTACTTTTTCTAGTGGTTAGTTGAGTTATCCTCCCTAGGTGATTTGTTTGCTAAGGTTTAACAATCAAATAGGGGGAGATTGTTGGAGATTACGAAGCTATATAAATAGTAATCGTGATAACTCAACACTAGAACATGACAAGTAAATAATACTATGCCTACACAGAAATCAGCAAGACATGAAGACAAAGCAGATACAGCGAATCAAGACATTAGAAGAAGTTTTGAAGTCTACTACAGGTCACTGAAAGAAGTTCATTTATATGTTCATGCCTTAGTGAAGAACAATGTTCAAAGACTTTCAGGGTTTCAGATAAGTTGAAGATTCAGTATTGCAGTGCCACTAAAAGATTTCAATGTAGTAGCATTGATTGAAGACAGACAGTGTTCGAAGCATAGGAATCCAGAAGGGTGAAGACAAAGGTTAAAGAAGACAACTGCAGTCTTGAATTGGATTGTAGTAATGAAGACATTGTCGAAGTACCAGAAAAGATTCCAGTGAAATTACAGTGTCTATCAACAGTCAGTGTTTTGAAGCAATGCAACAGTCCAAGGTTAATCAGCTGAAACAGAACAGAGGTCAAGGGAATTCAATTCAGTGTTAGTCGTTTGTGAACCAGACCAGTGCACTAAGCGTCAGCACAACAAGAAGAGAATTACCTTGATTAATCAGTAGAAAATCAGTTGATCAAGCCAAGCCAGAAGAGTGAAACCAAGTGGTAATTACTTGAAGAATTCAAGAAATATGCTAAGGTAAGTATTACTACATTTGGTGGCATTAATACTCTTGAAGCAATGGAGAGGCGCAGCATGAAGTTCCAAGGCGCAAGAAAATGTTAAGGGAAAATTAAGTGGCGCCTACACAGGGCAATGAGAGTGTAGGCGCAACTAATAAAACCAAGGCGCAAGGAAATGCTGGACTTAGAATGTAAGTAGTGAGTGGCGCCTATACAGGGGAACAGGTGTATAGGCGCAACATATCTACAACCAGGCGCAAGAAAAGCTAAGGCAAAGTGCAAGTGGTGCCTATACAGGGAAACCACTGTATAGGCGCAACAAACATCTATTGGCGCAATGTAAAAGTATTCTAAGGCACAAGTGGCGCCTCCACAGGGCATTGAGAGTAGAGGCGTAACATAGCTTTGATAGAGGCGCAACTAACAAAGCTATACAGGTGCAAGGAATGTTTGCAATATAATCTAAGTGACTTGTGGCGCCTGCACTGTGAACTCAGTGTGCAGGCGCAACAAAACACCATGTGCAACAAAAACTAAGGCAACTTCCTAGTGTTGAACATTAAGTGGCGCTTTCCCTCTGTCACCACAGTAGAGGCGCAACAAAGGCATATTGGCGCAACAAGCAACTAAGTGGCGCCTATACACCATAACCACTCTACAAGCGCAACTTGGGACTTAAGCAATTGTGAAGCAAATCAATTCTATTGATTTGAAAAGTCTACACTATATTAAATAAAATCAATTATTCATTTTGCAATAATTGGTTGGTGAAGAGACAGCCAACCACAGAGAGAGACAGTGAGATATTCAAAGCCGAAGAAGAAGAAGTCACCATGCTAAATCTATACCTTCTTCTCCTGGGTTTTACAATCTAGCCGGTTAATCATGTCACAAATTCTTAGGGCATTGTAAAACACTCACTGTTAGCTTGATTCCAGTTACTATTAAATACTGTCAAACATTGTAATAGGGATTAAGCTTTATCTCTTTGTAGAAGCAAAGAACCCAGTTCTTTGGAAGCCAGTTATTAATTTAACTGGGTGTAGCAAAACCCTCTGGGATTAATACGAGAGTAATATTCCCGGAAACCTGTCTCGCATTTAATTACTTGCTAATTTTCTAGATCATTAATGTTTATTCCTAAACACAGAAAATTAGTAAGCCAACCTCCTAAACACCTAAACACTCCTGAACACGAACCCACTGACCGAACTCTAAATCATATATCCGCAAAAGATTCGCAAGAATTTTTTGATTTAGTGAGTATCGTATTCAACCCCCCTTCTACGATACTTTCGGGACCTAACAGCATCTGAGTAGCCTATTAGATTAAAACCAGAATCTTTAGGATACCAAATACCTAAATTTGATGTACCCTTGAGATATCTAAAAATTCTTTTAATAGCCACTAAATGAGATTCTCTAGGATCAGCCTGAAATCTAACACATAAGCATGTAGAGAACATTATATCTGGCCTACTAGCAGTTAAATATAAAAGTGAGCCTACCATGCCTCTATACCTTGAAATATCCACCTTAGCTTCCTTAGTGTTTAATTCAAGTTTGGTGGCAGTGGCCATGGGAGTCTTTGCAGAAGAACATTCACTTAAGTCAAATTTCTTTAATAAGTCATGAATGTACTTTGTTTGATTTATAAAAATACCATCCTTAACTTGTTAGATTGCAACCCAAGAAAGTAGGTAAGCTCTTCCATCATGCTCATTTCATATTTACTCTGCATTAATTTGGCAAACTTTTTGCAAAGTCCCTCATTAGTTGAGCCAAAAATAATGTCATCCACATAAATTTGTACAAGAATAATAGAGCCATTAACATTTCTACTGAATAGAGTTTTATCAACAGTACCTCTTGTGAAGTGATTCTCAATGAGGAACTGAGATAAAGTGTCATACCAGGCCCTTAGTGCTTGCTTCAAGCCATAGAGTGCTTTGAGTAGATAGTAGAAAAAGTCATGGAAATTTGGATCTTCAAAGCCAGGAGGTTGTTCCACATAGACTTCCTCTTCTAATACTCCATTCAAAAATGCACTCTTCACATCCATCTGGTAGACTTTGAAATTAGCATGTGCAGCATAAGCTAGAAAGATTCTGATTGCTTCTAACCTTGCAACTGGTGCAAATGTTTTATCAAAATCAATTCCTTCTTCTTGTGAATATCCCTTTGCCACAAGCCTTGCTTTGTTTCTAGTCATAGTACCAGTTTCATCCATTTTGTTTCTGAATACCCTTTTTGTACCAATTACTGATCTATCTTTTGGCTTGGGCACCAGCTTCCACACTTTATTTCTTTCAAATTGATTGAGTTCTTCTTGCATAGCCAAAACCCAATCAGGATCCATAAGAGCATCTTCAATTCTTTTAGGTTTTTCTTGAGATAGAAAACTGCTATACAAACACTCATTTTGAGTAGCACTTCTTGTCTTGACACCATCTTCTGCATTTCCAATTATTAGTTCAAATGGATGGCTTTTTGTCCATTTTCTTTGAGGAGGCAAATTTTGCCTTGATGATGAAGCTTCATGATCATTTGTATTGAACTCAAATTGATTTGAATTTGTGGATTGATTCTGAAACCCTCCCCCTGAATTGGATACCCTAGATGTAGAGTGTTGATTATCCATTGGAGAGTTATCAGTTGATGCATTATCAGTTGATGGATTTCTGTCAACTGATAAATTATCCATTGATGCAGTAACATCCACTGATATTGGGTTTCTGAGAACTTGAGGTTTTATAATTTCTGCTTCTTCATCATCATCTACAACATTTGATTCATTCTCAAAGTGTAGTATGTCATGATTTCCTTCATCAAACAAGCCTTGAATCTTTTTATCATCAAATACTACATGTACAGATTCCATAACAATGTGTAGTATAAGAATATAGACTCTATAGGCTATGCTTGATAGTGCATACCCAATAAATATAGCTTCATCAGCTTTGACTTCAAATTTTCCTAGGTTTTTACCTTGATTTCTTAGCACATAGCACTTGCAGCCAAAGACATGAAGAAGCCCCACTTTTGGCTTTTTGTCTTTCTTGATCAATTGATAAGGGGTCTTCCCTTGAGCTTGATTTACTATGGAGATGTTTTGAGTGTAACATGCTGTGTTAATGGCCACATCCCAGAAGTACGTTGGTAATTTAGCATCCTTCAACATAGTTCTAGCTGCTTCAATCAATGTCCTATTTTTCCTTTCAACTACCCCATTTTGTTGGGGTGTCCTTGGTGCAGAGAAGGTGTGTATGATTCCTTTAGATTCACAGAACTCCTTCATTGTGGAATTTTTGAATTCTGTCCCATTGTCACTCCTTATCTTCTTTACATCCAATTCAAGATTTTTCTCGACTTCTCTTATGTGCTTGATGATGAGATGACTAGCTTCATCCTTTGAATGCAGAAAATAAGTCCATGAGAACCTTGAAAAATCATCCACAATGACTAGACCATACTTCTTCTTTGCAATAGACATGATATTTACAGGACCAAACAAATCCATGTGTAATAACTCTAGTGGTTTATCAGTTGATGATTCCAATTTTGACTTGAATGATGCATTTCTTTGTTTTCCTTTCTGACAGGTATCACATAGTCCATCCTTGACAAATTCCATTTGTGGTAAGCCTCTCACTTGATTTTTCTTGATCAACAGATTAATGGTTGTTGGAGATTACGAAGCTGTATGTATAGTAATCGTGATAACTCAACACTAGAACATGACAAGTAAATAATACTACGTCTATACAGAAATCAGCAAGACATGAAGACAAGGCAGATACAGCGAATCAAGACATTAAAAGAAGTTTTGGAGTCTACTACAGGTCACTGAAAGAAGTTCATTTATATGTTCATGCCTCAGTGAAGAACAATGTTCAAAGACTTTCAGGGTTTCAGATAAGTTGAAGATTCAGTATTGCGGTGCCACTAAAAGATTTCAGTGTAGTAGCATTGATTGAAGACAGACAGTGTTTGAAGCATAGGAATCCAGAAGGGTGAAGACAAAGGTTAAAGAAGACAACTGCAGTCTTGAATTGGATTGTAGTAATGGAGACATTGTCGAAGTACCAGAAAAGATTCCAGTGAAATTACAGTGTCTATCAACAGTCAGTGTTTTGAAGCAATGCAACAGTCCAAGGTTAATCAGCTAAAACAGAACAGAGGTCAAGGGAATTCAATTCAGTGTTAGTCGTTTGTGAACCAGACCAGTGCACTAAGCGTCAGCACAACAAGAAGAGAATTACCTTGATTAATCCGTAGAAAATCAGTTGATCAAGCCAAGCCAGAAGAGTGAAACCAAGTGGTAATTACTTGAAGAATTCAAGAAATATGCTAAGGTAAGTATTACTACATTTGGTGGCATTAATACTCTTGAAGCAATAGAGAGGCGCAGCATGAAGTTCCAAGGCGCAAGAAAATGTTAAGGGAAAATTAAGTGGCGCCTACACAGGGCAATGAGAGTGTAGGCGCAACTAATAAAACCAAGGCGCAAGGAAATGCTGGACATAGAATCTAAGTAGTGAGTGGCGCCTATACAGGGGAACAGGTGTATAGGCGCAACATATCTACAACCAGGCGCAAGAAAAGCTAAGCAAAGTGCAAGTGGCGCCTATACAGGGAAACCACTGTATAGGCGCAACAAACATCTATTGGCGCAATGTAAAAGTATTCTAAGGCACAAGTGGCGCCTCCACAGGGCATTGAGAGTAAAGGCGTAACATAGCTTTGACAGAGGCGCAACAATCATCAAGGCGAAACAGCTAATGTTCTAAGGCATTAGTGGCGCCTATACAGGGAAGCCACTGTATAGGCGCAACTAACAAAGCTATACAGGTGCAAGGAATGTTTGCAATATAATCTAAGTGACTTGTGGCGCCTGCACTGTGAACTCAGTGTGCAGGCGCAACAAAACACCATGTGCAACAGAAACTAAGGCAACTTCCTAGTGTTGAACATTAAGTGGCGCTTTCCCTCTGTCACCACAGTAGAGGCGCAACAAAGGCATATTGGCGCAACAAGCAACTAAGTGGCGCCTATACACCATAACCACTCTACAAGCGCAACTTGGGACTTAAGCAATTGTGAAGGAAATCAATTCTATTGATTTGAAAAGTCTACACTATATTAAATAAAATGAATTATTCATTTTGTTTAATATAGTTGGTGGAGACACAGCCAACTACAGAGAGGGGCAGTGAGATATTTCGAAGCCGGAGAAGAAGAAGTCACCATGATAAATCTATACCTTCTTCACTGGGTTTTACAATCTAGTCGGTTAAACATGTCACAAATAGTTAGGGCTATTGTAAAACACTCACTGTGAGTTTGATTCCTTAGTACTAAACACAGTCAAACATTGTAATAGGGATTAAGCTCATTCTCTCTGTTGAAGCAAAGAACTCAGTTATTAATTTAACTGGGTGTAGCAACCTCAGGGATTATATACGAAAGTAATATTCCCCGAAACTTGTCTCATTTAATTACTTGCTAATTTTCTTGAACCTAATTGATTTATCCGGTCACACAGAAAATTAGTAGGCAGTTCACCTAAACACTACAAATGGCCAAACCCACTCTGAAGCAATAATTAATTTATTCGCAAATTCCGAAAAGAATTTAAATTATTGTAAGTATCGTATTCAACCCCCCTTCTACGATACTTCGGGACCTAACAATGGCTTTGAAATTCAAGTGAGCTAATTTCTTATGCCACAACCAACTTTCATTTGTACTTGCCTTAGAGAGAAGACAAGTCATTGAATCTGCACTTGTTGAGTTGAAGTCAGCTATGTACACATTTCCTTTTCTATTCCCAGTCATAACCAGGCTTCCATCTTCCTTGTTGGAAATTATGCATGCTTCTGTTGTGAAACAATCTTTATTTCCATTGTCACATAGTTGACTTATGCTTAACAAATTATGTCTTAAGCCATCAACTAATGCAACAGGATCAATGATGACATTCTCTTTTGAAATCAAGCCATATCCCATGGTGTACCCTTTGCTGTCATCTCCAAAAGTTACTCCAGGGCCAACTTTCTCCTCAAACTTTGTGAGCAGGGATTTATCTCCAGTCATGTGTCTTGAACACCCACTGTCCAAGTACCAAAGATTTCTTCTTTTTCCCTGTACATAGTCAAAAACAATCAAGTTGATTTTGGTACCCAAGTTGCCTTGGGTCCTTTCTTATTAGTTGTTATCTTTGGCTTGGTTTCCAATTTTTGTACCTTTGGTTTAGGTGGTTTTACTTCCACTTCAACCTTAGGTGTTGGTTTCCTTAACTCAGAATTCTCAGTGCTAATATTTGGAATATTCATGCTTGCAGAATTAGAGAAATTTGGTGTATGAAAATTGTTAAGCATATTCCATGGCATAACAGGCATATTCATGTTGGCAAATGCAAGATATAGATTAAACATATAAGGCATTGATGCATATTGAGCATGAATAGCATGAGAATCAACTAAATGAGGAAAAATATAATTAGAATGCATGTTAGGTATAACAGACACATTGGTTGTTGCAGGCATATTGATTTTGCATTGCACAGATAAGTGATTTTTGCTACCACACTTAGCACATATCTTCCTAGGAGCATATTTGTCAGGTGTGTAGTTATTGTGCTTGTTTATGCCTACTTTATCATTTCTATTTTTCTTCTTCTTCTCATTTAGCTGAATATTAGGCTCTATCTTTTCCAATTTTTCCTTCAATTGATCTTTAGATAAGAACCCTATATTAGCCTTTTCAACTTTGACTTGAGATTTAAAGGTGCTACTTTCTTTGACAAATTTAACAGGTCTGTGAAGCTTGGTATTTAAAACACACTTCTTAGCAGTTGATGATTCCTCAATCGATGGATAATTATCCGTTTGAATAACATTATCAATTAATGGATGATTATCCGTTGAATTGACATTATCAATCGATGGATAATTCTTATCAGTTGATTCAGAATTAGCAATCGATTGCTTCTTTTCCAAAGATTGATTTTCATCAATGGCTAATTTCTCAAGAGTTTCAGACAGCATGGTGAAAGAATTTGTTCCATGAATGTCATTCATCTTCTTACTAGCTTTACTTGACCTGTTCCACTTGTCAATGGTTCTTAGTTCTTCTTCCAATTTTTCTTTCAAATTTTTTATTTCCTTTTTACTCTCAACTAGTTCTTTTCTATCATCTTTGTTCTCTACCTTGAGTCTGTCCATTTGCACTAGCTCACTATCTAGAAAATTGTTTCTTTCAGTGAGAGTTTCTAAGGTTATTTTGAGCCTAGTGTTCTCTTTGTTTAAGGACTTAAGAGTGACATGCAAATTATACAATTCATTTCACATTTCAGTAATTATAATATTGCATTCATCTTTGGATAACTCAGATAGATTTGTAGAAATTACCTGATTGCTAGAAGAACTAGCTTCCTGGTCATCGTGATTGGCCATTAGTGCTAGGTTGATATATTCTTCTTCTTCAGAATCCTCCTCAGCAGCCCAGTCTTTTTCTTCTGTCATAAAAGCCTTTTCTCTTTGTTTAAGCAAGTCAAAGTACTTCTTCTTATAGTCAATACCATCACTAAACTTTGACTTCTTTTCTATTTTAGGCTTTCTGCATTCATTAGAAAAATGACCAGCCGATCCATAGTTGAAACATCTGAATTGAGTCCTGTCAACAAGATTTTTGCTTTGTTGATTGTCTCTCTTGAACTGAGATCCAGGCCTTTGCATTGGATTCCTCTTGAATTTAAGTTTTGAAAATTTTCTTGATAGAAAAGCCAAATGCTCATTTATTTCATCCATGTTATTCCCTAGAACAATGTCAATATTTGTAGAAGGGGGGGTTGAATACAAATATTAAAACTTTTTGCTGGTTCTAATATTCGTTCTTGAAGTTTGAGAATATGGAGAGAATATGTTCTAACAATTTAAGACTGAAGCGTAAATTGAACAAGGAGATTTAAAATTACTAATGGATTGGTTTTTCCATCAGTGTATATTTTTGCTCAATGTTCCTAGGTTAAAAGAAACCTAGCTGCGTTTTTACAAGAATAGAAAAACAAATCAACTGTTCTTACAAATGTGTTCTTAAGCTTGAACAGTTGATTAAGAGATATTGTCTAACTTGTCTATTTTCTAATAATGCTGCTACACTTGTTTATATACCACAAGTGTTCTTTTACAATTCCTATTCTAGGATTGTTTCTACCTGCCTTTCTTTTACCTTTTTCTATCCTTTAAAAAGGTTTGAAAAGACAGCTTCAGATTGAGTCTTCACAGCCACTCTAGACTGTCTTCCATAGGAGTGCTTTTGGTCTCTGGATCTTCAACAGATATTCTTTCTGTGTTGTCACACTCAATTGATAATTTGCTGTTAGGCATACCAATTGATCTGTCCTTTAATCCATCAACTGATGTACTTCTTCGATTGATCTTTCTATCCATCGATTGATAAAAGATGACTTATCGATTGATAGATTTTATCAATCGATATATCAATCGATGGGTCTTCACATCAGTTGATGGTCTTCAATGCTTGACTTGGCTTCTTCGATTGATCCTTCATCCATCGATGCTTCAATATCAATTGATCATCCTTCACTTGTGTAATTTCCTGTCTTCACATAATTACAATTTAACAGTTTAATTTACACATCAATTGATGATCTATATCAATCGACTCTAACATCAATTGATGAACAAAATATCAATTGATTTACACCTTATCGATTGAAATAAACTAAGAACACCTATGCTACAATCCAAATTATCAGTTGATTCATATAAACACTTCAACTGATAAATGGTTTCCTGATCAATTGATATTTATAACTTTCATATCAATTGATCAGTTACATCAAATAAAATTTCTATGATTCTAAGATTAATGTTATCATCAAATCACATGTAGATTCCTAACAATCTCCCCCTATTTGTGTCTGTGTTATTAACAGGCATAAATCTACTTGATGATAACAAAAACCCTTAAAATTTACATTTAGATAGAATCAAGAAACTTAATTGGCACATTAATTTTGGAAGTACCAGATAGATAGATAACTCCTGCAAGCAGCTTCAATGTCTTCATAATTTAATTTAGTTCCTCTTCCTCCTTTTCTCAGCATTTTCCTTTAGTTGCCTCATGAAAGAACTTCTCAAGATTGCTTCATCCCTGTCAGTTTCTCCAAGTTGCCTCATAAGGTAATGTATTTCTTCATCTGTGATTTTGTCCAGATATTTGCAGATATCAAAGAACTTTGTATTGCCCTCTATATCTGTAAAAATCATAGCATACTTTGGCTCCAACACCACCTTTTTGACCTGTGACTTCCATAGCTTTAGAGGTGAATCAGGTTCAGCTTCTGCCTTGGATCTTCTTAACTTTGAAATTTGTTGTTGTATCTCCTGAGCAATTGTTGTGTTGAGTTTGTACTTTCTGTTGAGTAGAGGAAGAATAGTCTTTAAAACATTATAGCTTTGCTTCATTATCACCTTCAATGAATAGATTGTTTTCACTCCATTTTCATACTCCAACCTCATTGATTCTTCATGGTTAGAGGTTGCCGGGTGAGTCCTTACTCCAATTAATCCTTTTTCATTGATTACTGGTATTCCCTTCAAATCATATCCTTCAATTGTGACCTCCTGTTTGATTTCTTCTTGTTGACCCTAGAGGTTTTCCTGAACCACTATTTCTTGTGTAGAACTTGACCTTTTCTTGGCCATAGTAACTTTTCTCTTTTTCCTCAGTGGTTGATCTATTAGTTGATCTTCCATATCCCATTCCATTTTCATTTGCCTTGCTATTTCCTCATTTTCTTTTTCTTTCTTTTTAGCATCTGACAATCCTGATGAAATGGCTTCTTGAAGAAGCTTTTGGCCAACTGGCTCTTTTCTCTTCTTCTTTTCTTCAATCATTATGGCTTTTCCATTTTTCTTCTCTTTAAGGGCTTCTTGATCAACTGATAAAAAGGCTTCAGCATCTGAGTTGCTTTCCTTGGCAGCCTTTAGTGCATCTTCATTTATTTTTCTTGTTTGAGCAATGAACTCATCCAAGTCTCCTTTTTCTACTGCCTCTGTTACTAACTCAGTGTTTCTCCTTAGATCTTCAATTCTCTTCTTTTCTCTCTCAATCATTGATTGAGTTTCTTTCTCCCTAGAAATTCTCCTAGCTTCAAGATCATCATCAAACTTCTTGTAATCTTTCTTTTTCTGTTCTAAATTATCTTTTGGAGAATTAGATGACTTAGATTTCTTTGAAGATTGATTGTCCATGGTACTTCTGCTTTTATCTCTTCTGGGTGCAGAACCACCAATGCCACTTGACTTATCCATACCAGAACGACCTTTACCATCACCACCATCACCATCACCCTTCTTCTTTGTATTCTCAAAGCCACTTGACTTATCCATACCAGAACCACCTTTACCATCACCACCATCACCATCACCCTTCTTCTTTGTATTCTCCCCCTTTTTGTTATCATCAATTGGAGGGGGTGGTGGAAGTCTATCAAGAAACTTTTGAAGAATGGAAGCATGGAGATTTTGACCTCTGATAATATCATCCATCTTCTTTTCCAGAGAACCTACTCTTGTCTCCAAAGATGTAAAATTTTTGGATTCTTTGAAAAGCTTGTCTTTGATGCTATTCATGGTGTTGAATGGTAGCTTCTCATCCAATCTCCTGTCCATTGCATCCTTGTTAGATGAGATAGAGTCTTTAATCCTCACCAGTTCCCTCCTTACTCCTGTTACTGTCATCTTTTGTATTTTCATTGATTCTCTCATATAGTGAGCAATTCTCCTTTGAGTAGGATCTTCAATGTCTCCTTCCACCATTGTTCTTCTATATTGAGAGAGAATTTCAGTCTCAGCAGCTTCTAAGGAACCATCAATAGTGCTCATCCATGGCTCTTCATCAGAATCACTCTCTAACTCTTCAGGTGCCATATAACAAGTGTCTGTTGTATTGGCAATGCTTTCCTTCAGATTCCTGGTCCTTTGATCTGTATGATCAATGCCCAAGAGTTGTTCTGCATTCCTGTTACTTGAAGTAGCCAACCCTTGATATTGTGGATCAGGATGAATGAAATTCTTTGGATCCAATTCACCAGCATCTATTTCCTCTTCAAAGTCTTTAGCAATTCCACTCCCACTAGCTTCAGCATTATTTGCTCCCCCTATCTCCTTTACTCCTTCTGCCATCAGTTCAATTTCCAATTCCTGTGCAAAAAGTAGAATGTTTTTATCACTTTCACTCATCTCTCTATTTTGCATCAGGATCTCATCCTGGAATCTCACCTCTCCCTCACTCATTTCTTGTGCACCTACTAAGGTGGGGCCCTCAAGTGTTTCACTCTCATTCCTGGAAGAAATATGAATGTTTTTACTCACTTCCTCTCCTTTTGCCAGGTTACAATCCTGCCTCTCACTCAACTCACTCAATCCTAAGAGTGTTTGTGCAACATCAATTGATTGAGCATCAATTGATGTATTGACATTATCAGTTGAAGTGGTGTTTGGGATATCCATCAATTGATGCATACCCATCGATTGATCTTGAGTATCGATCGATGGCTTATCAGTCGATGGTTGAATATCAATTGATGGAGAAGAAACAGTTGAGATAATTTGTGAAGTTATGTTTGAGATGATATTGGAAATAGAATCCTGAAAATTCTGAGAAGAAGATTCAGGAGAGAGTGTTGGCTTCTCCTTGAAAAACAAAGAAGGAGAATCTGAAAATGTTCGGTAATCTATCAAAACATTTTCTGAAGAAGTTTGAGATGGGGAAAGAAGAATAGAAGAGATAGGAATTGAAAGAGAATGGGGCTGCATCTCATCATTTATATGAGATGCATCAAGCAGACTTTGTGAAGGCTCCTCCACAGTTTCCTGTGGTTTTGCAGTATGTGATTCCCCAAGTGCAAAGGTGACTTTCTTTTCTCTTCTTTTGTATGGTGTTAGTGTTTTGGCTTTTGTGTCCCCAATTTGATTCTGTGCCCCTGGATGTGGGCTATTTTCAATATTGTCATCCTTTTGAGAGAATGGCAATAGGGATGTGGTATTTTCCATGTTAACATCCACAGTCTTTTGGGAGACTATGGAGTGGCTTGGTTGAGGTTGCACACTCTCACTCTCCTTATCCTTTTGGGTTCTTTGATGTTCCCCAGTTCCCTCACCACCTACATCCTCCTCTAATCTATCTACCACACTAGTTGATTTTCTTTTCTTGGTTTTTACAACAGCAGGTTTTTGAGAACCTGTTGAGGTTGGTTTCTTAGATTTGGATTTAGAGATTGGTTGTATGGCTTGGGTAGGAGGGTTGGGGTCATTACTACCACCCTCCATAGTCACAGAAGGCAAAGAAGAGTTAGGTTCAGAAGTGTTTAAAGTAGAGATAAATACCTGAACAAAAGGGGGATAGATCAATTCCACATTGCTGTGAAGATTGATCCTAACCAAGTCTTTAAATACCCTTTTGTTTTGAGTCCAGCAATCCAAAATTTCTGTATTCCTGTCAATCTCAATATCCTTGACAAAGTGGTTAATAATAATCATAATAAATCTTGCATAATAAATATGATTAGATCTATTTATTTTATTCCCCAATTTGGCAGATATTTCATTGAGTAACAGGCTTCTTAAATCATGATATCTATCATATAAAATGCTATACCCTACTTGTTGCATACTTGTTGTTATTGCATCAAAATTACTAACCTTTCCAGAAAAACACTTTATTAAAGCATCAAAGAAATATGACCATTCTTTTCTTAGATTCTTTCTAACAATACTACCTAGACTAGCATCAGGAGCAAGGTAATTGATTTCCCTAAGCATGTTTCTAATATCTTTGTCGGTGGGTACATTTGCAGTATTATTTGACAGAATATTTAAACACTCACCCAAGACCACAGTGGTTAGAATATACCTTTGTCCTTTGCAATCAAAGGAGATGGAAGATAAATCATCTGCTACTTCTGCTGTTGTCCAGAATTCTTCAACTAGATTGCACACTATTTTTGGTGCTTCTGAGAGGGCCTTTGAAATTTTTGAATTCTTTAGAAATTCCATTAGAGGATGGAATTCTGTTGGGGCTTCCTCCACCATAGTGCAAGCAACGAAGTTGTTGAGCTCATAGTAGAATCCTGATTGAGAGACCTTCTTTGATGATGCCATAATCGAGTCTAAGGTTATAGAATTGAATTATCTGACAAACTTGTTAGTAATAAAGCAGAAACAACAATTAAACAATAGTAAATTAGGGTTATTAGCAAAGTGTAGATACAGAGAGAGAGAGAGAGAGATCTAAGATTGAGAAAGAGAAGGAGATAGAGAAGTCGTTAGTAAAAATTGCAAGTAAGAATTAAAAGATGTTTTAAACTCACTATTTATATTTACTGATTTCTCAATCAATTACTTACTCAAAATAGAACAAAATTGACCGTTGGAAGAGTATTTAAGAGTAAAAGTAACAATTTTGGCAATCGACTGATATACATACAGGAGTGTATGTATTAATCAATTGATAAAATAAGTAATCAACGGCTAGAGTTTGTACAGATCGATTGATGACTTGGACTATTAAAATTCCAGGTCATCGATTGATAAATTGCTTATCCATCGACAGGTACATTTATCCACCGATAGACAAATATATCATTGATTGATATATCTATCTGTCGATAGTTACCCCTATCCATCGATAAACAAATATATCATCAATTGATATATTTATCTGTCGACAGCTCCAATAATATCCATTGATATGTAAAATATTTATCAGTTGATTATTGAGGAATCAATAAATTAACATAATCAATGGCTACAATCAATATAATTACATAACTTGTCAGACATTTAAAGGATTAAATATAATTAAGCATTCCTAAATCACAGATCAATCTATTGAAGGTAGATTCATCTAATGGTTTGGTAAAAATGTCTGCAAGTTGTCTTTCACTAGGGACAAAATGTAATTCAACTGTACCATTCATTACATGTTCCCTAATGAAGTGATACCTTACATCAATGTGCTTGGTTCTGGAATGTTGCACAGGATTTTCTGTTATAGCAATGGCACTTGTATTATCATAGAAAATAGGAATCTTGTTCAAGTTGAACCCATAGTCAAGTAGTTGATTCCTCATCCATAAAATTTGTGCACAGCAACTTCCAGCTGCAATGTATTCAGCCTCTGCAGTAGATGTAGACACTGAATTCTGCTTCTTGCTAAATCATGAAACAAGCTTATTTCCTAGAAATTGATAGGAGCCTGTTGTGCTTTTCCTGTCAATTCTGCAACCTGCATAATCTGCATCTGAATAGCCAATTAGATCAAATCCAGAATCTCTAGGATACCAAATTCCAAGATTTGGAGTTCCTTTGAGATATCTGAATATTCTTTTTATTGCAATCAAATGAGATTCTCTAGGATCAGCTTGAAACCTAGCACAAAGACATGTAGCAAACATTATATCTGGCCTACTTGCAGTTAAATAAAGTAATGAGCCAACCATGCCTCTATAACTTGAAATGTCCACTATTGCTTCCTTAGTGTTTAATTCAAGTTTAGTTATAGTGGCCATGGGAGTTTTTGCAGAGAAACATTCATTTAAATCAAATCTCTTTAATAAATCAGAAATATATTTGGTTTGATTTATGAAAATACCATCTTTAACTTGTTTGATTTGCAAGCCAAGAAAGTAGGTTAGTTCTCCCATCATGCTCATTTCATATTTACTCTGCGTCAACTTAGCAAACTTTTTATAAACTTTTTCATTAGTTGAGCCAAAGATAATATCATCTACATAGATTTGAACAAGAATCATAGAGCCATTTACATTTCTATGAAAGAGAGTTTTATCAACAGTACCTCTAATGAAGTAATTCTCAATCAGAAATTTAGACAGAGTGTCATACCAGGCTCTAGGTGCTTGTTTTAATCCATAAAGTGCCTTGAGAAGATAGTATACAGATCCGGGATGAACAGGATCAATAAAACCAGGAGGTTGTTCTACATATACTTCTTCTTCTAGTTCTCCATTGAGAAAAACGCTTTTTACATCCATCTGATATACTTTGAAATTTGCATGAGCAGCAAATGCTAAAAAGATTCTGATTGCTTCCAACCTTGTAACTGGTGCAAATGTTTCATCAAAATCTATGCCTTCTTCTTGTGAATAGCCCTTTGCCACTAATCTTGCCTTATTTCTTGTCACTATACCAGATTCATCCATTTTGTTTCTGAATACCCATTTTGTACCAATGATAGTCTTGTTCTTTGGTTTGGGCATCAGCTTCCACACTTTGTTTCTATCAAACTGATTCAACTCTTCTTGCATAACATTTATCCAATCAGGATCATTCAAGGCTTCTTCAATCCTTTTAGGTTCTTCTTGTGACAGAAAGCTACTATACAAGCATTCATTTTGAGTTGCACTTCTAGTTTTGACACCATCATTTGCATTTCCAATAATTAGTTCAAAGGGATGACTTTTTGTCCATTTCCTTTGAGATGGTATGATTGTCCTTGAAGATGATATTTCATGATCATTGGAAGAGTTATGATCATTGTGAAGTGATTGACTATTTGAGAACCCTCCCCCTGTGATGGACGCTCCATTTGAAGATTGTTGAGTAGAGTTGATATCCATCGAATGATTATCAATTGATGTATTATCAGTCGATTGATGATTGTCAACTGATAAGTTATCTGTTGAAGCAATGACATCAATTGATGGGAGGATTCTAGGAACTTGTATACTTGTAATTTCCTCATCATCATCACTATCTTCAATATTACTTGAGGATTCATTTTCAAAATGCAATAGATCATGAAGTCCTTCATCAAACAACCCTTGAATTTTCTTGTCATCAAAGACTACATGCATAGATTCCATAACAATGTGTAATCTAAGATTGTAGACTCTGTATGCTTTGGTTGTTATTCCATATCCAACAAATATAGCTTCATCAGCTTTGGCTTCAAATTTTCCTAGATTTTCACCTTGATTTCTCAGTACAAAGCATTTGCAGCCAAAGACATGAAGAAAGTTAACTGTTGGCTTCTTGTCTTTCTTCATCAATTGATATGGTGTTTTGCCTTGAAGTTTATTGACCATGGAAATATTTTGAGTGTAACAAGCAGTATTAATTGCTTCTTCTAACATAGTTCTAGCAGCTTCAATCAAGGTCCTATTTTTTCTTTCAACTACTCCATTTTGCTGTGGAGTCCTTGGAACAGAGAAAAGATGAGTGATACCTTTTTCCTCACAGAATTCTCTCATGGTTGAATTCTTGAATTCAGTTCCATTATCACTTCTAAATTTTTTGACCTTCCATTCAGTGCCATTTTCAACATTCTTCACATGATTGATAATTAATTTGCTTGCCTCATCCTTAGAGAATAAGAAATATACCCATGAAAATCTTGTGAAGTCATCCACAATTACTAAGGCATATTTCTTTTTGGCAATAGACATGATGTTGACTGGACCAAATAAATCCATGTGCAATAATTCCAGAGGCTTATCAATTTATGATTCAGACTTTGACTTGAATGATGCTTTTATTTGTTTTCCTTTTTGACAGGCATCACACAGTCCATCCTTGGTGAATTCCATCTGTGGAATGCCTCTAACCAGATTCTTTCTAACCAATAAATTCATGGCTTTGAAATTCAAATGAGCTAGTTTCTTGTGCCACAACCAACTTTCATCTGTATTGGCTTTGCTAAGAAGGCATGTCATTGAATTTGCTTTTACAGAGAGAAAATCAGCCACATAGACATTCCCTTTTCTTTCTCCAATTAAGAGAATTTCACCACATTCTTTGTTGGCTATGATGCATGATTCAGTTGTAAACCACACACCATTACCATTATCACACAGTTGACTAATACTGAGCAAATTGTGCTTCAATCCATCAACTAGTGCTACAGGTTCAATGATAACATTTTCTTTTGCAATTGAGCCATATCCCAGAGTAAAACCTTTGCTGTTATCTCCAAAAGTAACTCCTGGGCCAGCCTTTTCCACAAACTTTGTGAGCAGGGACAAATCTCCAGTCATGTGCCTTGAACATCCACTATCCAAATACCAGAGATTTTTCTTCCTGTTTCCCTGCACGCACATAAAACAATCAAGTTGCTTTTGGTACCGAAGTTGCCTTGGGTCCTCTTTTATTAGTTGCAGCTTGAGCCCCTGTTGTCAACTTTGGTTCCTTTTATTTTGGTGGGTTTAAATCCACTTTAACTTTGGGAGTTAACTTTTGGGGCTTTGACACCTTGGAACTCATGGCAGAATTTCCATGAATTTCATCATTTACATTAGGCATGTTCCATGGCATTCCAGGCATGTTCATATTAGGATATGCAAAGAAGGGATTATACATGTATGGAACTTGTGCATAAGGCATATGAACATTAGGTGCAACCAGATTAGAAGACATGGCATTCATGAGCATAGGATTGGTAAACATGGCATTTGCAGTCATGGTATGTATATTTAAATCATTTACAGATATAGATTTCTTTTCATTCTTGCATTGCATGGACAAATGATTTACACTACCACATTTAACACATACCTTTCTAAGGGCATACATATCAGGAGTGTAGTTGTTGTGCTTATTTATGCCTACTTTACCATTCCTATTCTTTTTCTTTTTCTCAGACTTAGGTTGAGTAATTTCCACAGGTGCTATCTTTTCTAATTTTTCTTTTAGTTGTTTCTTGGATAAGCTATTTATGTTGATTTTCTCAGCCTCAGCCTCAACTTGATTTTTGGTTTCCTTAACAAACTTAATAGGAGTGCTAAATTTGTTCTTTTTATTAGCCATTGATGATTTACTTGTCGATGGATGCTTATCGATTGATTCAGCATCAATCGATTGATAATCCTTATCAGTTGATGAAGGATTAGCAGTCGATTGATCTTTATCCATTGAAGTATCAGCCAATGACTTGCCTATTGATTTGGGGAGTTCTCCTAGAGTATCTACACCCTGAACATCAATAATTTGTTTGGCAGTTTTAGCAGACCTATTCCATTTGCTAATGGTTTCAATTTCTTCAGCCAATTGTTCTTTCAACAATTCTTCTCTTTTCAAACTGTTTACTAGTTCATTCCTAGCATCCTTTCTTTCCTGCTTAAATCTTTCTAAACAAACAAGTTCATTTTCAAGAAAAATATTCCTCTCAGTTAAGGCATCAATGGTGCTCTTTAACTTGAGATTTTCTTTGTTTAGAGATTTTAGAGTGACATGCAAATTGTACAATTCATTGGACATTTCATTAATAGTACTATTGCATTCATCAGCTGAAAGCTCAGAAAAGTTTGTAGCTAATACCTGATTGGATGCTGAACTAGCTTCTTCATCCTCATGGTTGGCCATTAGAGCTAGATTAATATATTCTTCATAATCACTGTCCTCAGCAGCCCAGTCCTTCTCTTCAGTGACAAAAGCCTTTTCTTTCTGTTTTAAAAGGTCAAAATATTTCTTTTTATAATCAATACCCTCATATGTCTTTGCCTTTTCTTGCTTTGGCTTCCTGCACTCACTTGAGAAATGACCAGCCAATCCACAGTTAAAACATCTGAATTTAGATCTATCAACCAAATTTTTATTTTGATTGTTGTTTCTAAACTGGGATCCAGGCCTTTGAGCATTTGGATTCCTTTTGAATTTTAGCTTTGAAAACTTCCTTGACAAAAATGCAAGGTGCTCATCAATCTCATCCAAATCATCCTGTGAGCATGTTTCATTTTCCTCACATTTGGTCTTTCCTTTTCCCTTGGATGATTCTTCATCAGCATCATTAGCCACCATCATGACTTCTTCTGAACAACCAGTATTTTTCTTTTCTTTCTTGTCTTCATTCCCATTTACCATCAAAGCCACAGTTTTCTCCTTTCTTTGATTCTTCTCAATCTCTTCATCTTGTTGAATCTCCAGTTCATATGTTTTGAGAATACCATATAATTTCTCTAGAGTATAATCTTTGAAGTCTTGAGATTGTCTAATGGAGACAGTCATTGCCTTCCATTCCTTTGGAAGAGATCTCAGAAATTTGAGATTTGTATCTTCTGTTGCATAAACCCTACCATATAGCTTTAGACCATTCAATAACTTTTGGAATCTGTTATAGGTATCATTGATGGCTTCACCACTCTTAAAATGAAATGATTCATATTTTTGAATTAAGAGTTGCATCTTGTTTTTCCTAACTTGTTCAGTTCCTTCACACAGAGTTTGAAGAGTGTCCCACACTTCTTTTGATGAAGTACAGTTTATCACATTATCAAACATATCTTTATCTAGACCATTAAACAAAATGTTCATGGTCTTTTTGTCTTTAAGTACTTCTTTTTCATCCTCTTCTGTGAACTAAGAAATGAGTTTTGGAACATGTCTATCAACTGTAGGAGTTCTATCAGGGTTTACACCTGTGACTAGCTTCATGGGAACATGAGGACCTTTCTCTATGCAGTGAACATAGGAAGGGTCAAGAGAAAGAAGATGCAGATGCATTTTTACCTTCCATGGAAAGTATTCATCCTTTTCCAGCATTGGAATCTTTACACCTGAATCTTTTTGGCCCATATTGACTGTTCTTGATCTTTAAACTTTCTGTATGTTGAAAGCAGGCTTTGATACCAATTGTTATTCCCTAGAACAATGTCAATATTTGTAGAATGGGGGGTTGAATACAAATATTAAAACTTTTTGCTGGTTCTAATATTCGTTCTTGAAGTTTGAGAATATAGAGAGAATATGTTCTAACAATTTAAGACTGAAGCGTAAATTGAACAAGGAGATTTAAAATTACTGATGGATTGGTTTTTCCATCAGTGTATATTTTTGCTCAATGTTCCTAGGTTAAAAGAAACCTAGCTGCGTTTTTACAAGATTAGAAAAACAAATCAACTGTTCTTACAAATGTGTTTTTAAGCTTGAACAGTTGATTAAGAGATATTGTCTAACTTGTCTGTTTTCTAATAATGCTGCTACACTTGTTTATATACCACAAGTGTTCTTTTACAATTCCTATTCTAGGATTGTTTCTACCTGCCTTTCTTTTACCTTTTTCTATATTTTAAAAAGGTTTGAAAAGACAGCTTCAGATTGAGTCTTCACAGCCACTCTAGACTGTCTTCCATAGGAGTGCGTTTGTTCTTTGGATCTTCAACAGATATTCTTTCTGTGTTGTCACACTCAATTGATAATTTGCTGTTAGGCATACCAATTGATCTGTCCTTTAATCCATCAACTGATGTACTTCTTCGATTGATCTTTCTATCCATCGATTGATAAAAGATGACTTATCGATTGATAGATTTTATCAATCGATATATCAATCGATGGGTCTTCACATCAGTTGATGGTCTTCAATGCTTGACTTGGCTTCTTCGATTGATCCTTCATCCATCGATGCTTCAATATCAATTGATCATCCTTCACTTGTGTAATTTCCTGTCTTCACATAATTACAATTTAACAGTTTAATTTACACATCAATTGATGATCTATATCAATCGACTCTAACATCAATTGATGAACAAAATATCAATTGATTTACACCTTATCGATTGAAATAAACTAAGAACACTTATGCTACAATCCAAATTATCAGTTGATTCATATAAACACTTCAACTGATAAATGGTTTCCTGATCAATTGATATTTATAACTTTCATATCAATTGATCAGTTACATCAAATAAAATTTCTATGATTCTAAGATTAATGTTATCATCAAATCACATGTAGATTCCTAACAATCCATTTCATCCTTGGTGTATGACTCATCATTCTCAACTGTTTCTTTTCCTTTCCCAGTTGAAGATTCATCATATCTAACACCATTTGCATAATTGCCATGACCTTCTTTCTTCCCTTCTTTGACAACATCATTTTCACCTGATTCTGCAACTTGCTTATCCTTGACCACCAAAGCAATGGACTTTTCTCTCTTCTGACTTTTCTCAATTTCCTCATCTTGCTGTTGTTCCAACTCATAGGTTTTCAAGATGCCATACAGCTTATCAAGAGTATATTCTTTAAAGTCAGGAGATTGTCTTATAGAAACAGTCATTGGTTTCCATTCCTTGGGTATGGACCTCAAGAATTTGAGGTTGGTGTCCTCAACAACATATACTCTTCTATATAGTTTAAGTTCATTCAACAGCTTTTGAAACCTACTATATGTATCATATTTTTGAATCAAGAGTTGCATCTTGTTCTTTCTTACTTGCTCAGTGCCTTCACAGAGGGTTTGAAGAGTATCCCAGACTTCTTTGGAGGTTGTACAATTGATAACATTGTCAAACATATCCTTGTCAAGACCATTAAACAAAATGTTCATAGCCTTTTTATCCTTGTGTACTTCCTTCTCATCTTCATCTGTATATTCACTCACAGGTTTAGGAATGAGTTTGTCTGGTGCCTGAGTACCATCTGCATTTACACTTATAACTATTTTCATAGGCACATGTGGACCTTTCTCTATGCAGTGAACATAGGAAGGATCAATGGATAGCAGATGCAAGTGCATTTTCACTTTCCAGGGAAAATACTCATCTTTATCTAGAACTGGAATCTTTACTCCTGTGTCTTTTTGACCCATACTTGATGTACTTTTAGATCTTAACTTTCTGTATATTGAAAGCTAGGCTCTGATACCAATTGTTATTTGCCCTTAAGTACACTAAGTTTGGAGAAGGGGGGTTGAATACAAACTTAAGAATTAAATCAAATTCTTGCAGATTTAAGTTTGTTCAAAGAAAGTGTTTTAGTGTATATAGAAAACTGATGGAACAAATAACTTAATAGGTAAAATATTGAAAATAAAATAAACAATATTAAAAATTACTAGTAGATTGATTTTCCACTAGTATGTTTTTGCTTTCAATTAATCTTGGTAAAAATACCAAGCTGCTTACAAAGTGAATTTTTTTGAACGTAGAAAGGCACTACAAAATACTGCCTATTCTTCTACTGTGCTCTTCTTGAGTTCTTGATATTTTTCACACACACTTTGCTACTGTGAATTACTAACCACTATATAGTAGTTTTCTTCACTACTAATTCCTATCGACAGATAGCATTATAAAATTACAACATATAATGTTTACATGAAAATAGAAATTAGCTACTTGCACAGTCTTCTTTTGGACTTGTCTAGTCCTGAAAGTATCTTTGTCTTGATGCATTCCTTGAAGACTGTGTTGCCTTGAAAGTCTTCACAATCTTGACATGACTGTCTTCCATTGATTCAGTTTCTGCACAGTTCACATACCTCTTGTCTTTAACTAAATTGGGAAACCTTAATCAACTGATAAATGTTGTTAAGCTTATCACTTGATTCTTCTTTGCTTGTCCATCGATGGATAGGATATCTGTTGATCAGTTGATGTGTCAATGGATAATTGAGTTATCCATCGACTCCATATCCATTGATGGTCCTTTATCCGTTGACTACCTTTATCTGTTGATGACTTGTATCTGTTGATAGCTTTTGTCCATTGAGTAGTGTCTTCATCCATCGACTCCAATATCAGTTGATCACTTCACTTGTGAGAATTCTGACTTAGAATATTTACAATTGATCATCCATTCTTCACATCAGTTGAGAAGCTATAAATTGAAGTCAATAACATCAGTCGACTACTTCACAACATCCATCGAGGCAATACAATCAATTGATAATGAAACATGAATCAAATGCTACAATCCAGTTTATCAGTTGATAAACAAGCTTCAACTGATAACTGGTTTCCTAGTCAATGGATATTTATAAGTCATATCCATCGACTAGTTACAATGAAATTTTAAATCCCTATTGTAATTCTAAGTAATTTGTTATCATCAAAACTCATAATTCCTAACATCTTTCCGAAGAATTCTAAAGATACTCTGATTGTTCCATTCCTGTGTGTGTAGACTAGTAGTTGCCAGTCTTCAAGAATGTGATCCATTACGACAGTGATATAATCAACTTCTTCCTTCAATGCCTTCATAAAGTTATCTAGATTATCATTTGAATCTTCAAGACCCTTGATAATTGAAAGCATTTGCCTGTCTTCAAAAGGACCTTGCTGAAGTTTGTCTAGGACTTTTCTTGCCGCATCCCATTTAGCTCATATCTTCATTTGAATATCTTGCTTCTTCTTCTTTACTGCTAAGGCCTAAAGCTTCTATTTTTCTAAGCTTGATTCTCTTTCAGCTTGGGTTCTTTCTTTGACTAGAGCTTTTAAATTTAGAGTTTTGGCATGGCTTGCCTTGATGTCTTCTTTTAGCATCTTTATTGCCTCTTCATAGGCAGGATCATACTCTTTTTCTTTCGGGAATAAGAATTCATCATCAAAGGCAGCTTCATCTTCAGCTCTGCAGTAGTCAGGATTGAAGCCTTGATTTTCAACATTTTCTTCACCAATTAGTTGCTCTTGTAGATACTACTGTTCCTCTGGAATATACGTCTGAAATTGATCTTCCTCAAAGTACAGCTTTTCTTTTCCTTTCTCTTTACTAGCAGCCACTTCCTCTGCAGCTACTTTCTTTCCTTTCTCCCCCATAGTTGAGGGATCCTCTACAGGTGTAGAAGTTTGTAAAGATTTTACTAGTTTTTCCACGATCTCATAGACCTGCTTCATACCTTGATTCAGATGAATCATACCTTGATCAAGTTTATTGAATCTCTTTGTGGAGATTTCCTCATTCTCGATGATCCTTTGTGTCAAGCTTCTTTCAATATCATCAATTCTTTCATTCAAGTTTGAAAACTCTTCTTTAGTATCATCAGTATTTGCACTATGCACTTTCTCGAAATCTTAAGTTTTAAGGAGAATCTTTGATTTGACATTATCAACATCTTTTCGTACTATTGACAGCTGTTCTGTTACAGAGGCAGACTTTAGTTCTGCTTGTGCTTTCCCTTTTTCAATCTCAGCCTGTACAATTTCCATTTGTTTCTGAAGAGCTTCCATTTTTTACATTAGTTCACTGTGTGTGTGTGCACTCACCTCGCTTGCACTCGTATTTGAACTAATACTATGTGCATTTGTATCGCTCAGTGTTTGCCTTATTTCACCCGTGTTTTGCTCCTTTCTAGAATCCAAAGCTGTACCTGTATATACAATTATAGCTTTTGAAGAATCATAATGTTCTTCTGATGCCGGTGAAGGCGCGTCCTCAACAAGTTGAACTTGAAGTGGCTCCGCTACTGACGTAGCTACTCCGTGAATGAAGTCCCATCTCCCTCTATGGAGTGGTTGCCTCTCAAATCCACTAGTGGATTCAAGACCTTCTCTTACGAGAACTGGATGAAAGAAATCCAGGGGGGTCACCACCTTAGATAATGTATTGAATGGCTCTTAAGAATCTGTGGTGCTCCTTAGTACCTCTGGGGGTAACTGATGCCGCACTGCACCCAAAATGTCTTGATCCACTATGAATGTGGCAACCGACAAGTTTTCTTCAAAAACATTTTATTCAACAATCATTGTGCTCTCTTGTGATTGAGTTTCTTCAGGTGGAGGACCTGCTAGTGTGAGAGCTAGTAGTGTGCGAGAATCTGAATCTGAATCGGATGTCGTGGCTGTACGGTGAATAGAATCACCCGTTTGATTGAGTGTATCTAGAGAATCTTGGATATCCGTTTCAAAATCCATATCCCACTGAGAGGATAAGACCGGGTCTGCAGTTGTCTCAGGTTCAGATCTCGATCTTTTAGTTGGTGGAGACAGAGCTGCGAGTTCACTTACAGAAATACTTCTACCTCTTACTTTCCTAACAGGTTTCTTCCTCTTTCGAATATGACTTATAGAAGTAGGTGATGGAGAAACTGTTTGGGGCTCTAATTCAGCCTGGGTTTGAATCTATGTGTTTTCAGGTTCATGGTCAATGTCCTGTAGTGTAAAACCACAATCATAGTCCGCCACAGATAACTTTAAAAGTGCACTAGACATATTTATAGGTAGGAGAATAGAAGTTAGTGATTGAGATATTACCTGTTGATCCAATGCCTCTTGTTCGACATGCTGAGCATCTTGAAGAAGAAGTTGCACAGGATGATCTATTTGCATTGGCACTTGTTCTGGCTCTTGATCCTGCACAGGATTAACAATTTGATCTAGTACCCGAGCCATATAATCTGTCCTTACCACTTGCATTGGGGTTGTTGTGGAGCCTTGCAAACAAGTTATTCTGAGAAGTTGGAGATTCTTCTACAGGACTATTCTGAAATAAGGCTTTATCTTCATCCAGCAACAGGTCATTCATGAACAGCATCAGGAACCTCGGATAGTAGACTTGTACATTCTGTTCCCTGCTTTCTGGCTTCCTCATCTTCTTGATTATCTCTTTTAGAATCAACTTTCTAAAATTTATCCTCCGGTTGTAGGCCACAGAAAACCCTATGATTTGCAGTAGAGAAGATATATTGTTGAAGTTGCTCTTTGTAGTGGGAGCAAACACTTTCTGTTACAGAAGTAGTAGCTCTAGCGTGTCAAAGAAGTAGTCCCACTCGCTTACCAACTTGGCTTTAGACAACCTTACCAAATTGATCTCACCCTGTTATAGAATAGTATAGAAAAATTCTAGAATTTCTGGTACAATGGGTGGATCCACAAAATTGTCAGTTGGAAAGCCTAAGATACTGTTCACATCTTCTTCAGTCACCATGTATTCACGTTCTCCTATGGTGAAAGAGAATTGAACTCTGTCTGCAGTACTCCTATTCCTAGCAGTGGAGTACAAAGCCCTAAGTGATAACACTTGCAACGGGGCGTCCAGAGAGATTGCAGTTCTGACTAGTGAATGTTCATTCATAAATACGATCCATGGTCGACACCTCTCAACTGAACAATTCACCGGATCGAAAAATCCTACAAAATTAGTTTTCACTAATTCGCAATAACCAGCCATTATAACTACTACTATTACAATTGTTATATTACAACTTGCTATAAAACAGTTAAATATAAATTACAAGTCCAAAACTCAAAAATTATACTGATAAATTTAAAACCCTAATTGATATTAATTCTTCAAGATGATTCCAATCAGTTACCAATTACACAGCAGTTATTTAATCAGTAAAAATCATAATTGCTTCGATTTTGTTCAAGAAGAAGAACAGTCAGTTTGATTTTAACAAAAATCGGGCAGTAATTCGATTAGAAAGGTTCGATTTTAACACACTCGCAAGTAATAAAGCTTGTAATTAAACAAGAAGAATCAACTTAGCAGTTGTTTTGTGATTAAAAACGATCGATTTTCACCTCTGTTCAAGAAAATCGTGTGTATATGCGTTTGTGTGTATATATATTGCTGAGTATGACTTATTTAAAATAGCTTAAAACGACTTTTAATAAGTAAATAAGACTCGGTATGACTTTTAAAAAGTCATACCGAAAAATACATAAAGCAGAACCGCCGGTATGACTTATTAAATGTCATACCGAGTTTTTCTATTGGTATGACTTATTTAATTTAAAGCTCGGTATGACTATTTATTAAAATAAAAAGTCATGTCGATTTTCTTCATTAAATAAGTCATGATGTAATATAAATAATGAAACAAAATACTATAAATAGTCAGTATGACTTATTTTTATAAGAACTCGGTATGACTTTCTATTTAATTAAAAACTCATGCCGATTTTTTTTTGAAAAAAATAAAATAATTAATGCTGAACAATTATAGATTAAAATAGAATAATTACTTATATTATTAATTTTTTCTAAATTCGAAATAAAATAATAAAAATCTTATTCGAATATTAGATAAATTAATAATTCTACAATAAATATTAACAAGCAATTCTCCTTTAGAAATTATGAGACAAATAACAATAATTTACATACTAATAAATTATTAAAGACATATGATAAATATTTATATTAATAATTGATCTAATTAATTTAGGAATTAAATTAACTCATGTTTGAATTAATTTAATGAGTAAATTAATTAATAAATTAATAACATAATCATTTATATTGATGTACAATAATAATTAGTGAAATATATAATAATTTATGTACTAGTGCTTAACATTAAATATGAGTACTTATGCTATAATTGAAATAATTATCTATTAAGAATATTGATTTAATCTTGAGATAATTTTCTAAAAATTCATAAGCCCTAGGACTTTATTAATTCAAGTCTCAGGAATTCTTTAAATATTAACATTTAATATTTATGAGCTTAAATCAATTCCTAGCAATCAAAAAATTAGTCATTATTTAACATCCCTAGTTCACTAACCAACTTAGAGAAAGTGGATTTATCAAGTGGTTTCGTGAAGATGTCGGCTAGTTGATCTTCTGTGGGTACAAAATGTAACACCACAGTTCCATTCATGACATGCTCTCGGATAAAGTGATACCTTATGTCAATGTGCTTGGTTCGCGAATGTTGTACATGATTGTTGGAAATAGCTATAACACTTGTGTTGTCACAGAGAATAGGAATTTTGTTCAACGCAAGTCCATAGTCATTTAGCTGATTCCTTATCCATAAGATCTGAGCACAACAGCTACCTGCCACAATGTATTCTACTTCGGCTGTCGAGGTAGACACTGAGTGCTGTTTCTTGCTATTCCAGGAGATCAATCGTTTTCCTAGAAATTGACAGCTTCCAGAAGTACTTTTCCTATCCATCTTGTACCCTGCATAATCTGAGTCTGTATAGCCTATTAGGTCAAAACCTGTATCTTTAGGGTACCAAATTCCAAGATTTGGTGTACCCTTCAGATATCTAAAAATTCATTTAACGGCTATAAGATGAGATTCCCTAGGGTCAGATTGAAACCCCTTGCACATAAACATGTTGCAAACATTATATCGGGTCTACTTGCAGTTAGATATAATAATGAGCCTATCGTACCTCTGTAGTTTGTGATGTCAACTTTCTTACCAGTTTCATCTTTGTCAAGCTTGGTGGCTGTTGGCAGAGGGGTTTTTGCCGGTGAAGAATCTTCTAGACTGTATTTTCTCAGAAGATCCCTTACGTACTTTGATTGGCAAATAAAAATCCCATCTTCCTTTTTCTTTACTTGTAATCCAAGAAAGAATGACAGCTCACCCATCATACTCATTTCATACCTGTTCTTCATTAACTTAACAAATCTTTTGCACAAGTTTTTGTTAGTAGAACCAAATATAATATCGTCAACATAAACTTGGACAAATATCATATCTTTTTCATGAAGTTTGTAAAAGAGAGTTTTATCTATGAAACCTCTAATGAAACCATTTTCAAGTAAAAACACAGAGAGAGTTGAAGGAATTTATGCACCAGCAGAAGCATTGAATAACATTTATTTGCATATATTCCTAAGTATACATACATATAGATACAAAAACTATTTTATAAATTAAAGAATACCTCGATTGCTTTCCGGCAACAGCTAGAGAAGATCTTGTTCTTCAATCCTTGCAATCACCCCTCAAGTGTGGAGTGCTCTAAAGATATCCACCAAGAATCAAACTAAAAGATGAAGGAGGCTAGAGAGGAAATTAGGTTTGCCTCCCTTTTAAAATATTTCTCACAAATATTAGGGTTGAAGTATTAGGGTTTATAATCCTATATTTATAGGCAAATATCTCAGCTGAGATATTTTCTATAAATATCTTATTATTAATTCTCTTTTTAATCAATTAATCTTATTAATTAATTAGTTAATGATTAAAACTATTTTAATCATTAATTCCTTTTTCTAAACTCTTTTAGAAAATTATTCTCTCTTCATATTTAATTACTTTAATTAAATATTTAATTAATAATATTAAGATCTTATCTTAAATAATTTATAATCATTTAAATCTCATTTAATTAATTTATAAAATTTGCTAAGTAATTATTTATTTCATAAATAAATAATGACTAGCTATTATTAATTATTCCTTCATCTGTAATTTAATCTCTTTTATGGTGTGACTCTTTAGGTTCAATATTAAGCCGGTAGTAAAAATAAATAATAATAAACATTTTATTTATTATTTATATGAATTCTATTAATTCATTAAATATAATTAATCTGATTAATTATATTTATTCTACAACGTGAGTGATGCTTCTCAACATATCGCGACTATCCAGATAATACGAAATCATTGCTTAGAATACTTAGAACCTGTCAGTAATTAGTTACCGTACAATTAATTCCTTCTACCCTTCAATATCCCGATTAAATACAAGGCATGGAACTCGTGTCAAGCCTATCTAATTTAATCATATGATTTCTTATTCATAATGCAAAGTTCCTTTTAATGCAAATTAGAAACTCTTTCTAATTTCATTCACTCTGACCAGAGATTCCTGAACTTGCATATCTAAGAATAACATAGGATATTCACTTCCTTTACTGGAATGGGCAGATCCTTTATTGATCCGTTAACTATCTCTATACACAAATCACTATGCCCAGAATGGACCTAATGAATGTCCTAGAGACTAAGGACTAAACCAAAGCATAAATCATTGTGTATGAGATTACTCTAACGATCTCAAGTCTAAGGATACTTGTACAACTATTTACTTAATAAACAACTATCGACACGTGAGTAAACTCCATTAGTTGTTCTACTTATCGAGTCATGTTCAGTGAACTTATTCCTTAATAAGCACCTACATACTAGATATAGTGTCACCACACAAATGTCTATGAGAACAGACATCCTCCTAAGAGAGCTAGCATAGTATGTACTGATCTTTACGGATTTACCAATTTCCAATTAGTTATCCTATGATCAGGAACTGTTTAAGTCTAAAGCTATTATCTTCTAGATCTCATTATTACAATCTCATTATAATTCTAGAAGCTTTGCTCTAAACTATGGAACATCTTATTTAATACACTTCAAATAGATTAAGCCCGTAACATAATAAATAAATACTTTATTATTATCAAATGAAATTAAATAAGAATAGCAGAAAGTTTTTCCTAACTCATCATACATGATCGGTTTTAGGTCAAACACTTTCAAGAGTGTCATACCATGTCCTTGGTGCTTGATTGAGTACATAGAGAGCTTTGAATAGGAAATACACAAAGTCAGAAAACTTTGGATTTTCATTAAAACTGTTCAGTTCAATAAAAGAATTTTTCATTAAAAATGTTCAGTTCAATAAAACTGCATACCCATAAGATAGTCTTTTGTAAAAACAAAACAGTATATATAGGTACATATACATAAATATATGTATATATATATGCATCTATATGTATACATGTATTTATATATATATACGTATACCTATATACTTACTATTTTTAAAAAATTTAACCCGATAAATCATGGATACACTTTTTTTTTTGTCTCAATCGATTCTTCCATTGGTGCCTACCCTAACTACTCTTTGGGGTTCTACTATATTTTCTATCTCAGTTTCTTTGATTCTAACTCCCCCTTTAATCATCTTGAGGTGTCCATCAAACGGTGTATGTCCTTATCGACTTATAATAATCTTGAAAGAACTCCACAACAATATCATCTACCACTAAGAGTCTTATTAGACTCACTCTTGGTACCACCTCCAGTAGTCCAATCACGAACTCTACATGAGCTCCTACATTACTCTCTTGTATATAATCATATCTCCTCCTACTCTCGTTCTAAGGTTTATAACCTACCGCTCTGATACCATTCCTGTAACGCCCCCCAAATCCCCTACAGGAATCCAGGTCGTCACATTCTCTTGCGGAATATTTAATCTCCTGCTCACAATATAATATACAACAATATTCATAATAAACTCCCCCAAACTACTCCACGGGTTATAGTCTCAAAAGTTATTACATCACATTCTCATCTCTCATAATCTCTGAAATAATATTACAACTTCAATTGTCAAGATGATGAAAACATCATAAACTTTCTACCAACTCGCACCCTCGTTAGACACTATAAAGCTAACGTGCTGAATCAGTTGCTTTCCCCTTCCCTTTGTTACGGTCCACCGTACTCGTACCAGCTTTGTTTGCCGCTGTTTTATAATATTTAAATAGCAAGAATGAGCCAAAAATGCCCAGCAAGTCTATATATGCCACAACAACTCAACGCAAATATATAACTTTTACCACTCTAAAATAACCCCTCCACATATACAATTATACTCTTTTTGAAAAGAAATTATCTCAAAAACCCTCATAAATCTTTGAATATTACTCGTATGAATTGAATAAATATATCTCAATAACTTCTCAAATTGATAACCTAGTTAACCGAATCACGGAGGCCTCCGTGAACGATTAAGCTATCAAGGAATAACTTCTCAAATTAATACCCTAGTTAACCGAACCACAAAGGCATCAGTTAACAATTAAGGTATCAAGGATTGGACTTCTTCGGAAACGCCACCTCAAGTAATGGATTCATCAGTCCATTGTCACTACTCGTTTACTATCGATAGAAGGATGAGCCGACGTCTCGAACACACCCTTAACCCATAATGGGGTTACTCCTCAGGTTGGGCCGGTGCGTTACTCCGGTCACTTATGTCATCTCTAGTCCAGAATATAAGGTGTCGGAATCTTCGATCACCTTCAACAATACATCTCTTATGCGTCACGGCAAAATAACACGTGCACCTTTATTTACTTCTCAATAAAATATTACTCCAATATCATTCAGAAACAATGAATGATAAACACCTCCAATAATTTAGTTTTCCCCACGAATGAGTAAAGGAAATATTTATATGAACAACTGTTCTGATCATGGATTCAGAATAAGTTAACCCATATCAGTATTCTCAACTTACTCTATATATATAACTCCACTCTTAAATATCTATAAGATATAGTATGAAGATATTATTTAATACACCTCGTTTTATTAAATCTGGATAACAAGCTCGACAATAATATATAGGCATTTCAAATATGTATGAATAAAATCTGATATAAACAACTAGATAGAATACTTGCAATGTATATCTTTAAAAATAGAAACCATGCTAAAACAAGGTCATAATACTCTGAACAAGAAAGTATAGGAAAACATGCATACGTAGCAATACATATATTTTTTATATGTAAAAACGTAGGGATATAAAACTTGCCTTGGTTATGCGAAATGAAAACCCTGCTCCTTTCACTTCTCGGATACGCTATAATCATATAAGAACTCGTTTTAGTAAACATACGCAAGTATTAAGTCAACTTAAGTTTTATTTCTATTTTTCTTTAACCCTTATTATCCGGCATTCACCTCCTCGGGTCTATCTTAACCCTTCGTAAACCATCTCGTCAATGACTTTTAACCTAATCCTTTACTCCAATCTATAGTCGTGTTATTCCTCAACATCTTTCGTGTTTTAACCGACTCGAAATTATCCTTTTATCCTAGCCAAAATGACTCGTCAAAATCGTGCCTCTAGAGTTGACTCTTCTGCAAATTACTATTACGTGACTCCCACTCTAACATTTTTAATAAATCCAAAAATTCATAATTAAATATGAATCCACCTCAAGGAGCTTCTTGAGTATTTGTAATATTATCAAAAATATTTTGATTTGGAACCCTTGAGTTTAACTTGGTGAAATGTATTTTACAAATCGAGTCAACTACAGGGTTTTACTATTTTCACCGCTTTTACTAAATCGCTCATAACTCATTAACCGTTAACTCAAATGACGCACCGATTTCGCGTGCACGATCTAGAGAATGTCTAGAATATAATTCATCAAAGTTTGCCCCTGGACAGAGGACTCATTTTCTCGAATTTACAGAACAGGGCAGTAGCTCCTCTAGTGAATAGGGCATCGCACAACTTTGGTTCCAACATTTTTATAAAATCGAAAAATTAACATCTGCCCTTGAAATTTTAGAGAGGCCTTATTAACAGACCAAATTACTTAATCTCAAAATGTCATGATTTTTCGTGACTGTCAAGGGGTCTGTTTATATATGCAAAGAGAGTCATTCGAAACAGTTTGGTCCTTGTAGACACCTCCACTAAAACTAAGTTTTCTCCTAAACCGTAAATCGGAATAACATGATTCAAGTGTCAAAACGATCTATGAGTCAAGTACTATCCAACTATGGTCAGAGGTGTTAGGGGTCAGGAGCTTGACAATTCAGATTTCACAGCTTAAAGGAGTACTCACGAAAAATGCGCATTACGACGGCTATAAACTTAACGTTTTCCGGATTCAACCAATTGAAATCCATTCTCAACCAACACTCAACCTTACTCATATTATCATAACCATATCATTAAGCTACTGATTTCACAACTTTAGATTAACATCATTTCATAACCTCAACCCACAACACTACATCTTACTAACAAAACAACTACTTAGTCATGCTAAGTCATACATCTATCTACTAACATTTTTACTCCATGCAACTCACACAAACGTAAGGGTTAGTGGTGTTCATACCTTCTTAGAGCTCAAACAACACCTATCTAGAGCTTAGAGTCCTTGGGAGAGCTTGATCTAGCCTTGATCATAAGTAAACATCAAGAACAAAACTTAGTAATTTTCGGAGTTAATATTCAGCCTCAACTTCTACAATTTATTTACCCAATCAAAACACCTCCAAAAATAATGAAATAAAATACGTACCTTCTATCTATAGTGAAGAAGATATGGTTAAAATTTGGTGATTTTTGGATGAGTAGAACTGAAGTTATAAAATCGTCTTTGCACCTTGCTCAAACTGGGCAGAAAATGGAGAAATGGAGGGGGAGAGCTTTTCTCTCTTTACTTGCTTTTTGTGTTGGTGTATTTGTGTTTGTATAATGTGTATGTATTGTTACATGACTGATTTACACTCAATTATGGCTTGGTTGAATTGTTCAAAGATGATAAAGTAGCTTTATGACTTGCTTTTCCCTAATTTTGGGAACTATGTTCCTTAATCTTGATTACTCATTTAGTTACTTGCCTTGGCTAGTTTCTTTTCTAGTTCATCCACTTGGTTCCACTAATGCAAGTACTTGCTTGCATGGCTTGCATGGCTCCCTTGGTAGTGCACTTCACTTGCCATCCCATGATTAACACTTAATCCTCCACGTAAGTTCGATTATTTCCGAAGCGTTTCGACGGAAAATTTTCGTAACGTAAATCCTTAATATTTCAAATACTCTAATTCGATTATAACCATGAACTTTCTAAAATATAATCCACTTGATCACAACTTAATTCTCTTATTCTTTGATATCTCATAAATTATGAAACAATTAGTAAAAGTGGAAATCTTCGGATTCTGACTGCTTTTACATTCACTCATTTTCTTCATACAACAATCCCACATATTCGGTTTTCCCATATTCCACCACTTACCTAGTGTGGGCTAAAAGTTTTTCATAATCCGTAGAATCACTATTCATCAGGGTCGTTTATAAATACTAAAAAAAAAAATCGTCCAAAAATCCGGGTTATTACATCAGTGATGTTTGAAGTGTCTGTGCCTTTGTGACTTGCTTTCTTCGACTTCCCTTTCTGACATGCCTCACACAAACCTTCTTATGTAAATTCCATCGGAGGTAGTCCTCTCACCAAATCCCTCTTGACGAAAGAGTTCATTGTTTTGAAGTTTAGATGTGAGAGTTTCTTGTGCCATAGCCAGCTTTCCTCTGATGAAGCCTTTGAATAAAAACAGTTTATGTTGGTCCCTGATATTGTAGAAGGGGGGGTTGACTACAATATCTGAAAATTAATCGCTGAATAATTTGATTAAAATTATTATTTTAATTACTCACGAAATATTAATTATAATGAAATACTGTTCAAGTGAAAGATATAATTTTAACTTGATCAGTATTACACAATTAATAAGAAGATTAGATTTTATAACTGATATATTAATCTAGAACGAATTCGACATGAAGTGCTCGTGTTTAATCAATTATATTCAAACTCAGCACAGAAATCTGTGAATATTACAATGCAGATAAATTACTGAATTTGATCTGATTTTTCTAACTCTTAACAATTGAACAACTACAAGTGAAGAGATGATCTCATATTTATAGAGATTTCAAAAAGGCTGCTATGACCTTTTTGAGTATGACTTTATTACAAGAAAATAAGTCTGTATGACTTATTTTAACACTTGTATGACTTATAAAAGACTGGGCATGACTTATTTTGGTCGGTATGACCTTTTGAAAGTTCGGTATGACTTATTTAAAGTCATATTCGGATTTTATCTAATTAAAATAAATCGGTATGACTTATTTTAATTAAACAAAATTGGTTCAGCATGACCTTTTGAGCACAGTACTCTCGGTATGACTTTCTGAGTTGCTTCGGTATGACTTATTTAAATAAGCTCGGTATGACTTATTTAATAAGCTCTGTATGACTTATTTATATATATATATATATAAGAAACTCGGTATGACTTATTTAATAAGTCATACTGACTGTTTATATATATATATATAAGTCATATTGATCCATTTCTTTTATAGTAAATTAATTCCACTTAATTTAATTAGTTAATTTATAAATTAAATTAAATTCAACTTGAATTAATTTAATTAGATAAATTAAATAATAAATTAACATTTGATAGTAGAATTAAAATACTATCTATACTCGCATAGCCGTGCTGTCAGTCTTGAAATCTTCCCGTCTTTTCTTTGTCTTCTGATCTTGAAACCTCTTGAATTTAAATGAAGAATAAATATTATATTTAGTTGACACACAAATGTACTGTCTGGTTCATTTGTGACAACTAATAAATATTCTCCATTTAATGACTTTGAGTTGAGGCCTTCTGTCATTCTTCTGCTTCACTTTCTTTGCTCTTCTTCTGGAATCTACTTGTAGTAACCACTTGAAATCTTCTATATCTTCCGTCTTCTATAGAAGTACTACCACTTTATTTATTTTCACTGACGCTTGAACATATAAATGAACTTCTTCCAGTGTTGAGTAGCAATCCTATCCAAATTCTTCTAATACTTAGATCCTTTGGGATTAGTTGACTGTCTTCGTCTTGATTCCTGTTTGGTGCTTATTATTTACTTCTCTTTATTAGCTAGAGTTGAGTTGTCATCTAATTATTACAAATAGGCCTAGTCATATGCCTTTCAGTTTACTTCATCTTCAGTTCCTGAGTTGAGATCGGCTACGTACAAGTTTCCTTTCCTTACTCCATGCAAGGCCAGTTTGTCATATTTAGAATGAGCTATTAAACATTTCTCCTTGATAAAGTTTACTTTGTACCCTTTATCATAAAATTGACTGACGCTGAGTATATTATGCTTAAGTCCTTCCACTAAAGAGACATTTTCAATGATAACATTCCCAGTATTTAACTTGCCATATCCCGTAGTCATTCATTTGCTGTTATCTCCAAAGGTGACGATTGGGTCAACTCTTTCAACCACGTTTGATAGTAGGGCTCTATCTCCGGTCATATGCCTTGAAGATCCACTGTCCAGAATCCATATAACTCGGTTTACCTGTTTAACTCCCTGCACATACCAAATGGATTAATTCATCTTTGGAGCCCAAAATTGATTGGGCTCGGCATACTTAAAGAATTGACCTTTGTCTGCTTTGACAACAGATCCTTTTCGAATAACAGTATCATCTTCCTTGACTGTTCCTACCTTCCTATACACAGTCTTAACAGCTTTCTGTTTAGACTTAAGAATATATTCTTCCTTCTTAGCAGGTGAAGGAGTTGTAGTCTTGGATTTAGCAAATTTATTATTGATGCATTTTCTAGGTGTCATGTTATCTTTCTTAGCTATCATGCATTTAAAATAAGCACTCATAGCATTAAAAACACATAACATACAATTCAATATACCACAAGGTTTATGGAAATCGTCAATAATAGGTATGTTATTCAAAATAGTAGGTGACTTAAAAGATTCTACTTCATTTTTATCAGCAGATTTGAAGTTTTCAGTAGAATGAAATTTGTTGTTACTATCCTTACTATTAACAAACGTGTTTGGTCTGTTCATTTTATTCTTTAAGTCTTTTGCACCTACACCAGGATTGGGTGACTTAGAAGTTCCCTCATCTTTCACTGGTGTCTCCGATGCTCTCTTCTCTTTCTGTACATTAATTCTTTTTATGTCCTTTACCTGTTCTCCTCTTCCTCGAGATCGTCTAACTGAATTTCATATGCAATCAGTATGGAGCTCTCAAGGATGGGTTCAGCTATCGATGTTATGAAGAGAGGTTTTGGTGTGTCTTTAACAACATGTGGGATCCCCCTTTCTTCAGCACTTTTTCTGAAAGGAGTTATGTTGCTTGGCTTTCCTACATATTTATTGTAGTTGAAGCCTATTCCAAGTTTACGACTTATTTCTTATTGGTCAATTAGGTTCTTTACAATATAAGAGGAATTCTTATAAGCAAGACACTTTTTCTTTTCTTCTTCTATCTGATTTCTGAGATTGGTTTCAACTAAAACATGACAGCTGACTTTACTGACTTGAACAGCTAAGCCCTCAGTCAACTTGTCATTATTTCTTTTTAACTGCTTAAGAACTTCAGTTCCATCAATTAAGTCTTTGATTTTGAGTCTAAGTTTCTTAACCTTATCTCTTTCGCCATCTAGTTCTTTTCCTAGCAAAGCAAACATTTTAGGGCAAGAAGGATTTACCTCTATTCCTCCTTGACGGGTGGGAGATAGTGATTCCTCGGATGAGGCCATAAGAGCAAGATTTCCCAGCTCTTCCTCATCATCATTATCTAGTTATCCCAGCTTTTACCTTCTGCTAGATAGGACTTTCCTTTATGCTTTTTTATGAGCGCATCATACTTCTCCTTGAGTTCTTCGTAAGACTCTCTCTTTTTCCCTTGCTTAGGCTTCTTGCATTCAGTTGCGAAGTGGCCTAGCTCATTATAGTTGAAGCAACGAAACTTGCTTCTATCAACTAAGCCGGTCTTGTAGCCGTTCTTTGATACTGCTGTCGAAGAACCTCCTTTTTGGAATCTTCCAAATTTAGGCTTTACTCTGTAGGAGGAGTTTCTTCGGAATCTCATGTTGCCAAACCTTCTGGCAACCATTGCCAGAGATTCATCTTCTAGCTGATCTAGTTCTTCCAGCGAGTAGAACTCACCATCTTCTTGTTTGTCAGAAGTATGTCCAAATTCTGGAATCACATACTCTGTTGGAATGTTAGAAGGTGCAACTGCCTTAACTTTTTCTTTCTCTAGTGCTTCTACCATTAATGCCTTGGAGGAACTCAGTACCTTACCTCTCCCATACATCTATCTGGTTTTGATCTGTTCTAGCTCATAAGTTTTTAAAACTCCGTAGAGTCTTTCTAGGGTAACCTCCTTCATGTCCCTAGATTCCTGGATAGCTGCGATCCTGTATTACAAATGCTCGGGTAAGGTCAATAAAAAATTCCTGTTCACCTCCTGATTCTGATAAAACTTTCCATTCATATTGAGCTCGTTTATCAGTTTGTTTAGTCTCTCAAACACCTCAGAGATACCCTCACCAGGGTTGGATCTAAATTGCTCATATTGGGAGGTCAGGATTTCCAGTCTATTCTTCTTTACTTCTTCAGTCCCTTCGTTGATTATCTCTATTGTATCCCATATCTATTTGGCATTTTTGCAATTGACTACTTGATTGTACATTACGTAGTCCAGGGATTCAATCAGAATTAATTTGAGGTTATTGTCCAGGGACACAGCTTCTGCTTCCTCATCTGTATAGTCTGCTGGACTTTTCAGAAACTGTCTGTGGGGGATTACGACCCCATATACCTCATGTTCGAGAATAACTGATATAGGAGGCTCAACACCTTTGGCCAGTACTAATGTGTACTTGGGATTGGCAATCCCAATGTACAGTAGCATTTTGTGTTTTCACAAGTTGTAGTACTCTCTGTCGAACTGTGGAATTTTAATGCTCGTTACCTTTTGTGTACTCATCTTTAAATAAGATTAAAAATTAAGTGTTTCAAAAAATATTTTAATTTTAGACTTAAAACAATTTTTGATCAAAAATAATTTTTTAGAAAAAATATTATTTCGAATTAAAAATAATTTTTGAGATCTGTATGAGTTGCGGAATATTTGGTTTGGATCTGATATTAATAATATCAACCAGTTCTGATGCCAATTGTTGGTCCCTGATATTGTAGAAGGGGGGTTGAATATAATATCTTAATCTAATCGCGGAATATTGGATTTAAAAATATTACTTTAATTTCTCGCGAAATATTAATTTTAATGAAATACTGTTCAAGTAGAAGATATAAATTTTAACTTGAAAAGTATTACAAAATTAATATGATTAAAGTTAATATAATTGATTATATGTTTTGGAACGATTTCGACATGAATTGTTCAGGTTTAACAATTATATTCCAAACTAAGCACAGAAATCTGTGAGTATTACAATGCATACAAATTTCTGAATTTGAATGTTTGAACGATGCTGAATAGTGAAGCCCTGACCTCATATTTATAGATGTTGGAAAAGGTCTGGTATGACCTTTATCATAATGACTTATTTTAACTAATTTAGCACTTGTATGACTTAGAAAAAGACTGGGCATGACTTAATAAATTCGGTATGACTTATTCTAAGTCATATTCAGATTTTCCTTAATTAAAAAAATAGGTATGACTTATTTTAATTAAATAAAATCTGCTCGGTATGACTTATTTTAACTAAATAAATCGGTATGACTTATTTTAATTAAATAAAATCAACTCGGTATGACTTTCTAGAATAGAACTCTCGGTATGACTTTATATATATATATATATATATATTTCTCGGTATGACTTATTCTAAGTCATTCAGTATGACTTATTGTTAAGTCATTCTGAATATATATATATATATATATATATATATATATATATATATATATATATATGTCATACTAATTCATTTCTTTTATAATAAATTAATCCTTCTTAAATTGAGAGTGGATGTAATAATAACCTAAAGGGTCACACACAAAGAACATTTAAACGGAGTGTTATTTAAATTATGAATTTAAATACAAGTGATCTTTTGTCCACTTTCTTGGATGTGAAAAATTTCTAGAACTAGATGCTCCCCCAAGATTTGTGCCTTCATAGAAAGATTCTTCTGTAAATGCTGATTCTTCCCTGAATATGTGTTGTCATCAGTGTTTGATGTCTCAGAGTTTATATGCTCAGAGTTTGAATTATCAGAGATTGAGGTTTCAGAGATTGTAGTCTCAAACTTTGATGGATCAAAGTTTAAGGGTTCAGAGTTTGGGTTGTTCAGAGTTTGGTCAGATTCTGATATTTCAATTACTATGTTTTGATCTTTAATGTCAGTATTTGAATGATGTTGCTCCCCCTCAACATGTGCAGAATCTTCAATTTCTGTTTCAATCATTTCTGAATCAGAGTTTAGAGAATCAGAGTTTACCTCACCAGAGTTTAGTTGAACAGAGTTTGTCTCATCAGAGTTTGAATCACCAGAGTTTATTTCCTGTAGTTCATTCTCAAATCTTAGAGTTTCATGTGCATCCTTATCATGTAATCCAACTATTTTTCCTTCATCAAAAGAGACATTAATTGATTCCATGACTATCCTTGTCCTTAGATTGAATACTTTGAATGCCCTTGAAGAGGTTTTAGAAGTTATTGCATATCCAATAAAGATTCCTTCATCTGCTTTAAGTTCAAATTTCTTCAATTGCTTAGGGTGTGTTTTAAGAATAAAACACTTGCTTCCAAAGATATGAAAGTACTTAACATTTGGCTTTCTTCCCTTCAAAGATTCATATGGAGTCATTCCATGTTTGTTTATTAAAGAACAATTCTGAGTAATGCATGCAGTGTTCACAACTTCTGCCTAAAAGTAAGTAGGTAGCTTTGCTCCTTCTAGCATTGTTTTGGCAGCTTCTATTAGAGTTCTGTTCTTTCTTTCAACTACACCATTTTGTTGAGGTGTTCCAGGTGCTGAGAATTGTTGAATAATACCTTTTGTTGAGCAGAATTCCTCTATTACAGAGTTTTTAAACTCTGTTCCATTGTCACTCCTTAGATTCTTCACCTTGTGACTTGATCCATTCTCAATCATTGTAATATGGTCAAAAATTATCTATGCAGACTCATCCTTCTTATGCAAAAAGTATACCCAACTAAATCTTGTGAAATTATCAACTATCACAAGAGTGTATTTCTTCTTTCCAATGGACATTATGTTGACAGGACCAAATAAATCAAGATGCAGTAAGTAAAAAGGTTGATCAATTGAATTTTTAGTCTTTCTCTTGAAAGATGTCTTCTTTTGTTTGGTTTTTTGACATGAATCACAAAGTCCATCGGGATGAAATTGAACTTTTGGAAGTCCTCTAACTAGGTCCTTTTTCACTAATTCATTAATGTTTTCAAAAGTCAAGTGACACAGCTTTTTGTGTTAATTCCAGCTTTCCAAGGATGATGCTTTTCCAAGTAGACAAGATAAAGGACCATCAATATTATTATCCAAGATAGCTTCAAATAAATTGTTATGTATGTGATCAATAAGAACAACTTTCCCATTTTTCTTACTTTTCACTTCACAACGAGTACCATGAAATTCCATAGAATAACATTTGTCTGTCATTTGACTCACACTAATAGATTATGTTTGAGTCCTTCAACCAGAGCTACATTTTTAATGATGACATTTCCAATCACAATATTGTCATATCCCAGTGTTCTTCCTATGTTGCCATCTCCATAAGATACTACTAAGCCATCCTTCTCCTCAAACTCTGAAAGCAGAGATTTGTTTCCAGTCATATGTGCAGAATATCCACTCTCAATTACTAGGATGTTTTTCATGTTTCCCTGCAATCAATAAATGCAACTCAATGTAATAATAACCTAAAAGGTCACACACAAAGAACGTTTAAACGGAGTGTTATTTAAATTATGAATTTAAATACTATTATTATTATTAATTCCAATTTATTTATTTAATTAATCAAGTGAGACTTGATTAATTATATACATATTAGAATTCAAATTTAATAATAATATAAATCTGAAATCTGAATGGGTTTTAAAAGGTTTAATCAGATTAGGGTTTTGGCCCAAGTCCCTCTCTCCCCTATATGTACATAAAGATGTATAGTTAAGGGTTATAGTTTTTATAATTTCATTTTTGAGAAGAAAAAAGACCTAGCAGCTCTACGTTTTTGAGAGGCTAGAGAAAGAGAGAGACAAAGAGGCAGAAACAGGCTAGTACCTAACTCCGGTGATCGTTAGACGATACGATGTTCGTGTGGATACCGATAGAGAGCAGATCTTTGTGAAGGGCTGCTGTGATTCATCACTTCTGGACCTCTGTAATCATCATAAGGAAAGCTTTAATAAGGTACACATCTGATTTTCCATAATCATCCGCCAATTATACACGGATCCTGCATTTGGGATTCATTTTTTTTTTGTATTTAGCATAATTCCGCTGCGTATATATGCCCGGATCCCAATAATGGTATCATAGCTACGTGTATAATAGGATGATTTGATTACGTGTTTAACAGTTTTTCAATATATTCCAGTATGTATATGATCTGTCATGCATATATATTGATACTGCCTATATATGAGATTTAATATGCATGATGTTATGTTGATGTATGATTAAAACTGTTACATAATGTGTATCTGGTTATTCATATGATGAGTACATAGATGATGATACTAGCATGTTAATGATTTGTCATGACTGATTTATATGCCTTATTGCGATTTGTATATTATATATGAGGGTCAGTTTGTATAGTGATATAAACTGGTGGATAGATTGTGTTGGCCATGGTCTGTTAACTGGGATATGATCAGTATGTATATGATACATGCTTCTGAAACTGTATAAGATGCAGTGGGGAAAAGACCAACAGATATGATCTATAGTTCAGAAATTGATGATTTTTAAATAGGACTAGTCTTTGAAAATAAAAAAAATTCTGAGCTGACCTGGCAGCTCGACCCCAGCCGGGGACTACTGCCCCCGGACCCGCCCGAGGCTACCGACCCGGACCCTGCAATATTTTTCATGTTTTGGTTTTGGTTTTATAAATACGACTTGCATGTCATTTTCTTCATTCTTGTAATTGTTTTACCTCGAATGTAACTCGAGTTTTCTTATGTAAGTACATTAGTATAGGTTGTATTCAATTATTCCATGTAATGTACTTGAAGATTGAAGGATGATCCAAGAAGATGAGCAAGCACCAATGGATACAAGAAGAAAGAAGACATGTTATTGTATTTATATTTTACCACCATAGATTGACTTTGATCCTTTCATTAGCTCGAAAGGATCACATAGGAAAGGGGCCATAACCAAGCATGTTTACATACTGCACTTTACATATTGATGTATGAATGTTAGTGTATAATAGTTAATGATGCATGCTTTAATTAGATTAATCATGTATGTGTGTATTAGATACGACACCCATACCATGCTTGTTTAAACAAGATAAAATCTGTAACGACTCAAGATTTTAAAATTGAACAAATGATCATGAGATTCTTGTGTTTATGAAACATGATATTGAATATGAATTTTCATTTTTCTGATATGGGGAGATTTTGTCAACAACGGATTATTAATTTAATCTGTAAGAAAGTTGGGTTTTAATTGAGACTGCTTGTGACTTCTCTGACGATCTGGAAATCAAACCATTGACGAATATTGAAATGGATTATTGAATCAAGGAAAAATTGAGAATCTCTTTATGATGGGATCATGATCGTTAAATAATAAATCCCTAAATAAATATTAAGTTAATATAGATGCCTTCCAATGTTTATACACATTAAGATCTAGATTGAGAAGGAGTGGGTTTGCCAAAGTAAAGTGCTCTTATCAATCATGGGAAAATGTGATAAGTAATTGTACTTTGTTTATTAAACATTGGGTCTAACTTAACTAAATCATTACAATATGATTGTGGGTTTAGAGGCATAGAGTTTGGTGAGATTTATTGGATAAATGTGAACAAAGGGTTGTTCCACCAAACTATCCAAGAGTTATATTTGATATAATTGACAAATGTTGTCTACCTAAATAGTCGTGTTTTGGGTGTATTAGCCAACGCTATCTTGAAACATGGATGAAATATAGATCTTGGCTCACTAGAAAGATTTGATGAAATGTTTTCCGAATTAATAGTTAGGGCTATTGATTTGAATAAAATAGTGGATCTTGGATGAAAGCATGGATCTTGGATCTTAAAACATGAATGAAATATGGATCTTAAGAAGCAACACGAGCATATAGATGCTTGCAACTATTTTCTTTAAATCAATCTACCTAACTATTAATTCGGAAAGCATTTCTTTATATCTTTCTAGCGAGCCAAGATCTATATTTTATCCATGTTTTAAGATAGCGTTGGCTAATACACCCAAAACATGACTATTTAGGTAGACAACATTTATCGATTATATCAAATATAATTCTAGGAAAGTTTGGTAAAACAAACCTTTGTAAACATTTATCCAATAAAACTCACCAAATACTATGCTTCTGAACCCATAATCCTATTGTGATGATTTAGTTAAGTTAGACCCAATGTTTCAACAAACTAAGTACACTTACTTATCACGTCTTCCCATGCTTGATAAGAGCACCTTGCTTTGGCAAACCCACTCATTCTCAATCTAGATCTTGACGAGTATTAAACATTAGAAGACATCTAATTAACTTAATATGTATTTAGGGATTTTAATGTTTATATGAACGATCATGATCTCATCATAAAGAGATTCTCAATTTTTCCTTGATCAAATAATTCATTTCAATATTCGTCAATGAATTGATTTCCAGGTTGTCGGAGAAGTCACAAGCGGTCTCTCTTAAAAACCGACTTCTTTACGAATTAAACTAATAATACGCTTTTGACAAAATCTCCCCATATCAGAAAAAGGAAATTCATATTTAATATCGTGTTTCATAAACACAAGAATCTCATGATCGTTTGTTCAATTTTAAATTCTTGAATCGTTACAGATTTTATCTTTCTTAAGCAAACATATTATGGGTGTCGTATCTAATACATACATGATTAATCAATATTAAGCATTCATCTCGATTATATCTATGCATACATACCAATACATGCAATCATATACATATATGTAATGTGCGTAAAATAAACGTGTTTTGTTATGACCCCATCCTAAGTGATCTTTCTAAGCTAAATGAAAAATCAAAGTCAATCTATGGTGGTTTAAGAATACTATCTATTACATGTCGTCTTTCTTCATTGTTCCATCATCCCCTTTTAGATCACCTCATTGCTTGCAAGATTTCATTGATAATTATATCGAATTTTGAAAGAAAACTATTCTAATTAAATTACAATAAGAACTCGAGTTACATTCGAGATAATTAAATTACAATGAATAAATGACATGCAAGTCGTATTTAGAAATCAAAACCATAAATCAAAACCACTATCATATGGGTCTTTTTAGGCCATAACCATCCACCATGCTATCACATAACACATATAATATATCTCAGATTATTTAAACATATCATATAATCATATATAATAAATTTTAAAATTTCAGAAAATTAAATAAATTTTAGAAAATAATAAATTACCGTTTTAGGGCCTGTAACGACATCAAATGGCTTACAGACGCCAAGCTGATAGTTCAGTATTGCTCAGTGACATGATTCGAGTCAGAAAATACATATCATTTACGAAAATCGGACACTGGACACAGATTTCAAAAAATCTACAAAAGCCGTTTCGGAATTCATATCGAATACGATTCTCATAATAAGAAAAAACATGTATCATATACATATAACAATACACATAATCATCACATGATTATACATCACATGAATATCATATATTCAAAATCATATAAAACATATATATCAATATATAGCCATGTCATATCATATATATGTTTACATACATCCAAAAACTGTTGAACACATAACGAATTAAAATGTTTCACAAGTAGATCTAATGTCGTTGAAAGGTTTCGAGGTAAAAATGTAACGGAAAAAATAATAAAATAAATACAAAATGTAATATAAATCGAAACCGTCTGCAGGATCCATGCTAAAACTAAAGTTTTAATTTGGAGATAAAAAACAAATACCTTAAAAAGCTTTAACAGTTCATTAATGGAAGATTAATGGAGATCCAAAGCTTGTTTAATCACCACGTATCCCGCTCTCGCGATCTACGCTCTACGGTATCCACATTAAAGATTGATGTGTACTAGCACCCGAAAATTGCTTCTCTCTCTATCTTCCCCATTTCTCAAAACGGCTAGGATTTTTGTAAAATATGTCTTATCAATTAAATTAGCCCATAAAGAGATTATATAGAGAGGGGAATAAGTTTTCTAATTATAATTCAATTATAATTAATACTAATCCTAAACTCTAAATTATTTAATTAAGGCTCACTGAATTAATTAATTACTAATTTTGGAATTAGTTTATGTAATTCATTTATTCTATTTATATAATTAATTAAGTCATACTTAATTAATATCATAAATAAAATATATTACTTATTTAATTTAAAGTCATAATTAAAATTATTTCTTCTTCAAGCGTTCTTTGTCTGTGACCCTGTAGGTTATTATTATGTTGACAATAATTTTAATATCTACTTAAAATTGTAAACAATAAGCGGCATCTAGAAATACATCATTGTTACCTAAGTAAAAATAATAAAATCGGTGATTCGATTAAGCCTTTCGTGAATAATGTTCAATGTAATATAATCCCTTTAATCTCGATATTATTGATTAAACTCAAGGCATGTCTCGTGTCATCATCTTCATAATTTAATATTTATTTTCTTGATCGATGAGTAGACTATTAAAATCAATTCTACATTTGAGCACGACCGTGCATTTCACAGTCTCACCCAAATAAGAGGCCAATAATATCACTCCTAAAATTAGGAGGATTAAATCACATCTAGATCATTCATATTATTCATACGATTCATAATATATCCAATATCCACTTTTATCATCACCCGATCAAAGATAACTTTTAATGTAATCAAAATATATTAATTATCGTATAGAAATATAATGATTTCAGATCTAAGGATCATTACACCATTATCATAGTGAGAATTACTTATGATACTTATTTGTTAGGAATCTACATGTAATTTGATGATAACTTTAATCTTAGAATTATAGAAATTTTAATTGATGTAACTGATTAATTTATATGGAAAATATAAATATCAATTGATCAGGAAACTATTTATCAGTTGGAAATGTTTATGTGAATCAACTGATAATATGGATTGTAGCATAGGTGTACTTAGTCTATTTCAATCGATAAGGTGTAAGTCAATTGATATTATTCTCATCAATTGATGTTAGAGTCGATTGGTATAGGTCATCAACTGATGTGTAACTTAGACTGTCAAATCGTAATTATTTGAAGACAGAAAATTATACAAGTGAAGGAAGATTAGTTGATATTGAAGCATCGATGGATAAAAAATCAATTGAAAAAGCCAAGACAAGTATTGAAGACCATCAACTGATGTGAAGACCCATCGATTGATATATCAATTGATAACATCTATCATCGATAAGTCATCTTTTATCAATCGATGGATATAAAGATAAATCGAAGAAGAATATTAGTTGATGGATAAAAGGAAAAATCAAATGATATGCTTAACAACAAATTATCAATTGATTGAGATAACACAGAAAGGCTATCTGTTAGAGATCCAAAGGACAAAAGCACACCTATGGAAGACAGTCTATGATGATTGTGAAAACTCAAACTGAAGTTGTCTTTCAAATCTTTTCTAAAATAGAAAAAGGTAAAAGGAAAGATAGGATAGAAACAATCCTAAAATAGGCATCGTAAAAAAACACTTGTTGTATATAGAAAAGTGTGGTAGCATTGTTAGAAAATTTTAGAAATACAAGTTAGATAGTATCTTTTGAATCAACTGTTCAGTTTTAGAGCACTTTGTAAGAACAATTGGTTTATTTTCTAACCTTGTAAAAACGAAGCTAGGTTTTTATTAACCTAAGAACATTGAACAAAAATATACACTGATGGAAAAACCAATCCATCAATAATTTTAAAACCTCTTTGTTCAAGATTATTTTCAGTTTCATTTTGTTTATACATATTCTCTAAAACACTCAAACATTAAGAAAACATATTAAAACAACAAAAGTTTTGATAATTTGTATTCAACCCCCTTCTAAAAATATTAACATTATTCTGGGAAATAACAATTGGTATCAGAGTGAAGGCTTTCAACATACAAAAAGTTTAAAGATAAAAAACATTCAATATGGGCCAAAAAGATTCAGGTGTGAAAATACTAGTGTAGAAAAAGATGAATATTTCGCATGGAAAGTAAAAATGCATCCGCATCTACTTTCTCTTGACCCTTCCTTTGTTAACTGCATAGAGAAAGGTCCTCATGTTCCCACGAAGCTAGTCACAGGTGTAAACCCTGATGGAACTCCTACATTTGACAAATATGTTCCAAAACTCATCACTGATTCACAGAAGAGGATGAAAAGGAAGTTCTTAAAGACAAGAAGGCCATGAACATTCTGTTCAATGGTCTAGATAAAGATATGTTTGACAATATGATAAATTGCACCTCATCAAAGGAAGTGTGGGATACTCTTCAAACTCTATGTGAAGGAATTAAGCAAGTAAGGAAAAACAAGATGCAACTCTTGATACAAAAATATGAATCATTTCATTTCAAGAGTGGAGAGTCTATCAATGATGCCTATAATAAATTCCAAAAGTTAAATGGATTGAAGCTATATGGTAGGGTTTATGCAACTGAGGATACAAATCTAAAATTTCTTAGATCTCTTCCAAAGGAATGGAAACCAATGTCTGTCACTATTAGACAATATCAAGACTTCAAAGATTACACTCTTGAGAAACTTTATGGTATTCTCAAGACATATGAGCTGGAAATCCAACAAGATGAGGAGATCGAGAAGAATCAAAGAAAAGAGATAAATGTGGCTTTGATGGTCAAGGGAAATGAAGAGAAAAAGGAAAGAGGCTGTGTAGAAGGTTCTGTCATGGTGGCTGGTGAGACTGATGAAGAGTCATCCAAAGTAAAGGGAAAGGGCATGTGTGAAGAAAATGAAACATGCTCTCAGGATGATTTGAATGAGATTGATGAGCACCTTGCATTTCTATCAAGGAAATTCTCAAAGCTAAAATTTAAAAGGAATCTAAATGCTAAAAGGCCTGGATCCCAGTTTAGAAGTAACAATCAAAACAAAAATTTGGTTGATAGATCAAAATTCAAATGCTTTAACTATGGATTGGCTGGTCATTTCTCAAATGAGTTCAGAAAGCTAAATCAAGAAAAGGCAAAATCATATGATGGTATTGAGTATAAAAAGAAATACTTTGACCTGCTTAAACAAAAAGAGAAGGCTTTTGTTACTGAAGAAAAAGACTGGCCTGCTGAGGATAGTGATTCTGAACAGTTCATCAATCTAGCTCTAATGACCAACCATGAAGATGAAGAAGCTAGTTCATCATCAAATCAGGTACTAGCTACTAATTTTTCTGAGCTTACAAAAGATGAATGCAATAGTACCATTAATGAAATGTCTAATTAATTGTACAATTTGCATGTCACTCTAAAATATCTAAACAAAGAAAACCTCAAGGTAAAGAACACCATTGATGACTTAACTGAGAGGAATGTTTTTCTTGAAAATGAACTTGTTTGTTTAGATAGATTTAAGCAGGAAAGTAAAGATGACAAAGATGAACTAGTAAACAGTTTGAGAAGAGAAGAATTGTTAAAAGAACAATTGGCTGGAGAAACTGAAACCATTAACAAATAGAATAGGTCTGTTAAAACTGCCAAAGAAATTATTGATATTCAGGGTTTAGATACTCTAGGAGAATCCCCTAAATCAGTAGGCAAGCCTTTGGCTGATACTTCAATGAATAAAGATTAATCGACTGCTAATCCCTCATCAATTGATAAGGATTATCAATCGATTGATGCTGAATCAATTGATAAGCATCCATCGATAAGTAAATCATCAATGACTAATAAGAAGGTCAACCTTAGCACCCCCATCAAGTTTGTTAAGGAAACCAAGAATCAAGTTGAGGCTAAGGTTGAGAAGATCAACATAAGTAGCTTATCCGGGAGTCAATTGAAAGCAAAATTAGAGGATATAGCACCTGTAGAAATTATCCAACCTAAGTCTGAGAAAAAGAAAAAGAATAGGAATGGTAAAGTGGGCATATACAAGCACAACAATTATACTCCTGATATGTATTCACCAAGAAAGGTGTATACTAAATGTGGCAGTGTAAATCATTTGTCTATACAATGCAAGAAAGAAAAGAACTCCATATCTTCAAATGATTTAAATGCACATGCCATCTCTGCAAATGCCATGCTTACCAATCCTATGCTCATGAATGCCATGTCTTTTAATTTGGTTGCATCTAATGTTCATATGCCTTATGCACAAGTTCCATACATGTACAATCATTTCTTTGCATAAGCCAATATGAACATTCCTGGAATGCCATGGAGCATACCTAATGTAGATAATAAATGTAGCTCCCTCCCGATCCGGGTCTAGATCGGGGAGTCACTATCACTCTATATGCATGTACCCTAAATAACAATAACAGAAAATACGCATAAATATGACCCCGACTACTAGCCTGGACTTTTCAAGGTAATTGTATGAAACAAGCACACAACTACATTCATTTATATTTACATTTACAGTAACAAAATAATATTATTACAACTCCTGTAACATCTCAAAATCTACTAATAAAATACGAGACTAATCAAAGTCATTTCCTTCCAACTCCGCCTTGATCCTACCTGTTCAATGGCAGCCAGCCTAGCATAAATCATATAAGACATGTTCTTCCTGGTAGTCTGCTTAGTACGTACCATGATTCTCAAAAGCTGTAGATGTTAGAAAATAAAAGAATGAGCCACAAAAGCTCAGCAAGTAACCATACTGGTTAAAAACAGTTCTACAGAGTTATATAAAGTTTAGAAATCTTTTCTCATAATCATACTTTAAAATCATTACTGGACCTCATTGTCCCATAATTATAATCCAAAAATTCCATTCAGGTTATTCATTATACGAAAAACTTTCTTTTATGACTTCACTGGTAGAAGTATAAGAAATTTGAAAATTTTAGTTCAGAGTTAATGTTTGTAATAACTGGGGTGTAAGGTATTAGGAAACTGGTAAGTAATAATCATTAAAAGGTTTAGGAACACTTTGCAGAGGTTAGATGGATAATAGGAAGTAATGTGCAATAATGAAACGAAGTAAGAATCAAAGTGTAACTGACAGTTCTATGCTATATAAAGCAGGGTATTATAAGGCATTTCAATATTATTACTAATCATTTCAATAAACATTCTTGTAAAACTATCATTTCATTAGGACTGAATTTTTCCAAATCATTTTATAAAACTATCCTTTCATTAGGACCTTTACTTATTAAAAACAAATCATTTTGATTGGAGTTTTTTCACAATGCCGGACAATACGGGTGATCAGCCACGTAAAGTCCCCATAACGGACCGAAGTCCCTCTGGACATAAGGAGTACTCATAAAGGCACTTATTGCCATTGGCCTTGGGCTATCTCATTATAGCCATTGACTATCTCATTATAGTCTTCACATAAAAAGTGCTGGACCGGCGTCACTCGGCCTCTTACGCCTCCAACCTATAGGAATCCGCAGAAACCATTTTGATCGGAATTCCTATAATAACCAAAACCTTTCTTTTTAAAGTTACCAAATCATTTGATGAAAAAGACTTCTTGAATGTCGGATTTCATATTTAAATCCATTTTAAAGATCATTAGACAGAGGGAAAGTTTACTCCAGGATAAGTCTCAAAACAAGTCTCTGTTGTAATAAAGTAAGCTGAAATCATAAACTAGGGATCAAAACCAAGCTATAGTTGTGAAGTCAGGTTACAGGGTCAATTCACAGGTATAACAAGATGTTTTGAAAACAGTTGTAAGGCATTTAATTGTAACAGTAGTTAGGCAATAGCAACAGGGTAAGTTCAGAATTAAAGTTCAAGTAAACATAGTTAAGAAAATGCTGATAGCATAAGTCACAGTTCAAGGTCACTGGTTTAAGATTTTTAAAACTAGTTTATAAGCTGTCAGTAGCAGTTCAGGGATTGAAAAGTTTAAAGTGCAATCAAAACTGGTATAAGGTTACAGTTTAAGTAAAGCAATTAAAGTAAGGCAGGCTGTAACTTAAAATAGTTGAAATAAGATAACATAGTTGCAGGGTCATAAAACATTTCATAAATAGTGCTTAAGTTTAAAGAGATCAGGTAGTAGTTACTTGCCTTAAAAAGGAATGCTACAGCTGCTGAACAGGTAGATCTCCTACACCAGTCACTAACTCTCTACTTTAGCTTTCCCTTTATCTTTCACCTCAATGTCCTTCGTAGCTACACATAAATAGTACTATATCAGAAACTTATACACTCTCGACGTTCTCTTTAACGTCTAACTATTCTACCCTTTCGATAATGTAACCCCTTAACACATGTATAATCTACTGTAGACATACTCTACTATTTAATCACTTCTACTATGGCAAGCAAATAGCACATAGACAATTATATTTATCCACAGCATTCCTGACTGATAGCCTTTCCTATACAGAAGTGGTGTGCCAATAGTGTTTTATAAAAGTCAGTTTAGTTTTTTGGAAAAATTTGGCAACACCTCCTCTGTAATTGGAGCTACCTGTCGGAATACAACCGACACAAACAACATCAATGCCAATCATACTTAATAATATAATCATATTTTGCACCAAATCCATATCAAATAAGCAATAGCTATAAACATTATATAATACTATTGCCATTCAAAAACGACTGAAACAATCCAGTACCAATGCCTATTTATATAGTCAATTCAGTTCCTAACTCAATTCTATATTATAACAACCAATGTCCAATTATAATACTTATAATTCAAAGATGCCAATTAATCAAGCAATTCGATTACTATAATGCAATTGTTCAATTGAATAGCTATAATCACATAGTAATTATCACAATTCAATTTCAATCCATGTATCACTATATTGCTTCTAAAAAAAAATCGAACACTACTTAAGCATATAATTCAAAAAATTCATAATAAAAATAATTAACCAATACTTCGAATAGAGCAATTAAGTGTTACTCATATAATTATCAAACTCAAATCACAATTCATGTATCCATTTGATTACTTCCAATTCGAATAGAATTACTCATATAATTATCAAACTTGTACTAGCTAATCCAATAATTAATTAAATTATAATAACACGATTGTATTAATTCGACTAGCAACTAAATCATGTTAAGAATAATAACAATCCAGATACCAAGACAACCCCAACTTGTATGTACTCGAAATGCCCAAACACACACATATACGCATGCTTGTACTACTTGACAATCGGAAAAAAAATCAAAGCACTAGCCGGAAAAATATCATGCAAGCCTAGTTAATCACATAATTAGTTGCATAGCATCTTAACCCTCTTGGTTTACATCATTTACAAATCATACATACTCGGCAACATGTAAACGACTATCGATTTTTAACTACTAATCGGAAAATTCAAAGTCATAGCCGGGAAAATGATAAAAATCAACATGCAGTCCACAATATGCTATAATTCATGTACATAGCAGTTGCTAGTAGAGCTATCACACAAAAAAGAGGCACAACAGTTCCATTCCAGTCGCCGGCTCGCCGGAGCTCATCGCCGGTGACGGTAGCTCACAAAATGGCTCAATCGAGTCCAATTTTTATGGCTACAGCTGCTAGACTCCGTAAATCAACTACTACAACATATACGAGATGAAACAAATCGGATTTAAGCTTTGCATGCAACTCAAATTCAAACCCCAATCACATATACACACGGCACATACATATATATATATTAACTCAAGAACTACAAATTGTACACACATCTAGGACTTGATTACTCTCAAAACTCAACACAATTACTAGCATTAGACTCGAGGATCAGCAAAATCGCCGGAAGAGGAGAACTACTGACCTACAAACTGAGACACAGGGCAAATGAGGAAGAAAAGAGGCGATGCTGGGTTTTGTAATGCCAAGGGCAATATAGTAATTTCACAACTGCTAGTTTTCTGAATTAAAACAATTAAAATTCGAATTTTAAAAGAAACAGGGTACAAAAATGGGTTTTATATTTTTAAAATAAATAATATGAATTTAGAAGCTCACCCATATTTTTGAAATATTTTTCTGATGAGTAAATATTTAAATACAAATCTTTGAAGTTTTAGCACAATAGAAAAATCATAAAACTAATTTTGGGCTCAAATAAAATAAACTTTTATTTTTAAAAAGTCTCAGCATATTTAAGAAACATTTTGGAAAAGGTTTCATGATTTTTGGACATTCCAATAATTAAATATGGAATTTAGAAGAGAAATATTTTCTGGATAAAACAAGTTTGAGAAAATCATACAAACATATTGAGACTGAAATAAATTACACCACTATTTTTAGAAAGTCTCTAAAATCACATAGAAGCTACCTATAAAATTTTATAATTATTGGACACACCAATAAGTTTATAAAAATCAAAGAGTTACTCAATTAAGCATGGAAAAATCAATTAATCACTTAAATAAAACACTTAAGCACATTGCGGTCAAACAGGCAGTCAACTAGACATATAAAAAGATCATATACCACCTCTTGTCATATTAGAACACATAAGTACTATATCTCATATTAATCAAATATATATAAATGTCTCGATCGTTACAATAAAATGCATGGAAATTCTGTCATGAGTTCCAAGGTGTTTAAACCCCAAAAGTCAACTCCCAAAATTAAAGTGGATTTAAACCCATCAAAACAAAAGGAACCAAAGTTGGCAACCAAGGCTCAGGCTATAACTAATAAAAGAGGACCCAAGACAACTTGGGTACCAAAAGCAACTTGATTGTTTTATGTATGTGCAGGGAAACAGGAAGAAAAATCTCTGATATTTGGATAATGGATGTTCTAAGCACATAACTGGAGATTTGTCCCTGCTCACAAAGTTTATGAAAAAGTGTTATCTGCCCTTAAGTACACTAAGTTTGGAGAAGGTGGGGTTGAATACAAACTTAATAATTATGGTAAATTCTTGCGGAATAAAGTTTGTTCAAGGACAGTGTTTTTGTGTATAGAAAGAACTGATGTAACTAAGAACTTGACAAGAAAAATATTGAAAATAAAACACAACAATGTTAAAAATTACTAGTGGATTGGTTTTTCACTAGTATGTTTTTGCTTTCAATTGATCTTAGTAAGAATACCAAGCTGCTTACAAAGTGGTTTTTTTGAACTCAGAAAAGCATTACAAGATACTGTCTATTTTTTTTTGCTTTTTGAGTTCTTGATGTTTTCTACACACTTTGCTACTGTGTACTTTTAACAACTATATAGAAGTTTTTCTTCACTCCTAATTTCTATCGACAGATAGCAATATAAAATTATAACTTATATTGTTTACATGAAAATAGAAACTAGCTACTTGCACAGTCTTCTTTTTGAACTGACTAGCCCTGGAAGTATCTTTGTCTTGATACATTCCTTGAATACTGTGTTGCCTTGAAAGTCTTCACAATCCTGACATGACTGTCTACCATTGATTCAGTTTCTGCACAGTTCCCATACTTCTTGTCTTTAACTAAATTGGGAAACCTTAATCAACTGATAAATGCTGTTAAGCTTATCAGTTGATTCTCCTTTGCTTATCCATCGATGGATAGGATATCTGTTGATCAGTTGATGTGTCGATGGATAATTGATTTATCCATCGACTCCCTATCCATTGATGGTTCCTTATCCGTTGACTGCCTTTATCCATTGATGACTTGTATCTGTTGATAGCTTTCATCCGTTGAGTAGTGTCTTCATCCATCGACTCCAACATCAGTTGATCACTTCACTTGTGAGAATTCTGACTTGGAATATTTACAATTGATCATCCATTCTTCACATCAGTTGAGAAGCTATAAATTGAAGTCAATAACATCAGTCGACTACTTCACAACATCCATCGAGGCAATACAATCAATTGATAATGAAACATGAATCAAATGCTACAATCCAGTTTATCAGTTGATAAACAAGCTTCAACTGATAACTGGTTTCCTAGTCAATGAATCTTCTATCTTCTTCTTTTTCCCTTTGACTCATTCATCTTGTCTTCATTTTCTTTCATCTTCCTCTATAGAGTTCCCTTCAAGATCTTCTCATCTTCCACCCTGTAGTCCAATTGACTTGCTAGATGATTCAATTCCAGATTAGGCAGTTTGTCTATTTCTTGACAAATGTCAATACACTTTTCTCTGCCTTCTCTGTCCTTATATATCATCAAATAGAATGGCTCATGAAGCACTTTTCTTCCTTCAGGGTTCCAAATCTTTATCCTGTCATCCCTTTCTTCTTGAACCGGTGCCTCCCTCATCTTCTTCATTCTCTCAAGGATGGCCTTTCCTAGCTCTTCAGTGAGATAATACTTCCTGTTGAGCATAGTGTAGATTTTCCTTAAGATGCCATATCCTTGATCCAGGACTTGATTGAATGTAAAAGTTGAATGTGATCCATCTTCATATTCAATGTGAAGAAGATCAACATCCTTCTTCCTTTGTCCTTTTGCTGCAATCATTCCTTCAGCTTTGATTAGCACAAAATCTTCAGATTTGTGTTTGAACACCTCTATCTCTCTAGCTTGATTATTCCCAGAAGCTTGACCTTCAACCTTGACTTCTTTTGGCTTCTTCTCCTTGTCTCCTTTGTCTTCAACAACCAATTTTCTCCTAACTCCAGAAGATCTTGGTGCATCTACAGGCTTGTTTGCTCTTTGCTTCATTCTTGGCCTCCTTTCACCTTGTTTTCTTCTGGCTTCTCTAATTAGCCTATCATCCTCATCATATTCCCTTTGCAATTGAATAGCTAATTCTTCTTGAGATTTTTCTTGTTGCTCCCTTTCTTTAATGCCAACTACTATGGCTTTGCTCAACAATTTTTCACCTCCACCTGTGACAGCTTCCACTTTCTTTTTATCATCTTCATTCAGCTTTCCCTTACCTTTCCTGTCACCAGGTTGTGAGCTACTTGAACCGGTCTTGATTTTGCTGGCAATTGAATCAAATTGCCTTACAATATTCTGAGCCAACTCCTTCTTTGGATCTATAGACTTTGTCACCACAGCTTCACTTTCCTGCTTCTCCCCCTTTTTGTTATCAGCAACTGGATCTTGTGCTAATGACTGTGACAGGAGAGGGGTTTCCAAGATTTTGCCTAGGAGGTTGATTTGAGTGACTTGGTTCTTCATGATTTGCTGCATGTGGAGCTCTATGACAGTTACTCATTTCTCCAATTCAACTACCTTGTCCTTGGCTGAATACTCAGTATCTAATCTTTGCTTGATTCTGGTTAACATTGTGAGACTGAGTCTAGAATCAATGGTGGTGTCAAAATACATCCTAGAACTGTCAATTTCCTCCTTTAGTTTCTTCAACTCATGTCTAGAGCCTGTGACATGCATTTTCTGGATCGTCAGGTTGTCTCTGTAGAAGTTCAAAATTCTTCTGTGCAAGGGATCCACAACATCCACTTCAGCCATTGATCTTCTGTAGTGAGAGATAATGGCCCTTTCTGTGTCAGCCAAACTGGTTTCATCACTGGTCACTTGTGGATTTAGAAGTTCATCATCAGAACTATCTTCAAAAACTTCAGGATTCATGTGAGATACATCATCAGGTTGACTGGCCAAAAACTCCTTCCCACTCCTGAATTGCTCCTCTATCTGCACCAAACCCAGCATTTGCTCAGCTACTTGATTAGATGCTGTTGCTAGTTTTTGATAATGAGGATCTCCATGTTGAAAGGTTGAAGCATCAAGATTGACATCAATTTCATCCTCCACCTCCGGGTTGACTTCTGCAACTCCTGCAGGAACTCCATAGTCTACAACTCCCCCTGACTCTAGCACCAACTCTTGGGTGAGTTCTGCTGCAACTTGCTCAGTTTTAGAAGATGATGCTTCATTAGATTGAAAGGCTGATTTCTCTCTATTCTTTTCTCTCTCACTCTCATCTCTCTGTTTTTGCATCAGGATCTCATCCTGGATTCTCACCTCTCCCTCACTAGGCTCTCCTTTTGCATCACCTTCTAAGGTGAAACTCTCTTTACTCACACCCTCTCCTTTTGCCACCTCAGAAGAAGTTGAGGGCCCCTCATTGACACACTCTCATTTTGCCAAGGTATGCAAACCTTGCCTCTCACGCACCTCACCCACTTCACTCAATCCTAGTAGGGTGTTGGCCACAATTGTTTCAGTGGATGGTTCATGACTTGGAATAAAAGGCTCAATCAATGGATAAGAGATATCCATCGATGAAGGAATATCCGTTGATGGGAGCTCGTCAATGGATGTAAGGATATCCATCGATGGAAGTGAACTAGTCAATAAATGTGGAAATTTATCAGTTGATGGAATGTCATCCATTGACTTGTTGAAATTTTCAGCATTTTCCTGATCAACCAAGGTGTTAACCTTATTTGGTGATGCAGGTGAGAGTGTTGGCTCCACCCTAAGTTGTAAAGAGGGTGAATTTGAAACAATGAAGTTTTCAATCAACACTGTTTCTGAAGAAAGAGATTTTGAAGGAGATTGAGGAGAAGAGACAGATAAAGAATGGGGTTGTGCCTCAGGAAGAGTCTGAGACACATCAAAAGAAGAGAGTGAAGGCTCTACCAAATTTTCATTTGGCTTTGCATGTGTCTGTGTACCCTGTGCAGTATTTGTAACCTTCTTTCTCCTTTTGTATGGCTGTATTGTTTGGTGACCCTTATCCCCATCTGATGGTCCTGGTTGAGATCTCTTTTCAATAGTTACACCTTTTTCAGAAGATGCAACTAGGGATGTGTTTAAGTCCTTTACTACAGCCTCAATCTGTTGGGAGATTGGGCTGGTGGCTGGCTGGTTCCTCTCAATCTCACTCTCCTTAACCTTCTGGCTTTCTTGATGTTGGCCAGTTCCCTCACCCTCATCAACCACCTTCACACTCCCCTCAGTGGTTTTTCTTCTCTTAGTTTTTACAACAATAGTTTTTTGAGAAACTACTGAGGTGGTTTGTTTAGACTTGTGTTTGGAAGGTTGTGCAACTTGGGTAGGAGGGATGGAGGCATTTCCATCTCCTTCCATTGTTGCAGAAGGCAAAGAAATTTGAGTGTTTGAGGAAGAAGTTAAAAGATTGAGATTTTTAAGATATACCTGCACAAGAGGAGGATAAATGAGGCACAACTTAGGATGTAAGTTGATTCTCACAAGATCCTTAAAAACCCTCTTATTTTGCATCCATGGCTCCAAGCACTCCATATCTGCACTAATCTTGTATACTCCAATGAAGGCATTAATAATCATCTTGAAAAATCTAGCAAAATAAATGTTATTTTTCCTAGATGCCTTGGTTCCTAACTTAGCAGTTAATTCATTTAGGAGTAGTGTGCCAAAATCGAAGTATTTATCAAACAGGACAGAATAAGCAATTTCTTGCATACTAGTAGTAATTGCATCAAAATTACTTATCTTTCCAGAAAATCTTTAATAATGGCATCAAAGAAGTAACTCCATTCTTTTCTTAGGTTTTTCCTAACAACTTCGCCTAATCCTGTTTCAGCATTTGCATAATTAACAGATTCTAGCATGTCCCTAATTTCTTCTTCAGTTGGAGGCTTATCACAATTATTTGCAGGTAATTCTAAGCATTCAGATAAAGAAGTGCTAGTTATGGTGTAGGAATTACCTCTGCAAGTGTAAGTGATTACCTTCCCGTCTTGTGATACTTCTGCAGAGTTCCACAGTTCCTCAACAAATGAACACACAATTGTGGGTGCTTCGCTGATAGCTTTGGACACTTTACAGTCACCTAGGAATCGCATCAAGGGATGGAAATCCACGGGAGCATCTTTCAAAGTCAGGCATGCTGTGAAGTTGTTCTACTCATAGATGAACCCAGTGGAGGAAACAATCTTCTTTTGTGGTGCCATTTGTTAGTTTATTCTTAAGAGATTAAAGAGAACTTGGAAGAGATTTAGAGAATTCGAGAGAATTAGAGAAAATGAGCTTGAGAAAGAGATAGAGTTGCAGAGATTAGAGATAGAAAATAAAATAGCAAGTGAGAATGAATTGTTAATTGTAACTGCTATTTATATTTTCTGATATTAAAATGACTTGAAAAGTCTTTTTAATTAAGGATATAACCGTTGATGAATAAAAGAAAGTAGTATATTACCCTAAATGGTAATTATCCAACGGCTATAATCTGATCAACGGATGAATAAAACTGTAGAAATTTTATTACTATCGATGGATAAAGTAAAGAATTAATCATTTATCGATCGATTACTAACTACCAGGGTAATTATCTGTCGATAGATAAATATCCATCGATAGGAATAAGATTTATCTGTTGATCAAATAGAAAAGAATTTATCCATCGATAAACAATTACTGAGGTGATTATCTGTCGATAGATAAATATTCATTGATAAAAATAAACTATCCATTGATAATTAACACATTTATCAATTGATTACTTGGTTTCATAGATAATTGTGAACAATGGCTACAAACAAAGAAAACTTGACAGATATTTTAAGATTGAGAAAAATTAAGCATACCTAACTCACAGACTAATCTATTAAAAGTAGATTCATCTAGAGGTTTGGTAAAAATATCTGCAAGTTGTTGTTCATTAGAAGACAAAATGTAATTCAACTGTACCATTCATTACATGTTCCCTAATGAAATGATACCTTATGTCAATGTGTTTGGTTCTGGAATGTTGCACAGGATTTTCTGTTATTGCAATGACACTTGTATTGTCACAGAAGATGGGAATCTTGTTCAAGTTAAACCCATAGTCAAATAGTTGATTCCTCATCCATAATATTTGTGCACAACAACTTCCAGCAGTAATGTACTCAGTTTCTGCGGTTGAAGTTGATACTGAATGTTGTTTTTTACTAAACCATGACACAAGTTTGTTTCCTAGAAATTGACAGGTGCCTGTAGTACTTTTCCTGTCTATTTTGCAACCTGCATAATCTGCATCTGAGTAGCCTATTAGATTAAAATCAGAATCTCTCGGATACCAAATACCTAAATTTGATGTACCCTTGAGATATCTAAAAATTCTTTTAATAGCCACTAAATGAGATTCTCTAGGATCAGCCTGAAATCTAGCACATAAGCATGTAGAGAACATTATGTCTAGCCTACTAGCAGTTAAATATAAAAGAGAGCCTACCATGCCTCTATAATTTGAAATATCCACCTTAGCTTCCTTGGTGTTTAATTCAAGTTTAGTGGCAGTGGCCATGAGAGTTTTTGCAGAAGAACATTCACTTAATTCAAATTTCTTTAATAAATCATGAATGTACTTTGTTTGACTTATAAAAATACCATCCTTAACTTGTTTGACTTGCAACCCAAGAAAATAGGTAAGCTCTCCCATCAAGCTCATTTCATATTTACTCTGCATTAATTTGGCAAACTTTTTGCAAAGTCCCTCATTAGTTGAGCCAAAAATAATGTCATCCACATAAATTTGTACAAGAATAATAGAGCCATTAACATTTCTACTGAATAGAGTTTTATCAACAGTACCTCTTGTGAAGTGATTCTCAATAAGGAACTTAGATAAAGTGTCATACCAGGCCCTTGGTGCTTGCTTCAAGCCATAGAGTGCTTTGAGTAGATAGTAGACAAAGTCAGGGAAATTTGGATCTTCAAAGCCAGGAGGTTGTTCCACATAGACTTCCTCTTCTAGTACCCCGTTTAAAAAAGAACTCTTCACATCCATCTAATAGTCTTTGAAATTAGCATGTGCAGCATAAGCTGGAAAGATTCTGATTGCTTCTAACCTTGCAACTGGTGCAAATGTCTCATCAAAATCAATTCCTTCTTCTGTGAATATCCCTTTGCCATAAGCCTTGCTTTGTTTCTAGTCACAATACCAGTTTCATCCATTTTGTTTCTGAATACCCATTTTGTACCAATTACTGATCTATCTTTTGGTCTGGGCACCAGCTTCCATACTTTATTTCTTTCAAATTGATTCAGTTCTTCTTGCATAGCCAAAACCCAATCAGGATCCATGAGAGCCTCTTCAATTCTTTTGGGTTCTTCTTGAGATAGAAAACTGCTATATAGACACTCATTTTGAGTAGTACTTCTTGTCTTGACACCATCTTCTACATTTTCAATGATTAGTTCAAATGGATGGCTTCTTGTCCATTTTCTTTGAGGAGGCAAATTTTGCCTTGATGATGAAGCTTCATGATCATTTGTATTGGACTCAAAGTGATCTGAATTTGTAGATTGATTCTGAAACCCTCCCCTTGAAGTGGATACCCTAGATGTAGATTGTTGATTATCAGTTGAGGAGTTATCAGTTGATGCATTATCAGTTGATGGATTTCTGTCAACTGATAAATTATCCATTGATGCAGTATCATCAACTGATATTGGGTTTATGAAAACTTGAGGTTTTATAATTTCTGCCTTTTCATCATTTACATCATTTGATTCATTATCAAAGTGCAGTATGTCATGATTTCCTTCATCAAACAAGCCTTGAATCTTTTTATCATCAAATACTACATGTACAGATTCAATAACAATGTGTAGTCTGAGATTGTAGACTCTATAGGCTATGCCTGATAGTGCATACCCAACAAATATAGCTTCATCAGCCTTGGCTTTAAATTTTCCTAGGTTTTCACCTTGATTTCTTAGCACATAGCACTTGCAGCAAAAAACATGACGAAACCCCACTTTTGGCTTTTTGTCTTTCTTGATCAATTGATAATGAGTCTTCCCTTGAGCTTGATTTACTAAGGAGATGTTTTGAATGTAACATGCGGTGTTTATGGCCTCAGCCCAGAAATATGTTGGTAGTTTGGCATCTTCCAACATGGTTCTAGCTGCTTCAATCAATGTCCTATTTTTCCTTTCAACTACCCCATTTTGTTGAGGTGTTCTTGGTGCAGAGAATGTGTTTATGATTCCTTTTGATTCACAGAACTCTTTCATTGTGGAATTTTTGAATTCTGTCCCATTGTCACTTCTTATCTTCTTTACATCCAATTCATGGTTTTTTTCAACTTCTCTTATGTGCTTGATGATGAAATGACTAGCTTCATCCTTTGAATGTAGAAAATAAGTCCATGAGAATCTTGAAAAATCATCCACAATGACTAGAGCATACTTCTTCTTTGCAATAGACAAGATATTTACAGGACCAAACAAATCCATATGTAATAACTCAAGTGGTTTTTCAATTGATGATTCCAATTTTGACTTGAATGATGTCTTTCTTTGTTTTCCTTTCTGACAAGCATCACAAAGTCCATCCTTGACAAATTCCATTTGTGGTAAGCCTCTCACTTGATTTTTCTTGACTAACAGATTCATGGCTTTGAAATTTAAGTGAGCTAGTTTCTTATGCCACAACCAACTTTCATTTGTACTTGCCTTAGAGAGAAGACAAGTCATTGAATCTGCACTTGTTGAGTTGAAGTCAGCTATGTACACATTTCCTTTTCTATTCCCAGTCATAACCAGGCTTCCATCTACCTTGTTGGAAATTATGCATGCTTCTGTTGTGAAACAAACTTTATTTCCATTGTCACATAGTTGACTTATGCTTAACAAGTTATGTCTTAAGCCATCAACTAATGCAACAGGTTCAATGATGACATTTTCTTTTGAAATCAAGCCATATCCCATGGTGTACCCTTTGCTGTCATCTCCAAAAGTTACTCCAGGGCCAGCTTTCTCTTCAAACTTTGTGAGCAGGGATTTATCTCCAGTCATGTGTCTTGAACACCCACTGTCCAAGTACTAAAGATTTCTTCTTTTTCCCTGCACACAGTCAAAACAAATCAAGTTGATTTTGGTACCCAAGTTGCCTTGGGTCCTTTCTTATTAGTTGCTATCTTCGACTTGGTTTCCAGTTTTTGTACCTTTGGTTTAGGTGGTTTTACTTCCACTTCAACCTTAGGTGTTGGTTTCCTTACCTCAGAATTCTCAGTGTTAATATTTGGAATGCCCATGCTTGCAGAATTGGAAAAATTTGGTGCATGAAGATTATTAAGCATATTCTTTGGCATAGCAGGCATATTCATGTTGGCAAATGCAAGATATGGATTAAACATATAAGGCATTGATGCATACTGAGCATGAATAGCATGAGAATCAACTAAATGAGGAAAAACAGAATTAGAATGCATGTTAGGTATACCAGGCACATTGGTTGTTCTAGGCATGTTGAGTTTGCATTGCACAGATAAATGATTTTTACTACCACACTTAGCACATATCTTCCTAGGAGAATATTTGTCAGGTGCGTAGTTATTGTGCTTATTTATGCTTACTTTACCATTTCTGTTTTTCTTCTTCTTTTCATTTGGCTGAATATTAGGCTCTATCTTTTCCAATTTTTCTTTCAACTGATCTTTAGATAAGAACCCTATATTAGCCTTTTCAATTTTGACTTGAGATTTAGAGGAGCTACTTTCTTTGACAAATTTAACAGGTCTGTTAAGCTTGGTTTTAACAACACATTTCTTAGCAGTTGATGATTCCTCAATCGATGGATAATTATCCGTTGGAATAACATTATCAATCGATGGATGATTATCCGTTGAATTGACATTATCAATCGATGGATAATTCTTATCAGTTGATTCAGAGTTAGCAATCGATTGCTTCTTTTCCAAAGATTGATCTTCATCAATGGCTAATTTCTCAAGAGTTTCAGACAACATGGTGAAAGAATTTGTTCCATGAATGTCATTCATCTTCATACTAGCTTTACTTGACCTGTTCCACTTGTCAATGGTTCTTAGTTCTTCTTCTAATTTTTCTTTCAAATTTTCTATTTCCTTTTTGCTCTCAACTAGCTCATTTCTAGCATCTCTGTTTTCTACCTTGAGTCTGTCCATTTGCACTAGCTCATTCTCTAGGAAATTATTTCTTTCAGTGAGAGTTTCTAAGGTTAATTTGAGCCTAGTGTTCTCTTTGTTCAAGGACTTAAGAGTGACATGCAAATTATACAATTCATTTGACATTTCATTAATCGTAATATTGCATTCATCTTTGGATAACTCAGATAAGTTTGTAGAAATTACCTGATTGCTAGATGAACTAGCTTCCTGGTCATCTTGATTTGCCATTAGTGCAAGGTTGATGTGTTCTTCTTCTTCTTCAGAATCCTCCTCAGTAGCCCAATCCTTTTCTTCTTTCACAAAAGCCTTCTCTCTTTGTTTAAGCAAGTCAAAGTACTTCTTCTTATAGTTAATACCATCACTAAACTTTGACTTCTTTTCTAGTTTAGGCTTTCTGCATTCACTTGAAAAATGACCAGCCGATCCACAGTTGAAGCATTTGAATTGAGTCCTGTCAACAAGATTTTTGCTTTGTTGAGTGTCTCTCCTGAACTGTGATCCAGGCCTTTGCATAGGATTCCTTTTGAACTTGAGTTTTGAAAATTTTCTTGATAGAAAAGCTAAGTGCTCATCTATTTCATCCATTTCATCTTTAGTGAATGACTCATCATCCTCACACATTTCTTTTCCTTTCCCAGTAGAAGATTCATCATATCTAACATTATTTGCACCATTGCCATGACCTTCTTTCTTTCCTTCTTTGACAGGAGTAACTTTACCTGATTCTGCAACTTGCTTATCCTTGGCAACCAAAGCAATGGACTTTTCTCTCTTCTGACTTTTCTCAATTTCCTCATCTTGTTGTAGCTCCAACTCATAGGTTTTCAAGATGCCATACAACTTATCAAGAGTATATTCTTTAAAGTCAGGAGATTGCCTTATAGAAACAATCATTGGTTTCCATTCCTTGGGTAAGGACCCCAAGAATTTGAGGTTGGTGTCCTCAACAGCATATACTCTTCCATATAGGTTAAGCTCATTCAGCAGCTTTTGAAACCTACTATATGTATCATTGATTGCTTCACCACTCTTGAAGTGAAAGGCCTCATATTTTTGAATCAAGAGTTGCATCTTGTTCTTTCTTACTTATTCAGTGCCTTCACAGAGGGTTTGAAGAGTATCCCAGACTTCTTTGGAGGTTGTACAGTTGATAACATTGTCAAACATATCCTTGTCAAGACCATTAAACAAAATGTTCATAGCCTTTTTTATCCTTGTGTACTTCCTTCTCATCTTCATCTGTATATTCACTCACTGGTTTAGGAATGAGTTTGTCTGGTGCCTGATTACCATCTGCATTTACACTTGTAACTATTTTCATAGGCACATGTGGACCTTTCTCTATGCAGTGAACACAGGAAGGATCAATGGATAGCAGATGCAAGTGCATTTTCACTTTCCAGGGAAAATACTCATCTTTATCTAGAACTGGAATCTTAACTCCTGTGTCTTTTTGACCCATACTTGATGTACTTTTAGATCTTAACTTTCTGTATGTTGAAAGCCTGCTCTGATACCAATTGTTATCTCCCCTTAAGTACACTAAGTTTGGAGAAGGGGGGGTTGAATACAAACTTAATAATTAAGGTAAATTCTTGCGGAATAAAGTTTGTTCAAGGACAGTGTTTTTGTGTATAGAAAGAACTGATGTAACTAAGAACTTGACAAGAAAAATATTGAAAACAAAACACAACAATGTTAAAAATTACTAGTGGATTGGTTTTCCACTAGTATGTTTTTGCTTTCAATTGATCTTAGTAAGAATACCAAGCTGCTTACAAAGTGGGTTTTTTTGAACTCAGAAAAGCATTACAAGATACTGCCTATTTTTTTTTTTGCTTTTTGAGTTCTTGATGTTTTCTACACACTTTGCTACTGTGTACTTCTAACAACTATATTGAAGTTTTTCTTCACTCCTAATTTCTATCGACAGATAGCAATATAAAATTATAACTTATATTGTTTACATGAAAATAGAAACTAGCTACTTGCACAGTCTTCTTTTTGAACTAACTAGCCCTGGAAGTATCTTTGTCTTGATACATTCCTTGAATACTGTGTCGCCTTGAAAGTCTTCACAATCCTGACAGGACTGTCTACCATTGATTCAGTTTCTGCACAATTCCCATACTTCTTGTCTTTAACTAAATTGGGAAACCTTAATCAACTGATAAATGTTGTTAAGCTTATCAGTTGATTCTCATTTGCTTATCCATCGATGGATAGGATATCTATTGATCAGTTGATGTGTCGATGGTGTCTTCATCCATCGATGAGTTATCTATCGACTCCCTATCCATTGATGGTTCCTTATCCGTTGACTGCCTTCATCCATTAATGACTTGTATCTGTTGATAGCTTTCATCCGTTGAGTAGTGTCTTCATCCATCGACTCCAACATCAATTGATCACTTCACTTATGAGAATTCTGACTTGGAATATTTATAATTGATCAGCCATTCTTCACATCTGTTGATAAGCTAGAAATTGAACTCAATAACATCAGTCGACTACTTCATAGCATCCATCGAGACAATACAATCGATTGATAGTGAAACATAAATCAATGCTACAATCCAGTTTATCAGTTGATAAACAAGCTTCAACTGATAACTGGTTTCCTAGTCAATGGATATTTATAAGTCATATCCAACGACCAGTTACACCGAAATTTTAAGTCCCTACTGTAATTCTAAGAAATTTGTTATCATCAAAACTCATAATTCCTAACAAAAAGGCTGGCCCAGGAGTTACTTTTGGGGATACCAACAAAGGTTTTACTCTGGGATATGGCTCAATTGCAAGAGAAAATGTTATCATTGAACCAGTAACACTAGTTGTTGGATTGAGGCACAATTTGTTCAGTATTAGTCAACTATGTGATAATGTAAATGGTGTGTGGTTTTCAACTGGATCATGAATCATAGCCAACAAAAAATCTAGTGAAATTCTTCTAACTGGTGAAAGAAAAGGAAATGTCTATGTGGTTAAATTTAACTATGTAAAGGCAAATTCAATGACATGTCTAATTAGGAAAGCCAATATAGATGAAAGTTGGATTTGACACAAGAAGCTAGCCCATTTAAATTTCAAAGCCATGAATCAATTGGTTAGAAAGAATTTGGTTAGAGGCATTCCACAGATGGAATTCACCAAGGATGGACTATGTGATGCCTGTCAAAAGGGAAAACAAAGGAAGGCATCATTCAAGTCAAAATCTGAATCATCAATTGATAAGCCTCTGGAATTTTTAGACATGGACTTATTTGGACCAGTCAATATCATGTTAATTGCCAAAAAGAATGTTAAACAATATGAGTGTTGCAGAAGGAGGGTTGAATGCAACTTGATAATTTATCACATATCTTGCTAACAACAAACAAGAGGTAATAATATCAAGTAAAAAATATAAACAACAGTAAGCAATTAAAATAAGAAAGGTGTTTTACTTTAATAATTAATTTTATTAATTTTTGTTTATGCTTCAACTGACTGGAAGAAATTTTTAGCTTCAGTAGATATAATAACAAGAGATTACTAGTGTTTCTATGCTTGAGAAAAGTTAAGCTCAGTTGCATAAGGGAAAGTGTTTGTGAGATATAAGTATTTATGCTAAAAAACATATCTCACTTACAAGTATACTTTCCCGTGTTCCTAAGACAATGCTTGAAATAAAAACTTCACTTTTTCTATTCAAATTTGTCTTTATTCCATTTGTAGATAAAGTTGCTCTAAAGAAGATTTGACATTTGTGACGCCCCCAGATCCGGGGTCAGGGATCCGGGTCATCACGGTCCAATATCCATCACAATAACATCACTCACCTGCTTTAACCATTATAATAACCAAACATAAAAGCAGTGACCCCAAACCAAATACACAACTCAAGTTATAGTCTCAGGAAACGAACTCAAAATAATAACAGTTATTATAATCCAACTATAATAAACTCAGGATCTCATGCTACTAATATCACTTCTACATGATGTTACATTAGAAGTTAACAATGTTCCAACCTGTATTAATACCTTGCATAATTTTACAATAATTATTAGGATTCTAAACTGAAATCCTATCTAGCTTACACCGCCTGTAGAAGCCTCGAACCTGACTAACTCAAGCTCGAATCTCTCCTTTCCTTTGCATCCCATGGCCAAGTCTTACTGCAAGATATAAGGTTTACAAAAAGCAAGAATGAGCCAAAGAATGCTCAGCAAGTTATTTATCAGAATATTTCAAGGAAAAGGTGAAAGCCATAATTATCCCAACTGGATATTCAACAATAAAGTACATAACTAGCAATCTGATTGAAGATGTATAACCAGTTATATTTCGACAATAAACGACTCAAGGTTCACGATGCAAGAAGATATTCACAACAATAATGCAGTTCACGTTACAGCAATACAACAATTTAAGTTTATGATTATTGAGTTTGACAATATCAATAACTTAGCACAATGGCCTCAATCACCGAGTACCATTAGTTTGAGTACCAATAAGCAAGCAGTTCTTTATACTGCGAAAAGAATGAACGGAAGTTCATCAATTCCCATTAACACTATCAGTAACTTAGCACCACGGCTTTCGTTATAGTGTAGGAACAATGAAACTGATATATATACGAATAAAACGGTACTCAAAACAACCAACCAACTCAGAGTGGATTACATTCCCGTTGACACTATCAATAACACAGCACCTAGGCTTTCGTTACAGTGCAACGTCAAATTCCAATTGGAAGAAACGGGCTTAATCTGGAGATTTTTCAACGCCCTATTGTACGCGATGATCAGTCGCCTTGTACAATAGAAAAACTAGTCACTTTCTCTACTAGTAGAAGGACAACCCCTTATCGGGACGTCACCCTAGGCAACACATGGGCCTTTAGTTTACGGCTGGGTCGTGCGTCACCGACCTCTTACGCAACCTTACTCCAGTCCCTGATGAATACTTAAACATTCATCAAACCTAGAAGGAAATTTAATCAAGCCTTCTAGAATAACAACAATCCACTCTAGGATTTCAATCAACTGTTAAGGAAGGGAATTCAATACCACCTTCCAGAACAACAACGACAATCCATCACAGGATTTCGATCAACAGATAAGGAAGGGAATTTAATACAACCTTCCAGAACAATACAACAATCCATCACAGGATTTCATCAACAGATAAGGAAGGGAATTTAATACAACCTTCCAGAACAACAACGACAATCCATCACAGGATTTCGATCAACAGATAAGGAAGGGAATTTAATACAACCTTCCAGAACAACAACGACAATCCATCACAGGATTTCAATCAACAGATAAGGAAGGGAATTTAATACAACCTTCGAGAACAACAACAATCCACTCTAGGATTTCTATCAACAGATAAGGAAGGGAATTTAATACAATCTTCCAGAACAACAACCTATTGTAAGATTTCAATATCTGACAATAGTTTGGCTCCCGAAACGAGGTGGGATTACTCTCGAAACATCTGGGTTGACTCTCAGTCAACGAATTTAACAAGACAGAAACTCTTGAATTAAGGAGACTCAAGAACGCGACCGGGGAGCCGCTAATACTAGCTAAAATAGACTCCCCAAGACATTACCATTTTGGATTTAAACCATGGGAGGAATATTGGAGTCGGACGTTACCTCCCGAACTTGGAGTTATCGACTCAGAATAAATCCAAAATATCCGAGTCATCGCTCGCTATTTATTATTTAATGAAAAATAATAATCAAAGACGCTTAGACAACTCCAGAATATTTTTATAGGACAAATAAATATTTTATTAATATTTAGGAGACCCAGAATAGTCCTCGAAAAATAATAAAAGGATTTAAAAGAATTAAAATATTTAATCCCAATATAATCAAGATTATTTAATATTTAAATAATCTTAAATGATTCAACATATTTAAATAATATTTAATCAATATTAAATAATATTTAAATAAACCAAAACGAGTTGGAAGTATTTAATCAGTAGTTAAATACTTTTAAATGTCCCAAAATATTTAAATAATATTTAATCAATATTAAATAATATTTAAATAATTTCAAGCACCCTGAAAGTATTTACTTAACCTTTAAATACTTTATATATTCTTTAAATAATATTTAATAAACTAAATATTATTTAAAACAGTAAACCTCGACTAACCGTCGAGACACGCTAGACTACTCCCGGTCGACCATCGAGCACCAAAAAAAAGATGTACTCGACACCAGATTCAGTTATACAAAACTGAAAGCAAACGTCCTCTAACTTTTTAAGAAGTTCAAAGGCATCTCAAAACTAGGTTGAAAAGATCTCATTTTACTCACAAGAAACAATCTTAAACAACCTACGCATACTTGTGTCCTACATCAGAATAATAGTGATGAAGCGTCGGACACTTGCATACTCTAACTTTTCGAGAAGTTCAGAGTAGCAGACGAATCAAGTTATAAATCAACAAGACAGTTCAAGGGAAATGTCGACGTGCATTTCCAACGACTACAATAAGCTAGATAGTTCCAAACACAGCAAAAATGCATAATTGAAGAACTTATCATTAAGTCAAGGATTTCACAAATTTTGGCATCACCATGAATTAATAATATTCTGATATGGAATAAAACAATAGAGTCGGAAACTTGCTTGGAGTCCAAGGAATGCTATTCCAGCTTCTCCACGCTCCGGGTACTCTATAATCATATAAGAACCCACTCTTAGTATACATATGCATGTATCAGGTTAATTGTAATTTATACAATTACTCTACATTTCGCCCGGTACTTTACCTCCTCGGGCCTACTTTAGCTATTCATAAAACTATCCTCTCAATAGTTTTTAATCAAGTTCTTTGCACCTACGTATAGTCATGATATTCCTCAACAACTTCCGTTACTGGGTCGACTCGAGACAAGTTCTCTAATTTGCTCGAAATCGTTCCCCAAAACGGTCGCTTAACCTTTCCTCATGTTCATCTCACTTAACACCCTATTTTCTATCATTTTTAATAAATTGGAAATTAATCATTTGGACACGATTTCTTCTCTGGGGTCTTATATGACTGTCAAAGAATCTCTCATAAAAGTTTCAGATTTTATTACGCTCCGTTGCTAGTCCAATCATAGCCTCAAAGTTGGACAATAACAGAATTTCTATTTTTTGCGCTACCGTTACTAAACCGGCCATATCTTTTGACTCGTTACTCCAAATGATGCAAAATTAGCGCGTAAATGATCTACATACTATCTACTATTCAGTCATCTCATCAAACTACTCAGATCAGTTGACAACTGTTCCCAGATTTTCTGGACAGTTACAGCAGTAAGGGTTAAGAAAAAAATGGCGTGGTTATGTTTGTAAATTCATCGTTTTCCATTTTTATACTACTCCGATCCAACCAACAACAATCCCAAACTCCTCAACAACATCAACAATTAACATACGACAATCTCAAGCCAAGAAATCAGTCAATATTATGAAAATGTAACTAAAAATCAAATGAGCAACCAAGCTTGAGATAACTCTTGTATTAAAACTACAATATCTCAATGATCATTAATCGAAATGACACAATTCTTTCTCCATGAACATTCTGGATGTTTCTATTATTTTACATAAAAGTTTCAAGATTTATGGAGTCCCCTAACTAGCATGATTACATCCTCCAAGTTAGGTGAAAACAGAGTTGCTGAGTTTTCTGCCCTCCCTTACCGTTTTGGCCATAACTTTTAGCTCATAACTCCGTTCGACGCAAAATTAGTGCGCAAACGATCTAGAGACCGATATCTATCCAACCATATAAAGAAATCATCAAGCAAGGCTGGGTAGACCCTTCGGGTTTTATGAACAGTTGGTAGGCAGAAAAAAATTGCATGGTTCTGTTTGTACGTTCATCGTTTACCTCATTTTAAACTCATCCAATTCAACTCAAACGACTACCATATATTTTACACTACTACTTGGGAATGTACTCAAGACATCCCAAGCCCAATCACAATTATCCCATACTCCAATTATTACCAACAATCCATAGAAATCAGCCAACACAATTTCATGTTCTTACAAGCTAGTGTTCAACTACTCATAACTCTTTCAATCAAAGCTCAAAAATTACTACACTTTGCAAACTTCTGGTAAAGAGATTTATGAACAACTTTCATCACTTGACCCACATCAAATAAGGTCTTTAACCTTTCCAAAACAATTCTCCAAAACAGGACAACCAATTCAAAAACATAAAATGTTACTGCGCACCCTTTACTCAAACATTTTTAATAAATTGAAACATAATCATTTTAATACCAAATTTTGCAGACATATTCTTGGATATCTGGCAAAGCTCTCATAAAAAGTTCATCTCAAAATAATTTTATTCAAGCCAAAAACGAACTGAACAATTCTAAAAACCGAACACAGAAAATACTGCTACGCGCTACCTTCGCTAAAACACTCATAACTTTTTACTCGTTTATCCAAACGACACAAGGTTTGCGCGTAAAAAAACTAGAAAACATAAGGAACACATTTATCCTAAACCCCCTGCACAAAACAGTGCTCAGACCTCCCAGTGTATTTGGCAAAACAGGGCAGTGCAGATTTCATGCTTATCACAACTACCCATGGCTTATACAACCACATACCATCATTATACTCCATTAACAATATTATTCAGTTCTACTAAAATCAAAACTCATCTCCAAAACTCAAGCAATAACTCAAACAACCACATACAAAATCAATTTAACACATATACTAACTACCCATGCATTTATCTTTGATTTCTAAGCCAAAACTTTTCCAAAATCTGAAACTATCAGTTTATACAAATCAAGAAACGAACTAGAAAAGATAGGAGGTGAGGAGAGTGCTTACTCTAGATGCATAGAGCTCGAGATAAGCTTCGTTTTGAGTGGTAGAACGCGCAAAACGGACATGGCAATCCAAAGTTACGAGCTTTTCTTCTTCATTTTTCTTCTCTCCTTCTCCACTTCGGTTTTCTTCAAGAAAATGGGGGACAAACTGATTTTCCTTTTTCTTGGTAAATGTGCGGTGGAACTTGATATTTAATTTGGTTTGTACGGTAGTCGCGTAACTTCCCGACTTCGTTTCAAGCTCTCGTTCTCGATTTCTTTTCTTTCGTTCCACCTAAGTTTTAAAAACTTAAAATGTCATAATATGATTCTAATATATTTTAGAATTATTAAATTAATACTCTTTAATTGTTTCGAGAATTTTCGGAACAATTCTCCGAATAAATACTATTCACTTACACCGTCTCTCAAACTCTGCCACGACTTTCATCCGGTCTTCAAATTTATTTTGTTGGACCAAAAATAATTATAAGTCCTATATTGTTTGCATATACTACCTTAACACCGATACACATATTTTCGAATATCTCGTATATTAATAATACGGTCTCACACTTCAAGTACCTTATAAAGAAAATAATTCCATAAAATCATTTATTCATAAAATGAAAAATTTTATCCAAAAATCTCCATAATCTCAAGTGTCAAAATTTCGGGTTATTACAGTCTCCCCTCCTTAAAAGGATTCCATCCTCGGAATTCACACGAAACCAACCGAGGTTACTATTTTCACACCTCGCTTTCTGATTTCTAGGTTGAGATTCCAACCTTCTTGGTTTCGTACTACCCTCTCAGCATTATTACTTCACTTTTCACCATTTGCTCTATTCAGTCGATGATATCTATAATTTCGTATTTTAACGCATGCTTAAAGTCCACGCTATAATTTCGTAGCACTCGCGTATGATACGCACGATTGATTCCTTAAAATTTTGGGAAAGAACGCCACTTCATATACACCTTCTTAACATACTCCAAGACCTTGAAGGATTCAATACTCCTCGAGCTTAAGTTCTCTTTCTTACTAAATCTCGTTACTTCTTTCCACGATAATGCTTTCAGCAACACGAAGTTTTTCGCTTCATACTCTCTGCCATTCCTGGCTTGATCACCAAATTCGCTTTGTCTACCTTGAGTTATCATTAATCGCTTCCCATCCTAAAACTTGTATCCGATGCCTGTCAACTAGTCCCTGTCCACAGTTATCTATCATTCATCAAATTTGCCCTTAACACAAAGTAGATCAATATGCTCATTTTCGAATGTATTTGATAAATAAGAAAGAAAATAATTTAGATATGACTGAGAATAACCATATTTGTACTCAAGATGGCCAGTCTTTAGTACTTTCTGGTTTATAATACATAGTCGAGTGGTTGCCCACCAGACTTTTGTCACACAGACAAGAAGTCACACCATATGCATTGTTCATCTCAATCGGATGAAAAATAGTTAACATTTAGAAGAAAATGATTTTGAAAGGGAGAGAAAATATAGTTTGAGATTTTCATTCCTTAATGCATTACAAACTCAATATACAACAGTCCCTACTCATTTAGGAACCTATTGACAAAATCCCCAAATTTCTTATTTCTCATTTCTATTCTTTCCGAATGAATAAATCCTTAAGACCTTTATGGTCTTTGTACTTTCTCCGTTTCTACCCATTCAAGTGATGTTTCCACCGGTTAAGTGCAACCGTTATGGCTATTTCCTCCGATTCATAATTAGGATACCTTAATTCATGTTTCTCCCGTTACTCCAACGTATATAAAATTATTTCTGCTAGGTGCTTCCGTGCACAAGCAATCCCTCAAAAGACATGTAATTATTAATTACAAGATTCACCTTTTATCATCTGGTACTTACCACATTAGGACAATTACTCATATTTGTCCTTTACTTTCCTTAAACTTTCTTCGCCACTTACTATGTAATAACCCGTATTTTTGACGCTCGGGGTTATTAAGATTTTGGGATAAAAATTTTCATTTTATGGAGAAATGATTTATGGATTTATTTTCTTCATAAGGTACGGGAAATGTGAGCCCGTATTGTTAATATACGGGGTAGTTGAAAATATGCGTATCGGTGTTACGGTAGCATATGCAAACAATATGGGACTTATAATTCTTTTTGGTCTAACAAAAATAAATTTGAAGTCCGGGTGGAAGTCGTAACAGAATTTGAGAGATGGAGTAAGTGAATAGTACTTATTCGGAGAATTGTTTCAGAAATTCTCGAAACAATTAAAGTGTACTAATTTAATGATTCTAAATTATATTAGAATCATAATATGAGATTTTAAGTTTTAAAACTTAGGTGGGACGAAAGAAAAGAGTACGATAACGAGAGATTAAAATGTTATCGGAAAATTACGCGACTACCGCACAAACCTTTTAAAATACTAGCTCCACCACACACCACACGGAAAAAATCAGTTCTCCCCCATTTCTTGAAGAAAACCGAAGGGAAGAAAAGGGGAGATGGAAAATGGAGAAGATGGAGTGCTAGCTTGCTCATTTCTTGCTCAATCTTCGAGTTTAATAGCTCAAATCGAAGGTACCGACTCCTACTATGCTTGTCTTTGATTTCATTTCATTCCATCCATGAAATCTTTACTTATGATCTATGGAAGCTGACTGTGAACAGTAACTTCGAAAAATTGAAAATTTATTTCTTTGATTCTTGAGTTCATTTGGCTTGTTAGATGATTGTTATGGCATATATATGTTATGGGTAGCATAGATTATGCTTGATTGGTCCTAGAAACACAAGAGTTGCTCCTTTGATTTTGAATCGTTTTTCATAAGCTAAACTGAATTTTTGCTTAAAGTGGTAGTATGATGATTGTTGATGATGAATGAGGAGTTTGGGATTGTTTGTTGGTTGATTTGGAGTAGGATAAAAATGGAAAACGATGAGTTTACAAACGGAACCATGCCAATTTTTTTTAGAACCTATCTGCTGCCACTGTCCAGAAAAATCTGGGAACATTTGGCCACTGGTATTGGCTTATGGTTGATATGGTTGGATAGTAGATTGTCTCTAGATCGTTTGAGCGCTAATTTTGCGTCATTCGGAGTTACGAGGCAAAAGTTATGGACGTTTTAGTAACGGTAGCGCAGGAAATGAAAATCCTGTTTTTGTCCAACTTTGAGGCTATGATTGGACTAGCTACAGAGCTTAATAAAATCCGAAACTTTTATGGGAGATTCTTTGACAGTCATATAAGATCCCAGAGACGGAATCGTGTCAAAATGAGTAATTTACAATTTATTAAAAATGACGGAAAACAGGGTGTTAAGTGAGATGAACATAAGAAAAGGTTGAACAACCGTTTTGGGGAATGATTTCGAGCAAGATAGAGGACTTGTCTCGAGTCGACCTAGTAACGAAAGTTGTTAAGGAATATCATGACTATACGTAGGTGCAAGGAACTTGATTAAAAACTATTGAAAGGATAGTTTTACGAGTAGCTAAAGTAGGGCCGAGGAGGTGAAATACCGGGCGAAATGTAGAGTAATTGTATAAATTACAATTAACATGATACATGCATATGTATACTAAGAGTGGGTTCTTATATGATTATAGAGTACCCGGAGCGTGGAGAAGTTGGAATGGCATTCCTTGGACTCCAGGCAAGTTTCCGACTCTATTGTTTTATTCCGTATCAGAATATTATTAATTCATGGTGATGCCAAAATTTGTGAAATCCTTGACTTAATGATAAATTCTTCAATTATGCATTTTTGCTGTGTTTGGAACTATCTAGCTTATTGTAGTCGTTCGAAATGCACGTCGGCATTTCCCTTGAACTGTCTTGTTCATTTATAACTTGATTCGTCTGCTACTCTGAACTTCTCGAAAAGTTAGAGTATGCAAGTACCCGACGCTTTGTCATTTTAATTCTGATTTATGACAAGAGTATGCATAGGTTGTTAAGATTGCTTATCGTGAGTTGTTTCGAATCTCTTTCAACCTAATTCTGAGACGACTCTGAACTTCTTGAAAAGTCAGAGTTCGTATAGCAGCTTTCTAAACTCTAGACTTTATAACGGTTTATTGGTTATAAAGCTCTGTAGTGTTTGAAGTTCATTTCAGATGGAACTGTATACTATATGTTCGCGCCTCTGAACATCTCAAGAGTTAGAGGACGCCTTTTGTCAGTTTTGTATAACTGAATCTAGTGTCGAGTACATCTTCTTGGTGCTCGATGGTCGACCGGGAGTAGTCTGATATGAGATGGGATTAGTGGATTTGGATTAATATCCCATCGATGTTTTAAATAATATTTAGTTTATTAAATATTATTTAAAGAGTATAGGAAGTGTTTAAATGTTAATTAAATACTTTCAGGTCATTTGAAATTATTTAAATATGTTGAATCATTTTAGATTATTTAAATATTAAATAATCTTGATTATATTCGAATTAAATATTTTAATTCTTTTAGATCCTTTTAATATTTTTCGAGGACTATTCTGGGTCTCCTAAATATTGATAAAATATGTATTTGTTCTTTAAAAATATTCTAGAGTTGTCTAAACTTCTTTAAATATTATTTTTCATTAAATAATAAAGAATGAGCGATGACTCAGATATTTTGTATTCACTCTGAGTCGATAACTCCAGGTTAGGGAGGTAACGTCCGGCTCCGATATTCCTCCCAGTTGTATTGGTGCCTCGTGGCCCATTGTTTCCCTCTAAAAATATAATATTTTGTGGAGTCTATTTTCACTCGTATTAGTGGCTCCCCGGTCGCGTTCTTGAGTCTCCTTGATTCAAGGGTTTCTGTCTTGTTAAATTCGTTGACTGAGAGTCAACCCAGATGTTTCGAGAGTACTCCCACTTCGTTTCGGGAGCCAAGCTATTGTCAGATATTGAAATCTTACAATAGGTCGTTGTTGTTCTGGAAGGTTGTGTTAAATTCCATTCCTTATCTGTTGATTGAAATCCTGTGATGGATTGTTGTGTTGTTCTGGAAGGTTGTATTAAATTCCCTTCCTTATCTGTTGATTGAAATCCTGTGATGGATTGTCGTTTTTGTTCTGGAAGGTTGTATTAAATTCCCTTCCTTATCTGTTGATCGAAATCCTGTGATGGATTGTCGTTGTTGTTCTGGAAGGTTGTGTTAAATTGCCTTCCTTATCTGTTGATTGAAATCCTGTGATGGATTGTCGTTGTGTTCTGGAAGGTTGTATTAAATTCCCTTCCTTATCTGTCGATGAAATCCTATGATGGATTGTTGTTGTTCTGGAAGGTGGTATTGAATTCCCTTCCTTAACAGTTGATTGAAATCCTAGAGTGGATTGTTGTTATTCTAGAAGGCTTGATTAAATTTCCTTCTAGGTTTGATGAATGTTTAAGTATTCATCAGGGACTGGAGTAAGGTTGCGTAAGAGGTCGGTGACGCACGACCCAGCCGTAAACTAAAGGCCCATGTGTTGCCTAGGGTGACGTCCCGATAAGGGGTTGTCCTTCTACTACTAGAGAAAGTGACTGGTTTTTCTATTGTACAAGGCGACTGATCATCGCGTACAATAGGGCGTTGAAAAATCTCCAGATAGTCCCATTTCTTCCAATTGGAATTTGACGTTGCACTGTAACGAAAGCCTAGGTGCTGTGTTACCGATAGTGTCAACGGGGAATATAATCAACTCTGAGTTGGTTGGTTGTTTTGAGTACTGTTTTATTCGCATATATCAGTTTCATTGTTCCTACACTATAACGAAAGCCATGGTGCTAAGTTACTGATAGTGTTAATGGGAATTGTTGAACCTTTATTCATTCTTTTCGCAGTATATTGAACTGCTTGCTTATTGATGCTCAAACGAATGGTACTCGGTGATTGAGGCCATTGTGCTAAGTTATTGATACTGTCAGTCTCAAAAATTATGAACTTAAATTATTGTATTGCAGTAACGTGAACTGCATTATTGTTGTGAATATCTTCTTGCATCGTGAATCTTGAGTCATTTATTGTCGAGATATAACTGGCTATACATCTTCAATTAGATTGCTAGTTATGTACTTTATTGTTGAATATCCAGTTGGGATAATTATGGCTATCACCTTTTCCTTGAAATATTCTGATATATATAACTTGCTGAGCATTCTTTGGCTCATTCTTGCTTTTTGTAAATCTTGTATCTTGCAGAAAGAGATGACTATGAATTGTCTACCTCGAGTATCATGTTAAGGAACAGAAAGATTCGAGCTTGAGCTGGTCAGGTTCAGGACTTCGATAAATGGTGCAAGAAAGACGGGATTCCAGATTAGAATCCTAGACTTGTTGAAAAATATGTAATGCGATAATAGATCTTGGATTAATGTTTACTTCTAATGTAACATCATGTGGAAGTTATATTAGTAGTGTGAGATCCTGAGGTTACATTGGTTTGTAATAACCGTTATTATTTTAAGTTCGTTCCCTGAGACTATAACTCGAGTTGTGTGTTTGGTTTGGGGTCACTGCTTTTATGTTTGGTTATTATAATGGTTAAAGCAGGTGAATGATGTTATTGTGGTGAAAATTGGATAGTGACAACCTAGAGTCCTGACCCCGGATCTGGGGGCGTCACAGAGATGGTATCAGAGCTCTAGGTTATAGTACTCAGGAACGAGAGAGTTAAGAGTTATGTTTGGATAAGATTGATAGAGAGCGAGCTCCTATCGAATTCATATTCGGGCTATCGGATGTAGCAGTGATTTATATTATGAGGCTAATATACTCATATAAGGATAGTTAGGAAAGATAATAAGAACTTTCCTTACAAAGATGTCGAGCACTAGCCGAGGAGACTCATCTGAGTCAGAGGATTTATGATTGAGAATGAGAGTTTGAGAATTATGGAGCACTTGTAAAGGAGCTCATATATGCTATAAGTGTAGCACTAAGTAGGCTAGTACCCCAGGATTGAGGGGAGCATTACTCAGAGAAGAAAAACCACTTCATTCTTGGCACAATCATTAAGATGACCATGTTCAAATTGATGGCGTGTCAAATCTTCACCAATCTTTCATCTATTGGTGATAAGCCGAAGAGATAGTCTACATTTCAGTAAACTCTTATTAATGTTATGGAGCGAATGTGGTTGATGGTCCATGATGTTGACCATTGATATTGTTGTTGACTGACTTGTGGATACTCGAGAGTGGGTATATTTACATATAGTGATTCATAGTTATTTCCCCTTTTTGGAATACATTATATTATAAGTGACCGATGAGATGTTGATGTTTGGGAACTGTGAATGTTTTGGGATTATAATTGAGGTATTTTTACACCGGGCATAGTCCGACATATGAATAGGTCAAGCCCAATTGTCTGTGGAAAATACGTTCCCATTAGTTTAATGAAATTTAGAAATAAGAGGACGTGTAAATGGGATGTTTCAGGGTAAAATGGAGTAGTATGGCTTAAAGGATATGGCCATCTATACATGAGTAATATTGAGGATTCTGTTGGGAATTCTCTGAGAATAAAAAGTGAAGCCCTAATTTAAATGATGTATGGTATGCATACGATGTAGAGTCGCAACAAAGAGGTGAGATCCACACTTGATATAATTTTTGAATATATTAAGGATGTTGGATTAAAGTAAGCCTTGGGGTAGAGATGACCGCCACATTGTAAATATGGTGGTTGGATTAACTAGTATAAATGAGTTATGGCATGAAGGCTTATATGAAGTTACTTGTTTTGATAGTGGAATTCCGGACTAGAGAGCGGTCCGAGTAGTCATTGATGAACCTAAAGTTCTGAAAAGTATTTGGTCGAGGCCTAATAAGGTCGTTGATTCAGCAAGAATTCTTATGAACTTGGTTGAACAAAGAATTCTTTAGCCATAGCTATATCTTGCAGTATGCAACTGTTTCCTAAGTTTCTGGAAATTCAGATGTAATGAAAGTTCTAGACCTGAAACAAGAGTGTGTCAGATCATGAATTAAAGTCTATGGGAATTGCCAAGATTGTCCCAAAAGAAGTGAATTGAGAATAAAGTCACAGTGTTGGGAAGAATCAACTATGACAGAATATGAAAAATAAAGTGGCTACATATATGGAAATACCATGAACTTTTAACAAGGAACCAGAGTTCTACTTCTGGAAGAACAGTGGATTAAGAAATATGAGCGGGTTGGTGTACTGCTAATTATGGTTCACCCAAGCCAATCGAGGCCTCACTTACTAAACAGTGAGCCTGAAATGGGAGAATATGTGAAATGGACAGCAAGAAGCTATAATTGTAAAGTCTAGATGTTATGTTAATGATTGCCCTAAAAGAAGGGATGACATGTTTTAAATATGGAGAGATAAATTGAGAAGGTTCGAATTAAGATTCGAATAAAAAGTACATTACGCTTTGGATGCTAAGTTATGGGGCATTGGTAATGGATATGAAAAAGGAACTATTCAATAAAGAGAGTAGTTAAAGAATTGGGAAAAATAACCCTTAGTGATATTTTGGGGTTACCACCCATTATATATTATATCATCTACCATTGACCTAGTGTTATGAGCAACTTCAGCATTGGAGGCATCTTAGAGGATGGCACCTGGAAGCATAAGAAGGTTAGTCACTCAGTTATAAAGACTATTATATATAAAGGTGTCATAAGATTGAAAGTGTTACTATGAAGTGCACGTGTTTTGCTTGTTAGGGAAAAGGATAGCGGCATGAGACTGCGCATACATTGGTGAGAATGCATTAAGTGAATTGGTTAATTTAGCAATCAATATTGGTTATCCATAATATGGATAGACCACTCGAAGAAATTAGTTTACTGGAGAAAATATATTGAGGATAAGTTATCACCAACTACAGAATTACCTAGATAATATGCCAAGGATGGCATTGAGAACGTGATAAGGACAATATGAGTCTTTGATGAGGTAGGTTATATTAATGTATGTACATGTACCCTCCAAGGATTAATTGGAGTGGTAAGAAATAATTGGACAAGTTGTCATAATCTTCACAGAGGATATCCTGATCGGTCTAAAGGTGAAGGAAGAACCCGAAGGGAGAAATATATATATCATTAGAAAACCTTAAGAGAAGAGAGGTTGGATGACAAATCCCATAAGAATGAGTTTGGGTAAAATGAGCTGAAATTGTGAAACATATAGTAAGTGGCAGAGAAAGTTTGAGGAAAGTGAAGAATAGAAATGGGAAATAAGAAATTTGGGGATTTTGTCAGCAGGTTCCTAAATGAGTAGGGACTGTTGTATATTGAGTTCGTAATGCATTAAGGAATGAAAATTTCAAAATATATTTTCTCTCCCTTTCAAAATCATTTTCTTCTAAATGTTGACTATTTTTCATCCGATTGAGATAAACAATGCATATGGTGTGACTTCTTGTCTGTGTGACAAAAGTCTAGTGGGCAACCACTCGATTATGTATTATAAGCCAGAAAGTACTAAAGACTGGCCATCTTGAGTACAAATATGGTTGCTCTCAGTCATATCCAAATTAATTTCTTCCTTATCTCTCAAATACATTCGAAAATGAGCATATTGATCTACTTTGTGTTAACGGCAAAATTGACGAATGATAGATAACTGGGGACATGGACCGGTTGACATACATGGGATACAAGTTTTAGTATGGGAAGCGATTGACGATAACTCAAGGTAGACAAAGCGAATTTGGTGATCAAGCCAGGAATGGCATAGAGTATGAAGCGAGAGGCTTCGTGTTGCTTAAAGCATTATCGTGGAAAGAAGTAACGAGATTTAGTAAGCAAGAGAACTTAAGCTCGAGGGGTATTGGATCCTTCCAAGTCTCAGAGTATATTAAGGAGGTGTATAAATACCCTCCACTTTATAAAGAAAGTTTTGAGAAGTGAAACAATAACGCTAATGAGGTTGTTGTACGAAACCAAGAAGGTTGGAGTCTCAACCTAGAAATTAGAAAGCGAGGTGTGAAAATAGTAACCTCGGTTGTTCTCGTATGAATTCCGAGGACGGAATCCTTTTAAGGAGGGGAGACTGTAATAACCCGTATTTTTGACGCTCGGGGTTATTAAGATTTTGGGATAAAATTTTTCATTTTATGGAGAAATGATTTATGGATTTATTTTCTTCATAAGGTACGGGAAATGTGAGACCGTATTGTTAATATACGTGGTAGTTGAAAATATGCGTATCGGTGTTACGGTAGCATATGCAAACAATATGGGACTTATAATTCTTTTTGGTCGAACAAAAATAAATTTGAAGTCCGGGTGGAAGTCGTAACAGAATTTGAGAGATGGGGTAAGTGAATAGTACTTATTCGGAGAATTGTTTCAGAAATTCTCGAAACAATTAAAGTGTACTAATTTAATGATTCTAAATTATATTAGAATCATAATATGAGATTTTAAGTTTTAAAACTTAGGTGGGACGAAAGAAAAGAGTACGATAACGAGAGATTAAAATGTTATCGGAAAATTACGCGACTACCGCACAAACCTTTTAAAATACTAGTTCCACCACACACCACACGGAAAAAATCAGTTCTCCCCCATTTCTTGAAGAAAACCGAAGGGAAGAAAAGGGGAGATGGAAAATGGAGAAGATGGAGTGCTAGCTTGCTCATTTCTTGCTCAATCTTCGAGTTTAATAGCTCAAATCGAAGGTACCGACTCCTACTATGCTTGTCTTTGATTTCATTTCATTCCATCCATGAAATCTTCACTTATGATCTATGGAAGCTGACTGTGAATAGTAACTTCGAAAAATTGAAAATTTATTTCTTTGATTCTTGAGTTCATTTGGCTTGTTAGATGATTGTTATGGCATATATATGTTATGGGTAGCATAGATTATGCTTGATTGGTCCTAGAAACACAAGAGTTGCTCCTTTGATTTTGAATCGTTTTTCATAAGCTAAACTGAATTTTTGCTTAAAGTGGTAGTATGATGATTGTTGATGATGAATGAGGAGTTTGGGATTGTTTGTTGGTTGATTTGGAGTAGGATAAAAATGGAAAACGATGAGTTTACAAACGGAACCATGCCAATTTTTTTTAGAACCTATCTGCTGCCACTGTCCAGAAAAATCTGGGAACATTCGGCCACTGGTATTGGCTTATGGTTGATATGGTTGGATAGTAGATTGTCTCTAGATCGTTTGAGCGCTAATTTTGCGTCATTCGGAGTTACGAGGCAAAAGTTATGGACGTTTTAGTAACGGTAGCGCAGGAAATGAAAATAATGTTTTTGTCCAACTTTGAGGCTATGATTGGACTAGCTACGGAGCTTAATAAAATCCGAAACTTTTATGGGAGATTCTTTGACAGTCATATAAGACCCCAGAGAAGGAATCGTGTCAAAATGAGTAATTTACAATTTATTAAAAATGACGGAAAACAGGGTGTTAAGTGAGATGAACATAAGAAAAGGTTGAACAACCGTTTTGGGGAATGATTTCGAGCAAGATAGAGGACTTGTCTCGAGTCGACCCAGTAACGAAAGTTGTTAAGGAACATCATTACTATACGTAGGTGCAAGGAACTTGATTAAAAACTATTGAAAGGATAGTTTTACGAGTAGCTAAAGTAGGGCCGAGGAGGTGAAGTACCGGGCGAAATGTAGAGTAATTGTATAAATTACAATTAACATGATACATGCATATGTATACTAAGAGTGGGTTCTTATATGATTATAGAGTACCCGGAGCGTGGAGAAGTTGGAATGGCATTCCTTGGACTCCAGGCAAGTTTCCGACTCTATTGTTTTATTCCGTATCAGAATATTATTAATTCATGGTGATGCCAAAATTTGTGAAATCCTTGACTTAATGATAAGTTCTTCAATTATGCATTTTTGCTGTGTTTGGAACTATCTAGCTTATTGTAGTCGTTCGAAATGCACGTCGGCATTTCCCTTGAACTGTCTTGTTCATTTATAACTTGATTCGTCTGCTACTCTGAACTTCTCGAAAAGTTAGAGTATGCAAGTACCCGACGCTTTGTCATTTTAATTCTGATTTATGACAAGAGTATGCATAGGTTGTTAAGATTGCTTATCGTGAGTTGTTTCGAATCTCTTTCAACCTAATTCTGAGACGACTCTGAACTTCTTGAAAAGTCAGAGTTCGTATAGCAGCTTTCTAAACTCTAGACTTTATAACGGTTTATTGGTTATAAAGCTCTGTAGTGTTTGAAGTTCCTTTCAGATGGAACTGTATACTATATGTTCGCGCCTCTGAACATCTCAAGAGTTAGAGGACGCCTTTTGTCAGTTTTGTATAACTGAATCTAGTGTCGAGTACATCTTCTTGGTGCTCGATGGTCGACCGGGAGTAGTCTGATATGAGATGGGATTAGTGGATTTGGATTAATATCCCATCGATGTTTTAAATAATATTTAGTTTATTAAATATTATTTAAAGAGTATAGGAAGTGTTTAAATGTTAATTAAATACTTTCAGGTCATTTGAAATTATTTAAATATGTTGAATCATTTTAGATTATTTAAATATTAAATAATCTTGATTATATTCGAATTAAATATTTTAATTCTTTTAGATCCTTTTAATATTTTTCGAGGACTATTCTGGGTCTCCTAAATATTGATAAAATATGTATTTGTTCTTTAAAAATATTCTAGAGTTGTCTAAACTTTTTTAAATATTATTTTTCATTAAATAATAAAGAATGAGCGATGACTCAGATATTTTGTATTCACTCTGAGTCGATAACTCCAGGTTAGGGAGGTAACGTCCGGCTCCGATATTCCTCCCAGTTGTATTGGTGCCTCGTGGCCCATTGTTTCCCTCCAAAAATGTAATATTTTGTGGAGTCTATTTTCACTCGTATTAGTGGCTCCCCGGTCGCGTTCTTGAGTCTCCTTGATTCAAGGGTTTCTGTCTTGTTAAATTCGTTGACTGAGAGTCAACCCAGATGTTTCGAGAGTACTCCCACTTCGTTTCGGGAGTCAAGCTATTGTTAGATATTGAAATCTTACAATAGGTCGTTGTTGTTCTGGAAGGTTGTGTTAAATTCCCTTCCTTATCTGTTGATTGAAATCCTGTGATGGATTGTTGTGTTGTTCTGGAAGGTTGTATTAAATTCCCTTCCTTATCTGTTGATTGAAATCCTGTGATGGATTGTCGTTTTTGTTCTGGAAGGTTGTATTAAATTCCCTTCCTTATCTGTTGATCGAAATCCTGTGATGGATTGTCGTTGTTGTTCTGGAAGGTTGTGTTAAATTCCCTTCCTTATCTGTTGATTGAAATCCTGTGATGGATTGTTGTGTTGTTCTGGAAGGTTGTATTAAATTCCCTTCCTTATCTGTTGATTGAAATCCTGTGATGGATTGTCGTTTTTGTTCTGGAAGGTTGTATTAAATTCCCTTCCTTATCTGTTGATAGAAATCCTGTGATGGATTGTCGTTGTTGTTCTGGAAGGTTGTGTTAAATTCCCTTCCTTATCTGTTGATTGAAATCCTGTGATGGATTGTCGTTGTGTTCTGGAAGGTTGTATTAAATTCCCTTCCTTATCTGTCGATGAAATCCTATGATGGATTGTTGTTGTTCTGGAAGGTGGTATTGAATTCCCTTCCTTAACAGTTGATTGAAATCCTAGAGTGGATTGTTGTTATTCTAGAAGGCTTGATTAAATTTCCTTCTAGGTTTGATGAATGTTTAAGTATTCATCAGGGACTGGAGTAAGGTTGCGTAAGAGGTCGGTGACGCACGACCCAGCCGTAAACTAAAGGCCCATGGGTTGCCTAGGGTGACGTCCCAATAAGGGGTTGTCCTTCTACTAGTAGAGAAAGTGACTGGTTTTTCTATTGTACAAGGCGACTGATCATCGCGTACAATAGGGCGTTGAAAAATCTCCAGATAGTCCCATTTCTTCCAATTGGAATTTGACGTTGCACTGTAACGAAAGCCTAGGTGCTGTGTTACCGATAGTGTCAACGGGGAATATAATCAACTCTGAGTTGGTTGGTTGTTTTGAGTACTGTTTTATTCGCATATATCAGTTTCATTGTTCCTACACTATAACGAAAGCCATGGTGCTAAGTTACTGATAGTGTTAATGGGAATTGTTGAACCTTTATTCATTCTTTTCGCAGTATATTGAACTGCTTGCTTATTGATGCTCAAACGAATGGTACTCGGTGATTGAGGCCATTGTGCTAAGTTATTGATACTGTCAGTCTCAAAAATTATGAACTTAAATTATTGTATTGCAGTAACGTGAACTGCATTATTGTTGTGAATATCTTCTTGCATCGTGAATCTTGAGTCATTTATTGTCGAGATATAACTGGCTATACATCTTCAATTAGATTGCTAGTTATGTACTTTATTGTTGAATATCCAGTTGGGATAATTATGGCTATCACCTTTTCCTTGAAATATTCTGATATATATAACTTGCTGAGCATTCTTTGGCTCATTCTTGCTTTTTGTAAATCTTGTATCTTGCAGAAAGAGATGACTATGAATTGTCTACCTCGAGTATCATGTTAAGGAACAGAAAGATTCGAGCTTGAGCTGGTCAGGTTCAGGACTTCGATAAATGGTGCAAGAAAGACGGGATTCCAGATTAGAATCCTAGACTTGTTGAAAAATATGTAATGCGATAATAGATCTTGGATTAATGTTTACTTCTAATGTAACATCATGTGGATGTTATATTAGTAGTGTGAGATCCTGAGGTTACATTGGTTTGTAATAACCGTTATTATTTTAAGTTCGTTCCCTGAGACTATAACTCGAATTGTGTGTTTGGTTTGGGGTCACTGCTTTTATGTTTGGTTATTATAATGGTTAAAGCAGGTGAATGATGTTATTGTGGTGAAAATTGGATAGTGACAACCTAGAGTCCTGACCCCGGATCTGGGGGCGTCACATACTATATGTCTTCAAAATTTAAACTCATTTTATTCAAAACCCACTCTTACAGAATTTGTCATCCAACCTCTTTTCTTTTAAGATTTTCTGATGATATATATATTTTACCTTCGGGTTCTTCCTTCACCTTTAGCCATATCATGATATCCTCTGTGAAGACTACGACAACTTGTCCAATTATTTCTTATAACTCCAATTAATCCTTAGAAGGTACAGGTGCATTCATTAATATAACCTACCTCATCAAAGACTCATACTGTCCTTATCGCGTTCTCAATGCCATCCTTGGCATATTATCTAGGTAATTCTTTAGTTGGTGATAACCCATCCTCAACATATTTTCTCCAGTAGACTAATTTCTTCGAGTGGTCTATCCATATTATGGATATCCAATATTGATTGCTAAATTAATCAATTCACTTAATCCATTCTCAACATCACATCAATTCTTCAATCTGGAAGGGACTTAAATCTATGTCAAACCGGTACACCAGTCAACCTTCATGCCATTTTACCTTTCCCTTATACTCCATATTTAAAACATGTCATCCCTTCTTTTAGGGCAATCATTATCATAACATCTAGACTTTACAATTATAGCTTCTTGCTATCCATTTCACATATTCTCCCATATCAGGCTCACTGTTTAGTAAGTGAGGCCTCGATTGGCTTGGGTGAACCATAATTAACCGTACGCCAATCCGCTCATATTTCTTAATCCACTGTTCTTACCGAAGTAGAGCTCCAATTCCTTATCAAATGGTTTCTTAGAATCTCCATACATTTATCTTCCTTTCTGGTCCTCAAATTTCTTTTCCATTTTCAGCACTTCATTTCCATATTCTATCATAGTTAGTTATTTCCAACACTGTGACTTTATTCACAATTCACTTCCTTTGGGACAATCTTGACAATTCCCATAGACTTTGATTCATGATCTGACACACACTTGTTTCAGGTCTAGAACTTTAATTACATTTGAATTTCCAGATACTTAGGAAGCAGTTGCATAATGCAAGAAATAGCTATGGCTGAAGAATTCTTTGTTCAACCAAGTTCATAAGAGTTCTTGCTGAATCAACGATCTTATTAGGCCTCGACCAGATACTTTTCAGAAATTTAGAATCATCAATGACTACTCGGACCGCTCTCTAGTCCGGAATTCCACTATTAAAACAAGTAACTCCATACCAGCATTTATGCCATAACTCCTTTATACTGGTTAATCCAACCACCTTATTTGCAATGTGGCGGTCATCTCTATCCCAAGACTTACTTTAATCCAACATCCTTAATATACTCAAAAATTATATCAAGTGTGTATCTCATCTCTTTGTTGCAACTCTACATTGTATGCATACCATACATCATTTAAATTAAGGCTTTACTTTTTACTCTCAGAGAATCCTCAACAGAATCCTCAATATTACTCATATATAGATGGCTATATTCTTTAAGCCATACTACTCCATTTTACCCTGAAACATTCCATTTATACGTCCTCTTATTTCTAAATTTCATTAAACTAATGGGAACGTATTTTCTACAGAAAATTGGGCATGACCTATTCATATGTCGGACTATGCCCGGTGTAAAAACACCTCAATTATAATCCCAAAACATTCAAAGTTCCCAAACATCAATATCTCATCAATCACTTATAACATAATATATACCAAAAGGGAAAATAACTATGAGTAACTATATCTATATACCTACTCTCGAGTATCCACAAGTCAGTCAACAACAATATCAATGGTCAATATCATGGACCATCGATCGCATTCGCTCCATAATTCTCGAGCTCTCATTCTCAATCATAAATCCTCTTACTCAGATGAGTCTCCTCGGCTAGTGTTCGACATCCTTGTAAGGAAAGTTCTTATTATCTTTCCTAACTATCCTTATATGAGTATATTAGCCTCATAATATAAATCACTGCTACATCCGATAGCCCGAATATGACTTCGATAGGAGCTCTCTCTCTATTAATCTTATCCAATCATAACTCTTAACTCTCTCGTTCCTGAGTACTATAACCTAGAGCTCTGATACCACTTCTGTGACGCCCCCAGATCCGGGGTCAGGGATCCGGGTCATCACGGTCCAATATCCATCACAATAACATCACTCACCTGCTTTAACCATTATAATAACCAAACATAAAAGCAGTGACCCCAAACCAAATACACAACTCAAGTTATAGTCTTAGGAAACAAACTCAAAATAATAACAGTTATTATAATCCAACTATAATAAACTCAGGATCTCATGCTACTAATATCACTTCTACATGATGTTACATTAGAAGTTAACAATGTTCCAACCTGTATTAATACCTTGCATAATTTTACAATAATTATTAGGATTCTAAACTGAAATCCTATATAGCTTACACCGCCTGTAGAAGCCTCGAACCTGATTAACTCAAGCTCGAATCTCTCCTTTCCTTTGCATCCCATGGCCAAGTCTTACTGCAAGATATAAGGTTTACAAAAAGCAAGAATGAGCTAAAGAATGCTCAGCAAGTTATTTATCAGAATATTTCAAGGAAAAGGTGATAGCCATAATTATCCCAACTGGATATTCAACAATAAAGTACATAACTAGCAATCTGATTGAAGATGTATAACCAGTTATATTTCGACAATAAACGACTCAAGGTTCACGATGCAAGAAGATATTCACAACAATAATGCAGTTCACGTTACTGCAATACAACAATTTAAGTTTATGATTATTGAGTTTGACAATATCAATAACTTAGCACAATGGCCTCAATCACCGAGTACCATTAGTTTGAGTACCAATAAGCAAGCAGTTCATTATACTGCGAAAAGAATGAACGGAAGTTCATCAATTCCCATTAACACTATCAGTAACTTAGCACCACGGCTTTCGTTATAGTGTAGGAACAATGAAACTGATATATATACGAATAAAACGGTACTCAAAACAACCAACCAACTCAGAGTGGATTACATTCCCGTTGACACTATCGGTAACACAGCACCTAGGCTTTCGTTACAGTGCAACGTCAAATTCCAATTGGAAGAAACGGGCTTAATCTGGAGATTTTTCAACGTCCTATTGTACGCGATGATCAGTCGTCTAGTCACTTTCTCTACTAGTAGAAGGACAACCCCTTATCGGGACGTCACCCTAGACAACACATGGGCCTTTAGTTTACGGCTGGGTCGTGCGTCACCGATCTCTTACGCAACCTTACTCTAGTCCCTGATGAATACTTAAACATTCATCAAACCTAGAAGGAAATTTAATCAAGCCTTCTAGAATAACAACAATCCACTCTAGGATTTCAATCAACTGTTAAGGAAGGGAATTCAATACCACCTTCCAGAACAACAAAGACAATCCATCATAGGATTTCGATCAACAGATAAGGAAGGGAATTTAATACAACCTTCCAGAACAACACAACAATCCATCACAGGATTTCATCAACAGATAAGGAAGGGAATTTAATACAACCTTCCAGAACAACGACAATCCATCACAGGATTTCGATCAACAGATAAGGAAGGGAATTTAATACAACCTTCCAGAACAACAACGACAATCCATCACAGGATTTCAATCAACAAATAAGGAAGGGAATTTAATAAAACCTTCGAGAACAACAACAATCCACTCTAGGATTTCTATCAACAGATAAGGAAGGGAATTTAATACAACCTTCCAGAACAACAACAACCTATTGTAAGATTTCAATATCTGACAATAGTTTGGCTCCCGAAACGAGGTAGGAGTACTCTTGAAACATCTAGGTTGACTCTCAGTCAACGAATTTAACAAGATAGAAACCCTTGAATCAAGGAGACTCAAGAACGCGACCGGGGAGCCGCTAATACTAGCTAAAATAGACTCCACAAAACATTACCATTTTGGATTGAAACCATGGGCCATGAGGCACCAATACAACTGGGAGGAATATCGGAGTCGGACGTTACCTCCCGAACCTAAAGTTATCGACTCAGAATAAATCCATAATATCCGAGTCATCGCTCGCTATTTATTATTTAATGAAAAATAATAATCAAAGACGCTTAGACAACTCCAGAATATATTTAAAGGACAAATAAATATTTTATTAATATTTAGGAGGCCCATAATAGTCTTCGAAAAATATTAAAAGGATTTAAAAGAATTAAAATATTTAATCCCAATATAATCAAGATTATTTAATATTTAAATAATCTTAAATGATTCAACATATTTAAATAATATTTAATCAATATTAAATAATATTTAAATAAACCAAAACGAGTTGGAAGTATTTAATCAGTAGTTAAATACTTTTAAATGTCCCAAAATATTTAAATAATATTTAAATAATTTCAAACTCCCTGAAAGTATTTACTTAACCTTTAAATACTTTATATATTCTTTAAATAATATTTAATAAACTAAATATTATTTAAAACAGTAAACATCGACTAACCGTCGAGACACGCTAGACTACTCCCGGTCGACCATCGAGCACCAAAAAAAAATGTAATCGACACCAGATTCAGTTATACAAAACTGAAAGCAAACGTCCTCTAACTTTTTAAGAAGTTCAGAGGCATCTCAAAACTAGGTTGAAAAGATCTCATTCTACTCACAAGAAATAATCTTAAACAACCTGCGCATACTTGTGTCCTACATCAGAATAATAGTGATGAAGCGTCAGACACTTGCATACTCTAACTTTTCGAGAAGTTCAGAGTAGCAGACGAATCAAGTTATAAATCAACAAGACAGTTCAAGGGAAATGCCGACGTGCATTTCCAACGACTACAATAAGCTAGATAGTTCCAAACACAGCAAAAATGCATAATTGAAGAACTTATCATTAAGTCAAGGATTTCACAAATTTTGGCATTACCATGAATTAATAATATTCTGATATTGAATAAAACAATAGAGTCGGAAACTTGCCTGGAGTCCAAGGAATCCTATTCCAGCTTCTCCACGCTCCGGGTACTCTATAATCATATAAGAACTCACTCTTAGTATACATATGCATGTATCAGGTTAATTGTAATTTATACAATTACTCTACATTTCGCCCGGTACTTTACCTCCTCGGGCCTACTTTAGCTATTCATATAACTATCCTCTCAATAGTTTTTAATCAAGTTCTTTGCACCTACGTATAGTCATGATATTCCTCAACAACTTCCGTTACTGGGTCGACTCGAGACAAGTTCTCTAACTTGCTCGAAATCGTTCCCCAAAACGGTCGCTTAACCTTTCCTCATGTTCATCTCACTTAACACCCTGTTTTCTATCATTTTTAATAAATTGGAAATTAATCATTTTGACACGATTTCTTCTCTGGGGTCTTATATGACTGTCAAAGAATCTCTCATAAAAGTTTCAGATTTTATTACGCTCCGTAGCTAGTCCAATCATAGCCTCAAAGTTGGACAATAACAGAATTTCCATTTTCTGCGCTACCGTTACTAAACCGGCCATATCTTTTGACTCGTTACTCCAAATGATGCAAAATTAGCGCGTAAATGATCTACATACTATCTACTATTCAGTCATCTCATCAAACTACTCAGATCAGTTGACAACTGTTCCCAGATTTTCTGGACAGTTACAGCAGTAAGGGTTAAGAAAATGGCGTGGTTATGTTTGTAAACTCATCGTTTTCCATTTTTATACTACTCCAATCCAACCAACAACAATCCCAAACTCCTCAACAACATCAACAATTAACATACGACAATCTCAAGCCAAGAAATCAGTCAATATTATGAAAATGTAACTAAAAATCAAATGAGCAACCAAGCTTGAGATAACTCTTGTATTAAAACCACAATATCTCAATGATCATTAATCGAAATGACACAATTCTTTCTCCATGAACATTCTGGATGTTTCTATTATTTTACATAAAAGTTTCAAGATTTATGGAGTCCCCTAACTAGCATGATTACATCCTCCAAGTTAGGTGAAAACAGAGTTGCTGAGTTTTCTGCCCTCCCTTACCGTTTTGGCCATAACTTTTAGCTCATAACTCCGTTCGACGCAAAATTAGTGCGCAAACGATCTAGAGACCGATATCTATCCAACCATATAAAGAAATCATCAAGCAAGGCTGGGTAGACCCTTCGGGTTTTATGAACAGTTGGTAGGCAGAAAAAAATTGCATGGTTCTGTTTGTACGTTCATCGTTTACCTCATTTTAAACTCATCCAATTCAACTCAAACGACTACCATATATTTTACATTACTACTTGGGAATGTACTCAAGACATCCCAAGCCCAATCACAATTATCCCATACTCCAATTATTACCAACAATCCATAGAAATCAGCCAACACAATTTCATGTTCTTACAAGCTAGTGTTCAACTACTCATAATTCTTTCAATCAAAGCTCAAAAATTACTACACTTTGCAAACTTCTAGTAAAGAGATTTATGAACAACTTTCATCACTTGACCCACTCAAATAAGGTCTTTAACCTTTCCAAAACAATTCTCCAAAACAGGACAACCAATTCAAAAACATAAAACGTTACTGCGCACCCTTTACTCAAACATTTTTAATAAATTGAAACATAATCATTTTAATACCAAATTTTGCAGACATATTCTTGGATATCTGGCAAAGCTCTCATAAAAAGTTCTATCTCAAAATAATTTTATTCAAGCCAAAAACGAACTGAACAATTCTAAAAACCGAACACAGAAAACACTGTTACGCGCTACCTTCGCTAAAACACTCATAACTTTTTACTCGTTTATCCAAACGACACGAGGTTTGCGCTTAAATAAACTAGAAAACATAAGTAACACATTTATCCTAAACCCCCTGCACAAAACAGTGCTCAGACCTCCCAGTGTATTCGTCAAAACAGGGCAGTGCAGATTTCATGCTTATCACAACTACCCATGGCTTATACAACCACATACCATCATTATACTCCATTAACAATATTATTCAGTTCTACTAAAATCAAAACTCATCTCCAAAACTCAAGCAATAACTCAAACAACCACATACAAAATCAATTTAACACATATACTAACTACCCATGCATTTATCTTTGATTTCTAAACCAAAACTTTTCCAAAATCTGAAACTATCAGTTTATACAAATCAAGAAACGAATTAGAAAAGATAGGAGGTGAGGAGAGTGCTTACTCTAGATGCATAGAGCTCGAGATAAGCTTCGTTTTGAGTGGTAGAACGCGCAAAACGGACATGACAATCCAAAGTTACGAGCTTTTCTTCTTCATTTTTCTTCTCTCCTTCTCCACTTCGGTTTTCTTCAAGAAAATGGGGGACAAACTGATTTTCCTTTTTCTTGGTAAATGTGCGGTGGAACTTGATATTTAATTTGGTTTGTACGGTAGTCGCGTAACTTCCCGACTTCGTTTCAAGCTCTCGTTCTCGTTTTCTTTTCTTTCGTTCCACCTAAGTTTTAAAAATTTAAAATGTCATAATATGATTCTAATATATTTTAGAATCATTAAATTAATACTCTTTAATTGTTTTGAGAATTTTTGGAACAATTCTCCGAATAAATACTATTCACTTACACCGTCTCTCAAACTCTGCCACGACTTTCATCCGGTCTTCAAATTTATTTTGTTGGACCAAAAATAATTATAAGTCCTATATTGTTTGCATATGCTACCTTAACACCGATACGCATATTTTCGAATATCCCGTATATTAATAATACGGTCTCACACTTCAAGTACCTTATAAAGAAAATAAATCCATAAAATCATTTATTCATAAAATAAAAAATTTTATCCAAAAATCTCCATAATCTCAAGTGTCAAAATTTCGGGTTATTACAACATTCTTGAATCCTTGAGCACACTTTATCTTTTTGCTTGCTTTTTCTCAAGTTGCAGTAGTAGACTTGACAGACTAGGCAGAATTGTCAAGATCAATCTGTGAATTAGCATTACCTAGTCTGCTACTTGAAATAGACTGTCAGCTTCACCAAAAGGTTACTGTCAACCTTTAGCTTCTCTTTGGTGACAGCATCTTCTATTTCACATATTTTACTGTCAAGCTTGCCAGTCTTCTAAAACATGATGTCATCCAAAGGTACTGTCAACTATCCCCCCAAACATGCTGTCAACTATCCCCGCCAAAGTTATTGTCAAAGAAACTTGCTGTCAATTTCTGCCAAGTTTACTGTCGAGGAATAGTTATTGTCAGTAAAACTTGTTGTCTTAGAATCTTCATTCTCTGCCAAGTTTACTGTCGAGGAATAGTTGCTGTCAGTTGTTTCAAAAGGTGCTGTCACTAGAATATACTGTCATAGGCTTCAGTTTATAGAATGCTACTGTCAATGATTTGATCCATGCTGTGCATGAACACTTTGTGAACTTCTACTTTATAGATCATTTATTACATTTTTACAAGATAGTAACTATTGATACTTACTATCACCTACTTGGCTTTTTGTACATACTATTACAAGTGACATTTAAACATACTGTCAATATGTATATGACAATATGTTTTACTTAGTTAATTTCTAATTAATCTAAGTAAGATATTAGTTGATTACAATGTTAACACCACAATACCTAACAAAGAAATATTCTTTAGTAATTGTGGATAACTTCACAAGATATACATGGGTATATTTCTTACACTCTAAAGATAAGGCAAACAAATTCATTATCAATCATATGAAGAATTTTGACAATGGCACTGAATGGAAGGTGAAGAAAATAAGAAGTGATAATGGTACTGAATTGAAGAATGCAATAATGAAAGAATTATGTGAAGAAAAATGTATCACTCATCATTTCTCTGCACCAAGGACTCCACAGTAAAATGGAGTAGTTGAAAGGAAAAATAGGACCTTGATTGAAGCTGCTAGAACTATGTTAGAAGAAGCAAAACTTCCTACATATTTTTGGGAAGAAGCAATTAATATTGCTTGTTACATTCAAAATATTACCATGGTCAATCAACTACAAGGCAAAACACCATATCAATTGATGAAGAAAGACAATAAGCCAACGGTTAATTTTCTTCATGTCTTTGGCTGCAAATGCTTTGGGTGAAAATCTAGAAAAGTTTGAAGTCAAGGATGATGAAGCTATATTTGTTGGATATGGAATAAAAACCAAAGCTTACAGAGTCTACAATCTTATATTACACATTGTTATGGAATATATGCATGTAGTCTTTGATGATAAGAAGATTCATGGGTTGTTTGGTGAAGGATACCATGACCTATTGCATTTTGAAAATGAATCAACAAGAAATGATGATGTGGAAATTTTAAGAAATCAAGTAACCAGAACCTCCCCATCAATTGATGACAATGCATCAATAGATAACTTATCAGTTGATAATCATCAATCGACTGATAATACATCATTTGATAATCATTCGATGGATAACAACTTTGCTCAACAATCTTCAAGTAGAGTATCCATCTCAGGAGGAAGGTTCTCAAATAATCAACCATATCACAATGATCATAACAATTCCAATGATCATGAAGCATCATCTGCAAGGTCAAATTTACCACCACAAAGGAAATGGACAAGAAGCCATCCCTTTGAATTGATCATTGGAGATGCAAATGATGGTGTCAAAACTAGAAGTGCAACTCAAAATGGATGCTTGTATAGTAGCTTCCTTTTTCAAGAAGAATAAAAAAGAATTGAAGAAGCCTTGAATGATCCTGATTGGATAATTGTTATGCAAGAAGAGTTGAATATTAGTTTGAAAGAAACAAGGTATGGAAGCTGGTGCCCAAACCAAAGAACAAGTCTGTCATTGGTACAAAATGGGTATTCAGAAACAAAATGGGTGAATCTGGTACAGTGACAAGGAATAAAGCAAGATTAGTGGCAAAGGGCTACTCACAAGAAGAAGGCATATATTTTAATGAAATATTTGCACCAGTTGCAAGGTTGGAAGCAATCAGAATCTTTCTAGCATATGTTGCTCATGCTAATTTCAAGGTGTATCAGATGGATATGAAAAGTGATTTTCTCAATGGAGAACTAGAGGAAGAAGTATATGTAGAACAATCTCCTGGTTTTATTGACCCTATTCATCCTGGATCTGTATACTATCTTCTCAAGGCACTTTATCGATTGAAACAAGAACCTAGAGCCTGGTATGACACATTATCTAAATTCTTGATTGAGAATCACTTCACAAGAGGTACTGTTGATAAAACTCTCTTTCATAAAAATGTTAGTGGATCTATGATTCTTGTTCAAATCTATGTAGATGACATTATTTTTGGTTCAACTAATGAGAAACTTTGTCAAAAGTTTGCTAAGTTGATGCAGAGTAAATATGACACGAGCATGATGGGAGAACTTACCTATTTTCTTGGTTTGAAAGTCAAACAAGTCAAAGATGGTATTTTTATGAATCAAACCAAATATATTTGTGATTTATTAAAGAGATTTGATTTAAATGAATGTTCTTCTGCAAAAACTCTCATGGCCACTGCAACTAAACTTGAATTGAATACTAAGGAAGCTAAAGTGGACATTTCAAGTTATAGAGGCATGGTTGGCTCATTACTTTATTTAACTGCACGTAGGCTAGACATAATGTTTGGTACATGTCTTTGTGCTAGGTTTCAGGCTTCTCCTAGAGAATCTCATTTGATTGTAATAAAAAGAATATTCAGATATCTCAAAGGAATACCAAATCTTGGAATTTGGTACCCTAGAGACTCTAGATTTGATCTAATTGGTTATCTTGATGCAGACTATGCAGGTTGCAGGATTGATAGAAAAAGTACCACATGCACCTGTCAAATTTTAGGAAATAAGCTTGTATCATAGTTTAGCAAGAAGACAAATTCAGTGTCTACATCTACTGTAGAGGCTGAATAAATTGCAGCTGAAAGTTGATGTGCACAAATATTATGGATAAGGAATCAACTATTTGACTATGGGTTCAACATGAAGAAGATTCATATTTTCTGTGATAACACAAGTGCCATTGCAATAACAGAAAATCCTGTGAAACATTCCAGAACCAAGCACACTGACATAAGGTATCACTTAATTAGGGAACATGTAATGAATGGTACAGTTGAATTACATTTTGTCCCTAGTGAAAGACAACTTTTAGACATTTTTACCAAACCTTTAGATGAATCTACTTTCAATAGATTGGTCTGTGATTTAGGTATGATTAACTATGTTTAAATCCATTAAATGTCTGACAAGTTATATATATATATATATATATATATATATTGATTTTTAGATTGTAGCCATTGACTATGTTAATTTATTGATTCTTCCATAATCAATTGATAAACATTTTACATATCAATTAATATTTGCAGCTATCGACAGATAAATATATCAATTGATGATATATTTATTTATCGACGGATAATAGTACCTGTCGATGGATAAGTTAATTATCAATCGATGGCAAGGAATTTAAGGGGTCCATGTCATCAATCGACATGTACAAAATGTAGCCGTTGATTACTTATTTTATCAATCGATTGATACATACATTCATGTATGTATAATGGTCGATTGCTAAAATTGGTAATTTCTACTTTTAATTTCCCCCCCCAATGGTCGATTAAGTTCTATTTTGAGTAAGAAATTGATTGGGAACTCAGTAAATATAAATAGTGAGATTAAAACATCTTTTAATTCTTACTTGCAATTTTACTGACGATTTCTTTATCTCTCTCAATCTACGAACTCAATCTCTAAACATTTCTATATGCACTCAATTTTCTCTCAATTTCTAAGTACTCAATCTTCTTAATATCTTCAAAGCTTTTGTTCATTTAATCTTCTACTCAAAGAAATGGCATCAGTTAGTAATTGTGCTCTAGAGACAATACTTTTTATATTTTAAGGAAAATATTTATTTTTAAGGATTATGTTTTATTGATTATTATTTATTTATTATGTTTTATTTACTACGTAATAAATTGAAAGCATAATAAATGTCCTTGAAATTTTGTTACGTATTATATATCTTTAAGTATGTGACTTAAAAATGAGATTATATGAATATTATTTTATTCCTAAAATTTCCTAGTCGAGTATTATTATTTAAGGACAATAATAATGCACAAAGACTAGTATGTATCTTGACAGATGACCACATCTCATTGGTCATAGGTATGGTGATACTAAAATCAAGAACATAAGTGCATGTTTCAATGCATGGCACTGGAATGACCCGTCGTGAGATTCTACATGTTAAATAAGTGTCATAAGTAATTCTCACTGTGATAATGATGTAATGATTCTTAGGCCTGAAATCATTATATTTCTATACGAGAATTAATATACTTTGATTACATTAAAAGTTATCTTTGACCGGGTGATGATAAAATTGGACATTGGGTATATTATGAATCGTATGAAAAATATTAATGATCTAGATGGGATTTAATCCTCCTAATTTTAGGAGTGATATTATTGGCTTCTTGTTTGAGACTATGAAATGCACGGCCGTGCTCAAATATTGATTTGATTTGAATAGTCTACTCATCGATCAAGAAAATAAAGATTAAATTATGAAGAGGATGACACGAGACATTCCTTGAGTTTAATCTATAATATCAAGATTAAAGAGATTATATTACATGGAACATTATTCAGGAAAGGCTTAATCGAATCACTGATTTATTATTATTACTTGGGTAGCAACGATGTATTACTAGATGCCGCTCATTGTTTATAATTTTAATTAGATATTAAAATTGTTGCCAACGTAATAATAACCTACAGGGTCACACACAAAGAACGCTTGAAGGAGAAATAATTTAAATTATGAATTTAAATTAAATAAGTAATTTATTTTATTTATGATATTAACTAAGTATGACTTAATTAATTATATAAATAGAATAAATGAATTATATAAACTAATTCCAAAATTAATAATTAATTAATTAAGTGAGACTTAATTAAATAATTTAGAATTTTGGATTAGTATTAATTATAATTGGATTATAATTAGAAAACTTATCTCTCTCTATATATAATCTATTTATGGGCTGATTTAATAAATGAGACATATTTTTACTAAAACCCTAGCCGTTTTGAGAAAAGAGGAAGATAGAGAGAGAGAAGCAGCTTTCGGGTGCTAGTACACATCAATCCTTCATGAAAAGTGTTCGTGTGGATACCGTAGAGCGTAGATCGCGAGAGCGGGATACGTAGTGATTAAACAAGCTTTGGACCTCCATTAATCTTCCATTAATGAACTGTTAAAGCTTCTAAAGGTATTTATTCTTTATCTCCGAATTAAATCTTTTGTTTTCGCATGGATCCTGCGGAGGGTTTCGCTATTTTTATTTAGTTTTCGCATTTATTCCGCTGCGTTTGTGCCATGAAATCCTTCAATGGCATCAGATCTACTTGCGAAACGTTTTAATTCGGTTATGTCCTTAATAGTTTTCGATATGAAAGCATATATGCGATATATCATGATTTTGTATTGATACAATATGTATATGTTTTTGTATATTATGATTATATGATATTCATATGATGTATAATCATGTGATGATTGTGCGTATTGATGTATGTATATGATACATGTTTGTTCTTATTATGGGAATCGTATTCGATACGAATTCTGAAACGGCTGCCGTAAATTTTCTGAAATCTGTGTCCGTTGTCCGATTTTCGCAAAAGATATGTGTTTTCTGACTGGAATCGGGTCACTGAGCAATACTGACTTTGTCCGCTTTGCGTCTGTAAGCCATTAGATGTCGTTACAGCCCCCAAAACGGTGATTTATTATTTTCTGAACATTATTTGATTTTGTAAAATTTTGAGTATATGTATGTATATATTATGAATATATGATATTCATGTGATGTATAATAATGTGATGATTTTATGTATCACTGTGTATGTATATATGATATATTCTTGTTCTTGTTATGGGGATTGTATATGATACAATTTCTGAAACACCGTTAGATTTGATGAAATCTAATTGCCGTATCCGATTTTTGCAAACGATATGTGTTTTTTGACTGGAATCGGGCCAATGAACAAAATTGATAGTAAATCTATCAACGACGGCTCTGTAAGGCGTTTGACGTCATTAAGTGCCTCGAAACAACGATTTATTGTCTTCAGAAATCTGTTTTTTAATTTTCTGAAATTTCGAAATTTGTTATATATGATTATATGATATGTTTATATAATCTGAGATATATATTATATGTGTTATGTGATAGCATGGTGAATGGTTATGGCCTAAAGACCCATAGTATAGTGGTTTCGATTTATGGTTTTGGTTTCTAAATACGACTTGCATGTCGTTTATTCATTATAATTTAATTATCTCGAATGTAACTCGAGTTCTTCTTGTAATTTCATTAGAATAGTTTTATTTTTATTATTCAATGTAATTATCAATGAAGACTTGCAAGCAAGGAGCCGGTCCAAAAGGGGATGATGGAGCAATGAAGAAAGAAGACATGTAATAGATAGTAATTTTAAAACCACCATAGACTGACCTTGATATTTCCATTAGCTTGGAAAGATCACATAGGATGGGGCCATAACCAAACACATTTAATTTACGCACATTACATATATGTATATGATTGCATGTATTGGTATGTATGCGTAGATATAATCGAGATGCATGCTTAATATTGATTAATCATGTATGTATTAGATACGAAACCCATGCCATGTTTGCTTAAGAAAGATAAAATCTGTAACGATTCAAGATTTTAAAATTGAACAAACGATCATGAGATTCTTGTGTTTATGAAACACGGTATTAAATATGAATTTTCTTTTTCTGATATGGGGAGATTTTGTCAAAAGCGGATTATTAGTTTAATTCGTAAGGAAGTTGGGTTTTAAGTGAGACTGCTTGTGTCTTCTCCGACGACTTGGAAATCAATCCATTGACGAATATTGAAATGAATTATTTGATCAAGGAAAAATTGAGAATCTCTTTATGGTGGGATCATGATCGTTCATATAAACAATAAAAATCCTTAAATACATATTAAGTTAATCGGATGCCTTCCAATGTTTAATACTCGTCAAGATCTAGATTGAGAAGGAGTGGGTTTGCCAAAGCAAGGTGCTTTTATCAATCATGGGAAGGCGTGATAAGTAAGTGTACTTAGTTTGTTGAAACATTGGGTCTAACTTAACTAAATCATCACAATAGGATTGTGGGTTTAGAGGCTTAGAGTTTGGTGAGATTTATTGGATAAATGTGTACAAAGGGTTGTTCCACCAAACTTTCCAAGAGTTATATTTGATATAATCGACAAATGTTGTCTACCTAAATAGTCATGTTTTGAGTGTATTAGCCAACGCTATCTTAAAACATGGATGAAATATGGATCTTGGCTCACTAGAAAGATTTAAAGAAATGTTTTCCGAATTAATAGTTAGGGCTATTAGTTTGATAAAAATAGTGGGAGGTATATGGTGATATACCATAATCACTTAAACATAATTAATATTAAATTTGCAATCTAGTTTATTTTATACACTTTAATATTGTAGATATCAAATGATAAACACAAACAACTTCTCTATGCGATCAGTTCTTGAGAAGGACAAGTTGACGAGAATATATTTCCTTGACTGACATAGGAGCTTGAGGATCGTCCTCGAATACCACGATGTTAGTCAAATCTCTTCCCCTGCTCTTATAGTTGAGAATGTAACTGAAGGGTTTCGTGCATGAAAACGCAGCGGAATTAACATAAAAACAATAAAAATTCGAAACCCCATCGCAGGATCCGTGTATAACGTATGAACGATTATGGTGAATGAAAATTGTACCTTAGAAGCTTTTCGAATTGCTGTTTAATAGGAGGTCATTGCTTGATGAATCATAACAGTCCTTTGCTTTAAGAACTGCTCTCTAATGGTATCCACACAAACGTCAATTCGTCCAACGATCAGCGGAGATGGTACTAGCCAAGAACAGCCACGAATTATCTCTTCTCTCTTGCTTGCCTCTCTAGTATTGAACTGCTAGGGTTTTATCATATAAAATGAATTCACAAGTAACTGTATTGTAAACACATCATAATGTATTTATACGAGCTAGAGATAATGGGCCAAACCCTAATCCATGAGGTTTCTTAAAAAACCCATTCTGATTTTGGGTTTATTCATTAATCCGAATTCTACTATGTTTATAATTAATCAAGCCTCACTTAATTAATTATAAATTTGAATTAATAATAATAACATTATTTAAATTCATAATTTAAATAAAGCTCCGTTTAAACGTTCTTTGTGTGTGACCCTTTAGGTTATTATTACGTTGGCAATAATTTTATTTTCTAATAATAAAATTATAAACAATGAGCGGCATCTAGTAATACATTATTGATACGCAAGTAATAATAATAATTGGTGATTCAATTAAACATTTCGTGAATAATGTACAATGTAATATAATCCTTTTAACCTTATATTATAGATTAAACTCGAGGCATGTATTGTGTCATCCTCGTCAACGTTTAATCCTGGTTTCCTTGATCAATGAGTAGACTATTAATCAAATCAAAATTTGAGCATGGCCATGTATTTTATAGTCTCACTCAATCAAGAGGCCAATAATATCACTCCTAAAATAGGAGGGTTAAATTCTATATCTATCATTCATATTTCTCATACGATTCATAGCATACCCAATGTCCACCTTTATCATTACACGGTTAAAGATAACTTTGAGTGTAATTAAAGTATATTAATTCTCGTATAGAAATATAATGATTTCAAGTCAGAGGATCATTACATCATTATCACAGTGAGAATATCTTATGACACTTATTAACATGAAGATTCTCACAATGGGTCAGTCCAGTGTCATGCATTGAGACATGCACTTATGTTCTTAACTTTAGTATCACCATACCTATGACCAATGAGATGTAGTCATCAGTCAACAAACATACTAGTCTTATTGCATTATTATTGTCCTTAAATAATAATACTTGACTAGGGACTTTTAGGAATAAAATACTATTCATATAATCTCATTTTTAAGTCACATACTTAAAGATATATATTACGTATTAATATTCCAAGGACATTTATTATTCTTTCAATTTATGACGCAGTAAATAAAGACATAATAAATATTAATTAAATAATCATATAAAACATAATCCTTAAATGTTTTTCAATAAAATATTAAAAGTATTGTCTCTAGGACACCAATACTAACAGTAACATGTGCAAATCATAGTGCTTATTGGAAGCAAATTGATGTTGCTACTGATGTTTCATGTCTCATGCTTGCAAATATGTGTGCTGAGCTTAAGAAGCAACATGAGCATATAGATGCTTATGAGACGATTGAGCACAAGATATATTTGAAAATAAAAGGGCACTATACACTTACAAGTAGGGAGAGTGAGACCCGGTTACACCACATGTTCTAAAGATTATAGGGTATAATGAGTACCTTTGATATTTTGGGTTTCCAGATTGGTTTGAAGACTTAGTTAGATTTGATCTTATAATCTTTGGACAAATATTATTCTTAGTTTGTTATGAACAATAAAATGAATAAGATTGGTAAAACACCCATTGAGTTGCTAAGCATGTTGAGAACTGCTGAAAGCAATATGATAAATGCATGAACTACTACTATATTGATGGTAAACATAGGGAATGCAAAAGGGAAAGGAAAATGGAAAGGCAATGAGAAGATTTGATCTAGTTCCGTTGTTAAACCAAAGTCCAATCCCTAAAACAGACTCTAAAGTCTGAATGAGGTGTTGATAAAGAAAACGATTGTCGCTTCTGTGGAAAATTGGGAGACTGGAAATTAAACTGTCATGCTTATTTGGAAGATCTGAAAAAGATGATCAATAAGGGTCAAGCTTCAGGTATCGGGTTGGAATTAGAGTAAAAGTAGTTGCTCTGGTTAGAGGAACTCGTTACTTAACTTTTAGCCTATAAGGAAAATTTAGAACTTGATAATTGTTATAACGTGCTTGCAATTGGTAGTGACATTATTTCAGTTTCTTGTTTGGACAAGAAATGCTTTTTCATTTTAAATAACAATAGTTCTTTATTCTATTTTGATGATGAGGCTTAAAATGTTGCACAACTAATTAACAATTTATATGTTCTAAAGTGACTCAAATCAAATATTACCTTTGACACTGTTGTTGAGGCCATATTAATGAGAAACACATTTCCAGAATACATAAGGATGCATTCATGGATAAGTTTGATTATGAATTATACAAAAGGATGCGAATCTTGGTTTATTTGGCAAAATGACTAAAGCTCCTTTTACCGGACATGGTGAAGGGGTCATTGAACGGGTATGACTTATACATAGTGATGTATGTGGTCATATGTGTACGATGACAAAAGGTAGATGTTATTAACTTCATAAAATTTACTAATTATTTTAGTAGATACGGATATATGTATCTTTTGAAGAACTAATCCGAATCATTTGAAAAGTTCAAAGACTATAAAGATGAAGTAGAAAATATCAAAGAAAAGATTTTTTGATAGAAGGGATCATATCTTGTTGGACATGGTGCGATCAATGTTGACTCAAGGAATCTTCCAATTAGTTTCTAGGGTTGTACCCTGGAAACGGCTCCACATACACTTAACCGTGTTCCTACTAAAACGGTTCAAAAGACTCCTTATGATATATGGATTGAGAAACGTCACAGCATGTCATTTATGAAAATTTAGGGATGTGAAGCGTTTGTGAAACGTCTAATCTCTGACAAGCTAGGACCAAAATCAGACAAATATAATTTTGTGGGATACCCAACTGAAACAAGGGGTTAATCTTTCTATAATCCTTCCGAGAACAAAGTGTTTGTTGCTTGAACTGCTATGTTCCTTGAGAGAGTTTCTCTTTAAGAAAGACAGTGGGAGGATAATAGATCTCGATGAAGTTCGAGACCCACATGATAAAATGAACCAATGGAGGAACCTAAGTAGAATGTACAAGAAAACAATAATGCTCAAGAAACACAGGTTGTTCGTAGGTCTGGTAGGATTCGCTATGAGCCCGAGAGATATTATGGACTTCTCTTGACTCAAGATGGTGATGTGATGCTTGTGGATGAAGATGAGCCTTTCACCTACCAAGACGCTATGAACACTCCAGATTCTAAGAGATGGAACATTTATTTTCATGAAATAGTCAAAAAGAGTTTGACTTTATTCAAAATGAAGATGAAACTTGTGTTTACAAGAAGTTTAGTGGGAGCCATGTGGCATTCCTAGTATTATATGTGTTGGTGTAGGTGCCCTAGAGGCAATACAATATTTCTTTTGATAAACATTTGTGTCATTTGATTATTCAATAAACGTATTTATTATGACTTTAATTACTGCGATATATTTGTTAGCATAATAAATGTCCTTAGAATTATGATACACATTGTATAGTTTAGTAAATGACTTGAACTTGAGATTATATAATATATCATATTCTTAAATGTCCCTAGTCGAGTATTATTATTATAGGACAATAATAATACATAAATAGACTAGTATGTTGTTTGACAGATAACCACATCTCATTGGTTATAAGTATGGGGATACTAAAGTCAACACATAGGTACATGCAGGAGTACATGGTACTGGACAGACCCACAGTGAGATTCTTCATGTTTAATAAAGTCATAAGAAAGACTCACAGTGATAATGGTGTAATGATCCTCTGACTTGAGATCATTATATTTCTATAACGAGGATTAATATACTTTGACTACATTAAAAGTTACATTTGACCGGGTAATGATAAAAGTGGACATCGGGTATATCATGAGTCGTATGAGAAATATGAATGATAGATAAAGGATTAAACCCTCCTATAATTAGGAGAGATATTATTGGCCTCTTGATTGAGTAAGACTATAAAATACATGGCCGTGCTCAAATAATGATTTGTTTTCATAGTCTACTCATGGATCAAGTAAACCCGGATTAAATGTTGTAGAGGATGACTAAATACATGCCTCGAATTTAATCTATAATATATATGGTTAAAGGGATTATATTACACGGAAACATTAATCACAGAAGGTTTTATCGAATCACGATTTAATTATTATTTAATTGGGTATTAATGATGTATTACTAGATACCGCTCATTGTTTATAATTTTATTGGAGAATAAAATTATTGCTAATTAAATAATAGCCTATAGGGTCACACACATAGAGTACTTAGAGGAATAGTTAATTTAAATTATAGATTTAAATTAATTGATGATTATTTGAATTTTATTATATTAATTAAGTGAGACTTAATTAATTGAAATAATATAAATTCGAATTTGAATTCTACCCTTAATAATTAAGTATGACTTAGTTATTAATTAAATAATAGAAATTCGGTTTTATTATTTAATCCTAAACCTACATGGGTTAGGTTTTGCTGTTATGAGTTGCTGTTATGGGCCTATTAACTAGCCATTATAAATAGATAATGTAGGGTTAATAGGGTTTAACGTTTTTTGAGAAAAACAAACCCTAGAGGCAGCAGCAAGGGGCAGAGAAGGCAGAATTCGAAATCATCAAAGGAGGCTAGTACATCCATTCCGTAATCAAGATCGTGAGACGTTCTTGAAGGTGCTCGTGTGGATACCATAGAGGTGTTTTCGAGAGGAAGACACAAGTCGTGAAAGCTAGGATCTCCGTTGAGTTCGTGTAAGTCAAGACCAGACAAAGGTATGATTCCGTTTCACAATAATCAGTCCAGGCTTATACATGATCCTGCGTTTAGGGTTCCTAAATTTTTGTTATATTTACGTTTAATCCGCTGCTTTTTATGCCTCGAAACCAAACAATGGCATCAGAGCTACATGTATAAGGGACTGATTTGGTTAAGTGTTTTATGTATTTGATGCATACATGCCCGTTTTGGTGACTGCCATGCCATGCTACTACTTTGTCAAAATCTGTTATGCTACTGCCATGCTTCTGCCATGACTATATATGATCTGCAATGTTATAATCTGTTATGGCATGATATGTGTGATGCACTGTATGTATGTGATACAAGATACAGTCCAGGTAAGGTCATCGGAATCGTTCTGAAGCGTTTGAAAAACACAACCGCATAAGATGCAGTTTGCTGTGAATAGTCATTCTGCAGTGAATAGTGTTTTTCGACGGAGTCAGAATGGGTCGAATTTACTCTTTCTGGAAAGGGAAAATCGCCACGAGCAAAAATCACGCCTTTTTCGTGACCTATGGTGTTTTTTGGCCATTTGACATCGTTAAGGGCCTCAAAAACGCAGTTTTCTGTTTTCTGATCATAATTTTATTTTTTCGAAAATTAATGATCATGATATATTTGATGCATGATGATATGATTATGCATTCTGGGATTCCAGTAACTGTTATGTGAGCATGGTGCTGGTTATGGCCTTAGACCCTAGATTAATGGTTTTGGTTTTGGTTTTATAAATACGACTTGCATGTCGTTTTCTTCATTCTTGTAATTGCTGAACCTCGAATTTAACTCGAGCCTTTCTTATGTAAGTACATTAGCTTAGGTTGTATTCAATTATTCCATGTAATGTAATTGAAGACTGAATGATGATCCAAGAAGCTAAGAAGGCAGCCATGGATGCAAGAAGAATCAAGACAATCAACTGTATTTATATTTTTTCACCACCATAGACTGACTTTGATCCTTTCATTAGCTCCAAAGGATCACATAGGAAAGGGGTCTTAACCAAGCACGTATACATACTGCACTTTACATATTGATGTATGAATGTATGTGTAGAGTAGAAGATGCATGCTTTAATTAGATTAATAATGTATGCATGTATTAGATACGTCATCCATGCCATGCTTGTCATGTTAAACAAGATAAAATCTGTAATGATTTAAGATTTTAAAATTAACAAACGATCATGAGATTCTTGTGTTTATGAAATATGGATTTTTTAAACACGGAATTGAATATGGATTTTGATATCTATAATTGGGATTTTCTGACAAAAACGGATATGCGTATTCGTAAGGCTGATGGGTTTTAAGTGTGACCACTGGTATCCTCCATCTACCTGGGAAATGAACAATTTAAGATGTCAATTTGAAATATTTAGTTCAACGAAAAATTGAGGATCTCTTCATGATGTGATCATGATCGTCATAAATTTTTTAAACCCCTTAACAAAATATTAAGTTTTAATTGGATGCTTTCCAATGAATGAACACTCATCGAATCCTAGATCGATTAGGGGAAAGACTGTCAGTGGCAGGGGACTCCTATCTATCGTGGTGAGATGCGACGAATATAAACGTTATATTCGGCCATTTTATCATTGGGTCAAACTTAACTGAGTCGTCATAATAAGGTGAAAGTAAACGGTTATATTCAACCATTATGAACTTAGAAGCATAGAGTTTGGTTAAAAATCTATTAGATAGATAAGATCAATCGTTGCTCACCAAACTATCCAAGAGTTATATATGATATAATTGACAACTGTTGTCTACCTAAATAATCATTTTTAAGGACTTCCAGTGGTTGTCTTTGGACATGACGAAATATGGATCTTGGCTCACTAAAAAGAATTATGGGATATACTTTCCAAATTAATAGTAAGGGCTATTGATTTGATAAAAATAGTGGGAGATATATTATGAATATATCATAATCATTTGAACATAATAAATAACTCAGACAATCTAATGTTTATTTTGTGCTTTTATCATTGTAGATACCAAGTAATGGCAAACAACACAAACACACTATCCGTATGATCAGTCCTTGAGAAGGATAAGCTGACAGGAGGAAACAACTTCCTAGACTGGTAGAGGAATTTGAGGATCGTCCTCAGATAGGAGAGCAAGCTTCATGTCATTGATATTCCTCCGGAAGGTCCCCTTCCTGAGGGCGCTACTGTTGAGGAAAGAGCGGCCCACACAAAGGATGAGAATGATGCAAATGATGTTGCATGTCTTATGTTAGCAAGTATGAGTGGTGAGCTTCAAAGATAGCATGTGCATATGGATGCATATACTATCAATGAGCACTTGCAAAGCATGTTTGCAAGCCAAACTCGTCAAGAAAGGTTCAACACGAGCAAGTCACTCTTTAATTGCAAACAAGGGGCAAGTGAACCAGTTGGCCCACATGTTCTGAAGATGATTGGTTACATTGAGTACATTGAGACTTTGGGTTTCCCGATTATTCAGGAAATTGGTATTGACCTGATCATGAATTCTTTGAACAACAAATTCACTCAATTTGTTATAAACTACAATATGAATGAATTTGACAAAACACCTACTGAATTGTTGGCTATGTTGAGAACATATGAGACCAACATGAAGACGGCTGAACCTGCTCCCATACTGATGGTGGGCAATAAAGGTAAGGCCAAAGGGAAAGGCAAGTGGAAGGGTAAGAAGAAGACAAGTTCTGATTCTACACCCAAGCCAAAGTCAGGTCCTAAACAGGCTTTAAAGCCTAAAGGTGGGGTCACTAAGGGTGAATGTCACTACTGTAAGAAAACTGGTCACTGGAAGAGAAACTGTTCAGTTTACTTGAAGGATCTGAAGAAGAAGAGGGCTGAGCAAGCTTCTAATTCAGGTATATATGTTATAGAAGTCAATCTGTCTATTTCTACATATTGGGTATTGTATATTGGATGTGCTTCTCACATTTGTATAAATGTGTAGGAAATGCAGAGAAGTAGGACATTGGCTAAAGGAGAAATGGACCTACGAGTTGGCAACGGAGCAAGAGTTGTTGCTTTAGCTGTAGGAACCTATTATTTATCTTTGCCTTCAGGGCTAGTTTTAGAACTGGAAAATTCTTTTTACGTGCCTGCGATTCGCAAAAACATTATTTCTGTTTCTTGTTTGGACAAGAAAGGTTTTTCGTTTACGATAAAAAACAATTGTTGCTCTTTTGCTTTGAATTATTTAACCTATGGTGTTGCGCGTTTGTTTAATGGTTTATATGTTCTTGACTTAGACAATCCTGTCTATAATATAGAAAACAAACGACTTAAAGTTAATGACTCAAATCAAACATACCTCTGGCATTGTCGTCTAGGCCATATAAATGAGAAACTTATATCCAAATTACATAAGGATGGATACTTGGATAAGTTTAATTTTGAATCATACCAAGAATGCGAATCTTGTTTGCTTGGTAAAATGACTAAAGCCCCTTTCACTGGTAAGGGTCAAAGGGCCACCGAACGTCTGGAGCTAATACATAGTGATGTATGTGGCCCAATGCGTGTGATGGCTAAAGGAGGCTACTACTACTTCATAACATTTACTGATGATTTCAGTAGATATGGATATGTATATCTTATGAAGAATAAATCCGATTCTTTTGAAAAGTTTAAAGAATACAAGGCTGAAGTAGAGAAGCAAATTGGCGGAGGTGCAAGTATTAAAATCTTACGATCTGATCGTGGAGGAGAATGCTTGAGCACGGAATTTAAAGATTATTTAAAGGAGTGTGGTATTGTATCACAACTCACTCCGTCAGGTACACCTCAATGGAATGGAGTTTCAGAGAGGAGAAATCGTACCTTGTTGGATATGGTGCGATTGATGATGAGTCATGCAGATCTTCCAATTAGTTTATGGGGTTACGCTCTAGAAACAGCGGCTTTCGTACTTAACCGTGTTCCTACTAAGAAGGTTCAAAAGACTCCATATAAGATATGGGAGAAGAAACGGTCAGGCATGAGCTTTATGAAAGTTTGGGGATGCAAGGCGTTTGTGAAGCGTCAAGTATCTGACAAGTTTGGACCTAAATCTGAAGAGTGCAATTTTGTGGGATACCCTAAAGAAACAAAGGCATATTATTTTTATAGTCCTTCTGAGCAGAAGGTGTTTATTGCTCGAGATGCTGTTTTCATGGAAAGAGATTTTATTTCCAAAAGAAACAGTGGGAGAACTATAGACCTCGATGAAGATCGAGAACCACAAAATAGCATTGAACCTGAAGTGGAACATGAGCAGGATAATGATAATGCTCAACAAACACAGGTTGTTCGTAGAACTGGTAGAATTCGCCATGAGCCAGAGAGATATGGATTTCTCTTGACTCAATGTGGTGATTTGATGCTCATAGATGAAGATGAGCCTCTAACATACCAAGATGCTATGAACAGTCCAGACTCTAAGAGATGGCTAGAAGCCATTAAATTCGAGATGGATTCCATGTACGAAACCGAGTATGGACTTTGGTTGATCCACCTGAAGGGGTAAAACCCATAGGGTGCAAATGGGTTTTCAAGAAGAAAACTGACATGGATGGAAATGTTCAGACCTATAAAGCAAGGCTGGTTGCAAAAGGTTTCAAACAAATTCATGGTATTGACTATGATGAAACTTTCTCACCAGTGGCTATGGTCAAGTCCATAAGGATTTTGCTTGCAATTGTAGCATTCCATGATTATGAAATCTGGCAAATGGATGTCAAAACTGCCTTCCTTAATGGAAGCCTTGAAGAGGATGTGGATGTGTACATGACACAACCTGAAGGTTTTGTCGATCCAAGGAATGTTAGCAAGGTATGTAAATTACGTCGATCCATTTATGGATTGAAGCAAGCCTCTAGGAGATGGAATATCCGTTTTGATGAAACAGTCAAAGAGTATGGCTTTGTTCAAAACGAAGATGAACCTTGTGTTTACAAGAAGGTTAGTGGGAGCCACGTGGCATTCATAGTACTATATGTTGATGACATACTACTAATGGGGAATGACACACCTTCTCTCAAGGCTATTAAGATTTGGTTAGGGAGCAACTTCTCTGTGAAAGACTTAGGAGAAGCATCCTACATTCTAGGAATGAGGATCTATAGGGATAGATCTAGAAGGATGATCGGTCTAAGTCAGAGTACATACATCGATAAGGTTTTGCATCGTTTTGGTATGCAAAATGCAAAAAGGGGATATGTCCCCGTGTCTCAAGGGATAACGATCTCTAAAGATCAGTGTCCGAAATCATTGGATGACAAGGACCGCATGAGTAAGGTTCCATATGCTTCAGCAATTGGATCCATCATGTATGCAATGATATGTACTCGCCCAGATGTTTCGTATGCTTTAAGCATGACGAGCAGATACCAATCTAATCCAGTGAAGGTCACTGGACGGCTGTCAAGAATATTCTAAAGTACTTGAAAAGGACTAAAGATTCATTCTTGGTGTATGGAGGAGAGGAAAGACTGGTTGTAAAAGGTTACACCGATGCAAGTTTCCAAACAGACAAGGATGATACTGTATCACAGTCTGGTTTTGTGTTTTCTCTAAACGGAGGTGCTGTAAGTTGGAAGAGTTCAAAGTAAGAAACAGTAGCTGATTCTACAATGGAGGCTGAGTAGTACATTGCAGCTTGTGAAGCGGCTAATGAAGCTGTTTGGATTCGAAAATTCATTACTGATTTGGGAGTGGTTCCATCGATCGCAGATCCCATTGATCTATACTGCGATAATAATGGAGCCATTGCACAGGCTAAAGAACCTAGAGCTCACTCCCGAAACAAACATATACTCAGGAGATATCACCTCATTCGAGAGATTAATGAAAGGGGTGACATACACATATGTAAAGTACACACAAATGATAACATTGCAGACCCACTGACCAAAGGCTTGTCGTAGACGAAGCACGACGGTCACACTAGTTCCATGGGTATTAGATACATGGGTGATTGGCTCCAGTACAAGTGGGAGATTATTGGTGTAGGTGCCCTAGAGGCAATACAATGTTTCTTTTGATAAACATTTATGTCATTTGATTATTCAATAAACGTATTTATTATGACTTTAATTACTGCGAAATATTTGTTAGCATAATAAATGTCCTTAGAATTATGATACGCATTGTATAGTTTAGTAAATGACTTGAACTTGAGATTATATAAAATATCATATTCTTAAATGTCCCTAGTCGAGTATTATTATTATAGGACAATAATAATACATAAATAGACTAGTATGTTGTTTGACAGATAACCACATCTCATTGGTTATAAGTATGGGGATACTAAAGTCAACACATAGGTACATGCAGGAGTACATGGTACTGGACAGACCCACAGTGAGATTCTTCATGTTTAATAAAGTCATAAGAAAGACTCACAGTGATAATGGTGTAATGATCCTCTGACTTGAGATCATTATATTTCTATAATGAGGATTAATATACTTTGACTACATTAAAAGTTACCTTTGACCGGGTATTGATAAAAGTGGACTATTAAACAAATCATTATTTGAGCACGGCCATGCATTTTATAGTCTAACTCAATCAAGAGGCCAATAATATCTCTCCTAATTATAGGAGGGTTAAATCTTTTATCTATCATTCATATTTCTCATACGACTCGTGATATACCCGATGTCTACTTTTATCATCACCCGGTCAAAGGTAACTTTTAATGTAGTCAAAGTATATTAATCCTCGTATAGAAATATAATGAACTCAAGTCAAAGGATCATTACATCATTATCACTGTGAGTCTTTCTTATGACTTTATTAAACATAAAGAATCTCACCGTGGGTCTGTCCAGTATCATGTACTCCTACATGTACCTATGTATTGACTTTAGTATTCCCATACTTATAACCAATGAGATGTGGTTATCAATCAAACAACATACTAGTCTATTTATGTATTATTATTGTCCTATAATAATAATACTCGACCAGGGACATTTAAGAATATGATCTATTATATAATCTCAAGTTCAAGTCATGTACTAAACTATACAATGTGTATCATGATTCTAAGGATATTTATTATGCTAACAAATATATCGCAGTATTTAAAGTCATAATAAATACGTTTATTGAATAATCAAATGACATAAAGGTCTATTAAAAGAAACATTGTATTGCCTCTAGGGCACCTACACCAACAGATATATGATATCATTAAAGGCTAGAGTCTACATGCTTTTATTTTTCAAAAATTTCTTGACAGAATGCCACCACCTCCTCAAATTGATGATACGAAAAAGGGGAAGAATGCTAAGAAGAAGGATGGTGATGGTGATGGCAAAAGTAGTGGTGGTGTTAGTGGTTCTGGTGTTGGTAAATCAAGTGGCATTGGTGGTATTGCAACAAAGAGGGTTACCAAAAATGGGATTAACATGGATAAACAATCTTCAAAGTCATCTAAGTCACCCAAAGATGACCTAGAACAAAAAAAGAAAGATTGGAAGAAGTTTGAAGATGAATTAAAAGCTAGAAGAATTTCTAGGGCAAGAGAAACTCAAGCAATGATTGAGAGGGAAAGGAAAAGAATTGAAGATCTAAAGAAGAGCACTGAGTTGGTGACAAAGGCAGCAGAAACATGAAACTTGAAGGAGTTCATTGCTCAGACAAGAGTGGTAAATGAAAATGCAAAGAAGGCTGCTAAAGAAAGCAATTCAAATGCAGAAGCCTTTCTAATTGATCTTGAATTCCTTGAAGAGAAGAAAAAGGGAAAAGCCATAATTATTGAAGAAGACAAGCAAAAGAAGAAGCCAGTTGGTCAGAAACTTCTTCAAGAAGCCATTTTCAGGAATTTCAGATACTATAAGAAGAGAAAAGGAAAATGAAGAAATTGCTAGGCAAATGGAAATTTAATGGAATATGGAAGATCAATTAGTAGAACAACCACTAAGAAAAAAGAGGAAAATAGTCATGGCTAAGAAAAAATCAAGTTCTACTCAAGAAAAAGTGGTTCAGGAAAATCTCCAAATTTAACAAGAAAAAATCAAGAAGGAGGTGACAATTGAAGGATATGACATGAAAGGGATACCAGTGGTAACTGAAAAAGGGTTGATAGGAGTAAGAACTCACCCTGCAACCTCAAACTAAGAAGAATCAATGAAGTTGGAATATGAAAATGGAGTAAAAATCACTTACTCAATGAAGGTGATAATGAAGCAAAGCTACAGTGTCCTAAAGACCATTCTACCTCTAATCAACAGAAAGTACAAACTCAATACAACAATTGCTCAGGAAATTCAACATCAAATCTCAAAGATTAGGAGATCAAAGGTAGGAGCTGAACCTGATTCACCCCTTAAGCTATGGAAGTCTCAAGTCAAGAAGGTGGTGCTAGAGCCAAAATATGCCATGATATTTACAGATGTGGAGGACATCACAAAGTTCTTTGATATCTGCAAATATCTTGACAAAATCACAGATGAAGAAATTCACTACCTAATGAGGCAACTTGGAGAGACTAATAGAGATGAAGCAATATTGAGGAATTCTTTCATGAGACAACTAAAGGAAAATGTTGAGAAGAGAAAGAAGAAAAAGTAGTGGGATTATGAAGATGATGAAGACATTGGAGCTGTTTGCATAAATTGTTCATCAACTGGTACTTCCAAAATTCAAAGTGCTATTTAAATTTCTTGATTCTATCTGAATGAAAATAATTAAGGGTTTTGTTATCATCAAGTAGATTTATGCATGTTCATGTTGTTGGTAATTGTGTTCTAGAGACAATACTTTTAATATTTTAAGGAAAATATTTATTATTAAGGATTATGTTTTATTGATTATTATTTATTTATTATGTTTTATTTACTGCATAATAAATTGAAAGCATAATAAATGTCCTTGGAATTTTGATACGTATTATATATCTTTAAGTATGTGACTTAAAAATGAGATTATATGAATAATATCTTATTCCTAAAATTCCCTAGTCGAGTATTATTATTTAAGGACAATAATAATGCACAAAGACTAGTATGTTTCTTGACAGATGACCACATCTCATTGGTCATAAGTATGGGGATACTAAAGTCAAGAACATAAGTGCATGTATCAATGCATGGCACTGGAATGACCCGCCGTGAGATTCTACATGTTAAGTAAGTGTCATAAGTAATTCTCACTGTGATAATGGTGTAATGATCCTTAGACCTGAAATCATTATATTTCTATACGAGAATTAATATACTTTGATTACATTAAAAGTTACCTTTGACCGGGTGATGATAAAAGTGGACATTGGGTATATTATGAATCGTATGAGAAATATGAATGATCTAGATGAGATTTAATCCTCCTAATTTTAGGAGTGATATTATTGGCCTCTTGTTTGAGTGAGACTATGAAATGCACGGCCGTGCTTAAATGTTGATTTGATTTTAATAGTCTACTCATCGATCAAGAAAATAAAGATTAAATTTTGAAGAGGATGACACGAGACATGCCTTGAGTTTAATCTATAATATCAAGATTAAAAGGATTATATTACATGGAACATTATTCACGAAAGGCTTAATCGAATCACCGATTTATTATTATTACTTGGATAGAATGATGTATTACTAGATGCCGCTCATTGTTTACAATTTTAATTAGATATTAAAATTGTTGCCAACGTAATAATAACCTACAGGGTCACACACAAAGAACGCTTGAAGGAGAAATAATTTAAATTATGAATTTAAATTAAATAAGTAATTTATTTTATTTATGATATTAATTAAGTATGACTTAATTAATTATATAAATAGAATAAATGAATTGCTTAAACTAATTCCAAAATTAATAATTAATTAATTAAGTGAGACTTAATTAAATAATTTAGAATTTTGGATTAGTATTAATTATAATTGAATTATAATTAGAAAACTTATTCCTCTCTCTATATAATCTCTTTATGGGCTGATTTAATAAAAGAGAGATTTTACAAAAACCCTAGCCGCTCTGAGAGAGGAGGAAGATAGAGAGAGAAGAAGTTTTTGGGTGCTAGTACACATCAATCCTTCATCAAAAGTGTTCGTGTGGATACCGTAGAACGTAGATCGCGAGAGCGGGATACGTGGTGATTAAACAAACTTTGGACCTCCATTAATCTTCCATTAATGAACTATTAAAGCTTCTAAAGGTATTTATTCTTTATCTCCGAATTAAATCTTTTGTTTTCGCATGGATCCTGAGGAGGGTTTCGCTATTTTGATTTATTTTTCGCGTTTATTCTGCTGCGTTTGTGTCACGAAACCCTACAATGGCATCAGAGCTACTTGCGAAACGTTTTAATTCGGTTATGTGCTTAACAGTTTTTGATATATAAGCATGTATGCGATCTATCATGATTTTATATTGATACAATATGTATATGTTTATATATATTATGAATATATGATATTTTATGATATATAATCATGTGATGATTATGTGTGTTGATGTATGTATATGATACATGTTTGTTCTTATTATGAGAATCGTATTCGATACGAATTCTGAAACGGCTGCCGTTGATTTTCTGAAATCTGTATCCGTTATCCGATTTTCGCAAACGATATGTGTTTTCTGACTGTAATCGGGTCACTGAGCAATACTGACAAGGCAGCTCTGCGTCTGTAAGCCATTAGATGTCGTAACAGCCTACAAAACGGTGATTTATGATTTTCTGAAAATTATTTGATTTTCTAAAATTTTGAGCATATGTATGTATATATTATGAATATATGATATTCATGTAATGTATAATCATATGATGATTATATGTATCTCTGTGTATGTATATATGATATATGCTTGTTCTTGTTATGAGAATTGTATATGATACGATTTCTGAAACACCGTCAGATTTGGAGAAATCTGACTGTTGTATCTGATTTTCGTACACGATATGTGTTTTCTGACTAGAATCGGGCCAATGAACAAAACTGATAGTTTTACTATCACCGACGGGTTTGTAAGGCGTTTGATGTCGTTAAGGGCCTCGAAATAGCGATTTATTGTCTTCAGAAATCTGTTTTTAATTTTTTGAAATTTCGAAATTTGTTATATATGATTATATGATATGATTATATAATATGAGATATATTATATGTGTTATATGATAGCATGGTGGATGGTTATGGCCTAAAGACCCATAGGATAGTGGTTTTGATTTATGGTTTTGGTTTCTAAATACGACTTGCATGTCGTTTATTCATTGTAATTTAATTATCTCGAATGTAACTCGAGTTCTTCTTGTAATTTCATTAGAATAGTTTTATTTTTATTATTCAATGTAATTATCAATGAAGACTTGCAAGCAAGGAGGCGATCCAAAAGGGGATGATGGAGCAATGAAGAAAGAAGACATGTAATAGATAGTATTTTTAAAACCACCATAGACTGACCTTGATATTTCCATTAGCTTGGAAATATCATATTGGATGGGGCCATAACCAAACACGTTTAATTTATGCACATTACATATATGTATATGATTGCATGTATTGGTATGTATGCGTAGATATAATTGAGATACATGCTTAATATTGATTAATCATGTATGCATTAGATACGACACCCATGCCATGTTTGCTTAAACAAGATAAAATCTATAACGATTCAAGATTTTAAAATTAACAAACGATCATGAGATTCTTGTGTTTATGAAATATGGATTTTTAAAACACGGAATTAAATATGGATTTTTGATATCTATAATTGGGATTTTCTGACAAAAGCGGATATGTGTATTCGTAAGGCTGATGGGTTTTAAGTGTGACTAGTGGTATCCTCCATCTACCTGGGAAATGAACAACTTAAGATGTCGATTTGAAATATTTGGTTCAAGGAAAAATTGAGGATCTCTTTATGATGTGATCATGATCGTTATAAATTTTCTAAAACCCCTTAACAAAATATTAAGTTTTACTCGGATGCTTTCCAATGAATGAACACTCATCGAATCCTAGATCGATAAGGGGAAGGACTGTCAGTGGCAGGGGACTCCTATCTATCGTGGTGAGATGCGACGAATATAAACAGTTATATTCGGCCGTTGTATCATTGGGTCTAACTTAACTGAGTCGTCATAATAAGTGAAAATAAACGGTTATATTCAACTATTATGAACTTAGAAGCATAGAGTTTGGTTAAAAGTCTATTAGATAGATAAGATCAATCGTTGTTCACCAAACTATCCAAGAATTATATATGATATAATTGACAACTGTTGTCTACCTAAATAATCATTTTCTAAGGACTTCCAGTGGTTGACTTAGGACATGACGAAATATGGATCTTGGCTCACTAGAAAGAATTATGGGATATACTTTCCAAATTAATAGTAAGGGCTATTAGTTTGATAAAAATAGTGGGAGGTATATGATGATATACCATAATCACTTAAACATAATTAATATTAAATTTGCAATCTAGTTTATTTTATGCACTTTAATATTGTAGATATCAAATGATAAACACAAACAACTTCTCTATGCGATCAGTTCTTGAGAAGGACAAGTTGACGAGAATATATTTCCTTGACTGACATAGGAGCTTGAGGATCGTCCTCGGGCACCACGATATTAGTCAAATCTCTTCCCCTGCTCTTAAAGTTGAGAATGTAACATGTGCAAATCATAGTGCTTATTGGAAGCAAATTGATGTTGCGACTGATGTTTCATGTCTCATGCTCGCAAATATATGTGCTGAGCTTAAGAAGCAATACAAGCATATAGATGCTTATGAAACGATTGAGCACAAGATATATTTGAAAGGGCACTATACACTTACAAGTAGGGAGAGTGAGACCCGGTTACACCACATGTTCTAAAGATTATAGGGTATAATGAATACCATTGATATTTTGGGTTTCCAGATTGGTCTGAAGACAGTTAGATTTGATCTTACAATCCTTGGACAAATATTATTCTTATTTTGTTATGAACAATAAAGTGAATAAGATTGGTAAAACACCCATTGAGTTGCTAAGCATGTTGAGAACTGCTGAAAGTAATATGATAAATGCATGAACTACTACTATATTGATGGTAAACATAGGGAATGCAAAAGGGAAAGGAAAATGGAAAGGCAAGGAGAAGATTTGATCTAGTTCCATTGTCAAACCAAAGTCCAATCCCTAAAGCAGACTCTAAAGTCTGAATGAGGTGTTGATAAAGAAGACGATTGTCACTTCTGTGGAAAGTTGGGAGATTGGAAATTAAACCGTCATGCTTAATTGGAAGATCGGAAGATGATGATCAATAAGGGTCAAGCTTAAGGTATCGGGTTGGAATTGGAGTAAAGATAGTTGCTCTGGTTCGAGGAACTCGTTACTTAATTTTTAGCCTATAAGGAAAATTTAGAACTTAATAATTGTTATAGCGTGCTTGCAATTGGCAGAGACATTATTTCAGTTTCTTGTTTGGACAAGAAAGGCTTTTTCATTTTATAACAATAGTTGTTTATTCTATTTTGATGATGAGCCTTATAATGTTGCACATCTAATTAACAATTTATATGTTCTAAAGTGACTCAAATCAAATATTACCTTTGGCACTGTCGCTGAGGCCATATTAATGAGAAACGCATTTCCAGAATACATAAGGATGCATTCATGGATAAGTTTGATTACGAATCATACCAAAGGATACGAATCTTGGTTTATTTGGTAAAATGACTAAAGCTCCTTTTACCGGACATGGTGAAGGGATCATTGAATTGGTATGACTTATACATAGTGATGTATGTGGTCATATGTGTACGATGACAAAAGGTAGATTTTATTAACTTCATAAAATTTACTAATTATTTTAGTAGATACGGATATATGTATCTTTTGAAGAACTAATCCGAATCATTTGAAAAGTTCAAAGACTATAAAGATGAAGTAGGAAATATCAAAGAAAAGTTTTTTTGATAGGAGAGATCACACCTTGTTGGACATGGTGCGATCAATGTTGAGTCAATGAATCTTCCAATTAGTTTCTGGGGTTGCACCCTGGAAACGGCTCCACATACACTTAACTGTGTTCCTACTAAATTGGTTCAAAAGACTCCTTATGAGATATGGACTGAGCAACGTCACAGCATGTCATTTATAAAATTTTGGGGATGTGAAGCATTTGTGAAACGTCTAATCTCTGACAAGCTAGGACCAAAATCAGACAAATGTAATTTTGTGGAATACCCAACTGAAACAAGGGGTTATTCTTTCTATAATCCTTTCGAGAACAAAGTGTTTGTTGCTCGAACTGCTGAGAGACAGTGGGAGGATAATAGATCTCAATTAAGTTTGAGACCCACATGATAACGTTGAACCAGTGGAGGAACCTGAGTAGAATGTACAAGAAAAATAATACTGCTCAAGAAACACAGGTGTTCGTAGGTTTAGTAGGATTCGCCATGAGCCCGAGAGATAATATGGATTTCTCTTGACTCAAGATGGTGATGTGATGCTTGTGGATGAAGATGAGCCTCTCACCTACCTAGATACTATAAACACTCCAGATTCTAAGAGATGGCTGGATGCCATTAAATCTGAGATGGAATCCATGTATACTAATCAAGTATGGACTTTGGTTGATCCACCTGAAGGGGTAAAACCTATAGGGTGCAAGTGGGTTTTCAAGAAGAAGACCGACATGGATGCTAATGTACAGACCTATAAGGCACGATTGGTGGCAAAAGGTTTCAAGAAAATTCATGGTATTGACTATGATGAGACCTTTTCACCAGTTGTTATGGTCATGTCCATCAGGATTTTGCTTGCTATAGCTGCTTACTATGACTATGAAATCTGGCAAATGGATGTCAAAACCGCTTTCTTAAATGAGAGCCTTGAAGAAGATATGGATGTGTACATGACACACCCTAAGGGTTTTGTTGATCTAAAGGATGTTGGAAATGTATGTAAGTTGCGTCGATCCATTTATGGATTAAAGCAGGCCTCGAGGAGATGGAACATTTGTTTTTATGAAACAGTCAAAAAGAGTTTGACTTTATTCAGAATGAAGATGAAACTTGTGTTTACAAGAAGTGTAGTGGGAGTCATGTGGCATTCCTAGTATTATATGTTGATGATATATTACTAATAGGGAATGACATTCCTTCTCTACAGACTGTGAAGACTTGGTTGAGAAATAATTTCTCAATGAAAGACTTAGGCGATGTGACATATATATTAGGGATCGAGATCTATAGAGATAGATCAAGGTGATTGATCGGCCTAATTTAGAGTACATACATTGACAAAGTTTTGCATCGATTTCAAATGCAAAGAGACTAAAATGGATATGTCCCAATGTCTCATGGGATAGTGATCTCAAAATAAAATTGTCCTAAATCATTGGATGATAGGGACTGCATGAGTAAAATTCCATATGCGTCAGCAATTGGTTTTATAATGTATGCAATGATATGTACTTGTCCTGATGTCTCGTATGCTTTAACCATGATGAGTAGATACCGATCTAATCCAGGTGAAGGTCACTGGACGACAGTCAAGAATATTCTTAAGTACTTAAAGAGGACTAAAGATTCATTCTTGTTATATGGAGGAGATGTGAAGCTAGTTGTAAGAGGTTTCAGTGATACTGGTTTCTAGACAGATAACGATAATTTAATGTTTCTGTCTGGCTTTGTGTTTTATTGAGATGTTGTATGCTGGAATGGTTCACAGCAAAGACAATTGTTGATTTTACAATAGAACCTGAGTATATTGATGCTTGTGAAGCAGCCAAGGAGGCTGTTTGGGCATGTACTTAGGAGATATCACCTAATTAATGAGATTAATGATCAACGAGATATAAATATATGTAAAGTGTATACTAATAATAATATTGCAGACACACTGACTAAGGCTTTGTCGCAGTAGAAGCACGAAAGTCACACTAGTTCCATGAGTATTGGATACTTGGGTAATTGGCTCTAGTGCAAGTGGGAGATTGTTAGTAATTGTGCTCTAGAGACAATACTTTTTATATTTTAAGGAAAATATTTATTATTAAGGATTATGTTTTATTGATTATTATTTATTTATTATGTTTTATTTACTGCGTAATAAATTGAAAGCATAATAAATGTCCTTGGAATTTTGATACGTATTATATATCTTTAAGTATGTGACTTAAAAATGAGATTATATGAATAGTATCTTATTCCTAAAATTCCCTAGTCGAGTATTATTATTTAAGGACAATAATAATGCACAAAGACTAGTATGTTTCTTGACAGATGACCACATCTCATTGGTCATAAGTATGGGGATACTAAAGTCAAGAACATAAGTGCATGTATCAATGCATGGCACTGGAATGACCCGCCGTGAGATTCTACATGTTAAGTAAGTGTCATAAGTAATTCTCACTGTGATAATGGTGTAATGATCCTTAGACCTGAAATCATTATATTTCTATACGAGAATTAATATACTTTGATTACATTAAAAGTTACCTTTGACCGGGTGATGATAAAAGTGGACATTGGGTATATTATGAATCGTATGAGAAATATGAATGATCTAGATGGGATTTAATCCTCCTAATTTTAGGAGTAATATTATTGGCATCTTATTGGCTCCTAATTTTAATTAGATATTAAAATTGTTGCCAACGTAATAATAACCTACAGGGTCACACACAAAGAACGCTTGAAGGAGAAATAATTTAAATTATGAATTTAAATTAAATAAGTAATTTATTTTATTTATGATATTAATTAAGTATGACTTAATTAATTATATAAATAGAATAAATGAATTGCTTAAACTAATTCCAAAATTAATAATTAATTAATTAAGTGAGACTTAATTAAATAATTTAGAATTTTGGATTAGTATTAATTATAATTGAATTATAATTAGAAAACTTATTCCTCTCTCTATATAATCTCTTTATGGGCTGATTTAATAAAAGAGAGATTTTACAAAAACCCTAGCCGCTCTGAGAGAGGAGGAAGATAGAGAGAGAAGAAGTTTTTGGGTGCTAGTACACATCAATCCTTCATGAAAAGTGTTCGTGTGGATACCGTAGAGCGTAGATCGCGAGAGCGGGATACGTGGTGATTAAACAAACTTTGGACCTCCATTAATCTTCCATTAATGAACTGTTAAAGCTTCTAAACGTATTTATTCTTTATCTCCGAATTAAATCTTTTGTTTTCGCATGGATCCTGCGGAGGGTTTCGCTATTTTGATTTTTTTTTCGCGTTTATTCTGCTGCGTTTTTGTCACGAAACCCTACACATGTCACAAACAGAAATAGGGGGTGATTGTTAGGAATCTACTTGTAATTTGATGATAACTTTAATATTAGAATCATAGAAATTTTAAGTGATGTAATTGATCAATTGATATGGAAAATATAAATATCAATTGATCAGGAAACCATTTATCAGTTGGAAATGTTTAAGGAATCAACTGATAATATAGATTGTAGCATAGGCGTACTTAGTCTATTTCAATCGATAAGGTGTAAGTAAATTGATATTATTCTCATCAATTGATGTTAGGGTCGATTGATATAGGTCATCAACTGATGTGTAACTTAGACTGTCAAATTATAATTATTTGAAGACAGGAAATTATACAAGTGAAGGATGATCAGTTGATATTGAAGCATCGATGGATAGGAGATCAATTGAAGAAGCCAAGACAAGTATTGAAGACCATCAACTGATGTGAAGACCCATCGATTGTTATATTGATTGATAACATCTATCAATCGATAAGTCATCCTTTATTAATTGATAGATATAGAGATCAATCGAAGAAGAATATCATTTGATGGATAAAAGGAGGAATCAATTGGTATGCTTAACAACAATTTATCAATTGCTTGAGACAACACAGAAAGGCTATCTGTCAGAGATCCAAAGGACAAAAGCACACCTATGGAAGACAATCTACGATGACTGTGAAGACTCAAACTGAAGCTGTCTTTCAAACCTTTTCTAAAATAGAAAAAGGTAAAAGGAAAGATATGATATAAACAATCCTAAAATATGCATTGTAAAAACATACTTGTTGTATATAAACAAGTGTGGTAGCATTGTTAGAAAATGTTCGAAATACAAGTTAAACAGTGTCTTTGAATCAACTATTCAGCCTTAGAGCACTTTGTAAGAAGAGTTTATTTATTTTATAACCTTGTAAAAATGAAGTAAGGTTTTTATTAAACTAGGAACATTGAGCAAAAATATACACTCATGGAAAAACCAATCCATCAGTAATTTTAAAATCTCTTTGTTCAAGATTATTTTCAGTTTCATTTTGTTTATACATGTTCTCTAAAACACTCAAACATTAAGAACAAATATTAAAACAATAAAAGTTTTGATAATTTGTATTCAAAATCCCCCCTTCTACAAATATTGATGGGAAATAACATTATTAACATATAGAATCTCACGACGGGTCATTCCAGTATCATGCATTGAGTCATGCACTTATATTCTTGACTTTTAGTATCACCATACCTATGACCAATGAGATGTGGTCATGTGTCAACAAACATACTAGTCTTTGTGCATTATTATTGTCCTTAAATAATAATACTCGACTAGGGAATTTTACGAATAAGATACTATTCATATAATCTCATTTTTAAGTCACATACTTAAAGATATATAATACGTATCAAAATTCCAAAGATATTTATTATGCTTTCAATTTATTTTGTAATAAATAAAATATAATCAATAAATAATAATCAATAAAACATAATTCTTAATAATAAAATATTTTTCTTAAAATATAAAAGTAATTCTCTCAAGGGCACCATTACTAACAAGATATTATGTTCTCAACATGCTTATGTTCTAGGTTCCAAGCTAACTGTTGGGTCCCGGAGATCGTAGAGGGGGGGTGAATACGATTCCCAAATTAAAATGATGACTATTAATTATTTTTGGGACAACATAAAAAACTACTTTGGTTCAAACCCGGGTACTGTTCATCATCTTCTTCAACCTCAAGAACACCATTAAAATAACCAAGATAATGAACGGTAAATCATCCAAAACACACAACACAACAAGATCCAAGAATATAACTTTATATTCATTGAAGTGGGGTAGATGCTACAAACAAGTTCAAGAACATAAGCTCAAGAACACAATAAAGAAGTGATTTTTGTCTCCTCTAAAACTATTACATTTTGTAGATCTAGGAGACAAAAATCAGCCCTATCTTCTATACAAGATTTAGCAAGTGTTTTCAATAGAAAGATAGAGGAGTGGTATGATAAAGAAAATCATGGCCCCAAAATATTAAAGTATTAGTTCGGCCATGGGGGAGAGAATAATTTTTCTCTCTCTCCCCTTATTTTCTCCTGCACCCTCTCTTCTTGAAAGACCAGTATGGAAGACTTTTATTCAAAATGAAAAAGGTTACTTTTTCACTTTTTCTCCTTTTGCTCATGTCCACCCAAATCTTATCCCAAAGTCATGTACCATGCATGCCTTTGAAAATATTTAATGTAAAAGTAATACTTAATAAATATATAAAATATAAATAAAGAATATCTTTATTTATAAAATATATAAATAATTAAATAAATACTTTATTTAATTAAATTAAATATTTCCATTCCACTCTTCAATTTGTGTAGACTTCCTTATCCAAATACTTGGCCCCGTATACGTGACTCCACCACGTCCAAGTATTTGGCCTTCTAATCTGTGAAGCTTTAGTAAGATCCAATCAGGTTGTGCCGTTTGTTCCTTATCCATTAGGCTGACATTTCTTCAACACTGATTTACCACCTTTGTTGATCCTCCACATGACTCAAGAAAACCAACAACTTTAGAATGAGTAAAACCATATTAACCGACGAGAGCTTGCCTCCAATGTCCTGACACTTGATGCAACGGTCTAGTTCATAAGTGACTAGTCTTGATAGGGGCTCTTGATTCCGAACATGATTCCACATTCTTCTTTGCAAACCTTACTTATAGCTTCGATTGTAATGCACTAAAATCTTCATAGACTAAGACAATCTTCTGTAGCTTCCACATCCTTGAATAGATGTCAACATCTTTTATTCTCCACTGAGGCCTGAACATGTTAATGAACTTCTTCCAGTGAGCTTCAAGTCTGTAGATGATCCTTTGATACTTTGTCTTAACTGAATTCTGTGATCCAAGATTTCTGTGCACCTGCATATTATTACATGTCATGTTCTATTATTGAGTTATCATCAACCGTTACATAGAGATTACATTTAGCATTCCTAGTACACATGAAAGTGCAGTGAGTTACTTCCATTCACTCCTATCTCCCCTTTCACTAACCCAAAAGAGTCTCATCTTATAGTCGTTAAAAGAATTTTTAGATACTTTAAGGGTGCTCCAAATTTGAGAATTTGGTATCCCAAGGGTACAGGTTTTGACTTGGTTGTCTATATAGACTCGGATTATGTAGGTTGTAAGATTGACATGAAAAGTACTTCTGAAAGCTGTTAATTTCTTGGGTAGAAGGTTGGTGTCATGGTTCAGCAAGAAGTAACACTTAGTTGCTACCTCAACAGCAGAGGCAAAATACATTGCAGCAGGTAGCTGTTGTGCTCAGATCTTGTGGATGAGGAACCAACTCCAGGACTATGGCATTTTATTGAATAAGATTCCAATATTCTGCGACAATACAAGCGCCATAGCTATAACCAATAATCTGGTTCAATACTTCAGAATCAAATACATCGACATCAAGTATCATTTTATCCGAGAGCTTGTGATGAATGGATTTATGGAGTTGTATTTTGTACACACAAAACAACAACTTGCAGACATCTTCACGAAACTAGTAGATGAATCCACTTTCTCTAGGTTGGTTAGTGAATTAGGAATGTTAAATATAACCGAGAAGTTGAATGGATTCACAAGTTATTGAATGTTAATATCCAAAGGACTTGTGAATTCCAGTCTAACTGATCGTCTCAGACTTATGAATATCAATACTAGTTATCATAAGTATACAAGTTATGCTTTTGTGGTAATTAGTCGATATAGAATAAGTAGTTAGTTACTACATCATTGTATGTAATTAACAAGCAGCATAACAATCTGTGGTTTAAGATTACTTAATGGCTTTCAGTCCATGAAATCAAGCTGAGGATTCCATATCAAGCAGGTTTTATTTTTCTGTGAGGAATTGCCTGAATTATAATGTTTATGTGTTATGTGTTTTTTCATAGAAATCAACGTGTAGCAATTGCTTTTCAATAGTATACACTTGCATGATAGGTTGTCTGATTTATAGTATGCTAGTAAATGCTTTTGATTTTTGATTGAGTTGTTTTTAATTTTTGGGAATTTTAAAAAGCAGCAAGGTATGGAACAAAAAATTTCTTTTATTTTTTGAAAAGTTTAAAACAACCATCCATGTTTATTATTATAGTACTTATTAAGTGTTTATGTGATTTAAATTGGATTTAAATCAATTGTTAAGTATTTTCGAATTAAAACATTAAAATTTCTATTTTAGAGATTTGAAGATTTTAAATTAAGAAATATTTATTAAATTGGTCAAATGAAAATTTAATAATGTGTTAAGTGTATTTTAAATTAATTAAAACATTTTATCTATTAATTTTACTTAAACATATAATGTATTTTGAAAATTTAGTAAATCTATAACTTTTAAAGGTTTATGTGTTAGGCTTTTGCTTCTAACAATCGGTGTTTTTTATAACAATCTGGTTAAATAAAGGGTTACATAAAGACTATGTTACTCCGATTGTTATGACTTTAAGTAAACAACAATCAGAGAAACTTATATTTTATTTTCCTTTATTCTGATTGCTATCTAAACAAAGTATCGATTATTATATAGTTGTTAGTTTTAATTTATTTTTATGTAACAATCAGATAAGGCTTAGTGGGCCAACAATCGGGATGTTTTATTATTATTTTAATTTATCATATTTCTCTCATTATTAATCAACTTAGTTATTCCCTTTATATTTTACTCCGATTGTTACCTTGTTGGCTTTAGTGCTTTAACAATCGGGCAAATTGTCTTAGTGCCTTAACAATCGGAGGTGTTTCTTTTCTTTATTTTATTTTTATCTTACTCCTAATGTTATTCCACTAAGGTTAGGTGCTCCGATTGTTATCACACTTTATTATATATATACTAGACTTAGATCTTAAACCGATCATTGTCACACTTTCCCGATTTTTAGCTTATTATACACATATACACACACAAACCTTAACAAAACGGGTATTTTAAAAAATCTTCAAAATTTTGATCTCAAATAATTCTCGATTTACAACTCTTTTAGAAAATCTAAAATCATGAAGTTGTAGATCTAATCACAAGGAATATTTTGATAATAACTTTGTTAAATTTGGTTTCAAAAATTTTTGAGTGGCTCTTGGCTTTGTTAACTTTTCTAGTGTTTATTTTTTATCAAAAATTCGAAACAAAAATATTTTCACTGTTTAAATTACTCCTAGTTTCACATATATTATTTTCGTAATTTTTAGAGTAGTTTAGATTTTAAGTATTTTTGGTTCGTTTAATTAGTAATTAAATTAGGGATAAAATTGTTTAAGTGGAAAATTTTGATTGTTTTTACTTGTTAAAAATGGTTGTGATTTTTACTGTATATGGTACGAATTTAGTTGTCGAGTACAACATTCGAGGCCTACTTGAAAACCTTCGTGCATGGGCTAGAGTGTTACTCGAATATTCTCGAGTCAGATACGCTTTAGTGACAGACGTAATATTAAATCATAATATGTTTCATGACTGTTGCTGTTCAGTGATTGACTCATCTGCTAACGAAGAATTGGTTATCTCTTTTTCTATTAACAACTAGGTACTTAGGGTGACTGAACATGATTTTAACAGGATTCTCCGGTTTCTTGTATATAATTTTGTTCCTAACCATAACCCCGAACAATTAGGCCAGTTCTTCGCCTCCATAGGGTTTGTTAATTTCAATGTAGATGACTTGTGAGAGATGGGAAACACAAATCTACTGAAGTAGAGGAATTTCTTCTTTCACAAGATCATCATGTGTTTATGCTCTAACAAATCCAACAGCCAAGATATTCCTCAATTCTTTCAAATTCTTTAAATGGATGTTACACTTAACCTGAGGATCAACTATGGTCAGTTACTGCTGTCAAAGTTGATTAGCCTAATGAAATCTCTAGAAAACAGAAACCTCCAAGTTAATAATATGGAGTGTTTCTTTCTAAGATTTCTACAACTTGTACTAAATGAAGTAACTACTAACGCTGACAAGATTCTTTATGCCACTAGTGTTACAGAATTTATGCAAGGATGTGTTGCTGACATGGAAATGGAAAATCATCTGGGCCCCGAAAATCTTGAACAAGTACCTGAGCCTGAACCAGAAGTGGCAGCTACTCCTGCGTAGAAGTGGCCCAAGAAGAAGAAGTGGCTCAGGTTATAGAAGAATTTCAAATCTTTAAGGGAGGAGTAGCTGTATTTGGAGGAGATTTAGTCGGGCGCGCAGCAAGTTAAGATTCTTATCATCTCGTCTCTCCAATAGGTAATGTATAAGGTAGAAGGAGAAAAAGGAACCGAGAAGAAGGTAGCTTATCAGGAGAGAGGGGTTTTATCATGGCTTTGTCCCTATCTTTGTTGATTTAGATAATATTGCGGATGACAGTTTCTTGCAGCTATCAGTTGAGCCCTGAGTGGCTGTAGGACTAGGCAATGAATCTGTAACCGAACATATTCTAACCTAGGCCTTAGAACCAACCAGTTTACTATCCTCACCTGTTTCTTCATCCCTACCCCTGAAAAGAAAATTCGAAGATAAGGGGGAAAGTGCCTTAGCAGCACCTCATAAGGCAGGTGAGGGAACCCAAATAGCTCTGCCTCAAACTAGAAGGAGATTAGTTGAACCTGAGGCAATTATTCAGCTAACTCTTTCACTAGAAGTAGGATCACAATTAGAGCATCCAAGATTTGCTAAGTCTCCACATCTAGTTGTACACATAGAGGATTAATTGATGGTCTTAGCTACTTCAGTAGCAGAACCTCTATCGGTAGATCTAGTACAGGTCATGCCTTTACAGGCTATTGGCGGTACTACAGACTCTTATAAGCCACTCATTACATTATCTGAGGTAGTGACCCCCTGGACTTAACACCTCCAATTCCTTAAAAGGAAGTTCTTCCATCCACTTGTGAATTAGGTGAGAAGCAACCCCTCCATAGAGGGAGGTGGGGCCTCATTCAAGGAGCAGCTACATCAGTAGCGCAACCACTTCAGGTAGATCCTGTTGTGGACATATCTTCACAGGCTTTAGCTGACATCACAGATTCTAACATGCCATTCATTATAGAATCTAATGTGGTGACCACACTGGAACCAACACCTCAAGTTCCTTGAAAAGAGTTCTCATTGCCATTTATGGTCAACATGAGAGGCAACCCCTTGATAGAGCGAGGTGGGATACCCAAAGGGTTGAAACTTCACTAGAAGATGAAGTGATAACCGAGTCCTATGATGAAACAGTGTTTAGGCATAAAACATCAAAAGGTACTTTTCCATTTGGTAATGATTCAATTGATGAATCGGGTACGAGAAACATCACAGATATGGCGGCCATTGAAGATCAAACTGAGAGGAGAGAAACAGTTACAGTGAGCCTGAGAGATCAATTATTGCCTTTACCCACTGAACCGAGTGTGAGTGAAATGAGAAAAACACCTATAGAACTTGGTGAGACACCTAAAGCCCCAATGGAAATCCCTACACTGCACACACCTTCACTTGTTCAAAGGGTTGTAAACCTGGAGAAAACTGCAACAATGATGCGTCATAAAATTGAGGGTCTTAAAACAATTCAGGGAGTTTCATCAATTCAAGCAGTCAATAGAGCTAGCTTTAAAAAATCTGTCTACCACTTTGGCAACTCATTCTTTCCCAACTTCAGACGATAACACAACTAAAGGGAGAAAATGGAGAGTCAAGAAAAAGTGGTATCTGAAACAGATAAGGGGAAAGGTATCTTAATAGTAGAAGAAATTCTTCCACCAACTCAGGGAGAACAAAATATATCTTTAGAGTTAGTGCATGATCTTGAAGAATGAGAGATATATGATCTAGATGCTCAAGGAGGAGGGGAATTATTTGATGAGTTTATGAATGATTCAGCTTAACAATTCACTGAAATGGACTATGTAGAAGCTTTTGATCTATTGAATGCAAATGAGTCCAAGTTCAGAGAGTATGAAGAGACGAGGGTAAATTAGGAATATGCAAGAAAAGAAAACTACAAACACTACATCCAGAGGAAAGAAAGACATCAAAAACCTTTAAGGGTAGGTCTAGATTAGGATACGACACGAGGCCTATTAGAAAGAACAGAAGTTGGGTTAACAAAAAATGAAGATAAGAAGGTCTAGAAGACTTTGAGAAAATCTCACAACAATTACCCTTCTATAAATCATTTCTTTCATGCACTAATGAAATCGATCAAAGTAGTGTTTATCGCAACTGGTGACAAGGGATTAAGAATTCAAATCACTTTCCACAATGACAAAATGAAGAACATTTCCTCATCTTTCATCAAGAGGAGATCACTGACAGAGTTGTATGCGTTAGAAATTAGAGTTGTGAATGGATTTTAAGTGAACGAACTTCTGACGGACAAAATTGAAGAATGCATAAAAGTAGAATATGTTGAAGTTCATGACAATCCACACACAATGATATTCTTCAAAGACAGACTGGTTCAAACTCTAAGCTTAGAAGATGAAAGACTTGGCCTATGACCTTTGAAGCGCTTAACTTTTGTTGAAGGGCTATTAAGAAGCAAAGGAAATAGAACTAAAAAGAAATAGAAAGCAGCTGAGCGGATCTATGCCTACAGCTTAATGTTCTATCCTCAAAAGGTGTAGACCTCTCCAGAATTAAAAGATTTGATCCATCTAATGGAACTCAACCCAAGTTGTCAATTCCAACTGAAGAAGAGAGTGAATGGTAAGGCAAAGAAAGAGTTTGAAAATTCAAGGCCTGGTGGACTGTTTGTAAGTAATGAAGAATCTCTTGACTTTCCAATAGTCAGTCCTACACTTCATGAAATAAAAGAAACTGAATAGATGGTACTAAAGGATCCCCCAGTAATCAAGTATACAAGTCCAAAGGGCAATTCAGAGACAATTGATCTTTACAAGTTATCCTACATGACTTCAAAGGAATTGGGCTTTATACTTGACCAAATCAAGACTTCTATAAACTTCACAAATAAAGATGCATTGGTAGAGATCACAAAGATATATGATGAAAAGTTGAAGTTAGAATCACTTTACAACACTGATCGTGTACAAGCTGTTCCGAAGAGTTTGAGGGTAAAAGGAAATACCAAGTTTCTGGAATTTACCTTCAAACAGATTAAGGAGATCAGAAGAGTAATAATGTTGAAGACCATCTTGGATGCATTATCATTTGAAGCCAAAGAACATGCTGGCAGAAGATGCACAAGACCTGGTTAGGGAACAGTCCAGTCTAGAGAAACAACCATTCTATCTTGTAATCATTTCAATTTGAAATCTGGAATTGTATAATTTAATCCATAATGTACTTAATATTTGTTCACTGCTTTCATTTACTTTTTCTTGAAAGTTACTTGAGTTATCATCTTAAAGGATTTGCTTGTCAAACTCTAACAAACAAATAAGGGGAGATTGTAAAGCATAATGCAACGTAACTCAACATGTAACCGATGATACTAACTCAACTCGTGAAGACAGTTAACCAATATTATATGAAGCACAGGAATCGACGTGGAATCAGTTCTAATTGAAGAAACAATATCCTAAGTATCAATGGAAGCTTTGAAGACATTGTAGATTGCTGAAATAAGTTCACTAACATGTTCAAGCCTCATCACTGAATTTTTTTTAAGTGATTCAGAGTTTCTATTTCTATTAGAGGATATACAGTAGTGAAGATAGAAGATTCCAGTGAATAATAGAAGCATTCAATTACTAACAGGGAACAAAACCAATTATGTAATAGCCCGACTCTTTGGACCATTATCTAATAGTATAATATTAAAAACAAATCTAAATATGGATAAACTGCAATAAGAAAATTACTGAAAATCCTAATAAACATGAATGTCTAAATCTCTGAAATAAAATACTGATATCAATTAGAATAATTTCTCGTAATGATTTAAACAAACTGAAACTAAGGTCCGGGTATCACTCATCACTCTCCCCGTTTACCCTTGATTACCTGCGGAAAGGAAACAATACGAGTGAGCCTAACGCCCAGTACAGATATATTTTTACATAATGTAAAATTTTAGAAAATAGAGTAGATTGTGTCTTGCCAACACAAGAACTCAATAAAGGTTTTAATCAACAAAACTATACAAATGGGAATAATATATGGATCACGAGATATCTCAAATCATATACGATATTTAACAAAATGGTACCACAATAAATAACTCGGATCCAAAAAAATAAAAATAAGGTTGAATAACAATAAGGTGGGAACAATAAGGATCTCTTTACACAAAATTGTACTCGTGAAACTCTACTCACCAAGTACAGGACAATGGTTTCTTCCTTGGATATCCATAAGAAGAAATAATAGAATGTATAAAACATTCCAATAATACAATATCGATCATCATCTATTCACGTCTCATACTCCAGAAACGCGGTCGTATACTAATAACCCTGATACGAGTTAGTGCATAGTTCACCTTTACTCTGAACTCCATGTGAACATTGTCTGTGATTAACCCACACAGATCGGTTTAAGATCCCAATACATAGGTTACAAAAGTTGCCGACTCTTTAATCAAATTAAAACAATATCTCAATAAAAATGCGAAACAAAATAAATATAAAGAATCAAGGCAACAATAATTACAAGAATAAGGAATTAAACGAAATAAAAAATGCGTACAAAAAAGTACACATAGAGTACAAAAGGGTCAAATTTTTATAGAAAATGCCTCAACAAGAATTATAATGAATTTTTATTTAATTGAAAAAGAATTGAGAAATTTATATTAATAATTACAATTTACAATTGAGAAAAAGGGATAGAATTCGTACTAACAAATAATTTTCAGATTTAAATACCAAGAAGGGAACAAGAATTTCGTACTAATAATTGTAATTTTAAACTAAGAGGTAGAGTAAGAATTCATACCAGCGAATAATCATCAAGTTTAAATATTAAAGAGAGAATAAAAAATTCATACCTTAAATTACTAATATGTAAACGAAATAAATCTCACAAACTGCTACAAGCTTTGAACCCGATCTAATAATCATAAATAATAGATAAGTTTTAACATCATTAACTTTATAATAATACAATAGCACACTCACACATAATTATCTACAAAATTGCATGATTACATATTAACTGTCAAGTAAATATTTTATAAATTATTTTATAACTAGTTCATGAATCACCACATAAAATCATGTTATTTAATAAAATCGTGCTGATTGATGCAACTCAATCTAATTTACTTAGTAACCAATGTATGTGAGCATATCAAGACTTGATATGCAGTTACAAAATGAATAGAACATTTAATACTTAATATATACTAATAAAATGTATATGTAAATGATAAATATCGATGATATAAATATCAAGTATATGCTTAGTTACTAGTTAATACCCATAACTTGACTAATAAAGGCATGCATAAGTTCACTATTAAAACACTCACGTCTATTATTCACACATGAAATTTAACTTAATTAAAATTTACATCCTTCTTATTTAATAATAATAATTTAATGCATGCAAATTAAATACTCCCTCCGTCCCAACCAATTCTTTACACTTTCCTTTTTGGGACGTCCCATCCAATTCTTTACATTACTAAAAATAGTAACTTTTAACAATAAATATATTATTACATCCACTACTTCACTCCACTTTTTCAACACTTTACACTATTACACCCACTACTTCATTTATTTTAACAATAAAATCACTATTACACCCACTATCCTTGGTCTCCGTGCCCGGACCAAATGTAAACATTTGGCCGGGACGGAGGGAGTAGTATAATATGTACACATACGTTTTGTTCTTCCAAAAAATGAACATGTGACCATCATAATCTAATCAATACCCATAAGTACATATTAAGTAATAAATGCATAATTTTATAATGTGGTCATTTGGGGTTTCTTAAACTTAAAATAAGTAACTTATTTTATTTTTATTTTTTACATATTTTCATATATTTTTTAAAGATAAATATTTATTTTAGAATTTTAAAACCAAATATTATTTTCAAAATAAAAAATAAGTTACTTATTTTCAGAAAAAGTACATACATCCCTACTTTTTCCTGGAAATAAGGGCTTATTTCCGGAAAAAAGCTGTTGCCAAACAGCCCCAATATAAATTATGTATGCCGTATGTGTAGGTTCATATGGAAGAAATTTATGAATTATAGCAAATCAATCACTACTCCCATTATTATGTTTTTAAATTAAATACGAGCCATGCAAATTTATATACCAAAACTCTTAAATATGATACATATACTAAACACATCTAAGCATAAACATAAATAACATACAAGTATTATCATCTTCTAATAATTACGAAATCTCATAAAAAGAATTTGAATGTAAGCATACATATATATAAATGAAGTTAACACCTACCTGGGCTAACTTAATACTTAAAATATGAGAATGACGTACTCATCTTTTTCTGTATTTTATTTTACTTCCACTGAACTGAGGAGATGAGGTTAATCTTCATCTTCCTTCTTTATTGACATAACTCGTGTGCCAAACGGATAGGGTGTAGAAATAGTTTTATAAATAAATTGTTAACAACTCGATCAACTAAAGTCCTAAGATAAAGGAAATTAGTATATATCCATATTAATAATACTCCTACTAATGGTTGATCACGTAATAGATATGGATAATATTTGATATATCCAAAAATCTATTTTTTTTATAAACATATTTTTAAAAATCATTAAATAAATTTATGCCTAATTAAAACACACAATTTATTAATAACTAAATTAATTAGTAGATATTGTTAAATAAATAAATAAATAAATAAAAATGAATATGAGGGATTTTACATTCTTCCCTCCTTATAAAATTTCGTCCTCGAAATTCAAGTAGCACCAACTAAAAATAGATATGAATATTTTGTGTAAACAGAATCTTTATTTACACATGTACATGTAACATATCTGTTATTATGGTTCTTCCGAAGAACCATTACCAAAGACCCCTTTTTTCTTTTTTTTCCTCCTCCTCCTTCGCACTAATAAAAGTTTAGCTTCTTCTTCACAAGATAAAACTCCATAAAATACCTCATATCATAATTGTTAGAATAATATAATTGTGCATTATACTATCCTTTCTTGCTAATGCAAATCCTTACAAAATGCATCCAAGAAATACTAAAGTGACATTATTTAGATTATAAACATACGTACCTTCTTAGATTTAGTATGTGAAAAATTGTATATTTGTGATATAGATTATGACAATAAAATTCTACATGCCACTGGATCGACCATCTCAAAAACCTCACCATGCTAATATTATGCAGGTTTTTGTTTTTTTTAAATAAAACTAAATTAATTCCCACAATGACGATTATATTAGTTATTGTTCATAAAAATTACAAGCATTTTCTCATAGTCATGTTATATATTTCAAATAAATATATTAGTCATAATTTGTATAAAGTAACCTTAAAACACCAATTACCCATATATGGAAAATATCTACTGAAAGGCAGAGTGTCTAAACTTGTAACACTTTATCTAATGTAACTCAACTAAAGAAAAAATACTTAACCTGAAGACAATTAAGAACAAGAGCTCACAAAGAAATCTATATAAATTGAAGACAAGGTAATTGATACAATTTAACATGGTTAATTATGATCAATCAAAGATGAAATCACCGGAAGAAGTTCAAGTCAAAGTTGTTCATGCCTCAGTGATGTGTAACTTAAAGAATCAAGATCATAACAATTAGTATCAATTAGACTAATTGATTTCAAGTGAAGAATCAGGAAAGCGACAATTGGAAAGCCACATTACTAATTGAATATGGTAATCTATTCAGAAGCAAGAACCCTATCAAGACTAGTCACTTATGAACCAGACCATTGCATCAAGTGTCAGGACATTGATAGCAAGTTTATGTCAGTAATAGAGATCCATGTTCAAGAACTTGTTGAAGAATATCGAAGATAAGAAGAAATCACAAGTTCAAGATGTTGCTTTGAAGTTTCTAGTTGAAGCCCAGAATTTCTCTAAGTACTTACAAGGGAACCTAAGTAGAAATTTCTATCTAGAAATTCTAGATAAATTTCTACTTAGAGCCAAGTAGAAATTCTGCAAGTAGAACATTTCTATCTCAAAATTCCTATGTAGAAGTTCTACTTAGAATATTCGAGATAGAGCCTATATAGAAATTCTTATGTAGAAGTTCTACTTAAATATTCGAGATGACAAGTAGAAAATTCCTATGTAGAAGTTCTACTTAAATGTTCGAGATGACAGGTAGAAATTCCTATGTAGAAGTTCTACATAGAAGACAATTTTAACATGACACATGGCATCATCTGGTTGGCTATTTCCAAGCTTTCAAGATAAGATAAGATTTACGTGGACAACATTGGACCACTCATATCTTATCTGTTGAAGACTGCAAGTCATAGATTACAAGTAGTATAAATAGAAGTACTCGTGTAACATTTTAAAAGAGAGCAATATTGAAAGAAACACTTATAAAAGAGAGAGAGTATTCACAGAGCTTAGTATCATTTACTACCCTCTTTACTTCTGTTGTACTATTGTAATGAATGTTGTAGCAACTCCTTCAAGTTATATATAAGACATATATTCCTTGAATCATTGTGTTCATTTATTACAAAGTATTTATTGCTTCATTAATTTGAAAAGTTGTATTCACCCCCCCTCTACAACACTTTTGGACCTAACAATTGGTATCAAAACTACATGTTTAATATACAAAACATAGATCCTTGTGTTTGGTAGAAGATTTATGAGTTTTCATTAACAGATCTACTTTTCAAGTTTTTCTTGAAAAGTGTGCTTTAATTCGTTTTTCAGTGAAAACTCATCCTAAAAATTATTTAAATACTCCAGGTGTGATTATTTAGCTTGGGTGGATTTTAGATAATTTTTGTGAATTATTCTGGGTACTTTGATTCTTGGTATTTTTCAAAAAGTCATCATTGTTCTTGGTAAAGAAGACAAACCCAACAACTTTTGATTTCCTTTTTCAAAAGATAAAAAGTGAAAAAGGTGTTATTGGCTTTTGATTGGACAACTTCCTCACTGCACAAAAAGATATTAAAGATTACTCTGTACCTGTCACGTGGTTGGTAGGTGAGTTAGGTGAGAAAAGACACAAAAGTCAAAAAGTGTGAAAAGTGACCTGCAACAAAGTTTTTTTCTAAGGACAAAAAGTTCTACATAGAATTTCTACTTGAGATTTTCTACTTAGAAATTTCGACTTGAGCAAAATCTCTACTTAGTGAGAATTTCGACTTAGTAATAATTTCTACTTGACAGATTTTCTACTTGGTGAAATTTCGACTTAGGCAAAAGTTTTACATAGAGTTTCAAGCCTAGTCTTGGGTACTTAGAAATTTTTGGTGACCAGAAATTTAAACTTTGATTTATTCTGAGATAATTCGATTTTCTTTCAATTACTAATCAAGTAATAAGAAAAGTTTATTATCTCTACTTTAAATCTACATTAAGATGATACCTAAAAATAATTTCAAAATTCCAATGTTCGACCGAGATCACTATGAAGAATGGGTGTTGAGAATGAAACTTTACCTTGAGTCCATCAATCCTGAATATCTGGAAGTCCTTGACAAAGGTAAATTTGTACCAATGGTCGTTGTTCCTGAGCATATGGAAGGAGATGTGATTGTTCCACAACGGTCTGAGCCTAAGAAGGCAGTGGACTTTTCAGATGCTGATAAGGAGCAAATAGCTTTCGATGCATCCGTTCGACAAACATTAATGGAATCCCTAGATCATGAGATGTTTAATGTAGTAAAAGGACTAACTACAGCGAAGAAGATTTGGGATAAAATAGAGGTCGTCATGGAAGGTACCGCTGAGGTAAGAAACAACAAAACACTTATACTCAAGATGGAGTATAACACCTTCAGAATAAGAAAAGGAGAAAGCATAACAGATGTCTATCTAAGATTCAGTCAGTTAGTGTTGGATTTGAATTTGAGAGGTGTAACTCTCCCCGTGGTTGAAGTCAACACGAGATATCTAAGGAACCAGCCAAAGAGCATTGAACATAGAGTCTACGCTGTTAGAGAAACCATAGATTTGCATACAACTTCTCTGGAAGAATATTATGAAATTTTAAAGACCTATGAGCTGGAGACCCTTCAAGATCAAGCATGGGATAATGATTCAAGAGGAAAGGAAACGACATCAGGATTAATTGCTGATGAGGAAGAGTCTAAAAAGGCAATGATCGCAGAAAAACCTAGATCATCACCTGCACCACATCAAGTTGAAAATGATGATGAGTGCACATCAAATAGTGATGATGACTACTACACCCAAGAAGAGCTGGACAACATGGATGATAGTGTCGTGGAATACATGGCAAGGAAGTTCAGCAACATAAGATTCAGAAAAAGTAACCATCCACAAAGAAAATCTTCATCTTACTATCGGGTTACTAAGGGTGGTGGTAGTTCTCAAGGTTTTAAAGGGAAAGGCAAGAGTACCAGCTATAAATCACCTTTGGATTTCAAAATGAAGTTCAAATGCTATAACTGTGGTGAAGCTGGACATTTTTCTACAGACTGCAAGAAGCCAAAACAGACATATCCCAAAGAAACTTATGAAGCCCTCAAAAGCAAGTATGAAGCCCTGGTGAAGGAAAGACATGGAAAGAGAGCTTTAGTTGTAACAGAAGGCAGAGCTTGGGATGATTCAGATGAGGAAGAAGTTACCCATGCAGCAAACTTTGCCTTCATGGCTGAGACATCAGATGAACCAGAGGTACCAGATCTAACCCTTAAAGAAGAAATGTCTATTGATGATTATAAGGTGCAGAACGGGGCTCTTAGCGAAGAGATCTATATGTTGTGCAAAAGCCTAAATACTTCTAAAAAAGAACAGAAAACACTTGTTGCCAAATGCAGAATGCTTGAGGCAAAAGTAGAAGAATTAGAGGCTGCTTGCACTATAGATACTTCCTTAAGAAACTCTATTAAATCTTTGGAACACAAGCTCAACCTTAAAGATGAAATAGAAGCATGTCTTAGGAATAAACTAGCTGAGATAGAAACTAAATGCGAAGCTTATAAACTAGCAACTAGTAAAGTGAATGTTGTTAGTGACACATTTAAGAAGATAACTGGAGTCGGTGTAGGACTTGACTATTCTAACTTATCTAAGAAAGATGGAAAAAGGCCTGTAGACACTAGTTCCAGTGAGATTAATAAGGAAATACCTACAATTCTTAAATCTGCTGTCAAACCTATCTTTAAACACTTCGTTCCTCGTGAAGAAGGAGAGACTAAATTGTTAGTTAGATATGAGATTGAAATGGAAGATCGGAAGAAAGAACAACCTATAACTCCTACTAAATCAGTTAAAATCAATTCCCCTAGAGATGAGTCTAGACCAGGATTAGGAGCTAAGGCTGTCAAACAACTGAGTAAAAAGGAAAAAGGCTTAAAAGAGGTTAAGGCAGAACGATTAAAGAAAGCATGTTATCACTGTAAATCAACTGAACATCTTTCTTATGCATGTAAATCTAATGTTTTCCCAGTTGTACAAGTAGAAGGGGGGGTTGAATACTTGTATGTCTTTTCTGCCTGATTTAAAATCAAATTAAGAACAAACTCAAACACAAAAATATGAATAAGTACTGTTTTGTATTATTGATTTGTGAATACAAAACTCTCCTAGGGTGTACACAAACCCTAGCAGCTTCTCTGTGTTTATCACAGCAACTCTCTCTATCTCTATGCTCTCACAAAATTTCACTCTGACAATTATGCTTCGACTTTTTCACACCTTTACAATTAGGTTACATAGAGTTTATATAGAGAGCTGCCTATCAACTAATAACAGAAAGTAAAATTACAATAGGAATAAAATCCCTAATTATTAGTTGACAGTTTCCTTCTAGAATTCTCTTTGTTTCCCATAACATATCTGCAATATATTTATCTTGATCTTCGAAGACTTTCGATTCCTGTGACCTTCTTCCAAATTTATCCTCAACTGTATAGACTCTGAAATCTTCAGACTCTGATGATCTTCAGACTCTGATCACATGTAGACTCTGATAGATCATAGACTCTAATAGTCTATAGACTCTGATCACCTTCCAAACTCTGATCATCATGCAAACTCTGGTTTCACTTTCTACAGAAATTCTTCTAAGTACAAATAACATGAATGTTGACTATCTAGACTCTGATTATACATTTCAGAGACTAGAAAGACTTATTACAGATAAACTAATCTAGACCCTGTTCTAGTATTTTGTACATCATCAAATAAATATATTCCTAACAATCTCCCCCTATTTATGCTTTATAAAATGTAAGCATAAATCAAGGTTTGATGATGTCAAAACTAAAGAATAAAACTATTAATCTAGAATAGTATAAAAGAATTATAAAGGAAAAAGAATTACTTCTTATTTAATCTTCTCAAAGGCTGAATTATTCTTTAAAAATGAATTCAGCATATTTTCCTCCACAATTGCTAGAGCCTCACCAACAAATTTCTTCAATTTCTTCATTTCTTCACTTGAGCATTTAATTTGACAATAAGCTGCTCTAAGATCATTTGCACTGCTTTCTTGATCTTTTAAGTCCTTCAACATCAGAACACTAACTTTCCCACTCATAGGCTGAAACCCAAAGTAATGACCCACACCTTCTTGAAATTTAATATGTTTTTCTTCCAATAGCATGACTTGATCATTTTCCTCAGTATCAGCATATTTTAAAGAAAATTTGCCCATTTGTCGATTTGCCTGTCTGTGCAAAATCAGCTTCCTATCAATCTCCTTCAACCATTTGTGTGTGACAGCTTCTTTGCTCTTGTTAACTTCATAAGCAATTTGAAGTAGGAATCTAATATACTGTAGTTCCTCAGCCTGTTTGAAAAAGGTAAAATTTGACTGACTAATCCATCTTACACTTCCACCTTCTAAGAAGTAAACCAGCATCTCATTTTTCAACTTTTCTGTACCTCCCTGACCTCCTTGTATCTTTGTTTCAAAAACATTATAAACAATTTGAGCAGACACCACTTTATTTAAGTGCTTCTGAGTGATCTTCTCAAACTGCCTATCTGTCAAGGATTGAGGATCTCTAGTTAGAGTAGATATTCTGTCAATGTCAGATTCTTTAAATCCTCCAAGACCTATCTTCTTTTTAGCTCTAAGTTGCAGATTTGATTGACTGCACTTCCAGTATGAAGGTTCTTGAGTTTGATCAGAGTCTGACTTCTTTCTTTGCTTATCAGAGTCTGACTTAGACTCTGATTTCCCATGTCCAGTCCCTGACTGATGTGTTTGAGTTCTTGCTACTCCAGATTGCTTTTGTTGCACATCATCAAGACCCCTAGGACCATGAGAACTATTACCATCATCACCATTTATCCTCCTTTTAACTCCCCTTGATGTATCCTTGCATCCCTCATCCTTATGTCTCCTGGAGGACTCACCTTGCTTCTCCTTCTCCCCCTTTTTGACATCATCATTACTGGTGACATCCAAAAGAATCTGCTCAAGAACAGTGGAGATATTGGCCTGGGCTGCAATAACTGAATCAACCTTGGAGGTCAAATCAGAAACAGTAGTATGAAGAGAGGCTTGAGTTGTAGTGATAGCAGCTAGAGCATCTTTAAAAGTTACTTCTTTGGATAATTGAAGGGAGTGAATTCTGTCAAATCTTGTATTGAGCAGAGAAGTTGTATTATCAACACCAGTGAGCTTGATTTTAATATGAGAAACGTCCTGGACCACACTGGATAATTGAGCAGCAACATCAGGTAACTCAGCTTTAACAGCTCCATCTAAGACTTGATCTTCTTCACCAGAATAGTAACAATGTTCCTGTTGAAAGGATTTTTTCTGAAAAGCTTTAAGTCTCTCAGAATGATGAATATCCAAAATACACTCAAAAGAATCTTTATCATTGATGCCTCTTTGCTGTGCAGACTCCCAAGACTGAGGAAACACCTGATCAAAATAGATAAAAGAAGGAGTAACTTGATCATCATCTTCAGAAGTGCACTCCTCAGCAACAAGCTCTAGCTTTGTGAATGGAGGTGTAGACCCTGGTGGTGGTGTAGACTCCGAAACTGCAAACGGGACTATAAACCCTGACTCCTTCTGAGAGTGATCAGAGACTGTAGACTCTGGAAGTCTAGCCCTTACAGGCATGATTAAGAGTGGTTCTTCTGACTTCGAATATGCAGTCTCAGTTATAATTACAGGATTATCCACCAAAGCCTCCATGACCCTATCTGTTCTCCTTGCTAGAGAATCCACCAGATGAAGATGTGGTCTCTGTGTAAATGATTTCTGAGCAGCAAGAGCCTCCTCCTGTTTGCCAATCTGCACAATCAGACATAGTGAATTGTCATCCATCCCCTGCTCCAACTCATTGGACCAACTCTTTGGAAAATCTTGATCCCAATAAGTAAATCTAGGTTCAGGATACCCTAATCTCTCATGCTCACAGTGGGGTTGGGCACCCACTTTCTCAATCTCACTCAGGCTCTCTGCAGCCTTTTCTACCTCTCCTTTTGCCTGGTCCAGTGCCAGCCTCTCAGATATTTTGTCACTCAATGTGGAGGGTGCACTCAATAAACCTACAGAAGAGGGGTTGAGAGATAATAATGGTGCTTCAATACCTGAACCACCTTGATGGAGGGCAACCCCTTTAAATGTCTGAAAGCTAGGGGTTTCCACCAAGGGGTGAACATCAACAGATTCTGAACCCTTACTAGCATCTTCTCTCTTTTCAGAGTCTGTTGGCTCCAGTATTCCAGTCTCAGGGTCTACTCTAGACTCTAACTGCTTCAGTATGACTTCATTAAAAGTCAGAGTCTGAGTGTTACCATCTTTGACTGTTTGTGCATGAGACTCCCCCTCAAGGTGGATAGACTCTGATAGAATAGATTGGGAAATTACTTCATGAGCATCCATCAGAGTCTGTCCTCCCATATCACTGGGGTTCTCATCAGCTCTTGGATGAGTTGTCAAGGAGGGCCCAACAGCATACTCCCCTGTCCCACTATCACCCAACCTCTGACTAGGTGGTTCTTATGTGGGTGAGGCAGACTGAACATCTTTATCACTAGTCACCACTGGTGCACTAGTCCCAACCTCTAACTGCCTTGCATCTCCTGCTACCTCCTGTTGTTCTTCAAGAATAAATGCATCCAACTTGTGATGAAAGGCCCTGAGATGGATTGCATTGATTGCCTGGGCATCTGTGATATTGAAGAGTTCCTGTAGTTCCCTTCTTACTCTTTGAAAATATGTGCCCTTGAATTGATCCAGTCTACTTTGGTAGGTTGGATAGATGTATTTGTTGGCAATTGTACCTATATTATGGACAAGATAGTTAGCCACCTGTCTTGACAGAGGTTGAATTTGAGAGATCCATTGAATGGCTGTCCTGTAGGTAACTCCATTATCCCAAATTGCTTCATGGTTAAAAACTGGTTGCTCAATCTCAGTTTCCAACTCAGCAACAGACTCTGATGCTCTCCTTTTGTGGACCTTAAGCTTTTTAGGCTTCTTTGTGATTTGCTGTTCAGAGTCTGGCACACCTAGTGCTTTGAGAACTTCATTTGTTCTGCCTTCTATGAGCCCAGTTGCTTGTACTTGGAATGAAGAGTTGAATAGGTAGCTATAGAGATTTTTGACCACATCCTGTGCAGACATTTGTAGCTCATGTTCCATTCTCTTCCTGAGGGCTTCATAGGTTGAAAGAAAATCCAAGACTTGAGATTTAGTCTGATATTGCCCTGGATCTTCAACTGATTCCACCAAAGGATATAAGAATAGCAGTGCCTCATCACTTGGAGTAATGATCTCATCAATTAGACATGAGGCTGCATCCAATGGCATTCCTTCCCAAAATGTTTCATGATCAGAGTCTAAAGGCAGTCTAGACTCTGACTCAACATTATACTCTAGTTCAGGTGTTTTCTTGATTTCAGAGTCTGGCTCTGCAGGAGCCTTGGGAGCATCTGTTTCCTGCAAAACAGGTAGTAATAACAGGCTTGTGTGTGTGTGCAGAATAAGCCTTCTTTAACCTTCTGTACTTCTGAGCAAAAGATTTCTCAGGAGACTCAATGTGAGAATCCTGAGGTGCTTCCCTAGGTTTTTCAGAGTCTGTAGCCTTTTCAGAGACTACAGACTTGGATGGAAGGTTAGAATCAAGTGTATCATGACCTTCTTTTAGCAAAGAAAGACCTTCAACAACTTGTTTCTCTAGAGGGTTGAGCTCCTCATCACTGTGCTCATCTATAAGCCTGGTATGAACCAATTTTCTCCTCTTTACAACTAGTGTCTGTTGAGAGACACTAGAGGTTGGTTTCTTTTTGGATTTTGGTTTGGAAGATTGTGTAATTGAAGAGGATTTGGTGACTGGGGTAGGTGCAGGGGGACTCTCCAGTACTTGTTCCTGCACCATGTCACCACCAAAAAAAGAATCATTGTAGATAGAAGGTTTGTAGGTTGAGAGTTTTACCTGCATTACCTGTGGATAGTGCATAGTAGGTAGACTCTTCTTTTTGTCATCAATTCTCTTGATGTCAGAGAATATCCTCCTTTGTTGTTTGTAGGCCTGCACACAACAATCATCTGCCAACTTAGTTGACATGTCAGGAATGAAGTGATTAAGGAGAATCATAAGAAATCTATGATAGTAGACTTTCTTCCTCCCCTCATGCACATTATTTAATTTTGCTCCCATTTGAGTGAGCAACATATCACCAATGTTGATTATTCTATCAAATAGGAGACTGTGACCAATTTGATAAGTAATAGCAGTAATAGCATCAAATCCACTGCACTTACCAGTGAAACACTTAGCAATTTGATCAAAGAAAAATGACCATTCTTTTCTTAAGTAAGGCCTAGTTATCTTGCTCATGTTATTTAAGCTAGCAGAATAACCTATTGCCTTAAACATGTTTTTAATGTCATCATCAGATACAGTTTCATCAAAAGAAGATTTAACAGGCAATTTAAACACAGAATTAAGCACATCTGCAGTGACATCAAATGTAGTCGAGCCAAAGGTGAACATTATTTTACCTGGTTGATTCTGAGAAGGATCAACGACCTGTGCAGAACTCCAAGCTTTGGAGACAGCATCCATATGAATCACTGGAGATGCTTTTAGAATGTAGCTGAGTTCAGATTGCTCCATGAAATCCATCATTGAGAAGTAGTCAGCATCTACTCCTTTCTTATCTCCAAGAGCAGCAACATGATTTGTAGTCATGAAATCAAAATCCCCAAATGTGAAAGCAATCGCCTTGGGTCCCCTCATGATAGTAGAAACGGCAGCCATTAAAGTTATTGAGTAGAAAGTGATGGAAAAGCTTGAAGAAATTAGCTAGGGTTCGTAAAAAGCTCTGTGAATATTTTTGCCTTAGAAAATAATTGCAATAAACAAGTGAGTAAATTGTATGAAAAATTCTATTTTGTTCAGGTTGCATACAATACACACGAGTCTACAGCCTGTCTCCAGTCAAAAGATAACTGTTACCGCCTATTTCAAGTCATTTGAACATTTTAAATGCAATCAGAGTCTGCAGGCGCGAATTTTAACCGTTTCAGAGTCTAGGTGATAATTTTCTCAGAGTCTACAGACTCATCATAGTCTATAGACTCGTCAGAGTCTAAAAACTAGACTCTGTCAAGGTAAAATACCAAACAAAATATTGCAATAATAATTAATCACAGTGTGTTAAGACAGGGACTATAATTAAAGTACATACCTTGCTTCTTGTAATTTTTGATCACTTACATATTTAACATACCTAATTCACCTACCAGTCTGAGAAAGGTAGACTCATCAAGTGGTTTTGTCAAAATGTCTGCAATCTGTCTGTCAGTTGGAACATAGTGAAGTGTCACAGTACCATTTTCAACATGTTCTCTAATAAAGTGATACCTGACATCAATGTGCTTTATTCTGGAGTGTTGGACTGGATTCTCTGCAATTTTAATAGCACTAGTATTATCACAATACATAGGAATATTTGAGAATGTTAGTCCATAATCAAGTAATTGATTTCTCATCCACAGAATTTGAGCACAACAACTTCCAGCTGCAATGTATTCAGCCTCAGCTGTTGAGGTTGATACAGTTTGTTGTTTCTTGCTAAACCAAGAAATTAATCTGTTGCCAAGAAACTGGCATTGTCCTGTTGTGCTTTTCCTGTTTACTTTGCATCCTGCATAGTCAGAATCTGAATAGCCAATTAGTGAAAAATCTGACTCTTTAGGATACCAAAGTCCAAGAGTTTGTGCCCCCTTGAGATATCTAAAAATTCTTTTCACAGCTATTAAGTGTGATTCTCTAGGGTTAGCTTGAAATCTGGCACACAGACAAGTTGCAAACATTATATCTGGTCTACTAGCAGTTAAATATAACAATGAGCCAATCATACCTCTGTAGCTAGTGTTGTCAACTTTCTTACCCTTTGGGTCAGAGTCTAGCTTAGTAGCTGTTGACATGGGAGTTTTAGCAGTTGCAGAATATTGCATATCAAACTTCTTCAACAGTTCTTTGACATACTTTGTTTGATTGATGAAAATTCCATCATTATTCTATTTGACTTGAAGCCCCAAAAAGAAGTTTAATTCTCCCATCATGCTCATTTCATAATTTGACTGCATTAGTTGACTAAACTTTTCACAGAGATTATCATTAGTAGATCCAAATATAATATCATCAACATAAATTTGGACAAGCAAAATATCACCTTTATATTTTCTAATAAAGAGAGTTTTGTCAATGGTACCTCTTGTGAATCCATTTTCAAGAAGAAATTTTGAAAGAGTTTCATACCATGCTCTAGGTGCTTGCTTCAATCCATATAGTGCCTTGTCTAACCTGTAAACATGATCAGGAAACTTTGGATCAACAAATCCTGGTGGTTGCTCCACATAGACTTCTTCTTCCAATTCTCCACTTAAGAATGCACTTTTCACATCCATCTGATACACCTTGAATTTGGAATGAGCTGCAAAGGCCAGAAACATTCTGATAGCTTCCAATCTTGCTACTGGTGCAAAAGTTTCATCATAGTCAATTCCTTCCTCCTGTGAGTATCCTTGCTTTGTTTCTGATTACAGTTCCATTCTCATCAAGTTTGTTTCTGTACACCCATTTTTCACCAACCACTGGTCTATTTCTAGGTCTTGGTACAAGTTTCCACACTTTATTTCTCTCAAATTCATTCAATTCTTCTTGCATTGCAGTAATCCAATCAGGATCTGGGAAGGCTTCCTCAATTTTCTTTGGTTCATTCTTTGAGAGGAAACAGCTATAAAGACATTCATTTTGAGTGGTTGTTCTTGTTTGTACACCACTCTCAGGATCACCAATTATCAAGTCAGGAGTGTGATTCCTTGTCCATTTTCTAGCAGGTGGAAGATTGGTTCTTGAACTTGAAGCTCCCCCTAAGTCAGAGTTGCTTGATCCAGACCCTGATGAGTTAGACTCTGTCTGTCTAGACTCTGTCTGGATAGACTCTGTCTGGGTAGACCCTGACCTGTTAGACTCTGAATTATTTGGAGTTGAATTTTCTGGCTCCCCCTCAGAGTGTGCAGGTTCCTGTGTTGATTCATGATTTATTTTAGGGTCTTCATCCTCTTCTTCTTCATTTATCACAGAACTTTTTAGATTTTCAAATTCTAGTGTAGTAGACTCTGACTCATCCTGCAATCCTGTATACTTTTTATCATCAAATGCAACATGAATAGATTCTATAACAATTTTGGTTCAGAGATTAAACACTCTGAATGCTTTTGTGTTCGATGCATATCCAAGAAAAATTGATTCATCTGCCTTGGCTTCAAATTTTCTTAGATTTTCAGGATGTACTTTCAGTACATAACACTTGCATCCAAAAATGTGAAAGTATTTCACACTTGGCTTCTTGTCCTTTATCATTTCATAGGGAGTCTTTCCATGCATGTTTATTAGAGTGCAGTTTTGAGTGAAACATGTTGTATTGACTACCTCAGCCCAAAAATATACTGGCAGCTTAGACTCTGCCAACATTGTTTTGGCAGCTTCTATGAGTGTCCTATTCTTTCTTTCCACAACTCCATTTTGTTGAGGAGTTCCTGGCGCAGAAAATTATTGAGTAATTCCCTTTGATGCACAGTAGTCCTCCATGATTGAATTCTTGAATTCAGTACCATTGTCACTCCTCAGAATTCTTACTGTTTTCTTTGATTTTCTTTCCAGAAAAGTGATATTGTCTATTATGTGTTGTGAAGCTTCATCCTTTGAATGTAGAAAGAAAACCCATGTGAATCTTGTAAAATCATCTACAATAACAAGAGTATATTTATTTTTGTTAATTGACATAACATTTACTGGACCAAATAAATCAAGATGCAATAAATAAAAGGGTTCAGAAATGGTGTTTATTGTCTTGCTCTTGAAGGATGATTTCCTTTGTTTTCCAAGTTAACATGCTTCACAAAGTCCATCTTGCACAAAATCAACCTGTGGTAATCCTCTTACAAGATTCTGTTTAACCAACTTATTGAGTGTTTTGAAGTTGATGTGTGACAGTTTCTTGTGCCATTTCCAGCTTTCTTCAGTTGAAGCCTTGCTGTATAGACATGTGACTTCACTGTTTATGCAATCCTTCAAGCTGGCTTCATAAATGTTACCATGTCTGTGTCCTTTGAAAACCACAATATCTGTTTCTTTGTGAGTCACAAGACACTCTTTGTTGTCAAAGCCAGTATGGTAACCTTTATCTCCAAGTTGACTTATGCTTATTAAATTGTGCCTTAAGCCATCAACTAGAGCTACTTGTTCAATGATGACATTCCCAAGTACAATCTTGTCATATCCCAGTGTTTGTCCTTTGTTGCCATCTCCAAAGGATACTTCTGGGCCAACCATTTCCTCAAAGTATGTAAGCAGGGATTTCTTTCCAGTCATATGTCCTGAGCATCCACTGTCCAGGATTAGGGTTACTTTCTTTACCCTGGTTCCCTGAGTTTTAGGAGATGAGGGTTCTTTGGGAGACTGTGATTTTCTTGAGGAGGATGCCATCAATGTTAGATTTTCATAATCAATTTCATCCTCTGAGATTGAGTCTACCCAATCCTTTCCTGTTGATAGAAGTGCTTTTCCTTTTCCTTGACTTTTTGACTTTCTGCATTCACTGGCAAAGTGCCCCTATATTCCACAGTTGAAACATTTGACCTTTGCTTTGTCAAGTTTGATTATTGTACTCTTGCTCTTCTCAACCTTCTCATCTTCCTTCTTGAATAATGGCCTTTTGCTAAATTTGCCAGTTCTTTAGTTGAATTTCAATCTTTTGAAATTTTTAGCAAACATAGCCATCATTTGACTTAGATCAAACTCTTCATCAGAATCAGGGTCTGTGTCAGTAGACTCTGACTCCACAACAGCTTTACCCTTCTTTCTGGAATCCTTGATTCTTGCTTCTGTGGGTTGTTCCTGTTGTTCTTTCTCAGACTCCATCAAGAGTGCCACAGATTTTGTCTTCACAGACTTCTTATTCTTCCTCTGTTGCATCTCAAAATCATATGTCTTGAGTCTGCAATACAATTCTTCGAGAGTTAGTTCATCCAAATTTCTAGCTTCCCTTATGGCTGTAGTCTTATTATCCCACTCTTCAGGAAGTACTCTCAGAAACTTGGTGTTTGTATCTTCAGAATCATAAACCTTACCAAGCATAGCCATTTCATTTAAGAGTTTTGTAAACCTATCATACATCTCAGTGATAGATTCTCCAGATTTTGCTTCAAAGTACTCATACTCTTAAATTAGCAAAGACCTAGCATTCTTCTTAACATCTTTAGTCCCTTGACAGTGCACCTCAAGTTTTCTCCACATCTCCTTAGCAGTCTTGCATGATATGACACAGTTAGTTAGAACAGAATCCAAACTGTTGAAGAGAATGTTCTTTACTTTTGCCTCCTTAAGGACATTTTCCTTGTCCTCTTTCGTCCATTTAGCCTTTGGTTTCTCAACGAGGTGTTCTTCAGTTATTTTGCCTTCCTCGTTGATTTGAGGCACAATTTTTAAGGGCACAAAGGGTCCTTCATTAATCCTGTCAAGATAGTCAGGGTCTGTTGCTTCCAGATGGTGCAGCATCTTAACCTTCCAGTGTGTGAACTCGATTCTCTTAAGCATAGGAATCTTAGAATTGCCATCTTTGTTTCCAGACATCTTTGATCGATTTTAAACGTTAGGCTTTGATACCAATTGTTTTCCCAGTTGTACAAGTAGAATGGGGGGTTGAATACTTGTATGTCTTTTCTGCCTGATTTAAAATCAAATTAAGAACAAACTCAAACACAAAAATATGAATAAGTACTGTTTTGTATTATTGATTTGTGAATACAAAACTCTCCTAGGGTGTACATAAACCCTAGCAACTTCTCTGTGTTTATCACAGCAACTCTCTCTATCTCTATGCTCTCACAAAATTTCACTCTGACAATTATGCTTCGACTTTTTCACAACTTTACAATTAGGTTACATAGAGTTTATATAGAGAGCTCCCTATCAACTAATAACAGAAAGTAAAATTACAATAGGAATAAAATCCCTAATATTAGTTGACAGTTTCCTTCTAGAATTCTCTTTCTTTCCCATAGCATATATGCAATATATTTATCTTGATCTTCTAAGACTTTCCATTCCTGTGACCTTCTTCCAAATTTATCCTCAACTATATAGACTCTGAAATCTTCAGACTCTGATGATCTTCAGACTCTAATCACATGTAGACTCTGATAGATCATAGACTCTAATAGTCTATAGACTCTGATCACCTTCCAAACTCTGATCTTCATGCAAACTCTGGTTTCACTTTCTACAGAAATTCTTCTAAGTACAAATAACATGAATGTTGACTATCTAGACTCTGATTATACATTTCAGAGACTAGAAAGACATATTACACATAAACTAATCTAGACCCTGTTCTAGTATTTTGTACATCATCAAATAAATATATTCCTAACATCTAACATGAATATTCCTGTTGCACATGCCATGCCTGTACCACACACAATGAATAGCATGCATCAGAACCATGTACAATGTGGTCAACCAAATTGTCTGCCTGATTTAAAATCAAATTAAGAACAAACTCAAACACAAAAATATGAATAAGTACTGTTTTGTATTATTGATTTGTGAATACAAAACTCTCCTAGGGTGTACATAAACCCTAGCAACTTCTCTGTGTTTATCACAGCAACTCTCTCTATCTCTATGCTCTCACAAAATTTCACTCTGACAATTATGCTTCGACTTTTTCACAACTTTACAATTAGGTTACATAGAGTTTATATAGAGAGCTCCCTATCAACTAATAACAGAAAGTAAAATTATAATAGGAATAAAATCCCTAATTATTAGTTGACAGTTTCCTTCTAGAATTCTCTTTCTTTCCCATAGCATATATGCAATATATTTATCTTGATCTTCTAAGACTTTCCATTCCTGTGACCTTCTTCCAAATTTATCCTCAACTATATAGACTCTGAAATCTTCAGACTCTGATGATCTTCAGACTCTGATCACATGTAGACTCTGATAGATCATAGACTCTAATAGTCTATAGACTCTGATCACCTTCCAAACTCTGATCTTCATGCAAACTCTGGTTTCACTTTCTACAAAAATTCTTCTAAGTACAAATAACATGAATGTTGACTATCTAGACTCTGATTATACATTTCAGAGACTAGAAAGACATATTACAGATAAACTAATCTAGACCCTGTTCTAGTATTTTGTACATCATCAAATAAATATATTCCTAACATCTAACATGAATATTCCTGTTGCACATGCCCTGCCTGTACCACACACAATGAATAGCATGCATCAGAAGCATGTACAATGTGGTCAACCAAATTGTATGCCATGCACTTTTAACGTCATGCAAATGTTTGTGAACTTGATGAATGCAACTAGCCAATCATGTCTAAATTCTTCTGCTAGTTCTAATGTCAAAAAGAAACATGTAAGAGCTAAGACTGTTAGTCATCCTAAAGTTAGGAGTGACAAGGCTTCTCCTAAGACTGACAAATCTGTCAAGTCTGAAAAAGGAAAAGACAAAGTCGAAAGCTCTAGTAATGTTAAAAAGGGTGCATCTCCTATTGTTAAATCTGATAATTCTCGATCTTATAGAAAAGTCGGGCCCAATCAATCTTGGGTTCCGAAGAACGCCTAATCAATCTGTCATTGCAGGGCATTAAGCAGAAAAGAAATAAAGTTATATGGGTGCTAGATAGTGGAGCATCAAGGCATATGACAGGAAACAAGTCCCTGCTTACAGAGTTGGTTATGAAGGTTGGCCCTTATGTCACCTTTGGAGATGACAGCATAGTTGTAACAAAGGGATATGGAAAATTGAAAACTGGTAATGTCATCATTGAAGATATTTCCTATGTTGAGGGATTGAAACACAATCTATTAAGTATCAGTCAATTCTGTGACAAAGGATACGAAATTGTCTTCAATAAGAAAGGTGTATCAATCACTCACATTAAGGAAAGTTCGTTGACTTTAAGAGGAGTTCGAAAGGCAGATCTTTTTGTTGCTGATATGGATTCGGCAAACCAGAATGAAGTCACCTGTTTCTACAATAAAGCTTCAGATGATGAAAGTTGGTTATGGCATAGAAAACTATCTCACTTAAACTTCAAAACGATGAATGCTCTCGCCAGACGAGAATTGGTGAAAGATCTACCTCAAATGGAGTTTGCTCCTAAAGGACTCCGCGAAGCCTGTGAAATGGGAAAGTCAAAGCGAGCATCGCATAAGTCTGAAGAAATTTCTAGTATCACTGAGCCTCTACAACTTCTACATATGGATTTATTTGGCCTAGTGAATGTCATATCTCTATCTAGGAAAAGATATGCATTGGTAATCGTGGATGACTTCTCCAAGTATATATGGGTATTGTTCGTTATGACAAAAGACGAAGTACCTTTCCAAATCATTGATCACATCACTGAAATTGAGAATGTTTCAACACTCACTGTGAAGACGATTAGATCAGACAACGGCACTGAATTTAAAAATGCAATACTGAATGATTTCTGCATTTCTAAAGGAATACGTCGTCAGTACTCTGCCCCATGAACTCCATAGCAAAATGGAGTAGTTGAAAGGAAGAACAGAACATTGGTTGAAGCAGCAAGAACCTTGTTGTTTGAATCAAAACTTCCTCTATACTTTTGGGCCGAAGCTGTGAGTACAGTGTGTTACACTCAGAATAGAACCTTGATTATAAAAGATAAAGAAAAGACACCATGTGAACTAATGAATAACAGAAGACCAACATTCAAATACTTTCATGTCTTTGGAGCTAAATGTTATGTGTTAATAGACGATGAAAAGCTAGGCAAGTTCGAAGCAAAAGCTCGTGAAGGGATATTTGTTGGATATTCTACAGATACGGTGGCAGCTTATCAAGTGTTCTTAGTGAATGATCGAAAAGTGATTGAAAACTACAATGTCAGATTCGACGATACCAGACTCCCATCAATTTCTAAAGATAATAATGAACCTGAGTCCCTAAAATTTCAGAATATGGACTTGGATGAAGTTGAGGATGAACTTGAGTTGATTGTTACTTCAAATATACCAAGTATTCGTGAAGAAATACCTAAGTCTAGTGGACAATCGAATTCTACAAGATCAGAAGAAACTTCTTCAGCACAATCCGGCAACAACTCAGGGGGAGTAAATAGCAGCTCCAGGACAAGTGCTCAAAACCCAAGAAGAGATGACACTAGTTCTGCAAAAGGTGACACTAACTCCGGGGGAGTAAATAGCAGCTCCAGGACAAGTGCTCAAAACTCAAGAAGAGATGACACTAGTTCTGCAGGAGCTGGCACTAACTCAGGGGGAGTTAGTAGAAATAACACAAGTAGTCAACACAACAATTCATAAAGTCAAACTGAATCATCAAGATATTTACCAAAAGAACGAGTTTGGAATAGAAACCATCCATTTGAATTAATAATTGGTGATCCAGACGCCGGTGTGACTACTAGAAGATCTACAAGAGCTGACATGGCTAATATCTGCTTGTACTCTGGGTTCTTGTCCAAACTTGAACCTAAAGAAATAGAAGAAGCTCTTGGTGTTGCTGATTGGGTAATTGCATTGCAAGAGGAGCTCAATCAGTTTGAAAGGCAGAAAGTTTGGAAACTAGTACCCCGACCAAAGAACAGATCAGTAATTGGAACTAAGTGGGTATTCAGAAATAAACTGGATGAAGACGGACTTGTAACACGAAACAAGGCTCGTTTGGTAGCGAAGGGTTATTCTAAAAAAGAAGGTATTGATTATGATGAGACCTACGCTCGAGTTGCAAGACTTGAGGCAGTCAGGATGTTCATGGCCTTTGCAGCACACAAGAACTTCAAGGTTTTTCAGATGGATGTGAAAAGTGCCTTCCTGAATGGAGAACTAGAAGAAGAAGTATATCTAGAACAGCCACTTGGCTTTATTGATCCAGAACTTGTAGATTTTGTATACTTTCTCTTCAAAGATGTCTATGGCTTCAAGCAATCCCCAATACGATGGTATGAATTCCTATCCTTGTTCTTAATTGAAAGTTGTTTTACTAGGGGAGTAATTGATAAAACATTATTCAATAAAAATGTAAAGGGTGATTTAATACTTGTTCAAGTTTATGTGGACGATATTATTTTTGGGTCATCTAATGAGCGCTTGTGCGAGAAATTTGCTAAGTTAATGCAGGATAAGTATGAGATGAGCATGATGGGGGAGCTGTCATTCTTCCTTGGATTACAGATCAGTCAGAGAAAAGAAGGAATATTTATCTGTCAATCCAAGTACATCAAAGATTTACTCAAGAAGTACAATCTAGAAGATGCGTCAGCAGCTAAAACTCCCATGGCCACTGCCACGAAGCTTGATGAAGACAAATCAGGTAAACCAGTTGACATCACAAGCTATCGAGGTATGATTGGCTCACTTCTTTATTTAACTGCAAGTAGACTTGATATAATGTTCGCAACTTGTTTGTGTGCAATTTTCCAAACGGATCCTAGAGAGTCACATCTCATAGCCGTCAAACGAATCTTTAGGTATCTCAAGGGAACATCAAATCTAGGGATTTGGTACCCAAGAGATACAGGTTTTAATCTAATAGGCTATTCGGATTCAGACTATGCAGGTTGTAGGATTGATAGGAAAAGCACATCTGGTCCCTGTCAATTCCTAGGAAGAAGATTGTTGTCCTGGCAAAGTAAAAAGCAACATACAGTATCTACTTCTACTGCTGAAGCTGAGTACATCGTTGCTGGAAGCTGTGTAGCTCAAATACTGTGGATGAGGAACCAATTGAAAGATTATGGCATGGAGCACAAGAAGATTCCTATCATGTGTGACAACACTAGTGCCATTGCCATGACCAATAATCCTGTGGATCACTCAAGAACCAAGCACATAGATATCAGATATCACTTCATAAGAGAACATGTTGAGGAGGGGACTGTGGAGTTACATTTTGTACCCACAATGCAACAAATTGCAGATATATTCACTAAACCTCTTGATGAAGTCACATTCAATAGGTTGGTTGGTGAATTGGGGATGCTTAACACAAGTTAGTAAATCCTCTTATCTGTAACATCCCAGTTTTGTTAAAGTTCATATGTTTTTCTTCTTGAAAATTGCAAATTTTAATTGTGTATAGTTGAAAACATATGTAAATAATCTATAAAGTTGCTAAAAATATCACCACTGCATGCTATTTAATCATTATAGACTTAAACTTTAAAATGTTTCATTAATGATTATTTAATGTGTATGTTGTGTTATTTTTCATAAATTCATTGTGCATTGAGTGAAATTACTTGTAAAAACTTTGAATTTATGCTCATTTAAATTGCATGAACATAGGGGAAGTTAAATCCATCGATTTTTAAATTTGTCATGATTTTTAAATGGATTTTTCTATGATTTTCATGTAATTTTTTGCTTAGAATTATCAAGGAATGTTTTTAGTATTGTTTAATTTTAAAAATCCTTGAATTGGTATTTATTCTAATTTGGCACAATTTACTTATTGATTTTCATGAAAAATTGCCAACTTTTACTAAGTATCTTCAAAATTTCGAGATATGTTCTATCTCGAAACTCATCTCGAAATTCGACTTGATGTTCGACTTGAGGTCTATCTCGAACATTATCTCGAATTTCGACTTGAGGTCTATCTCGAACATTATCTCGAAATTCGACTTGATGTTCGACTTAGGTTCTATCTCGAACATTATCTCGAAGTTCGACTTGATGTTCGACTTAGGTTCTATCTCGAACATTATCTCGAAGTTCGACTTGATGTCCGACTTAGGTTCTATCTCGAACATTATCTCGAACCTTATCTCGAATATCGACTTGATGTTCGAGATAGGTTTCCCTTGAGGGTTTTGACTCTAAATTGTTTCAAGTGACTAAAACTTCGAGTTAGCACCTATGTCGAAACTCAAGTCGAAGTTCGACTTGATGTTCGACATAGTGTTCGACTTAAATTACCCTGTACGTACTTAAGTTTTTTTTTCATTTTCACAGGGATATTGTTGTCATTTCCCAATAATGTCTATATATACTTCGCTAACCCGATTTTATTTTTACTTTTTACCTATTGTTTAAAACCTAATTTTTACAGCCCCCACCCTCCCTCCCAGGCAATTTCTTTTTCACAGCGGTTTCTGTGTTAACATTCATACATACCACGAACTACTGTCAAAATTGTGTCTGAATCTATTGTTTGCATCTCTGATCACTGTGTGTTTTTATGTTTTGCATCGTGTCTGTTAATCTTCAATCTCGATATATACACACGCCTATACACACACTTTCACACACGTATTGTCATTACAATAACGTAGTTTGTTTGGTATTGTTGTGTTTGATTTCGTATCATAGATTTCAATTCCGTAGTTTATTTTCCAGTTACGACTTTGTGTCTTCTCTGCTAATTAAAAGGAATTGTTTTCGGTTTTTCTCTGCTTTAATTGTGTGCATTTTTTATATATACAAAAATCCAATTAATTCAAGAAGAAAAAAAAATTCGAACAAAATGTCTCACCAATTTTCACTTGCTAAAAATAACTTTTATAATATTTCTACGGATATTGGTGATCAACTCCCGTGATTCAAGTTTTGGGTACGATTTCTCAATTTGTACTCCAAAGCTAGTACTGCCTTCACTGCATAACCAACACTGGTTCATGACGCTTTGCAGCAATTATGGACCAGTGCGGTTCCTTATGGGAGTAAATCGACCCCCTATGGTTTTAAGTTTATCATAGAAGGTCAAGAATTTGAGGTTACAGAGGCCATTTTTAATAGAGTTCTTGGTTTCCCAGACAGGGATTCTTATGACCCTGTACCTACAGCGGCCGAGCGCCTACAGTTTTTTGAGGAAATTGGATGTTATCCTCCAACTGGTAAAATATCCACTTCCTCTATTCAAAAACAATTTTTTCATGTGGAATGGAATTACTTTTTCGAAGCTATCACTAGATATTTTCGTGCACGCGAAAGAGATTTTCATCAAATTCCTATTCGCATACAAATCTTTGGTGTTTCCCTGGCCCGTGAACTAAACATCAATTATGGAAGAATTGTTCTTTCTGAAATTGTGGCCATGATGGGATCACCTGATACCAGGGACATTGCAACTGATGATGTTGTCTGCTGGTATCCCCGTTTTTTACAAATGCTAATTAATAATCTTGTACCATCTAATGCTTTATCAATTCGACAGGCATTTGTTAGGAGTCCAACCTCTACAACTCTAGGTATGGGAAGTAAGTCACTAACAACAATTGCTAACCAGGATAAGCATCAGGGTAAACCGATGTCTATTCCTGATAATATTCGAGTGTGGCTTTCTTATGATGCAGGTGTCACTACTCTGGCGGGGACTTCACAACTCTCATCACATGCTCAGAATCCATCCGCTCATACTGACGCGTTTCAAGGGATTCCTGACGAGCAACTTGATGATGATGAAGAAGAGGGTCATTCTCTCAGTCAGTACTCTACCGGGCAAAGGGAGCAGCAACCATCTCCTCGGTCACCTCCTGCTGAATCTGACCCCTTTGCTGAACAAGGTAATGAAGGAGGTAATTTCTTTGAACATGAGGTACCCTCTGTTCACACTACAAATACTTCCTCTTCCTCTAATTCTGATTCTGTGGCCCAAGATTCTGCTAACCCGCAGGATCTATCCCAGGGTGATAGCCATATTTCTGAGTCTGATTCCCTGACTTCTTCACTTTCATCCGTGTTGACGGGAGTTAAAAGGCTGGCACCTGTAGAATTAGGTGAGAGTTCTGATGAGAGTAACCCTGAAGTGCAGCCCCTAATATGGAAGCGAGCCAAAATTTCTCACGCTGCTACTTCACAAGCCCAGTCTAAACCTAGTGTGTCTATCACAACCACTCCACCACACGTGAGTGGTTCTCCCCTTGCACATTCTACACATAGGACTCTTGGTGAGGATTTTGTGCCTTCTGAGGAGCCTGTTGCTTCGGACAAGCCGGAAGTTTCATTTGCTTCCAAAGTACCTTCACCGGTACATACTGATGCTGCAGAGAGGATCGGTTCAGATGTTGTACATGAACACTTTGCAGCCTCTCAGCCTGAGATTCCACCTCAGGAACAGACAGAATCTTTAGATCCCATAACTTCTCTTCACTTTTCTTATCCAGTTTCTGCAGGTACTGCTTTTACCATTGGTGATATTATTGAAGATATACACGAGCGTGAGCAGGGAGTGTGTGTGAGCGTTTAGGGAGTGAGGGACCTTCATTTTTAAGGCCCGAAACTGAGCAACAAACACTGACAGAACGATTTTTAGAGCGAGAACACCTAAGCCAAACACCGTCCCTTATTCTTGATAATCTTGATACTCGTATGACAACAATTGAAAATCAGGTGAAGCAGTTCGGGCAGACAATGGACCAGTTAGGGGTAAATGTTAGAGACAACCGGAGAGCTGTTGATGACTACGCAGCACGAATGGCAAGTCAATCGGAAGCATTAAACGATGTCACAAACAAAGTGAATGACTTGGGCCATGCTGGTGGCGTATTGGGCAGTACTCTGTACGAACGGATGGAGAGCGTAGAAAGTGTTATGGATACCATGGCAACGGAGATCAGTCGAATGATGTATGCAATTCGCTATTTGTTACCCCCGGAGTGCTTTGACAAACAGGACAATCAACGTCCCCCAGATGATGGTGGTGCTGGTGGAGCTGGTACTGGACCTTCTGAATCTACACATGGTGGTTCTCATCATGCTGCAGGAACTACGAATCAGGGTGATGTTCCGGATAACTCACCTAAGAGGGAGAGAGAGCCTGAGACGAGACAACAGTCAACTCTGGTTGAAGAAGAGCAAATGAAGGAAAGTGAGCCAGTGACTGATGAGGAGGCTCTAAGAAAGAGAAAGGGTAAAGCAGTGGTGGTTGAAGAAGAAGAACCATTCACTGACTTTGGCGGTCGACAGGAAGAAGTACATGTTGTTGATTCAGACTCTGATATGGAAGACGTGCCCTTAGCACATGCTATTAAAAGATCTTTGAAGGAACAAGGTGGAGGTGTTAGGATGTCTACCAGAGAGACTGAAGAGATACCTGTTGATGAAGAAACCCTGAAAGCTCAACAGTTGGCTTTGGAACAAGCTCAGTTCTTTAAAATGAAAATGATGCAAGAAGAGGCTGTTTTCATAGAGAAGAAAGTGGAACTCAAGGAGAAGCAGTATGAATATGAGCTTGCAAGGTTAGCTGATCCACAGACCGAATTGGACAAACGGAGGATTGGACAGAAATGGGATGAAGCAAGGAAGATATTAATGGGGACTTGTACAAATGGAGTTCATAACAAGGAGGCAGATGATCTTTTCTATAACTTGAACCTGAAAAATCCAATGACGGTGGACTACATAAATGCTTTAAAAAGAATGATCTCAAAAGTCTGTGTTGGATATAAACCAGTGGTAAAGGAGTGGCAAGTCATTCTGACCTTAGTTGAAGGAGCCCCAATGTCTTTCCTATACGTGGATGATCAATTTATCTCAAGAAGATCTGCGTCCGAGTTGTTCTTGCTAGCAACTAAAATTCAATACTCTCAAGCTGAGAAACTTAGCATTCTGTATAGAGATCAGTTAATGCAGCTAGCAGAGGACAAGGGACCAAAATTCTCAGCCAATCCAGATGTTGTTCGTATGGTAGTTGATGGAAAAATGAAGAGGGTTAGTATGGAGGAAGAAGATCTGATGGCTCTATCAGTGGAATCCTTGAAAGCAATATGTAGACAAATGATGAGCAAGGGATTCACTTATGATGTTAAAGAAAAATCAGTGGAGTTCATTGAGAAGATAATATTCAAGAAAAGCAACGAAATATGGAAATGTGATATTATCGCTCCAAATCCTCTAGACAGCGTGAAGATTGAGCCAGAGCTAATGGAGAGAAAATGGAACATTCTACAAGCTGTAAAAAGTATAGATGAAGCTCTGACTCTTTCTTCTGGACCGCTGGAACAAGGAGAAATAAGGGAGGCAATCGGTGTTCCAGAAAGAGAAAGTTTATACTGGATTCACTCCTATGCTGATGATACAGCTGATGCCTTGGTATTCATTGATGCAGATCAGAAACAGACATTCTTGCATATGAGTAGGAAATGGTTGCTACAGACTCAAGATGCTGCATTTCTAGACAAAGTACTAGAAGAGTTCAAATGGGGTGATGTAGAGGATACGTTTGTTGATGAGAAGCAGAGACTACTGAAGTACCTGTCTGAGATAGTCCAGGAGAAAAGAATAATGGAGTTAGATGCGGCTAGTGTCTACAATACTAACCGTGTCAAGGGCTATCCCAAAATGATCTACTGTCAGTTTAAGGCTGATAAAACTCACTGGAAATCACAGCTCATCATAAAGAATTTTGAGAATATTCCAAAGATCAGGACTACTCAGGAGGTGGAGAAACTCAGAAGACTTTTCAGACATCCATACCCAGAACCCAAGAATCCTCTAGAGATGGAAGCAGTAAGTCTGTTGAATGCTCGCTGGGCACAGTTACATGATCCAGTATACAAAAGAGAACAGCAAAAGAAAGAGAGGCGCAGAAAATAAAGAGAAGATAGGCGCGATGCTGAGAAAGAAATTAGGAAGGGGAAACGGAATTAGAATGAAAGCTCGGAGGAATGTGAACTTGAAGTTGGAAAAACTTTGTAATAACCCGGATTTTTGGACGATTTTTTTTATTATTTATAAAAGACCCTGATGAATAGTGATTCTACGGATTATGAAAAATTTTTATTGCCCACACTAGGCAAGTGGTAGAATATGGGAAAACCGAAGATGTGGTATTGTTGTATGAAGAAAATGAGTGAATGTAAAAGCAGTCAGAATCCGAAGATTTCCGCTTTTACTAATTGTTTCATAATTTATGAGATATCAAGGAATAAGAGAATTAAGTTGTGATCAAGTGGATTATATTTTAGAAAGTTCATGGTTATAATCGAATTAGAGTATTTGGAATATTAAGGATTTACGTTACGGAAATTCTACGTCGAAACGCTTCGGATTAATCGAACTTACATGGAGGATTAAGTATAATTAATGAATGGCAAGTGAAGTGCACTACCAAGGGAACCATGCAAGCAAGTACTTGCATTAGTGGAACCGAGTGGATGAACTAAGGCAAGTAACTAGCCAAACAAGGTAACCAAGTGAGCAAACCAAGGTCAGGAACATAGTTCCCAATTTTAGGGTAAAGTAAGCATAAAGCCACTTTATCACTTTGAACAAATTCAACGAAGCCATGATTGTGTGAGAACTCAGCCATATAGCAATACATACACTTTATACAAACACAAATACACCAATACAAAAGCAAGTAAAGTAGAAAAGCTCTCTCCCATTTCTTTCTCCAGTTTCTGCCCAGCTTGAGCAAGGTTGAAAGAAAATTTTATAACTCCAGTTCTACTCATGCAAAACTCCCCAAATTTTAACCATATCTTCTTCACTATATATAGAAGATAAGTATTTAATTTCATAAGTTTTGGAGGTGTTTTGATTGGGTAAATAAATTGTAGAAGTTGAGGCTGAATAGTAACTCTGAAAATTTCTAAAGTTCTGTTCTTGATGTTTACTTATGATCAAGGCTAGATCAAGCTCTCCCAAGGACTCTAAGCTCTAGATAGGTGTTGTTTGAGCTCTAAGAAGGTATGAACACCACTAACCCTTACGTTTGTGTGAGTTGCATGGAGTAAAAATGTTAGTAGATAGAGGTATGTCTTAGCATGACTAAGTAGTTGTTTTGTTAGTAAGATGTAGTGTTGTGGGTTGAGGTTATGAAATGATGTTAATCTAAAGTTGTGAAATCAGTAGCTTAATGATATGGTTATGATAATATGATTAAGGTTGAGTGTTGGTTGAGAATGGATTTCAATTGGTTGAATCTGGAAAACGTTAAGTTTATGGCCGTCGTAATGCCCATTTTTCGTGAGCACTCCTTTAAACTATGAAATCTGAATTGTCAAGCTCCTGACCCCTAACACCTCTGACCATTTTTGGATATTAATTGACTCATATATCGTTTTGACACTTGAATTCTGTTATTCCGATTTACGGTTTAGGAGAAAAGTTAGTTTTAGTGGAGGTATCTAAAAGGACCAAACTGTTTCGAATGACTCCCTTTGTATATATAAACAGACCACTTGACAGTCACGAAAAATCATGACATTTTGAGATTAAGTAATTTGGTCAGTTAATAAGGTCTCTCCAAAATTTCAAAGGCAGATGTTAATTTTTCGATTTTATAAAAATGTTGGAACCAAAGTTGTGCGATGCACTATTCACTAGAGGAGCTACTGCCCTGTTCTGTAAATTCGTGAAAATGAGTCCTCTGTCCAGGGGCAAACTTTGATGGATTATATTCTATACATTTTCTAGATCGTGCACGCGAAATCGGTGCTTCATTTGAGTTAACGGTTAATGAGTTATGTGCGATTTAGCATGGTTTCTATTTTTAGAGATATACATTGCAAGTATTCTATCTAGTTGATTATACCGGATCTTATTCATACAAATTTGAAATGCCTATATATTATTGTCGAGCTCGTTATCCAGATATTATAAAACGAGATGTATTAAATAATATCTTGATACTATATCTTATTGATATTCAAGAGTGGAGTTATATATATAAAGTAAGTTGAGAATACTGATATGGGTTAACTTATTCTGAATCCATGATCAGAACAGTTGTTCATATAAATATTTCCTCTACTCATTCAAGGTGAAAATTTAATTATTGGAGGTGTTTATCATTCATTGTTTCTGAATGATATTGGAGTAATATTTTATTGAGAAGTAAATAAAGGTGCACGTGTTATTTTACCGTGACGCCTAATAGATGTATTGTTGAAGGTGATCGAAGATTCCGACACCTTATATTATGGACTAGAGATGACAAAAGTGACCGGAGTAACGCACCGGCCCAACCTGAGGAGTAACGCCATTGTGGGTTTATGGTGTGTTCGAGATGTCGGCTCATCCTTCTATCGATAGTAAACGAGTAGTGACAATGGACTGATCAATCCATTACTTGAGGTGGCGTTTCCGAAGAAATCCAATCCTTGTTACCTTAATTGTTAACTGATGCCTTTGTGGTTCGGTTAACTAGGGTATTAATTTGAGAAGTTATTCCTTGATACCTTAATCATTCACGGAGGCCTCCGTGATTCGGTTAACTAGGGTATCAATTTGAGAAGTTATTGAGATATATTTATTCAATTCATATGAGTAGTATTCAAAGATTTATGAGGGTTTTTGAGTTATTTTCTTTTCAAAAAGAGTATAATTGTATATGTGGAGGGGTTATTTTAGAGTGGTAAACACTATATACTTTTGTTGAGTTGTTGTGGAATATATAGACTTGCTGGGCATTTTTGGCTCATTCTTGCTATTTAAATATTATAAAACAGCGGCAAACAAAGCTGGTACGAGTACGGTGGACCGTGACAAAGGGAAGGGGAAAGCAACTGATTCAGCACGTTAGCTTTATAGTGTCTAACGAGGGTATGAGTTGGTAGAAAGTTTATGATGTTTTCATCATCTTGACAATTGAAGTTGTAATATTATTTCAGAGATTATGAGAGATGAGAATGTGATGTAATAACTTTTGAATCAGTAAGTATGCGTTCTAAGACTATAACTCGTGGAGTAGTTTGGGGGAGTTTATTATGAATATTGTTGTATATTATATTATGAGCAGGAGATTAAATATTCCGCAAGAGAATGTGACGACCTGGATTCCAGTAGGGGATTTGGGGGGGTGAGGGCGTTACAGTAATGGTATCAGAGCGGTAGGTTATAAACCTTAGAACGAGAGTAGGAGGAGATATGGCTATATACAAGAGAGTAATGTAGGAGTTCATGTAGAGTTCGTGATTGGACTACTAGAGGTGGTACTAAGAGTGAGTCTAATAAGACTCTTAGTGGTAGATGATATTGTTGTGGAGTTCTTTCAAGATTATTATAAGTCAATAAGGACATAGACCGATTGATGGACACCTCAAGATGATTAAATGGGGAGTTAGAATCAAAGAAACTGAGATAGAAAATATAGTAGAACCCCAAAGAGTAGTTAGGGTAGGCGCATGATGGTCAATACCAATGGAAGAATCAATTGAGACAAAAAAAAATGTATCCATGATTTATCGGGTTAAATTTTGAAAAAAATAGTAAGTATATAGGTATACGTATATATATATAAATACATGTACACATATAGATGCATATATATATACATATATTTATGTATATGTGCCTATATATACTATTTTGTTTTTACAAATGACTATCTTATGGGTATGCAGTTTTATTGAACTGAACATTTTTAATGAAAAATTCTTTTATTTGGATTTCAGAAAAATGCCACCAAAGAGAACCAGAGCTAACCCCAGGGAAGGTGAGGCTTCTACGGGGGGGGGGGGGGGGGATAACAACCGAGGAGATAACTAGAATGACAACAAGAATAATCAAAGTTTGAACCAACTAGAAGATTTGTTACGACAAACCCTAGACCGTGGCCAATAGGGTCCCATGCCCAATTTAGTAAACCAGACTACGACAGCTTTTAAGGCTTTTAAGTCAATACAACCACCTGAATTTAAAGGGTTTGGTGAACCATTCGAGGCTAGGTCATGGTTGAAAGAAATGGAGAAATCCTTTAAGATTATAGGAGTAGAAGAAGGGCAGAAGATGATCTTTGCCACCTATTTGCTGAAGGAAGAGGCGAACTATTGGTGGGAGTCTAAGGAATTAATGGAGCCCGCAGGGATAGTAACCTGGGAGAGGTTCACTGAGTTATTTTTGGAGAAGTATTTTCCTGAGCATATGGAGAGTAGAATGGAGATGAGGTTCTTAGAACTAAAGCAGAATAATAAGACAGTTGCTGAATATGAGAAGGAGTTTATAGAGCTATCTAGGTTCGTGCCACATTTCGTGGATACTGATAAGAAAAAGGCGATGAGATTTCAATACGGGTTGAGACCGTGGATACAAACTAGGGTGGCGGCTTTTGAGCTTACTGAGTATATTAAGGTGGTGAATAAGGCTGAGATAATAGAAGAGGGAAGTAATTTTATTCCAAGGGAAAATGAAGGGAAGAAAAGAAAAGCGGAGATTTGGGGAGGAAATCAGTCGTGTGGAACATTTCAGAACTAATATGGTAGGAGGCCAGGGTTTTATACTGGAAAAGGTGGAGGATTTAACCAAGTAGAAAGTACGAATAGTGTCCGAGTAGGACAACAGGGAAATGAGAGCTAGTTTCGGCAGCCGAGACCGCCACTGCCAGACTGTGAGGTGTGTGGAAAGAAGCATCCGGGACTATGTGTAAAATCAGAAGGAAGGTGTTATAACTGTGGTCAAGAGGGGCATCAACGGATGAATTGTCCTAGGAAGGGAGTAGTTTGCTACAAATGTGGAAAGGAGGGTCACATCTCCAGAGATTGTAAGGCGTCAACATTGGGACCAGCAATATCATAACAAATCTGTGGGGTTAATAACAATCAATCAACTGCTAGGAATTTTAACATGACGGTGGCCGATGGTGCAAGATAAATGGTTGCGATAGAAGGTACACTTACACTTAAACGTTGTAAATACTATTATAATTGTTAAGCCGATATGAAAATAGAGGTATGTTAAGAAGTGTTAAGAAGAATATTGAGACATAATGATAAGGATGAAAAGGAGTAGAATGCCTAGTCGTCTCTTACATAGATTCCGAGGACGGAATCCTTGTAAGGAGGGTAGACTGTAATAACCCGGATTTTTAGATGATTTTTTTTATTATTATTTATAAAAGACCCTGATGAATAGTGATTCTATGGATTATGAAAAACTTTTTTTGCCCACACTAGGTAAGTGGTGGAATATGAGAAAACCGAAGATGTGGTATTGTTGTATGAACAAAATGAGTGAATGTAAAAGCAGTCAGAATCCGAAGATTTCCGCTTTTACTAATTGTTTCATAATTTATGAGATATCAAGGAATAAGATAATTGAGTTGTGATCAAGTGGATTATATTTTAGAAAGTTCATGGTTATAATCAAATTAGAGTATTTGGAATATTAAGGATTTACGTTACGGAAATTCTACGTCGAAACGCTTCGGATTAATCGAACTTACATGGAGGATTAAGTATAATTAATGAATGGCAAGTGAAGTGCACTACCAAGGGAGCCATGCAAGCAAGTAATTGCATTAGTGGAACCAAGTGGATGAACTAAGTCAAGTAACTAGCCAAACAAGGTAACCAAGTGAGCAAACCAAGGTTAGGAACATAGTTCCCAATTTTAGGGTAAAGTAAGCATAAAGCCACTTTATCACTTTGAACAAATTCAACCAAGCCATGATTGTGTGAGAACTCAGCCATATAGCAATACATACACTTTATACAAACAAAAATACACCAATACAAAAGCAAGTAAAGTAGAAAAGCTCTCTCCCATTTCTTTCTCTAGTTTCTGCCCAGCTTGAGCAAGGTTGAAAGAAAATTTTATAACTCCAGTTCTACTCATCCAAAAATCCCCAAATTTTAACCATATCTTCTTCACTATAGATATAAGGTACGTATTTAATTTCATAATTTTTGGAGGTGTGTTGATTGGGTAAATAAATTGTAGAAGTTGAGGCTAAATAGTAACTCCGAAAATTTCTAAAGTTTTGTTCTTGATGTTTACTTATGATCAAGGCTAGATCAAGCTCTCCCAAGGACTCTAAGATCTAGATAGGTGTTGTTTGAGCTCTAAGAAGGTTTGAACACCACTAACCCTTACGTTTGTGTGAGTTGCATGGAGTAAAAATGTTAGTAGATAGAGGTATGACTTAGCATGACTAAGTAGTTGTTTTGTTAGTAAGATGTAGTGTTGTGGGTTGAGGTTATGAAATGATGTTAATCTAAAGTTGTGAAATCAGTAGCTTAATGATATGTTTATGATAATATGAGTAAGGTTGAGTGTTGGTTGAGAATGGATTTCAATTGGTTGAATCTGGAAAACGTTAAGTTTATAGCCGTCGTAATGCCCATTTTTCGTGAGCACTCCTTTAAACTGTGAAATCCTAATTGTCAAGCTCCTAATCCCTAACACCTATGACCATAGTTATATAGTAATTGACTCATAGATCGTTTTGACACTTGAATCATGTTTTTAGGAGAAAAGTTAGTTTTAGTGGAGGTGTCTAAAAGGACCAAACTCTTTCGAATGACTCCCTTTGTATATATAAACAGAGCCCTTGACAGTCATGAAAAATCATGACATTTTGAGATTAAGTAATTTGGTCAGTTAATAAGGTCTCTCCAAAATTTCAAAGGCAGATGTTAATATTTCAATTTTATAAAAATGTTGGAACGAAAGTTGTGCGATGCACTATTCACTAGAGGAGCTACTGCCCTGTTCTGTAAATTCGTGAAAATGAGTCCTCTGTCCAGGGGCAAACTTTGATGGATTATATTCCAGACATTCTCTAGATCGTGCACGTGAAATCGGTGCGTCATTTGAGTTAATGGTTAATGAGTTATGAGTGATTTAGTGAAAGCGGTGAAAATAGTAAAACCCCGTAGTTGACTCGATTTGTAAAATACATTTCACCAAGTTAAACTCAAGGGTTCCAAATCAAAATATTTTGATAAATATTACAAATACTCAAGAAGCTCCTTGAGGTGGATTCATATTTAATTATGAATTTTTGGATTTATTAAAAATGTTAAAGTGGAAGTCGCGAAATAGTAATTTACAGAAGAGTAAACTCTAGAAGCACGATTTTGACGAGCCATTTTGGCTAGGATAAAAGGATAATTTCGAGTCGGTTAAAACACGAAAGATGTTGAGGAATAACATGACTATAGATTGGAGTAAAGGATTAGGTTAAAAGTCATTGACGAGATGGTTTACGAAGGGTTAAGATAGACCCGAGGAGGTGAATGGCGGATAATAAGGGTTAAAAAAAATAGAAATAAAACTTGAGTTGACTTAATACCTGCGTATGTTTACTAAAACGAGTTCTTATATGATTATAGTGTATCCGAGAAGTGAAAGGAGCAGGGTTTTCATTTCGCATAACCAAGGCAAGTTTTATATCCCTACGTTTTTACATATTAAAAATATATGTATTGCTACGTATGCATGCTTTCCAATACTTTCTTGTTCAGAGTATTATGACCTTATTTTAGCATGGTTTCTATTTTTAAAGATATACATTGCAAGTATTCTATCTAGTTGATTATACCGGATCTTATTCATACAAATTTGAAATGCCTATATATTATTGTCGAGCTCGTTATCAAGATATTATAAAACGAGATGTATTAAATAATATCTTCATATTATATGTCTTATTGATATTCAAGAGTGGAGTTATATATATAGAGTAAGTTGAGAATACCAATATGGGTTAACTTATTCTGAATCCATGATCAGAACAGTTGTTCATATAAATATTTCCTCTACTCATTCAAGGGGAAATTTTAATTATTGGAGGTGTTTATCATTCATTGTTTCTGAATGATATTGGAGTAATATTTTATTGAGAAGTAAATAAAGGTGCACGTGTTATTTTACCGTGACGCCTAAGAGATGTATTGTTGAAGGTGATTGAAGATTCCGACACCTTATATTCTGGACTAGAGATGACAAAAGTGACCGGAGTAACGCACCAGCCCAACCTGAGGAGTAACCCCATTGTGGGTTTAGGGTGTGTTCGAGACGTCGGCTCATCCTTCTATCGATAGTAAACGAGTAGTGACAATGGACTGATCAATCCTTAATTGTTAACTGATGCCTTTGTGGTTCGGTTAACTAGGGTATTAATTTGAGAAGTTATTCCTTGATACCTTAATCGTTCACGGAGGCCTCCATGATTCGGGTAACTAGGGTATCAATTTGAGAAGTTATTGAGATATATTTATTCAATTCATATGAGTAGTATTCAAAGATTTATGAGGGTTTTTGAGTTATTTTCTTTTCAAAAATAGTATAATTGTATATGTGAGGGGGGGGGGTGTTATTTTAGAGTGGTAAACACTATATACTTTTGTTGAGTTGTTGTGGAATATATAGACTTGCTGGGCATTTTTGGCTCATTCTTGCTATTTAAATATTATAAAACAGCGGCAAACAAAGCTGGTACGAGTACGGTGGACCGTGACAAAGGGAAGGGGAAAGCAACTGATTCAGCACGTTAGCTTTATAGTGTCTAACGAGGGTGCGAGTTGGTAGAAAGTTTATGATGTTTTCATCATCTTGACAATTGAAGTTGTAATATTATTTCAGAGATTATGAGAGATGAGAATGTGATGTAATAACTTTTGAATCAGTAAGTATGCATTCTAAGACTATAACCCGTGGAGTAGTTTGGGGGAGTTTATTATGAATATTGTTGTATATTATATTGTGAGCAGGAGATTAAATATTCCGCAAGAGAATGTGACGACCTGGATTCCAGTAGGGGATTTGGGGGGGGGCGTTAAACTTCATATCTTTTGGTTGCTCTAACTCACTTGAGGAAAATTCACCTGACCAGGGTATGCGAGATAATTCACCATACTGTAACCGTGAATCAGAGTGGATCCAATAAGGTGATATGAGTTTGACTAAAAGACATGAAATAATCCAGGTGATAGAAATCATTCCAAAGATCTTTGATTCGATGTTCGAATTCTCTTTCTAGTTTAAGATAATTATTAAGTTCTTTGTATTGCTTTTCAATTTCCATTTCAGTTGTAATTTGAACAAGACTTTAATGTTACTTATCTTTTCTCGTTTCATTTATTTAGTTGAGTTATCCTTCTTTAATTTGAATGTCATTGTTAGACAATCAAATAGGGGGAGATTGAAAGGCAGAGTGTCTAAACTTGTAACACTATATCTAATGTAACTCAATTAAAGAAAAGATACTTAACCTGAAGACAATCAAGAACAAGAAGTCACAAAGAAATCTATACAAATTGAAGACAAGGTAATTGATACAATTTAATATGGTTAATTATGATCAATCAAATATGAAATCGCGAGAAGAAGTTCAAGTCAAAGTTGTTCATGCCTCAGTGATGTGTAACTTAAAGAATCAAGATCATAACAATCAGTATCAATTAGACTAATTGATTTCAAGTGAAGAATCAGGAAAGCGACAATTGGAAAGCCACATTACTAATTGAATATGGTAATCTATTCAGAAGCAAAAACTCTATCAAGACTAGTCACTTATGAACCAGACCATTGCATCAAGTGTTAGGACATTGATAGCAAGTTTATGTCAGTAATAGAGATCCATGTTCAAGAACTTGTTGAAGAATATAGAAGACAAGAAGAAATCACAAGTTCAAGATGTTGCTTTGAAGTTTCTAGTTGAAGCCCAGAATTTCTTTAAGTACTTACAAGGGAACCTAAGTAGAAATTTCTATCTAGAAATTCTGGATAAATTTCTACTTAGAGCCAAGTAGAAATTCTGCAAGTAGAACATTTCTATCTCGAAATTCCTATGTAGAAGTTCTACTTAGAATATTTGAGATATAACCTATGCATAAATTCCTATGTAGAAGTTCTACTTAAATGTTCGAGATGACAAGTAGAAAATTCCTATGTAGAAGTTCTACTTAAATGTTCGAGATGACAAGTAGAAATTCCTATGTAGAAGTTCTACATAGAAGACAATTTCAACATGACACATGGCATCATCTGGTTGGCTATATCCAAGCTTTCAAGGCAAGATAAGATTTACGTGGACAACATTGTACCACTCATATCTTATCTGTTGAAGACTACAAGTCATAGATTACAAGTAGTATAAATAGAAGTACTCGTGTAACATTTTAAAAGAGAGCAATATTGAAAGAAACACTTGTAAAAGAGAGAGAGAGAGTATTCACAGAGATTAATATCATTTACTACCCTCTTTACTTCTGTTGTACTATTGTAATGAATGTTGTAGCAACCCCTTCAAGTTATATATAAGACATATATTACTTGAATCATTGTGTTCATTTATTACAAAGTATTTATTGCTTCATTAATTTGAAAAGTTGTATTCACCCCCCCTCTACAACACTTTTGGACCTAACATCTACCTCAACAATTAAAACAATATATTTAAACACATATGTGTGACATCGAGTGGCGTTCCGGTTCTTAGTAAATATCCTTCCATTATTACTAATATAATTAACCATGTACAATATATTATCCTAAATATATGATCAAGATAGATTAATACTACAGGTCTCTCTCTCCATTTTTCTTTTATAATTTAATGTAGAATAATTCTTAAAATAAATGTCTTTCATTACCACATAATTTTATAGAATAGTATATATTTACATGAGAAAATGGGTACAAAACTATTGATTGTAAACTTCAATTTTCTTTTGTTTTTAGATATCATTAATTATCTTCCATGAATTTACTAAATGTTTTTATTGCCACAAAAGATGTGAATTGCTTTTAAGGGAATATCATACCATTGAACTAAGATTTCAATTCAAACATACATGTTAGCAGAATTTTTATCTTCTCAACTATCAATAATTGTTATTGGGAACTTATAAATTTCCAGTCTGTAACTTGTTTCGACGCTTCCATAGATAAAATCCAATCACGCATGCATGTGATCTAATGTCCAAAATATTTGAGACTGATATAAAGACATTAATTCTAAATTTCACATATATTCAATATTATCCAGCGCACTGCAACCTTTAAACTCAGAATTGGGTACAAAAATTTCTAATGGACTTCTATTTCTATCTCTATAGAAATAATAAAAATAAAAATACCTTTTACCTTTTGACAAGTTTAAACGAATTAAAATTACTTGTCTCCAGTAATAGAAAAAGACATTTATATCTTTTTCCAGGGAACTTATAAAATTATATTTTATCAACACTACCAACTAGCCATTGTTTTAGTCTGAATGAAAAAAATAATAAAATAAATTAGAAGACTAATAATACATATCAAGGGATACTTTACGAGTATTGATTGACATAGATAATCCTAATTAATTTAACTAATGCGAGGTACAAGAGCTCATAAAATAAAATTTAAATTATATAAATTTAGAGGGGAATTAAATAAGAATTTATGAATATATGTATTGTTGAAGAAGAAGAAAAATACTGATAAGACAAAACATTACATTAAATATTTTTGTCGAACTCATAATATGTTTGTCCTGCTAAAATTTATAAAAGGAATATATATATATATATATATATATATATATATATATATATATATATATATATATATATATATATATATATATATAATATGTCAAACGAATGTGGTCATAAACTCATACTTATATATATAAAGATGGAATTTTTCTCCAAAATATATATTTTATCAATAATAATTATAATTAAAATAAAGAATAACGTATCAATCTCATTTTGTTGCATAACTAATTTTAGGCGTCCCCAAAATTAATAATATCAACTAATTTAATTATTAATTTTGTGCGTCCCCAAATTAATAACTAAATTATCAAGATTTAGAAAATGTGCAGCACATGAAATTCTTGGAAGATCTTACTTTTTTTCTATGAAAGAGAAAAGAGAGGAAAAAAAAGAAATATCTAATAGCAAGACCAAGAAAAATTCCTTATTCTTTATAAGAATAATTATTAAATATGAGAATGGATTTGAGGAAAACAATATATAAAGAGGTTAATGGGAACAAGATTTGGACCCCAAATTAACTCAAATCTCTTCATTCGAATAATTAAAGGTATGGTGAATAATTTTACCCACTTTTTTTTATAAAATAAGAGTTTCGTATATGCTAATCACATAAGAAACTTATCTCTAAAAAGTTTACTACAAGCTTATTCCCGGAACAATGAACTAGTCATTACTTCACGGTAATGATAAAAATTAGAAAAGAAAACTCTAAACTTAAATATTTCAAAAAATGAAAAATATTGTTACTAGTGAGGTTTTCGACATGAAAAGAATTATATAAATATCAAAATATAAAAATCATATCATCATAAAATTTGAGATCAAACTTCCAAAAATCTACCCATACGAAGTTAACCCACAAATCACAGGCCAACTCTAAAGGTAGTCTACAGAATCATATTCTAAGCTTTGATACCAACTGTAATAGCCCGACTCTTTGGACCATTATCTAATAGTATAATATTAAAAACAAATCTAAATATGGATAAACTGCAATAAGAAAATTACTGAAAATCCTAATAAACATGAATGTCTAAATCTCCGAAATAAAATACTAATATCAATTAGAATAATTTCTCGTAATGATTTAGACAAACTGAAACTAAGGTCCGGGTATCACTCATCACTCTCCCCGTTTACCCTTGATTACCTGCAGAAAGGAAACAATACGAGTGAGCCTAACGCCCAGTACGAATATATTTTAACATAATGTAAAATTTTAGAAAATAGAGTGGATTGTGTCTTGCCAACACAAGAACTCAATAAAGGTTTTAATCAACAAAACTATACAAATGGGAATAATATATGGATCACGAGATATCTCAAATCATATACGATATTTAACAAAATGGTACCACAATAAATAACTCGGATCCAAAAAAATAAAAATAAGGCTGAATAACAATAAGGTGGGAACAATAAGGATCTCTTTACACAAAATTGTACTCGTGAAACTCCACTCACCAAGTACAGGACAATGGTTTCTTCCTCAGATATCCATAAGAAGAAATAATAGAATGTATAAAACATTCCAACAAAACAATATCGATCATGATCTATTCACGTCTCATACTCCAGAAACGCGCTCGTATACTAATAACCCTGATACGAGTTAGTGCCTAGTTCACCTTTACTCCGAACTCTATGTGAACATTGTCTGTGATTAACCCACACAAATCGGTTTAAGAGCCCAATACATAGGTTACAAAAGTTGCCGACTCTTTAATCAAATTAAAACAATATCGCAATAAAAATGCGAAACAAAATAAATATAAAGAATCAAGGCAAGAATAATTACAAGAATAAGGAATTTGAAACGAAATAAAGAATGCGTACAAAGAAGTACACATAGAGTACAAAAGGGTCAAAATTTTATAGAAAATGCCTCAACAAGAATTATAATTAATTTCTATTTAAATGAAAAAGAATTGAGAAATTTATATTAATAATTACAATTTACAATTGAGAAAGAGGGATAGAATTCGTACTAACAAATAATTTTTAGATTTAAATACCAAGAAGGGAACAAGAATTTTATACTAATAATTGTAATTTAAAACTAAGAGGGAGAGTAAGAATTCATACCAGCGAACAATCATCAAGTTTAAATATTAAAGAGAGAATAGGAAATTCGTACATTAAATTACTAATATGTAAACGAAATAAATCTCACAAACTGCTACAAGCTTTGAACCCGATCTAATAATCATAAATAATAGATAAGTTTTAACATCATTAACTTTATAATAATACAATAGCACACTCACACGTAATTATCTCCAAAATTGCATGATTACATATTAACTGTCAAGTAAATATTTTATAAATTATTTTATAACTAGTTCATGAATCACCACATAAAATCATGTTATTTAATAAAATCGTGTTGATTGATGCAACTCTATCTAATTTACTTAGTAACCAATGTATGTGAGCATATCAAGACTTGATAGGCAGTTACAAAATGAATAGAACATTTAATACTTAATATATACTAATAAAATGTATACGTAAATGATAAATATCGATGATATAAATATCAAGTATATGCTTAGTTACTAGTTAATAACCATAACTTGACTAATAAAGGCATGCATAAGTTCACTATTAAAACACTCACTTCCATTATTCACACATGAAATTTAACTTAATTCAAATATACATCAACCTTATTTAATAATACTAATTTAGTGCATGCATATTAAATAGTATAATATGTACACATACGTTTTCTAGACCTATTTGTAATAAGTAGATGACAACTCAACTAAGATAAGAAAGTGAAGTAAGTAGTAAATACTGAGGAAGAAATCAAGACGAAGAAAGTCAAATAGACACAAAGAATCCTAATATCAGAAGTGTTCTAATGAAGCTGTTACTCTACACCCGAAAAAGTTCATTAATATGTTCAAGCGTCGGCAAAAAATAAAGGAATAGTATTTCAGAAGAGTTCAGAAGATACAGAAGATTCCAAGTGCCTACTACAAAGAGATTCCAAGAAAAGAAATATTGAATACAAAGCTAGAAGCAAGACAAGACACAAAGACCACTATAGAAGAAATGAGAATCAACATTGTAGTTAGTCATCTGTGAACCAGACCAGTGCACAGGGTGTCAACAGTGTCAGTGAAGATTCGTCATCAAAAAGTTCAAGTGGTTAGAAAGGTTATTGTTGAAGAACAGAAGAGTTTTATCTACATCAACAATAGTCAAGCCTTTAATTTAATTCTCTATTAATTAATTAAATTAATTAGTTAATTTAATTAGTAAAATAATTCTCTCAAAATTAATTTATTTCTTAAATTAATTAAAGGATTAATTAATTTAGAATTATTTTAGAATGACAGAAGACAGAAGCTGGAAGCTCAAAGGGATACAGGTTTGTTTGAAATGTAGTGTACAAGAATCAGAATCCAAGATTGAATATTTGACTGGGTACATGCAGTGGTGAAAAGAAATATTGGCTAGTTTAAAGAGTCAAATTATTTAAGGAACAAAGGTACTTCTAATTGCAATTGTAGAAACAGTCAAACATGTCTGACGGTACAGACTTGAAGACAAGACGGTAAAAGTATTGACACAGAAGAAATGCAGAGTAATATATTCGTAAAAGTGGAACCCCGGTTGGAATTGATTTATCATTCCCAAGTGAAAAGGAGTTCGGTTCCAGACATTCAGGAGACTGAGGCTTAGAGCGTAATGATTTATTTTAATTAATAAATATTTTATTTATTTAGTAAATTATATTTATAAATATCTAAATAATATTAGATATTTATTTTTATAATTTCTGAATTAAATTTATTATTTATTAATCAAAGATTATAAATTATGCGGGTCTAAAAGCATTTCTACGGGACAATTTAAAGAACCTACGTCTAATCAAACAAAGAAATGGTCAGGTGGTTTTATGTGGTTTAAAAGCAGCCAATCAGGCCACGCCACATGTCCAACAAATTGAAAAGAAAAGAATTGGCAGGTGGTTTCAAGAAGTCATACCGAGTGTTTAAATTCAAGTCATACCGAAGCCCGATTCCAAGTCATACCGAGCTTCAATCTAATGAGTCATACCGAAGGATTTCTTTATTGAGTCATGCTGATTTTAATTTTAATTAATTAAGTCATTCTGATTTATTTAATTTAAAAAATAAATCCAGCATGACTTACAATAAGTCATACAGAATTTTGACTGAGTCATACCGAAGGAAACAAGTCTTGCCCAGCCTTTTTATGAGTCATACAAGTGTTAAATCAATTAGGAAAAAGGTCATTTTGGGATGAGTCATGCTAGCTTTCAACCTCTATAAATATGAGGAGTTGTCTTCATTTTTCAGAGTTAGAAAATCAATTCAAATTCAGAAATTTGTCTGCATTGTAATATTCACAGATTTCTGTGCAAGTTTGGAATATAATTGTTTAACTCGAACAATTCATGTCAAAATCGTTCTAAGCTTTTAAACAGTTATATAAACTTTCTACTTATTAATTTTGTAATACTTTTCAAGTTAAAATTATATCTTTTACTTGAACAGTATTTCATCATAATTAATATTTCGTGTGAATTTAAAATAATATTTTTAAATCCAATATTCCGCGATTAAATTAAGATATTGTATTCAACCCCCCTTCTACAATATCCGGGACCAATAATTGGCATCAGAGCTGGTTGATATATTAAATATCATATCCGAATCAAATATTCCGCAACTCATACAGATCTCAAATATTATTTTTAATTCGAAATAATTTTTTATTCGAAATAATTTTTTTTTAAAAAAATTAATTTTGATCAAAAATTATTTTCAGTCAAAAATTAAAATATTTTTTTTGAAACACTTAACTTTTAATCTTATTTAAAGATGAGTACTCAAAAGGTAACGAGCATCAATATTCCATCATTCGATAAAGATCATTATAACCTATGGAAGCACAAGATGCAGTTATTTATTGGGATCGCCAATCCCAAATATGCCTTGATCTTAGAAAAATGCATTGAACCTCCAATAACAGTTATTCTCGAACACGAGGTAGATGGGGTCGTAATTCCCCACAGACAGTTTCTAAAAAGTCTAGCTGACTACACAATTGAAGAAAAGGAAGCTGTATCCCTGGACAATAACCTCAAGCTTATATGATAGAATCCCTAGACTATGTCATGTACAATCATGTGGTCAACTGCAAGACCGCCAAGCAAATCTGGGATACTATAGAGATTATCAATGTGGGGACGGAGGAAGTGAAAGATAATAGACTGGAAATCCTGACTTTCCAATACGAACAGTTTAGATCCAACCCTGGTGAGGGTATCTCTGAGGTGTTTCAGAGATTGAATAAATTGATGAATGAGCTCAATCTAAACGGGAAGTATTACTTGAACCAGGAGGTCAATAGGAAGTTCTTACTGACCCTGCCAGAGCATCTGGAACATAGGATTGCAGCAATCCGGGAATCTAGGGACATGAAAGAGGTTATCCTAGAGAGACTCTACGGAGTATTGAAGACCTATGAATTAGAACAGATTCAGACTAGAGAGACCTACGGCAGTGGTAAGGTTATAAGTTCATCCAAAGCACTGATAGTGGAAGCACCAGAGAAGAAAGAAGTGAAGGTTGTTGCACCTTCTAACAGTACAGTGGAGTATGTGGTTCCAGAATTTGAACATACTTCAGATAACAGAGAAGACGGTGAGTTCTACACTTTGGAAGAACTGGATCAGCTGGAAGATGAGTCTCAAGCTATGGTTGCCAGGAGGTTTGGCAACATGAGATTTTGAAGGAACTCTTCCTATAAAGTAAAACCTAATTTTGGAAGTTACCAAAAAGGAGGGTCTTCAACAGCTGAATCAAGAAGCGGCTACAAGACCGGCTTAGTTGATAGAAGCAAGTTTCGTTGCTTCAACTGCAATGAGCTAGGCCACTTTGCAACTGAATGCAAAAATCCGAAGCAAGGGAAAATGAGAGAGTCTTATGAAGATCTCCAGAAAAAGTATGATGCACTTGTGAAGAAGCATCAAGGAAAGTCTTATCTAGCAAAGGGAAAAAGCTGGGACGACTCAGACAATGATGATGAGGAAGAGCTTGGAAATCTTGCTCTTATGGCTTCATCCGAGGAATCACTGTCTCCCACCCGTCAGGGATGAATAGATGTAAATCCTTCTTGCCCTAAAATGTTTGCATTGCTAGGTAAAGAACTAGATGGCGAAAGAGATAAGGTTAAGAAACTCAGACTCAAAGTCAAAGAGTTAATTGATGAGACTGAGTTCTTAAACAGTTAAAAAGAAATCATGACAAGTTGACTGAACAGTTGACTAAAGACTTAGCTTTTCAAGTCAACAGAGTCAAGTGTTATATTGATGTTGAAACTTATCTCAGAAACCAGATAGTGGAAGAAAAGAAAAGGTGTCTAGCCTATGAAAACTCCTCTTACATTGTACAAAACCTAGTTGACCAACAGGTGATAAAATGAAAAGTTGGAATAGGGTTTGAGTATAATGAATCTGTAGGAAAGGCAAGCAACATTACCCCATTCAAGCAAAGTGCTAAGGAAAGGGGTATTCCTCATGTTGTTAAGGACGCACATAAACCTCTTTTCATAACACCTATAGAAGAACCAATCCTTGAGAGCTCTATAATGATTGCCTATGAAATGAATTTAGAGGATCTTGAGGAAGAGAAGAAAAGAGAGGAACGAGCGAGGGACATAAAAGGAGTAAATGTCCAAGAAGAGATAATTGCGCCCAAGACACCAGTGAAAGTTGTGGGAACTTCTGATTCCCCCAGACCTGGTATAGGTGTAAAAGACTTAAAGAATAAAATGAACAGACCTAACACGTTTGTTAACAGTAGGCACAGTAACAATAAATTTCATTCTACTGAGAACTTCAAATCTGCTGATAAAATTGAAGTAGAATCTGTTAAGCCACCTACTGTATTGAATAACATGTCTACTATTGATACTTGCCATAAACCTTGTGGTGTTTTAAATTGTATGTTATGTGCTTTTAATGCTATGACTTCTTACTTTAAACGCATGATAGTTAAGAAAGATAACATGACACCTAGAAAATGCATCAATAATAAATTTGCTAAATCCGGGACTGCGACTCCTTCACCCGAGAAGAAGGAATCATATATTCCTAAGTCTAAATAGAAAGTTGTTAAGACTGTTTATAGGAAGGTAGGAACAGTCAAGGAAGATAATGATGTTATTCGAAAAGGATCTGTTGTCAAAGCTGATAAAGGTCAATTCTTTAAGTATGTCGGGCCTAATTAATTTTGGGCTCCGAAGATGAATTAATCGGTTTGATATTTGCAGGGAATTAAACAGGTAAACCGAGTTATATGGATCCTGGACAGCGGATCTTCAAGGCATATGACCGGAGATAGAGCCCTGCTATCAGACGTGGTTGAAAGAGCTGGCCCAATTGTTAGGACCTCAGCGCTTACCATTGCACCAAAACCCCGGAGTTGTGGTTAGGTGCTACTTAATTCCCTTAAAGGGAACAGTCAGCGCCACGGTTCGAATAGGAAGATGCTGGATATTCCCAACAATCCCCCCCCCAGCATCTGTCAGTACTAACAAGTCCATGTTAAGAGACAATGGTTGTACAGTATGCCTTACGTTGGGACTCGAACACGCGACCTGCTCTGATACCAATTGTTAGGACCTCAGCGCTTACCATTGCACCAAAACCCCGGAGTTGTGGTTAGGTGCTACTTAATTCCCTTAAAGGGAACAGTCAGCGCCACGGTTCGAATAGGAAGATGCTGGATATTCCCAACACCAATCATCAACTTTGGAGATAACAGCAAAGGAATGACTACGGGTTATGGCAAGTTAAATACTGGGAATGTTATCATTGAAAACATCTCTTTAGTGGAAGGACTTAAGCACAATCTACTCAGCGTCAGTCAATTTTGTGATAAAGGGTATAAAGTAAACTTTATCAAGGAGAAATGCTTAATAGCTCATTCTAAAGATGACAAACTAGCCTTGCATGGAGTAAGGAAATGAAACTTGTACGTAGCTGATCTCAACTCAGGAACTGAAGATGAAGCAAACTGTTTCTACTCAAAGGCTTTATTAGAAGAAAGCTGGCTATGGCACAAGAAACTCTCACATCTAAACTTTAAAACAATGAACTCTTTAGTCAAGAGAGATTTGGTGAGAGGACTGCCTCCTATGGAATTTACACAAGAAGGATTGTGTGAGGCATGTCAGAAAGGGAAGTCAAAAAAAGCAAGTCACAGAGGCACAGACACTACAAACATCACTGAACCACTTCAACTCCTTCACATGGATTTATTTGGTCCAGTAAATATATTGTCTATGTCAAGGAAGAAATACGCCTTAGTGATTGTGGATGACTTCACAAAGTACACGTGGGTTTTATTCTTGAACTCTAAGGATGAAACTCCACACTTGGTGATTGATCATATAAAACTGATTGAGTTAGATTCAAAGTTAACTGTCCGAGCAATCAGATCAGATAATGGAACAGAATTCAGAAATGAATTTCTGAATAACTTCTGCTCAGACAAGGGGATAACAAGGCAATACTCAGTGCCAAGAACTCCGCAACAAAATGGAGTTGTAGAAAGGAAAAATAGAACCATGATTGAAGCTGCAAGAACTATGTTAAATGAATCTAGGTTACCTATCTACTTCTGGGCTGAAGCAGTGAATACATCTTGTTACACTCAGAATCGAACTCTGATCAACAAAGATCATATGAAAACTCCCTATGAATTAATGGCTGGCAAGAAACCAACTCTCAAGTACTTTCATGTATTTGGAGCCAAATGCTTTGTGTTAAAGGATGGAGATGAACATTGTGGCAAGTTTGAGGCCAAGGCACATGAAGCTATTTTTGTCGGGTATTCAAGAAGAGCATATAGGGTATACATAATTGATCAGCACCAAGTGAAGGAAAGTGTCAATGTAACTTTTGATGACACTAAACTCCCAAGTATTCAAATTGAAGATTCTTCTGAGTCATTAAAATTCGACAATTATCCAGACTCACATTCTGATGATGAAGAAGAACCTGAGGTTGCAACAGGAAATGATGATGACAATAATAATGATGATCCAGGTAACAGTGGTGGAATTGAAAGGGGAGATAGGAGTGAAGGGAAGTAACTCACTGTACTTTCATGTGTACTAGAAATGCTAAATGTAATCTCTATGTAATGGTTGATGATAACTCAACAATAGAACAGGACATGTAATAATATGCAGGTGCACATAAATCTTGGATCACAGAGTTCAGTTAAGACAAAGTATCAAATGATCATCTACAGACTTGAAGCTCACTGGAAGAAGTTCATTAACATGTTCATGCCTCAGTGGAGAATAAAAGATGTTGACATCTATTCAAGGATGTGGAAGCTACATAAGATTATCTTAGTCTATGACGATTTTAGTGCATTACAATCGAAGCAACAAGTAAGGTTTGCAAAGAAGAATGTGGAATCATGTTCGGAATCAAGAGCCCCTATCAAGACTAGTCACTTATGAACCAGACCGTTGCATCAAGTGTCAGGACATTGGAGGCAAGCTCTCGTCGGTTAATATGGTTTTAATCATTCTAAAGTTGTTGGTTTTCTTGAGTCAAGTGGAGGATCAACAAAGGTGGTAAATCAGTGTTGGAGAAATGTCAGCCTAATGGATAAGAGACAGACGACACAACCTGATTGGATCTTACTAAAGCTTTACAGATTAGAAGGCCAAATACTTGGACGTGGTGGAGTCACGTATACGGGGCCAAGTATTTGGATAAGGAAGTCTACACAAATTGAAGAATGGAATGGAAATATTTAATTTAATTAAATAAAGTATTTATTTAATTATTTATATATTTTATAAATAAAGACACTCTTTATTTATATTATATATATTTATTTAAATATTACTTTTACATTAAATATTTCCAAAGGCATGCTTGCACATGACTTTAAATATAAGATTTGAGTGGACAAGAGTAAAAGGTGGAAAAACAAAAAGTAACATCTTTTTCAATATATAAAGAAGAAACCCAAGTCTTAATAATGTAGGTGAATGTGTGCATCCGGATGAGAAAAGAAAAGGGGAGAGAGAGAAAAAATTTTCTCTCCCCCATGGCCAAACTAAATCTTGAATATATTTGTAGCCATGATTTTCTTTATCATACCACTCCTCTATCTTTCTATTGTAAACGCTTGCTAAATCTTGTATAGAAGATAGGGCTGATTTTTGTCTCCTAGATCTACAAAATGTAATAGTTTTAGAGGAGACAAAAATCACTTCTTTGTTGTGTTCTTGAGCTTTTGTTCTTGAACTTGTTGTAGCATCTACCCCACTTCAATGAATATAAAGTTATATTCTTGGATCTTGTTGTGTTGTGTGTTTTGGATGATTTACCGTTCATTATCTTGGTTATTTTAATGGTGTTCATGAGGTTGAAGAAGATGATGAACAGTACCTGGGTTTGAACCAAAGTAATCTTTATGTTGTCCCAAAAATAATTAAAAGTCATAATTTTAATTTGAGAATCGTATTCACCCCCCCTCTACGATCTCCGGGACCCAACAATTGGTATCAGAGCTACTCGATTGACATACAAATCGATTGGATCTATTTTTATTTTTTGAGATTAAAGAGGGTACGATTGGTTCACTGGGCATCCAGAATTTTTTTTGAAGCCCGGAATTTTTCTAAGTACAAAATGTTCTAGATGGCCAAGTAGAATATTCCAATGTAGAATATTCGACTTAGGATATTCGACTTAGAATATTCGAGTTAGAATATTCGAGTTAGAATATTCGAGTTAGGATGTTCGACTTGGATGTTCGAGATAGGATGTTCGAGTTGGATGTTCGAGATAGGATGTTCGACTTGGATGTTCGACTTGGATGTTCGAGATAGGATGTTCGACTTGGATGTTCGAGATAGGATGTTCGACTTGGATGTTCGACTTGGATGTTCGAGATAGGATGTTCGACTTGGATGTTCGACTAGGATGTTCGACTTGGATGTTCGAGATAGGATGTTCGAGTTGGATGTTCGAGATAGGATGTTCGACTTGGATGTTCGACTTGGATGTTCGAGATAGGATGTTCGAGTTGGATGTTCGAGATGGAATCTATGTAGAACATTCCTATGTAGAATTTCTACTTAGAAGGCTGTTTCTACATGACACATGGCTACATAGCTTAATTTTTATTTAAAATAAAAATTGTTTTTCTCTCAAATTGTTTTTAGTTTAATAATTGATTTAATAATTAAATTTGAATTTAATTATTTAAAATATTTTGGAAATAATTTTTAAATTTAAATAATTTATTTTTCAAGTTTATTTTACATCTTGGAAAATATTTTATTTTCTTTTAAATTTTAGAGTCAAATATTTTATATTTTTAATATTCTTAGTTAAGAATTTTATTAATTTGAAAACTAAAATTAATCTTAAAATCCAATTAAATTTCTTTTGAGTTTAATATTCTTAAAAGTATTTTGAGAATTATTTTTGAGGTTTAATAATTTATTTTTCATAAAACTTTAATTATAAATTTTTTAAAACTCTTTGAAAAATATTTTTGGATTGAAATAATTTATTTTCATGAACATTTTAAATGTTTTGAGAATTTAGTATTTCTATTTCAAAATTATGGTTTCGAGTTGTTTTATTTTAATTATAATTTAAGCTTGAAAGTTTTAATTATAAATCTCATAAAACTTTTTGGAAAATCATTTTGGTTGAAATAATTTATTTTCAAGAATATCTAAGATGACTTGAAAATTTATTATTTTTATATCAAACTTATATTTTCAATCTGTTTTATTTTAATTATAATTGAAACTGTTTTGGATTATAAATTCTATAAAATTCTGTGGAAATTAATTTTGATTTGAAATAATTTCTTTTTTAGGATTATTTAATATACCTTGAAAATTTTGTTATCTATATATCAAAACTTTCTTTTCGAATTTTATTTTATTTATAATTTGAAATTGAGAAATTTATTATTATTTATCAAAAATGCATTTTCAATTTATTTTGATTATTTAAATTCCTAAAAAATTAAATACTTCTGTTTGAACAAAATGTTTTATTAAACGAAACAACAGGAGTTGATTCTTCGTTCGTTGAGGACAAACGAACTGACTGAAGAACATTCTAATGGAGTTGAGACCTGATCTTACCATTGGAGATGTATTTCTACATCGGTCTACTCAGTGGATCATTTGGTTATTGAAAGGGGATTAGTTCATTTAGGGAAGAGTCTTCGATCAGTGGTTTTCGAATCAATATCTGAAGAATTTGGGATTTTGAAAAGGAATTCAGTTTAACGGTCAAAGAACCAAAACAACAATTGAAGATTTGGTTAAAGGACATCAGTGGCAGAAATACACAAGGTTTGATTATCACTGACATATGATAATTAAGGGGTTATTGCTACACATACAAAGAAGAGTGATCTTTTCAAGCAGAACATGAGACATTCTATGTCGGGGTCTTTAAGCAGAACAACCAGGTATCAGTTTGGTTTAAAGCAGGAACATCATTTGTTATTGAGGTCAAATGCAAGGATACTTCCATGAGTGTCAGTAGAATGGAAATTGATTTGGATCAATTGATTATCACTCGAGATAGAATGTTAAGCATCGCTCAGGTATACTTTCTAACTAGTTTATACTTGTTTGATTTAATTATAGAGTATTAAGTGCTGAACTACATTATATTATAAGTTTGATGTAATGCATGTCTCACCTTGATTTCTATATAAATTAGATAACTTATGCTAGTTTGTTAGTGTTGCTTGTTTATCAGTATTTGACTTCATGATTAGATCTTGTGTGATTTAATGCTTGCTTTACGATAATTGATCATGTTAGCATATATAGTCTTAGGTATTTGTAGGGGTACATGTACCGGAAAGAGTATTTGCTGCATGCTAGGTGCCTTGATGTTTACATTGTCTATAATCTGTTTATACTCGCATGGTTGTATTAAATGCTATATCTGATCATGTGCTTGTTAAGATAAGTTTGTTTCTAATTTGGGAATTGCCTAGGGGTCAGTATAATAAACCATGAATTAAATTTTTAAATCTAAATTGACTCAGGCAATTAGAGATAATATAATGTTAAAGTGAACAACAAAGGTGATTTAGAAGAATTAGGAATCTGAGTGATTGATTCTTCTATGACTACATATATGTACGACATGATTCTTATAGACTGCTAGTCCACCTTAAGTTAGGTTGGGATCACTGAGCTCATAGCCAAGACTACTTGTTGAGGCTGATATAGATGAGGAGTGATCAGTCAGATAAGAATGAACATGTTGAACTTGAATGCTTTGTTGTTAACTATGTTTAGAAATATCTCTAACCCTTGGACTCAATCAAATTGAGGACCACGTGTCTTAATCATTTGTGAATGCAGAGTATCTTTCAACATGTACAAGTTATATATCTCTGACATTTTCATGTTCGAGGCATGTAACTACTTTTGCTTTGGTATTCAAATGGTTAAGCAAGGTTACCTATTTTTCTTGAATGATCTGAAGCACAATATTAAGAAAGACCTAGGGGATTCTTTGTGAAGGGTTTCCTAATATCAGTTCGACGATGAACAGTATTAATCGGGGTCAAGAGAAATAGAAGCTCATTCTACTGGAAGTGAGGTTACTGCTGACACGAAATTTAATGCTTATGATGAAGTCAACTATTCGTTGAAGTTTATCAGAATGGAGTTAGCTGCAACAACAAGTGATGCTCTCACACTTGGTTTATCAACTAATACTTGGTTTATCAAGATAACGGATTCGACGGTAAAGATGAAGTTGGTGAGAAAGGACTACTTCTAATGAAATTCTTTTAAGAAGGACATTAGTGAAGTATGTCAGTTGAAGGGAAGTCAAGTCAAAGGCTACCCTGTTTAGTTTTGGTGTTTGTTCATGCATTCGATAGATGAAGCATCTCAGTGATTAATCACATTCAAAGGATTAGGCAGATTGCTGTAAGAACACTTTGAGGGCAGGTAATGGAATTTGTTGACGAACGAAGTTCTATGTTATGTCTGCACTGAAAGGAGTATTCTAGAGTAAAGTTCAGTTTCCAGACTTCATGACCAAATGGAGGAGTTGATAGGGAAATCCAGACCTTGAGTGGAATTACAAGGATAATGGATAGAGTTAAGGTTTCCTATTCACTACGGCTGAATCAGTTGACACAGCAAGTCTAATTAGCAAATGTAAAGAGAAGACATCAAGTAAGATTAATCATGCCTGAAGTCACATGGTGTGATGAAAGGCTATCTTATTTGGAGTTAAGAGCTTACACAGTGTCTGTGATTGATTTAAGATGATCTAGATGCAGTGAACATCATCATCAAGCTCCCTATCATTCGTTTGATTTTAGCTTTGAATTTTTAAAGGTTGACATCCTGTTTAGGGCTCAAGATCAGATGACACCAGATGAAGAAAAGCTGCAAGCAGCATCACAGGGGGAGCATCAGTAAGTTGGATCAACTAGTCATGTTTGATGTTCAAATGCTAGCAGTGCTCATTGAGTAATAGTTGAGATTCTTAGGAGCACTGAGTGATCCAGATTGAGTGATTGCATATTAGAAAGGAAATTGTCAATTTAAAAATAATGCAAGATGATCTCAATCATATTTGAAGAAGACTACTCTACCCACTGAATATCTAAGGAAACATTAAGGACACATCTGTCATGACAAAGGGTTTTGTGTAACAACATTTCTTAGAGTCAGTTCTTGATGAATCTTGGTAGTAGAGTAGTGATTGGTAGTGCATGTATAAGAGTATTTCATTGGTTTTTCTGAGTGAATTCAATGAAGACTGAAGATGCATTAACTAATCAAGATTGAGTAGGGTTCGAATCAAGGAACTAACTCAATTGAACCAGAGGCAGATACACTTAGCACAAGGAATCAATCCACATGAAGACTTGGTATTGATACAGAAGCTGAAGGGTAGTTCGGAGTTTTTGAAGGTTCTACTCTGCTAGTGTCAAGACTACTGGTTTCTAGAGTGCTGAGTTTAGTGAAGCTGCTGCCAAGACCAATATCTACAAGAAAATATTTGGGTGCTGAAGGTAATGCAGTTTCCGTCTGGATGAGCGTGGTATTGTTTCGAGGAACAATGTTAACTGGTAGCTGAAAAGTTATTCCTGTCCAAAAGGAGTAAACGTTCAATCTCGAAAGGAGTAAACGTTCGATCTCTAGGGCAAAGAGGAGTAATTGTTCATTCAACGATCATACACCAGTAAAAGCTCTATTGACTAAGGTATGTCACTCTAGTCTAATATTGATTTATTTAAACATAATGTTTATAGAGAGTGTTCATGCTATTTAGATGTCTACGATCTCTAGGAACTGATTAATGTTTGGCGTGTGACCACCCGAGACTCAATATTATCATTATGAGATTACCTATGATCACCCGGGACCTAACATTGTAGCATCTCTTTGTATAGTCAATTTATATCCAGGATCTCCTACTTTGTGCTGTCATATGTTATTCATGCTATATGTATCAAATGTTTCAGCATAAGTATTTGTATATATTAATTAGTTGTAATTTTATTTACTTCTAATTGTTTAATGCTAATATTAATGGAACCACTTAATATGTAGTTTAAGTGATGTAATTCATGTCTTTTGCAAAATCCATTAATATTAGTTGTCATTCTTTTAATATTAGTGATGTCACTTAGAATTTCTGCACTAAGTGACAAAAAGATTATTTCAAAAACACTGATATTGAAAGTAAGTTACTACATCGCGTGGGGTTGTCAAAGATCATAAATTTTAACATTAATATTTAAAGGTATTTGATCTCTGATGCAACTAGTACCTCGAGCTTACATACATTCTGATTGTCATGAGTATTTTCAATATGCTTATGTGATAATTGTTGAGATGTAGTGTAAGAAGTTAAATGCTGTCATTCGGTCAATGTATGTTCAGTGTTTAGCGGATGCTTATTTTTATGCTTTAGAATTACCATGATCTATATTGCAATATATGTTTGTTTCAAGCGACAAATGGTAATTGTCTAGCATAATGTAAGTATCTTATGTGCTTGATTATTTTGTAGTAAGATGCATTTTATTACAAAATGATTGAATGATGTTAGTACTTTTGAATGTATTGTCACTCATATCTTTGATAATTCATTAGTATTAACATATGTTTTTCATTCTTCAGAACTTGAATGCATAAAGAAATTTCTTGTCTATTTCTTGTGAAAAATGTTTTATCTAAACATGCATTCATTTGCCAGAGAATGAAAAGCCACTAAAAGTTTCCTTTGAAAGAGAACATTTCTTGAGGATTATCTTTCAATTTCAAAATCATATATCCTCTCTCTCTAAATATTTTGTAATGAAAACTGTTTTCTCTCCACGATTTATTTAAATAAAGTTACTTGATAACTTATAACTTAGGTTGCATAGTATCAGGCTATTTTATTTGAGTAAATTATTTTGATCTTGAGGTATCAACCATTGGTAAAACGTTTTTCAAGACTCTTGTTAATGTCTGTTTCACATTGACCTGTAGTATTAAAACAATGGTTGTTTGCTTTGGGATTAGTGCCTTAGACTGTATGATTAAAGCATTCATTCGATTTTTTTTAATGATTTATGTTTTAAGTCAGAGATAATAACAGCTAAGAATGAATTGCAAAACAATTTCTGAAAACATACAGTGAGCAAGATGAAATAGATTTGAGTTATTAATCAAAATGTTTTTGTTAAAAGAGTTGAATTTCAATTGGATATTTGTCTAAGAGAAATTCAAAAGAACACTTTTGTTAATCTGTTAAACTTTTTTTTCAAAATTGTGAGTTTATGAAATTTGGCTTAATATTCTTTTACCTATTCTTTATTAATTCCCACATTTTAGCTCTGGTGCATTGTTTCTTGAGGACACATTGCTCCGATGCTATATGTCTGAGAAGGAATAGAGAATAAGTTTAATCATACTCTACCAAATTTTATATAGCTCTGATCAACTCTATCTATTTAGTCGAAATGGCTTGGCCTTAGTGGCTATAGGGGAAGGTGTAGAAGTTGAATAATCCATCAATTTCTAACCAAGGCCTTAGTACCAAACACTATCATTCTAATTCAAACTTTCAAACCTTGGTGATATAAGGAACTTATGTAGATTAGCGGTTGTTAAGGGAGAAACTGCACTTGATGCAGCAAATAAGGATGAAGTCGGAAGTGCACCCACAGCTCTACCTCTCGAGAAGGAAAGAAGTATACAAATTGAGGTATATGTAGCTCATCTGTATTCTCTCAAAAGGATGCAGAGCTGAAAAGGCAATTCAACCATTTCTGAATGAACTCTCTCAACAGGGTGATTTCATTGAAAATTTACTCGTCAGCCAGAGCACCTTGTAATGAGTCAAGCACACCAAAAGCATTCACGCTGATGGTAAACCTAAAGTTTTTGTTTCTAAGGGATGTTATAGGACCTAACAGTTCTCTAGCCTCTCTTGGGACTAACAATTGTGAGGACACATTGCAAGAAGTGCACATTGTGAGGTATAGGTAAAACCCCTAAACTTCTTTGTTTACCATTCATGGTGAATGAAGTTGTTGAGCCACCTTCACAGGCGTTTGAGGGAAACTTGGATTTCTTGCCATATATTAGAATCCTTGTCAACCTTCCTAGGAGGAACGGTCCTAGTTCCCTAACGGGATTTCACATCCGCAGAGCAATCTGTTGATGTTGAGAGGCAATCACTAACAGTTTTCCATGACTGAAAATAGTGAGTTAATTCATCTTCACAGGTGATTGAGATAGATGTTTGTACATGTCTACTCTCCCAGAAATTCAAATTCTGGAATACATGGATCGCTCACAACTTAAAGGCATATCACCGTCAACGATCCAGTGCATGGATTTGCATATGGGGAGTCGGTTGATGCTTAAATAGTTGCTAGTACGCATACCACATTCAACGATCCAGTGCATGGATTTGCATATGGGGAGATTGTTGATGCTGAAAGTAGCTGAGCAACAACTCGTAGACTATGATTCAGTTGGTTTACCAATTTGATGAGTCTTTTGAGGATCAGGGTGTTGGGATTTTAGTCACTCCTGGAATGGAGGAAATTCCAATTTCAGAAGGGTTATTCCCCGACGACGAGCCACGTGTGCATGGATTTGCTCATGGTGAGTTGGGTGACGGCCTAACTGAAACCCTGTCTGAGATTCCATCTCAGAACCTAGATCTTTAGTGATCGACAACATGCTACAGTCAACGATCCATAATATCTTGGTGAGACTAGCATGGATTTACTTGCAGGTACAAATTGCTATAAATGGAATGAGTGCAAGTAAGGGAGAGAAACACTTGAGTGAAGTGAGGGAGTGATACACTTGAGTGATAGAAATAGGGAGAGAAATGAGTGGAACACTTACGCTTGAAAGTGTAAACACCAACAGAACGTAGTAGAAGTGAGGAAACCATATACCAAACACTAACCTTGCTACTATGCTTGAATCCTGTTACTGAATTTTCCAGCTCTGGAATGTTGAAAAGATTCTTTTCTGGAAGACAAGCTGAAGAAGAGTCTAGCTGAAGCTTAGTGGGAATGTCCAAACTATTACCTTTGGGTCTATTAATTCATGTTGTTCTCAATCTCAAAAGGGGAGACATTAATTTTTAGGCCTAAGGAGGATTTTATGCTCAGTTGGAGGAGAGTTTCTTATTCGATTGGATGTAGATGATACTTTTATTATTTTAAAGGATATTCTCAACTAAGGGGGAGAATTTGGTGATACAAGAAACGAGATCTCTTGGTGATACAAGAAATGAGATCCGTCAATCCTATCTTGTGGAGGTTACTTAGAGGATATCTAAAGACACAAGGGTGGATTGGAGCTTGCATGAACTAAGGGGGAGAATTAGATGAAATTTAAACCTTAGTGATGCAAGGGAGAAATTACTAAGGGGGAGTTTCTTAGAAATTGGTTGGAGCCTAATCCCTAAAGGTGTTGTAGATTTAACCAATTTTTCGTCTGAAGTGGAGAAGTTACTTTTTGTCAATTGGGAAGAAGTTACTTGTCGTACTAAGGGGAGAAGTTATGGAGAATCTTAACATCTTGGTTTGCAGTGCTATATCTTATTCTGAAAAGATATCTAAGGGATTGTGCTCTATTTGTTTGAAGATCTGTCCTTGGAACATTCTTAGGAGAGATTCGGCAGAAGAATTCTTTCTAGCACGATCAATGAATGAAAATGAAGATTTCTTTGAAGAGTATCAACTCAGGGGGAGTTTTTGCTAAGTAGAAGTTTTCTGGGTAAAGAAGAATGTGAAGGAGATTTTCAAGGGGCATCTGAGAAGTGTCCAAGTGTGTTCTATTTCTTGTTTCAGTGATAGATGAAGTCAGTGGAGTAGTGCAGGGAAGAAAGAAAAATATGTTTCCTGGAAATAGAACATCCTGAAGAAAAAGAGGAAGTGACTTTCATTCTAAGAGAGAACAACCTTAAGGGGAGAATGAGTTGACCTCTTATGGGGAACATAGAGAGCTGTATGTTCTAGTTCGAATTGCAAGATGAACAAGAATGATTGGTCAGAAGTCTTTACTAATGATTTGTTTCTTTATTGAAAGAACCCCATCTTTGAAGAACATTGAAGTGGAGGAAGCTAAAGGAAAATGAAATTCAGAAATTCATCATTCATTTTCAGCAACTCAGGAAATCTGGATTTAACTGATTATATCTTTCCAGAACCTTTTGTATATTATTTTCATGTCCAGTACTTTAATTGTTTCTTGTATGTTAGTTGAGTTATCCTCTAGTAGTTAATTTTATTTAATTGCTTTTGGGGGAGATTGTAAAGGGAAATAGTATTTGATTGCTATTCCATATCAACCAAATAGGGGGAGATTGAAAGGGGAGATAGGAGTGAGGGAAGTAACTCACTGCACTTTCATGTGTACTAGAAATGTTAAATGTAATCTCTATGTAATGGTTGATGATAACTCAACAATAGAACAGGACATGTAATAATATGCAGGTGCACATAAATCTTGGATCACAGAGTTCAGTTAAGACAAAGTATCAAATGATCATCTACAGACTTGAAGCTCACTGGAAGAAGTTCATTAACATGTTCATGCCTCAGTGGAGAATAAAAGATGTTGACATCTATTCAAGGATGTGGAAGCTACATAAGATTATCTTAGTCTATGACGATTTTAGTGCATTACAATCGAAGCAACAAGTAAGGTTTGCAAAGAAGAATGTGGAATCATGTTCGGAATCAAGAGCCCCTATCAAGACTAGTCACTTATGAACCAGACCGTTGCATCAAGTGTCAGGACATTGGAGGCAAGCTCTCGTCGGTTAATATGGTTTTAATCATTCTAAAGTTGTTGGTTTTCTTGAGTCAAGTGGAGGATCAACAAAGGTGGTAAATCAGTGTTGGAGAAATGTCAGCCTAATGGATAAGAGACAGACGACACAACCTGATTGGATCTTACTAAAGCTTTACAGATTAGAAGGCCAAATACTTGGACGTGGTGGAGTCACGTATACGGGGCCAAGTATTTGGATAAGGAAGTCTACACAAATTAAAGAGTGGAATGGAAATATTTAATTTAATTAAATAAAGTATTTATTTAATTATTTATATATTTTATAAATAAAGACACTCTTTATTTATATTATATATATTTATTTAAATATTACTTTTACATTAAATATTTCCAAAGGCATGCTTGCACATGACTTTAAATATAAGATTTGAGTGGACAAGAGTAAAAGGTGGAAAAACAAAAAGTAACATCTTTTTCAATATATAAAGAAGAAACCCAAGTCTTAATAATGTAGGTGAATGTGTGCATCCGGATGAGAAAAGAAAAGGGGAGAGAGAGAAAAAATTTTCTCTCCCCCATGGCCAAACTAAATCTTGAATATATTTGTAGCCATGATTTTCTTTATCATACCACTCCTCTATCTTTCTATTGTAAACGCTTGCTAAATCTTGTATAGAAGATATGGCTGATTTTTGTCTCCTAGATCTACAAAATGTAATAGTTTTAGAGGAGACAAAAATCACTTCTTTGTTGTGTTCTTGAGCTTTTGTTCTTGAACTTGTTGTAGCATCTACCCCACTTCAATGAATATAAAGTTATATTCTTGGATCTTGTTGTGTTGTGTGTTTTGGATGATTTACCGTTCATTATCTTGGTTATTTTAATGGTGTTCATGAGGTTGAAGAAGATGATGAACAATACCTGGGTTTGAACCAAAGTAATCTTTATGTTGTCCCAAAAATAATTAAAAGTCATAATTTTAATTTGGGAATCGTATTCACCCCCCCTCTACGATCTCCGGGACCCAACAGGTAACACTGGAGATACTACTAATACCAGTGGTGGATCAATAAGTCATCCTGGCAGCAACTCAGGGAGAGATGATGGATCAACTGGCAATACACAACATCACAATGAATTTCGAGGCGAATCATCAAGATCAAACCTACCAGGGGAAAGGATATGGAGCAAAGATCATCCTTTTGAATTGATCATAGGTGATCCAGATGTTGGAGTCAGAACTAGAAGTGCAACTTCAAATGAATGTCTATTTTCGGTTCTTCTATCTCAAGAAGAACCAAAGAAAATTGAAGATGCATTAACTGATCCAGATTGGGTTCTTGCCATGCAAGAAGAACTCAATCAGTTCGAAAGGCAAGAAGTGTGGACACTGGTACCCAGGCCTAAAGATTGATCTGTTATTGGCACGAAATGGGTATACAGGAACAAGTTAGACAGTGATGGCATTGTTACGAGGAACAAGGCCAGACTGGTTGCAAAGGGTTACTCCCAGGAAGAGGGAATTGATTATGACGAGACCTACGCATCAGTTGCAAGACTTGAAGCCATCAGGATATTTCTGGCATTCGCAGCATATTCCAATTTTAAAGTTTTTCAAATGGATGTGAAGAGTGCATTTCTGAATGGAGAGTTAGAAGAGAAAGTATATGTGGAACATCCCCCAGGCTTTGAAAATCCAGAGTTTGCTGATTTTTTGTATTTTCTATTCAAAGCTCTCTATGGGCTCAAGCAAGCACCGATGACATGGTATGACACTATATCTCAGGTTTTACTTGAAAACGATTTTATTAGAGGTGTCATAGATAAAACTCTCTTTTATAAAATACATGATAAAGATATGATATTTGTTCAAGTTTATGTTGACGATATTATATTTGGTTCTACTAACGAAAACTTGTGCAAAAGATTTGCTAAGTTAATGCAGAGCAGGTATGAAATGAGCATGATGGGTGAGCTGTCATTTTTCCTTGGATTGCAAATAAAGCAAATGGAAGATGGGATTTTTATTTGCCAATCAAAGTACGTAAGGGATCTTCTAAGGAAATACAATCTAGAAGATTCTTCACGGGCAAAAACCCCAATTCCAACAGCCACCAAGCTTGACAAAGATGAAACTGGTAAGAAAGTTGACATCACAAGCTACAGAGGTATGATAGGCTCATTATTATATCTAACTACTAGTAGACCCGATATAATGTTTGCTACATGCTTATAAGGTTTCAATCTGATCCTAGGGAATCTCATCTTATAGTCGTTAAATGAATTTTTATATATCTGAAGAGTACACCAAATCTTGGAATTTGGTACCCTAAAGATACAGGTTTTGAACTAATAGGCTATACAGATTCAGATTATGCAGGATGCAGGATGGACAGGAAAAGTACTTCTGGAAGCTGTCAGTTTCTAGGACAACGGTTGATCTCCTGGTACAGCAAGAAACAACACTCAGTATCTATCTCGACAGCCGAAGCAGAATACATTGCGGCAGGTAGTTGTTGTGCACAGATCTTATGGATAAGGAATCAGCTGAATGAATATGGACTTGCGCTAACTAAAATTCCAATACTTTGCGATAACACAAGTGTCATAGCAATTTCCAACAATCCTGTACAGCATTCAAGAACCAAGCACATAGACATAATGTATCATTTTATCCGAGAGCATGTCATGAATGGAACTGTGGTGTTACATTTTATACCCACAGAAGATCAAATTGCTGACATCTTCACGAAACCACTTGATGAATCCACTTTTTCAAAATTGGTTAGTGAGTTAGGGATGTTAAACATGAATTGATTATTGCATGATGTTTTAAATTGCATATTTAATTTTAAGCAAACCTTGTATATACACTGTATATATTCCATAAAAATTATCAAAAACAAACAAACAAAATGAAAAAGAAAACTCAAAAAGATTTTCCTTATTTTTGTACAATTTTATTTATTTGGCATCTCTACTGTAAATATTTTTTATATATATTATGGTTGTTTTCCAATAATTGGCATATATTATTTATATATATAAGTATGTATAGTTTTAGTTGTTTTTCAACATTGGCATCCTTATTTTTATTTATGTTTTTATATTTTTGTTTATATAATTATGCGCTAATTATTTCACGTCTCTTTTGAGAAGTAGGAAAGATCTATGAGCTTGATCATCCAATTGTTTTTGATAGTTAGATCCCAAACATTGGCATCAATATCTATCCAAGATCTTAGAACCAAACACACACACACAATCACATCCGTCTCTCTAATCATTAAACAGAATACCTAATTGTTAAGAATGAGGGAGACAATGCCTTGATTGCATTTGATAAGGTTGCTATTGTGAGTGAACCAACAGCTCTGTCTCTAGAAAGGTGATTCAAATATACAAAAGCTGAAACAACTGTTAGCTCATCTGTGTTTTCTCAAAAGGATACAGACTTGGAAAAGGCAAAACTGTTACTAGGTTCATTCTCTCAACAGAGTGAGTCTATTGAATTCGGCCTGTCAGCCAAGGCCACTTGTAAAGAGTCAATTTTATCTGACATTTTTTTTCTTCAAGAAACCATAAATTTTGTGTCTTATGGTTTAGGGACCAACACCAAGGGACCAACAATGTAAGGACTTACTTGAGACCAAAAGGAAGCATTTGAAATGTCACAGTAAGGATGAATTGACGGAAACAATTATTCTAAACTTCCATATCAAGGAATGAAGGATGATTGATGATTCTGACTGAATCAACATGCCTTCACAGGCGTCAGGAGGAAACTTGGATCATGTGCTACATTATAGATCCTTGTCTCCCTCCCCAGATGGAACATATCTGGATTCCTAATGGAATAGATCATCTTAGATGATCAGCAACTCATTGAATCTATTCCTGAAGCAATTCAGTTTTCAAATTAAACTATTTTAATATATTCAATTGAGAACGGGGATTTATGAAACCCCATTGCACCACCAGTGACCTCTCTTGAAGGGGCTATAGTGATCTTTCTTGCAGGTACAAAAGACTGAGTCATCCGTACTGAGAGAGATATAGTGATATGAGAAAAGAGTGAAACACAAGTAAGGAAGAGTGAAAATATATATTCTATGAGTGAAACACTTAGAGAGTATATGAGCGAAACACTTGTGAGGAACACAAAGTAAAATCACACACTAGCACACTTACCGAATCCCTTTCTCAATTCCCTGTTACAGATTTCAAATGTTACTGAACCAAGGTGGAAATTTCTCCAGAAAAGAACTGTTAAAATTATTAAGAGGATTACTCAACTAAGGGGGAGAATTACTAAGAGGATTACTCCAAAGTGTTAAAGTGTTCAACTAAGGGGTAGTAGATCAAAAGGGGAGAAGTAAACAAAGACTTTTGCCAGAAGAGGATTACTCAAATGTTGAACAAGAAAAGTTGGATAATATACGAAAAGGGAAAATGAATCTACCTTGGGTGAGAAGTAAAAACAGAAGTTGGAAATTTAAAGGAAAAGTGGTAAGAAGAGAACAGACATCATCTCTGCCATCTTAAGGGGGAGTAGTGATGAGTCTGAGAAATGAAGATAATACTACATGTATAATATGTTCAGTGCTAGAGGAACAAACATCTTTCATTTCAGTTAAATCAGGAAATCTGGAAATGTATTATATAATCCAGAGAACAATTTATTATTTACAGTTCTTAAATGTCATATTATTTTCTTAGTTGTTAGTTGAGTTATCCTCTAGGGATTTGTATGTTAAATGCTTAACAACAAATAGGGGGAGATTGAAAGGCATATGACTAGACCTATTTGTAATAAGTAGATGACAACTCAACTAAGATAAGAAAGTGAAGTAAGTAGTAAATACTGAGGAAGGAATCAAGACGAAGAAAGTCAAATAGACACAAAGAATCCTAATATCAGAAGTGTTCTAATGAAGCTGCTACTCTACATCAGAAGAAGTTCATTAATATATTCAAGCATCGGCGAAAAATAAAGGAGTAGTATTTCAGAAGAGTTCAGAAGATACAGAAGATTCCAAGTGCCTACTACAAAGAGATTCCAAGAAAAGAAATATTGAACACAAAGCTAGAAGCAAGACAAGACACAAAGACCACTACAGAAGAAATGAGAATTAACATTGTAGTTAGTCATCTGTGAACCAGACCAGTGCACAGGGTGTCAACAGTGTCAGTGAAGATTCGTCATCAAAAAGTTCAAGTGGTTAGAAAGGTTATTGTTGAAGAACAGAAGAGTTTTATCTACATCAACAATAGTCAAGCCTTTAATTTAATTCTCTATTAATTAATTAAATTAATTAGTAAATTTAATTAGTAAATTAATTCACTCAGAATTAATTTATTTCTTAACTTAATTAAAGGATTAATTAATTTAGAATTATTTTAGAATGACAGAAGACAGAAGCTGGAAGCTCAAAGGGATACAGGTTTGTTTGGAATGCAGTGTACAAGAGTCAGAATCCAAGATTGAATATTTGACTAGGTACATGCAGTGGTGAAAAGAAGTATTGGCTAGTTTAAAGAGTCAAATTATTTAAGGAATGGAGGTACTTCTAATTGCAATTGTAGAAACAGCCAAACATGTCTGACGGTACAGACTTGAAGACAAGACGGTAAAAGTATTGACACGGAAGAAATGCAGAGTAATATATTCGTAAAAGTGGAACTCCGGTTGGAATTGATTTATCATTCCCAAGTGAAAAGGAGTTCGGTTTCAGACGTTCAGGAGACCGCAGCTTAGAGCGTAATGATTTATTTTAATTAATAAATATTTTATTTATTTAGTAAATTATATTTATAAATATCTAAATAATATTAGATATTTATTTTTATAATTTTAGAATTAAATTTATTATTTATTATTCAAAGATTATAAGTTGTGCGGGTCTAAAAGCATTTCTACGAGACTATTTAAAGAACCTACGTCTAATCAAACAAAGAAATGGTCAGGTGGTTTTATGTGGTTTAAAAGCAGCTAATCAGGCCACGTCACATGTCCAACCAATTGAAAAGAAAAGAATTGGCAGGTGGTTTCAAGAATTCATACTGAGTGTTTAAATTCAAGTCATACCGAAGCCCAATTCCAAGTCATACCGAGCTTCAATCTAATGAGTCATACAGAAGGATTTCTTTATTGAGTCATGCTGATTTTAATTTTAATTAATTAAGTCATTCTGATTTATTTAATTTAAAAAATAAATCCAGCATGACTTACAATAAGTCATACCGAATTTTGACTGAGTCATACCGAAGGAAACAAGTCTTGCCCGGCCTTTTTATGAGTCATACAAGTGTTAAATCAATTAGGAAAAAGGTCATTTTGGGATTGGTCATGCTAGCTTTCAACCTCTATAAATATGAGGAGTTGTCTTCATTTTTCAGAGTTAGAAAATCAATTCAAATTCAGAAATTTGTCTGCATTGTAATATTCACAGATTTATGTGCAAGTTTGGAATATAATTGTTTAAATCGAACAATTCATGTCAAAATCGTTCTAAGCTTTTAAACAGTTATATAAACTTTCTACTTATTAATTTTGTAATACTTTTCAAGTTGAAATTATATCTTCTACTTGAACAGTATTTCATCATAATTAATATTTCGTGTGAATTTAAAATAATATTTTTAAATCTAATATTCCGTGATTAAATTAAGATATTATATTCAACCCCCCTTCTACAATATCAGGGACCAACAATACCCATAAGTACATATTAAGTAATAAATGCATAATTTTATAATATAAATTATGTATGCCGTATGTGTAGGTTCATATGGAAGAAATTTATGAACTATAGCAAATTAATCACTACTCCCATTATTATACTTTTAAATTAAATACGAGCCATGCAAATTTACATACCAAAACTCTTAAATATGATACATATACTAAACACATCTAAGCATAAACTTAAATAACATACAAGTATTATCATCTTCTAATAATTACGAAATCTCATAAAAAGAATTTGAATGTAAGCATACATATATATAAATGAAGTTAACACCTACCTGGGCTAACTTAATGCTTATAATATGAGAATGACGTACTCATCTTTTTCTGTATTTTATTTTACTTCCACTGAACTGAGGAGATGAGGTTAATCTTCATCTTCCTTCTTTATTGACATAACTCGTGTGCCAAACGGATAGGGCGTAGAAATAGTTTTATAAATAAATTGTTAACAACTCTATCAACTAAAGTCCTAAGATAAAGGAAATTAGTATATATCCATATTAATAATACTCCTACTAATGGTTAATCACGTAATAGATATGGATAATATTTGATATATCTAAAAATCTATTTTTTTTATAAACATATTTTTAAAAATCATTAAATAAATTTATGCCTAATTAAAACACACAATTTATTAATAACTAAATTAATTAGTAGATATTGTTCAATAAATAAATAAATAATAAATATGAGGGATTTTATAAATTACATAATCAAGAAAATGTGTTAATCAAGATCCTGTAGTTATTCGTTTGTGAACCAGACCAGTTGCACTAAACGTCAGCATAAATGAGATTGAGAACTGCATCTGAGAATCAGAAGAATTGGTAAAGGGATGTCAATCAAAAGCAAGGAATCAAGCTGGTAAATAAAAGGTAAATTTTGTCAACTTGATTTAAGGTAGAAGGTGGTTTTGTTAAAGACAGAAAAATATTCTAAGTACAGGACTTCACCTTGGGTTAAGAGGAATGAATTAAAGAATTAATTATTTAATTTCAATAGCCGATTGTTATGGCAATTTGGAAGAAAAAGACAACCAATTGTTATGCACTTATGCAACTGATTGTTAAAGCATTTGCATAATGAATCCTCCGATTGTTAATGCAGTAAAGTCAAGGGAGAATCAAAGTCAACCGATTGTTAAGTCACTAACAATCAGCCGATTGTTATGCCATTCAATGAAGCCGATTGTTATCCTACTAACTTATAGCAACCGATTATTAATACTCATTTAAATCAATTTGATTTAAATGAGTTATTAACATTCCGATTGTTATATTGTGACATAATGATTATTATTCTTTAATGTTCCGGTTGTTAGTAAAATCAATATGGAAGCAATTCTTTTACTTGGCTCATAGTTGGCCACGTATAAGAGTTGGTAAAGCCTACATTTAAAGCAGCAAAAGCAATTCATATCTGGCATTCATTCATTCATTCAAGTTATACAGAGCAAGTCAAGAGAAAAGAATCGAGAGCATTCAAAGTAAATATACACACACCCAGGATCCATAAATGAGAACATAAACTGGTTGTAATATTTGTATTGATTTCTTGTAAAAAAAATATTGTATCTATACTAGACTAGTGAATCATTGTAGCTAACCTTTGTGTTAAAAGTGTAACACCCTCCAGGATTATATTAATAAAATGACATATTCCACGAATGAACTATGTTTTTATTGTTATAAATGTGGTTTGATTGAGCACTTTTTTAGAAGTCTAAAGTCCAAATAATATATTCCGTGAATAAATTTTAAAATTGGACATATTGTATTCAACCCCGTTCTACAATATTTGGGACAAATAATTTTTTCACCCGCACTTTTTGTCACAGTACATCAGTTTTGAACAACAATTCTAAACGGAGCCTAAGATATCTAATAGAGTTTGAGTTATAATCTGAAGCGAGTTAAGAAAAATTATAATTGTTAGGAATCTTAATAATAATTATAACTTATAAATAATTAGTATATAATCTTTCTTTAAAATACCCGAGTCTACCACACGCTAGTTAACCAATCAAATTTTTTTAATTATTTTAGAACTAATCAAAATTAACTATTTAATTATAAACTAATTACACTAAACTTTATTTTAACTAAAGTTACTTGTTTATCATATTACCATATAACAACAATAATAATTTAATCATTATAATCGTATTATTATTAAAATCCTAATAAAAAATTTATCATTACAATCATATAATTATTAAAATTCTATATAAAAATAAAAGCATATTATTCATTATCTCTACTTACTATCATATCCACCGAGCTCTGTAGCATCATAATCTTGTTCTGCTCTGCCTCCAAACAATACTACTTTCAATTAAGGTGCCATTTTCCCTCTCAAATCTGTATCTTATTAAGAAAAATAATAACTTGATATGCTTATGGGTTTGTTAATGGAATACGTTTATGTTTACATATATATATATATATATACACACATACGTACATATGTATCATAAACTATGTGTTTGTCTTATTGTCAAGATGAAGAAAAATTAGTATAATTAAAGTAACCTAACATATTTTGATGCTTCTGTATTTTTTGTATTTGAATATTATATGTTATATATTTTAACAATTGTCTTGACCTGTATTTGTTAACCATCAAGACCCTCAATATATGAATTATCATGTGTCATGCACTATGAAAATATTAAGGCATGAAACTTCTTTATGGTGGACATTTTGGTTGTGTTTAGTGTTGAAGTTTAAGTCTAATTATAAATTACTAAGCCCAAACTTATTTATTTATTTATTAATATTTAAAAAATTTATCAATAATCTAGATATATAAATCTGTATCCTATGATTATAAGTTAGAATTATGTATGTTGTACCCTGTTATAATGAGCCTTTGCCATAGGCTACTCCGAATCCTTAATAGTTATAGTTTCATTGTAATTGTCAATTTGTGACTTTAACTTTATGGCCTTTGGTAGACACTCATGACGGAACAAGATTACCTTTTGTGAAATTGAAGCATGTTTAATTAGAACTCTGCTTCCATATAAATGACAATAGAACAAATTCAAAATAAAACTTTGAACTAGTTTGGGCTACTAGGTGAGGAGACCATGAATATATCAATTATCATATATCCTGCAATATGAAAATATTAAGGCATGAAACTTCTTTATGGTGACTTTTTTGGTTGTGTTTAGTGTTGAAGTTTAAGTCTAATTATAAATTGTTAAGCCCAAACCTATTTGTTTTTTATTAATATTTAAAAAATTCAGTAATAATCTAGATATATAAATCTGTATCCTACGATTATCAGTTAGAATTATGCATGTCGTAGCCCTGTTATAATGAACCTTTTCCATAGGCTACTCTGAATCCTTATTAGTTATAGTTTCATTGTAATTGTCAATTTGTGACTTTAACTTTATGGTCTTTGATTGACACTCATAACTGAACAAGATTACCTTTCGTGAAACTGAAACATGTTTAATTATAACGTTGCTTTCATATAAATGACATTAGGACAAATTCAAAATAAAACTTAAAAATAGTTTGGGCTACCAGGTGATGAGACCCTCAATATATGAATTATCATATGTCCTGCACTACGAAAATATTAAGGCATGAAAATTCTTTATGGTGGACTTTTTGGTTGTGTTTAGTGTTGAAATTTAAGTCTAATTATAAATTGTTAAGCCCAAACTTATTTATATTTTATTAATATTTAAAAAAATCATCAATAATATAGATATATAAATATGTATCCTACGGTTATAAGTTAGAATTATGCATGTCCAAGCCCTGCTATAATGAGCCTTTTCTATAGGCTATTCTGAATCCTTAATAGTTATTGTTTCATTGTAATTGTCAATTTGTGACTTTAACTTTATGGCCTCTGGTTGACACTCATGACGGAACAAGATTACATTTCGTGAAACTGAAGCATGTTTAATTATAACGATGCTTCCATATAAATGATAAAAGAACAAATTCAAAATAAAACTGAGAAATAGTTTGGGCTATCAAGTGATGTGGGGTAAATAGCTGAGATTAATTTTCTCTTATGCCAAGAATTATTTCTTATTTGATGATGTCAGTTGGCACCAAGTACAATAGTAAAAGTTATAAATTTTAAAGAAAAATATTCTTGGAAGAAACTAATATAATTATATATAGGTTTCAGTAAATATTTTTTTATTAATATATTTTTAGTCCTATTAATTAGTTTATAAAATAAAATAAACACACGCTAGTGAAATTATTTTACTATTCATTGTTCCTTAACCTATTCATAAATGTGTACAACAAATTATAATTTATGAACCAATCAAAATTAACTATTTAATTATAAATTAATTACAATAACCTTTCTTTTAATTAAAGTTAGTCCTTTAATTACCATATAAAAAAATTATATTTTAATCATTAAAATCACATAACAATGATAGTTTATAGAATCACTCCTTAAACTCTTCAATGTTTATAATTTTAAATTATTCAAAAGATACTTTTATTCAATTGTAGGATATTTTCATGAAAAATTCACGTTCTCAACATCACGACGTCACTTTTATCAAGAAACGAAAGAGAGGTTTGTTACCGCTTATAATATATATTATTTTAGAGATTTTCATCTTTTAATTAGCTTTTATATATATATATTACTTTAGAGATTTCTATCTTTTAATTATATACATGTCATAATTTTTACATTTGTTTGACATTTAAATAACAAGTCGACCGAGAAAGGATGAAGTTGTTCGACCTTCAAACACAATATCTCCACAAATGTCACCTACATAAAAAAGACATGTTGGTATAACTTTTCTAGAAGCTATATAGCATATTATAAATCTCAAGAGACAATGTGTAATTATATGGGCTTAAAAATAAGTAATATTTGCATTGCATATACAGGTCGTCCTAGGAAGATGCACACAAATTCTATAGTTCATAATAAAAATTATTACATTTACTAAATTTAAATTTACCAATTTCATCTTGACAATTTTTATTTCTTGATTTTGTAATGTTTTTTTACTTTTTCATTTATTTCCGAGTTATCTATTCTATTGTATAATGTTTCCCCCCAAAGAAGATTGCCGCTATTTTTATGCATTCCTATAGAAAGATTTAAAAAGTATCTTCTATATTCTTAACTTATACCAGAGAGATGGAATGTTTCTAAGGGTGGTTGTCCCTCTCTGTTAATCAAGTGATCTCTATAATCTCTTTAACTCATGATTTTATTTCAACTAACGACCCTTTTTATATTTATATACACGTACATGTAGAGACAAAGATATAGAGATTTGTAACCATGCCATTAACACCCCCCACCGCATTGTTATATAGAAGCATGCTGTTGCCGCTACTGCTACATGTACAATTATTACAAGGAAAGAAAAAGGATAAAAAGATTAAAGAAGAGAAGTTGTGATGATAAAAATAATATTCACATCGCCCTCTCACATGGCTATTATGGGAGGTCATGTCTCGCCCTCCAAATTTGCATTAATTCGTCTATGTTTTTCAAGCTTATAATTTTAGCATCCTTCCAAATGTGGCTCCCCCTTTTGTCGATACACTCTTTATTCATAACTTCTAGATTATGTGACAACTGCTAAATATGATAGAAATAAGTACAAGAGTCTCCTGCGAAGTAGTCCTACACAAAATTTCATTTTTATATTTTTATGATATAAGAACATTGAGGTGCGTACTATATTGTAATATATTATGCGGCTAAATTGAGATGTTATTTAGATATATTATTGGTGCTTTCATGTCTTTTACTTTTAAATATATTTATTTCCATTTTTTAACAGGTCCGCCAATAAAAGACAAAGTCTTTGACTCTTTAAGTATATCGCGACAAGAATCACTTCCACAAAAGAGAATTGGTGGTATATAAATTAATATGTATTGTCCACATGACAACACATATTGTATAAAATATATTCTATATATTAGATATCTCATCAGAAAATATGTTAAATAGATTATAGATTATTGACTGTTTATGAAGATAATATATGCAAAATAATAAGGAAAACCTGTTACCCATATGATAAACTATTATAGAAGGAGGGTTGAATATAATAGTACTAAACAATCGATTATGAACACAAGTATGTAAAAGAAGTATTATTTCGTATTAACTTTGATTGACTTAATACAAAACTCTCTCAAGAAAAACAAAGTTCTTAAGGGCTGCTAGGTTATGAGAAAGATAATAACTTTTTTACGAACACATCAATGTAAACATAATCATGTGTTTATATAGTACACAACTACCTATCTAATTACAGAAAATATATTGATCATTAAATGCAGAAATATTATTTCCATCATTATCATCCTAAAAGATAGCTTTCATAAAGGCAATAGGATTGTAATCAAACACTTATTTGTTTATCTCCAATCAGCTCCTAATTTGTCGATTTCCATTTGTCAAACTTTGATCATCATAAACTCTATCAGTTAGTAAATTTTGATTAAGTAAACTCTGTCAACATCTTCTAAACTTTGATGACGTCATCTAAACACTGATTAGCTTCAGTAAACTCTGACTCGATATTCTCTGATCTTAAGTTCTTCACATTTAACAATCTCCCCCAATTTATTATTTAAGACAAATGCATCAGATTTTATTCAGACTACCTTCTCATACTATTCTATAAGAAAAATCTCCAGTTAGAAATTCATCAAGCAATTTCTCTTCAACAGCTCTCAAAAGGTCTTTCGTCTTACCCTTCAACTCATTCATTTGTTCAGAAGAATCATCAATTTGATATTCTGTAGCCCTTAGATTGTAGATAGGTGTCATATCCATTCTTTCATCCAAAGGTATGCAACAGGCTCTTTGACCATCATGATTTAATATTAGTATTGGAATATTTAACACCATTTTGACCTTTGCATCCCCTTTGATCATTTCCCTTTCAGTATCATCTTCAAGCACATATCTAGGTACGTACTCCTCAGAGTTTAACATCAACAGTCTCTCATTCTTCTTCTTTTCATCAATTACTCCTTCTAAAATCTTCACCCATGCTGTGATTTCATTCTCATCATTAAACAGATAAAGAACATAATCAAGTCCTTTTGATGATTTATGAATCAAATCTTTTTTGGCTATTTTTATCACTCTTCCATCTTCTAGAAAATACAACAACTTTTCTTTTAGAACAACACCATCAAAAATATCTTTTACTATATAAACAACAATTTGCTTGTCCAAATGATCTTGTTATAGCTCTTCTTCAGGTTTGTTCTTCAAAGAATAAGGATCTCTGAATGTATTTTCTTCTCCTCTGTAGACTTTAGCTTTTGAATCACCAATACCTCCCATGTTCTTACCAAGTCTAGCATTGAAAGTCAGAGTTTCAGATTTTGTCTATAGACGATCAGGATTCTTCTTTCTACACAGAGACTGTTGTTCTTCTTCCTCATATTCAAAACATCTTCCACTTGGAAGAAATGTAGTTCCAAGCATGGTGAGTGGAGTCTTTGATTTTAATGGAGCTTTTTGTTGAACTACATGAGATGTCTTTGATTGAATTTCCTTCTTCTGAGATGAAGTTTTCTTTGAGTTTTGTCTTCCTTTCTTTTTTGACTGGACTTTAGCATTGTCAATACCAACAATCATCTTTTTCATTTCCTGTTCTGCAGCAACTGGATCCATTCCTAGATTTTCTTCTTCAAAGAGTTTCTTTGCCAGTTCCGCATCTTTCTTGTTCCTTTCTTCAATATTCTCGGGCTTTTCTTCCTCTACAAGCCTTCTAGCCAAATCTTCATCAAGTTTCATTAGAGTTTTCTTACCTTTTCCAGATCCTGAGGGAATTAGAGTTTGATCAGTCAGATTTTGATTTTGTAAACTCTTTCCACCCTTATGACTCTCTTGCCTTTTATCAAAAACACCACTGCCATCACCATCAGGTTTATCAGAGTTTAAAACAGAATCCTCCTTGCATTTGTCCTTAGATATTTTCTCCCCCTTTATGATATTAAAAGAAATAGTCAAGAGGTCTGCAATAGTATGCAACTGCATGGAAGTGACATCAATAACAATTTGGTCAACTTTGGAATCTAAGGCATCTTGTTTAGTGGAAACATCCTTAATTTTATATTCCAAGGCATGTTGAGCAACAGAAATAAAACCTTAAACTGAAGCACTTGTCTTGATAACAGAGTCTTTAAGAGCACAAACTTCACTATGAAGACCCTTAGTCAAGACAGTGGTAGCCTTAAGAACTGTCTTCATCTCATCAGAGTGTATATTAGAGTCTGCTTTCTTGATGAGATCATGAACACGGGGGCAATAAATATCTTCATGGGAAAACTTTCAAGACATATCCCAGATGTTTTGTCTCTTAGAGCTTAAAAGATCTGTATTAGATGGTTTCTCCCTGATACTATCCTCCTTATACCTTTATGTGTGAGAGCTGATTCGATTTCACCTTTCAGCTATTCAATAACACAGTAGTCAGGATAGTTCATTTTCAGTCTATCATGAGCATCAAAAGCATCAATGGGCCATCTCTTTGAACTGTATCTCAGAGTGTAAGGAATAGAGAGATCAGTAACTTTTTCATCCACAAGATAGGACTGGAATCCTCAAAGTTTGCATTATCATTATCAACAACAACATCAGAGTTTGGTACCTCAGAATGTAGAGAGTGAGGAACAGGTTGAGTAGCGGAGCCTGTGTCATGTATATTCTGAGTACTTGCACAAAGAACAGAACACCCTAAAACACTCTTTTCTTTTAAAGTAATCTCATTACTTCTCGCATCACGCATCTCATGACTTTTGAGAGTCAAAATTTTCTCACTAGAAGTAACTAACTTCTGTTTCATATCTTACTCTCCTTTTGCCAGAACCAGAGTCTGCCTTTCATTATTAGTTCTATTTTTCACACATTTTACCTCAGTCTCACAAAAAATACTCAAATCACAATGACCTACAGAAATAAGAGGTGGCTAAGAAAAGAGATCCGTGGTCATAGGGATCGAGGGTTCCATTCCAGAACTATTCATGGTCATTCTAGTAGTAAAAGATAGAAATATAAAGTCTGAACTTATGCTATCAGAGTATGTAAATTCTGAAGAAAAGTCAGAGTTTATACCTTGAGAAAGAGTAGTGTCGAATGGCATGACAGATAGAGATTGCACCAGAATTGCATCAGAGGGTGCCAATGAATTATCAACAGAGTTTGTCTGCATTTTCATATCTTGGTCTGCAATCACAAAGTTGGTGATTGGTTCTTATGGGTCCCGAGTCTTGTCAACAGCTGCTTCACCACTTTGAGGTGGAGGTTCTTGTGGGCTTGACTCTGCCATAGTTTGGCCTTAAACATTAGCAACAACATGATCTTCTATCAAAGTTTGTGTTAGTATTGGTGTCCTAGAGACAATACTTTTAATGTTTTATTGAAAATAATTAAGGATTATGTTTTATGTGATTATTTAATTAATATTTATTATGTCTTTATTTACTGCGTCATAAATTGAAAGAATAATAAATGTCCTTGGAATATTAATACGTAATATATATCTTTAAGTATGTGACTTAAAAATGAGATTATATGAATAGTATTCTATTCCTAAAATTCCCTAGTCAAGTATTATTATTTAAGGACAGTAATAATGCAATAAGACTAGTATGTTTGTTGACAGATGACCACATCTCATTGGTCATAGGTATGGTGATACTAAAGTCAAGAACATAAGTGTATGTATCAATACATGACACTGAAAAGACCCGCCGTGAGATTCTACATGTTAATAAGTGTCATAAGAAATCTCACAGTGATAATGATATAATGATCCTCTGACTTGAAATCATTATATTTCTATACGAGAATTAATAAACTTTGATTACACTCAAAGTTATCTTTAATCGGGTAATGATAAAGGTGGACATTGGGTATGCTATGAATCGTATGGGGAATATGAATGATAGATATAGGATTTAACCCTCCAATTCTAGGAGTGATATTATTGGCCTCTTGATTGAGTGAGACTATGAAATGCATGGCCATGCTCAAATATTGATTTGTTTAAATAATCTACTCATTGATCAAGGAAACCAAGATTAAACGTTGAAGAGGATGACACTATACATGCCTCGAGTTTTATCTATAATATAAGGTTAAAGGGATTATATTACATTGCACATTATTCACGAAAGGTTTAATTGAATCACCAATTATTATTGTTACTTGGGTAGCAATGATGTATTACTAGATGCCGCTCATTGTTTATAATTTTATTATTAGATAATAAAATTATTGTCAACGTAATAATAATCTAAAGGGTCACACACAAAGAACGTCAAAACGGAGGTTTATTTAAATTACGAATTTAAATATATTATTATTTATTCGAATTTAATTATTGAATTAATTAAGTGGGACTTGATTAATTATATTAGAATTCGGATTTAATAATAATAATAACCCAAAGTCATAATGGGTTTTGGAAACCACATGGGTTAGGCCCAAAATCTCTTTCTCCCCTATATATACATAATGATGTATAGTATTAGGGTTTAATCATCAAATTTCGTTTTTAGAGAAAAACCCTAGCTACTCAATATCAAGAGAGGTTAGAGAAATAGAGAGAGAGAGGCAAGAGGCAAACAATTCGGCTAGTACCGACTCCGGTGATCGTAGGACGATCGGGCGTTCGTGTGGACTTCTTTAGAGAGCAAATCTTTGCAACAAAGGACTGTTGTGATTCATCTTTCTGGACCTCCATTAAACAGCATACGAAAGCTTGGGTTAGAGAGAGTTCAGAAAAATTAAACATACGGTTTATTGTATTAACTTTTTTAGTATATATTCATTTTAGACTCGTACAAAAACGTATCAAAATGATTTACCATTATATTTAAATGATTTTTATTTTATCTTTAAATTTATTATTTAGCATTTGAAGTTTTTTTATAATCTGTTGGAGAAAAAAAATTATTTAGAAGAAATTATATGTTTGAATAGTTCGGTAATAAACAAAGTTAAAAATTTATAAGAAAAGGAAAATAGTAATATAACTAGTTTAATCAACCAACAAATTATGCCTTTCAGAAACACACTACACACTACCAAGCCAACCGAAGAAAAAGGGCATTGCAGTTCAAAAAACAAAAAACTGCTTGCAAAAATAGCCAACACGTATTACTAATTAAACTATCTTTTCCCTAAATAAAACCAAAGCAAAAACTTAATACTGGTATCCATTTTGTCCTACTGATGCTAAAAAGAAAGCAAATCATCTTCTCCTGTGGATTCTTATGCAGGACTACCAAAAAGACTCCAGTCAAGGACTCTGAAGCTTGAGACTGCCATTTTGAAAACATCATCCATTGGCTTAAATCCAGATTGTGCTGCAGGTACAGCTAAGCCAGCTCCAACTGTGTTGGCACTCTCACTAAGATGGCTGCAACAATGATATGAGTGTAATAACAGGTAAGGCCTCTCTCCTTCTCGACGAAATACTAGTAAATTTCAGATGAAGCAATGCATAATTAATATCCAAATAAAATGTATCTATTTACTTGACCCATATACACGATGATAAATATGGTAACGATCCGGTTACATACATCAGTGTCTTGTTCGTACATAGAAGAACATACAAAGCCTATGTGCACTTCGATTATTGAAACACACCAGATAAAATTACACATATTCTCTAGAACGTTACCAGAATGATAATAGAAATAAAAAAGAGGAGTAGATATTACCAGAATGATAATAGAAATCAAAAAGAGGAGTAGATATAGTGATTTAACTTATTGGTCTTACTACAGTCCCCTCAACAACCTGAAGTGTTGAGCAACTACTACCTTCCGATCCAACAATGTATCCCATATCAAACAACCTCCAGCACATTTTGTAATCCACAATATGACAACCGATTTCAAAAAAATTCTATTAACATATGCCAGACTAGAAGTGGATGTCTTGTAGTTGATACAAGTAAAACTTGTACCTACTTCCCAGTAATCAGCTGGCTAAAGGAAAACAAAAGCATGGAATTGTACTTAAAGCCAAAAAAATTGTTAAGGCTTACTTTATTAGAAGGGGCTCATATGCAGTGATAAGTACATCTGTGCCAACTTCCTTCAGGCGCAAATTTGCAAGATACACCTGCGGGAACCAAGGTTTCGAACTCACCAGTCAGCTCAATTGCATACAACTAGATGAGATTCACAAAAACAGCATACAACTTACCTTTACAATATTTTGAGCTTCCCTTCCTTGGCGCCCCTTAGAGATGGCCTACACAAGAGTAGAACAGAAAGTAGTCAGAGACGTATTACACAAACAAGCAAATTGAGGCAAGGGGAGACATGACAATATGCATGGATGAGAGGAGGTGCTAATTTCTGCAATGGCAAAAAAGAAAGAAAATCATGTTCGAGTAATCACTTTGGTCTGCTAACCCACATATACCACTAAAGCTTTTCTTTGTGGTTCATCCTAATATTTCTTTTTACAAGAAAGCGCGTCCAAACATAAATTATTTCTTTTTACAAGCATAAAACCCCCATTTTTTATCTTAATTATAGTAAATTGATATCTTCAATCCTCCCAATTGCCAAATATCTCTTCTTTTTCACTAAGATCTTCCCAGATTTTCTCAGTAATACCCTATGAAGTAAGGACACGGGTGCAGGAGTGTGGGTGCGTAGCACGGGGACACAAGAGTTCGACAAGATGCTCAATTTCTATATCTTCAACTTGTTTCACCTCCTCAATTGGATCTTCCATATATGTGTCTTCAAGATGCTCAATTTCCATTGCAATTTCTTGTTCTTTGGCATTTTTTGCATTCTCCAAATCTACAAGACGTTGAACCTGAGATGTAAGAGTCACAAGTGCCTTTTTTACCTCCTTAATTGAACTTTTTAGTTCCTCAATTGCACGTGCATCCCTTTCTTTCCTCAACTCAAGTTTATACTTCTTTTTCAAGATTTCGAGTTCATTATATTGACCGTCTAACGCCTTCAATGTAAGTTGATACTCAAACAAATTGTGTCGATGATAGCATTCATAAACTACGTAGTGTAACTCATTACATTCTTTATCAAGAAAATAAATATTATCTTCCACACTCTCAATTTGAAGTTTGATGTAATCAGACATGGCTTACACAAGGATTAAGAGGGGTGATCTTGATAAATTCTAAAGTTTAAGGGGCTGAAATATCAAAATCAGAAGTTTCAGGGGTTAAAACTGTCAAATTTTGGAAGTAGAGGGACGTTTTTTTTCCTTCACACTTCTTCTACCTCAGATTTGTCTGACTACTCTTTTTCCTTGATGAACAGTGATTTCTGCTATGAACAGTAACTTTTCAGGCTGTGAACAGTAGCTTTTCCGATGATGAATAGTAAACTGATGAACAGTAATTTTTTGCGAAATTATAGATTTCCCAACAATTAAGAAATTGATGAAGAAACCTAAGTTTTGCTACCATTTTGATGCGAGACAACTCGTAAAATATAAATACGATACGATAATAGATAAAACATGGGTGAATGAACAGCAGAACACCCACTACCCCGAGGGTTTTCCAACCGCAGAAGGGAGAAAAATTATGGATCGCAACCCATAAAAGAGACCCCATTCAATATTCAAAAATATTCTCAATAATCAAGTTTAATTTAATATGTGGGGATTAAAATAGTTAAATAGAGAATAGAAAACCTAATCAAATAACTTAATGGACTATGGCCCGTTAACAATTGGGCTTATTATAGATAAACTACTTATTTAATAAACTAAAAACCCCACATATAAAACATATAGATAAATATATGATAACACATTTTATTAATATAATATTATTGTACAATTGTATATATTTATTAAGTTTATTTCCCTTTTCATGCTTGGTTTGTGTTTATTTTGATTGTGCAGATATTAAAAAGATATTACAGATTTTTCAATTAAAAGGAGATATTTGCACTGATATCAAGAGATCATAACATATCATGATGAGTCAGCAGAATCGTGATAAAGCAAGAATCATCTATTCGGGGAAAGTCGAGCAAGCAAATAATCACAAAGATCATTGTAAATAAATAAAAATATCTTTGTAATTAATTTGCCCTCGTAATTGTTTTAGTATAAATAGATAGGTTAGACCTCTTATATCATAAATCTTTTGCATTGTATTATTTTACTTCTTCTCTAGCATAGTTGTCCTTTCTCTCATGTACTCAAAACTTATTCAATAAAAATCCAAGTTCATCTTCAATTACTGACATGAGTTCATTTACTTTTATCATGATTGTCTCAATGATGCTAGGCTAAAAGCCCTTTCTAAAGGGCGGATGTAGTCGGGATGTACAGACATGAATCTCGTGGTGTATGTGATTAATTGTGATGTATTTATCTTATTAGTTATTTCCGATGTCTGACGAATTTCATGCGAGCAACACAAGTAGAGGGGTTCGTATAGTTAGGATCCATATGATTTTAAGAATTGATTTAATTGGTAATATTTTTACTAAGTAGTTTTTACCACTTTTAAATAATATTTGATTTGGAATCATTGGTTGTCTTTATTCCGAATGCTTATGTGTTTATGTGTTCGTAAAAACTAATATTTAAATTACACCATGATTTTTAAGTGTTGAGCCGATGAACCCGTCCTTTAGATTGCTTGATTATTGATATTTTTGAGTACTAGTTTAATATATTTTATAAATTAAAAATTTAATTCGCGTTCTATGTGTTTTGACCTGTACATGCTTTTGTACTCATCTGCATCCGTGTGCACTTACGGTTTTTATTACTTAAAAGATTTTTTCTCAACAATATACTATTTATCTCTACAGTAAACAAACATAATCTAATTAATAGCGTATATATTAATTCTTTATTCTCGTTCCCCATCACAAGAAAGTTCAAAATGAAAATGTACAGAAGTCTGACAGATTCAATATAATGCTACATACCATTTGTCCAACGGCGGTTGTCACTATTGCAGGCATGTTTCTAAACCGCAACCATTCAGCCTCAAAAACTCCTGATTGCTCAATTACCTGAATAATGCAAGTTAACAAAAGGTGAAAATACAATTAGGAAGCCACTAATTTAAAAGAGCTCTACCTTTATCCTTAAGACTACTACCAAACTATAATTGGAAAAAGAGCAGATGACCCATCCTCGTGACAACAACATTAAATTTATGTAGGAGTGTTAAATGACTAAAGACACAACAAAATTTCACTTAAATAACAGTCAATCACAGTTATACAAATATAGTAGTAATTGTACTACATAATGCGACTGAGCCCCTCTTCAAGAAAGAACTTCAAGTCTTAGATACCTATTTCTTACTCCAATACTCACCAACTATTAGGTTAGGATAAAGAGGCAAACAAACTTGACGAGAAGTTGCAAGGACGAAAACTAAAGATAAAAAAGAGTAGACTTTAACAATCAAATAGTTTTTACAACCACCTACAAACATCATTATATCACCAATTCAATTCTCTTAACAAACAACTTTGTTAATTATGAGAATCTACTAAATGTTACTGCTTGTAAGATAAGTGAAATAGTAATACTGAAAAAGAGTAAATTTACCATGGTTCCCCCAGCCTCCTGTTCAGAGGCAAGGTCTTGAAAGAACCAGGTAGCACTTCCATTGTCGGGAACATTGTGTTTCAAATCCAACAGCTCAAATACCAAACTTTCATCCCTTCCAGGATCCGCAAATGCCTCCTATATATAAAATAAATTCCAGTTCACAGTAAACCTATATATATAGTCCAGAACTAGTAAAAACAGCTCTGCACGTGTTGTTTTACACATCATTCTGCTATTTTTTTAAAATGCACAACAGTTGTTTTCACGTAAAAACTGTTCGCACCTAAACATGAGTATATATATATATATATAACTCTAGCGTGCCATGTTAGTGGAACATAATAATGAAATGAAACAAACTTTGTTACATTTGGGTCTCGTTACCCCGAGATTTATTAGAACAGATATTCGTTATTAAAAAAGATGAGCGAGGATGAAACAAACCTGATGATCAGGGACTTGACGAACATCACTCACATCCTACAATTGACAGCATCATAACTCAATAAGACTCACAGACACATACAAAACACGCGCACACACACATACAGAAACTGAATGGTACCTGGAAGCGGTGAGGGAAATTGCAGACAATAGCGCCACCAAATAAGCTTCGGTTTGATATTCCTTCTGCCATATATGTGTGTATATGAATATCAATCAGAGAACATAAAAACAAGGGGGAAATTTGTATCGTACTGTACAGTATTAATTAAGTGTGTGTGTATATAGGGGTGACATTGCTTATTTAATAAGCACACTCTGCGTCAGTTAAAAGCTAATTACAGTACGGCTTAACATAAAACTATTTACTTTGGTAATTTTTTTATTATTCAGAATTAGTATAAAACCAAGGCACGAGGCTAGTATAAATTTATTTTTATCATATTTTTTATTTCAATTATAATTATAATTTAATTATTTTAAATTTTTTTAATCTAATTATATATTTTAGTTGATTTAAAATATACCTAAATTAATTAATCAGAGATCACAAACTCAATTTTGTGTATATATAATTTTTTTAATAATTAAAATCTTTGTTACCCGGATTCTGCAAGTGTTCAACATGAATACATGTCAAGTGTTGGACTCGGCAATATTTTAAAAAATTTACATGTTTTTGACCTAAAATAAGTGTCCATACCCATATATCCGAGTGTCGAATGTCCGACACGGGTACTCGAGACAAAATAAAGAGTCGGAGTAATATAGTTTAAAATATAATTTACATTTTTTACAAAAATTACTTTCTCACAAATAAATAATATTGAAATACAATATCTGGAGTTAAAATACAAAATCCAAATAAATGAGTTAATAATATATAATTATATATGTCAATAAATATAAATTTTATATATTATATAAGAAACATGAGTAACATAATTTTTTTCTTATAAATAAAGATATAATATAATAATTATCATGACATAATATTAAGGGATTATAAAATAAAACATATATGATTTATAGGTGTACGAATGTCATTTAATATTAAAAGGTCATGTATTCAATTAAGATAATCAATATAATAGCGAATAAATTAAATTTTGGTGATCAAAATTTGCACATAAATTCAAAATGATGGTGGTATTTTCAAGTTTGCAAATCTGTGACCAATGTTTTAACTAGGTTTTCAAAAGTGTGTTTACAATTTAAGATTTATAAATTGATGGCTATTGTTTTAATCGAATTTAAAAAAGATGGTTGTATTTTAATAGTTTGACAAAAATAAAAATTTAAAATCGTGCAATATTATGTGGAAAAAAAATAGTAAGTTAAAATTTTAAAATTGTTTTTGATAATCAATAAACAATATTTAAATTTAAAAATTTATGGAGTCCGAGATTGAATAAATTTATGGGTTGTATAATTTTATTTTATTTAAAATATTTTTTTAGCATAAATATGCATTTAAACTCAAGTTGGAACCAGTCGACATGAATTAGTTATAAATTTATTATTAATACAATAGTTATGTCATCAAACTTATTTTTAAAATTTTAAAATTTGTTATTAAACTTATTTTATTAAAAAATAAGTCTTTTTTTGAAATTCAATGAAAACTATTGCCAGCATTATGTAAATACCAAAATAAAGTCGTTTTTTTGAAAATCTAATTAAAATTTTAGCCACCGATTTATAAATTTCAAAATTTAGTCATCATTTTGAAATTTGAAACAAAATTTTGTCACTAAAATTTAATTTACTCTATGATAACATTATAACATGAATTTTTAACATTAATTTCACTTGAATAAAATAATTCAAACTTTTACAAGAATAAAATGACTCGCTACATCTTCTTGTCTTCCTATAAAGGATTTCTCAATTTAGTGAACTTGGTACTGGTAGAGAGCGTATGAGAAATACCCGAACCCAATAATAGTCTCCAAATCTCAATAGGTCGATAAATAAATGTTTGCTTAAAAATAATATAAATAATATGGTTTTTTTTAATATTTTATTATTGATTCCAACAACATTGTTTATAGCTGCTCCCGATTATTATATTATAAATTTATAAGTTGTCTGATGCACGATTTTTTAAATATTTATGATTTTTTTATTAATGTTTTAATATTTGTTGATTATTCATTTACTTTAATGTTTGTTTTAAATTTATTTAATATATAAAAATTCTTATATTATCGATTATATTAATTAATTTATACAATGTTATTGATTTAAGTCATTTATATTAGTTATAATTATATATTTTGAGATTATAGTTTTAAAATGATTGTATTATATAATTCTAATAAAGTTATAATCATTGTTATCATGAATACAACTAGTCGTTGGGATCTCTAGAGAGTCCATGTCACGTCGAGGTCGAGGTAGTGTAGAAGAAAAGCAAATGAAAGGCTTTCATCAAAATTCTTATAAGTTTGGTTTCAAACCCCAGTTCGAACAGGATTATTATACGATGATTTTTGAACTTTTTCTTCTAAACATAAGCTTACTTGCACGGATAGATCCAGAGCATAATAATCGTGGTATACAATTGCATGATTCTGATTAATAATAGTACACAAAAAAGGATAGAGATAAATTTAATATTGAGATAAATTATTTTGTTTAATTTTTATTATCACTTATATTTTTATTTGCCTGGAATTAGCGGTGAATAGTCTAAAAAATAAAATTATTATTTAATATGATTTTCGAGGAGTCTGATATGAATAATTCTGTATATGGAGTACATTTGTCTGAATGCGTCCAAGTGTTAGTGGACGGAAGCATTAAACTGTAAGATCCTGGCCTCGTTACCTTTTTTATTGGAGGAAACCACGATAAATCTAATAATATTTATACGATTGAGAGCTTTGCATACAATATTACAATGGAGGGAAGAAAATAGAAACTAATTGTCCGCTACGCCATAGAAGAGAGTATATGGAAAAATAGTTACATTTATACTACCAGTCTACCAGAAGGAGCAATGTTTGTTTCTTTTACATTTCTTATAATAGACAATGTATGAGGCTAAGGCCAGTTTCAATTACCAGTTGATGAAACGCAAGCCCTTTGCAGAGTTATTTCTATGGACAGAGAATTTGATTTTGTAAATCTGAAAAGGATTTTACATCTGTTCCCCATAACCTGCATGAATCAGTGTTTATTTAAACAAAGAATGTCCTGAAATTTCTTAAACTTATGTACCTCAGAACTTGCTTATACAACAAGTTAAATTTCTTCGTCACAAGGTAAACATGTAATGGAGATGTGGCAAAGATATGAGAAGTAGGACTTGTCTTGGAAAATCACGCTAAACTTACCAGCAGTGGATCCCAACAGCACTGGCCCCCAACTTGTCAGCCTTCTCGTCATCTCCAACATGTATTGCTCTACCAGCTTCCACATTTACCTGGTCTAAAATATTGCCAAAAAAGATTTCTAAAGTAACCCATTTCAGAATATTCATGTTCAGATGCATATGTGAGGACCAACGACGCAGTATATAAGATTCTCTAATATTATAGACAATGTAAACCCCCTATATAATTACATAATAAGAAAATCAAACTTGTAATTCCATACATATACCTAAAGCTGATTTAAAAATCATTGCATCTGGTTTTTCGTATCCAACCTCCGAAGATATGACAACAGCATCAAACCTGGGTCATATTAGAATTAGTACTAACCATTGTGACCATCTATTCTGTTTGAGAAGGCTACAAAATACTGCAAATTTTGTATATACTACCAGACATTTCTTCTGTTAGTAATTAACCATTCTTCTTTCTGGATAATGACTTGAAAAGAATACAGAGTAAATAATTACGCACACCTATGATGGCTCTGGTGAAGAAAGTGCGGAGTGTTTAGGCCGAGGGGCATTTCAAACCTCTCCGAGGGCATGACCTCAAATGGGAATCCCTTGAGGCACCGAATCAGGGTAACTGATTCGCATAGGTTGTGGTCACTGCAGGTTGGAAGTTGGGGTATAGGGTGAGCTGGATTAATCCTGCAGTTAGAGCATCTCCAATGCTAATGCCCAACCCACTTAAGCGTGGGGTTACTTTTTTTCCAACTAAGCATCAAGTGGCCTTCTAAAAAAAGTGGTCACTCCCCTCCAATGCACAAGCCCATTTCCCACTTACAACTGGGTCCCTTTGTTTTATTTTCTTTCACAATACTTCTTATAAATTGAATTTAAATAAATAAATAACACATTATAATTATATTTATAATAAACTAATAAATTATAATTCAATGTTAATTTAAATTAACAATATTAAAATTAAATATGATCAAATTAAAGTGATTAAAAAATTTAAAAATATAATTTAAATAAATAACATGTCATATAATTAAAATCATCATATTACTAAAAACAAATTACATGAGAAAATATTAAATTAAAACACACTACACGAGAAAGCATTAAATGGAAAATATTACAATATGAAAAAATAAATCTCAATTTTTGTAAGTAAAGAGTATAAATATTGGGGTATGAGAGTTTTGTATTTACAGGAGTAAAATGTTAACGGATAAGTGAATTAGGAAACAACAGCTGTAAGTTGGTGGAAATAATATTAAAAAATTAGAAAGTAACTAAAGTGGGCTTGGCCACCATAGAGGGCCTGACCACTTGAGGTGGTATTCCTCCAACGCTGAAAAAACAAAAAACAGGCAGCCAAGTCACTTTGCGGGGATCGAGGTGCAAAGTGACCCCTGTGATGTAGATGCTCTTAGGACTTAGAAGTGTGTTTTGTGGCTGTTACTTGTTACTCTTGTTAGTACTTTCAAAACTTATAGAATGTTTTATTGTCTTCTTTGTTTCTTTCTTATGCTGATTTTTATCACACTTATTTTCATTCATTAGTAATTTGCATACCTACAGTTTTGCATGCTGTTTTTTTTCTTAGTTCACTTGGAACTGTGGGGTTTTACACAAACAACTTATCTACTGTTATTAGGCGTAAGGTTAGCCCACATCTAACCTCCTTGTCCCAAGTGGGACATGTTGGGTATGTTTGGTTTGGTTCGTATTGGATAATGAACCAAACTGCATCTTATAGGCTAATAACATGTATCATGGATGATATAAGGCTTCTATGATAGTGAACAGTATAAGCTACTAAAGATATCAAGAATCCAATAGTAAGTTTAGAGCAGCAGTAAGAAGCTGGACAAGTGAGGGTATCGATGCTTACAGGTCTACAACATTCAAATCTTTCAATAGCTTCCTCAGACGATTATCAAAGTTGGATACAACAGCCAATTTAACTGTGACATAGTGAGAGATATAAATGATCAGTACATATTTTCAAACAGCAAGTTTCCAACATATATTCTCCAACAGATAAAATGTACTTGATAAATATAACCTCCAGCATCTTTCAATAGGACTATTGTTTCATGGGCTCCAGGTGGAAGACACCATGCATCACCAGTTGCATAGTACTGCCAAAAAACAAGCAGCGGTATGAGAATCCCGCATTAGCAGTACAGGAGACATGTCATGATGATATCCGAACAATATTTTGTGGTCGACTGAAAGTGTCAACACGCACGCGCACGAAGAATTTGGAGCACTGGACGAACTTAACACACTGTTCTAAAGTGCAAATAAAAAATTATTATGTTTGATTACCTGGTAAACTTCTTCGAAATAATCGTCTCTGGCACACCCCGTGGCTTCAGAAACTACGAGCCTCCAGAATGGCCTTCCATCTCCCTGTTATTAACATGGATATACATAAGGTATTTTACATCTGCATATTTCTCGCCATATTTGTGTGGGTAAAACTTAAATAATTTCAGTGTTAATTGCCCATAAATACCTAATTACCTATATTGCTACGTCTTTTGATAATAATAAATTTCACATTTCCATAGCTCTAAATAAATTTTTAGCACATTTTCAACCAGGAGAATGAAAATCTAAATAACGACCAGGCCCTTAATGTAAGAATGTTTAGATGACATGTATTGAATGCATGTGCATCATAGTAATCCGTATGATGTAAAATCCACCTAAAGTACTTTAATTAGTAAGAATATTATAGCATAAAGTACTAAATCAAACAAAACTACAAGAATGAAATGATGATCTTCAATATCTTAAGATTAAAAGTGAAGTATAAGTAAAGATGCATAAGAAAGAGAAATCATTTCACCTGGTATCGAAGTTTTTCAGGCCACGGTGCAGAAAAGGCTCTTTTAAATCCTTGCTTTATTTCAGCAGGGGACATACTAAGACCTGTCAATGCCACTGAAATTAACTTCTCCGAATGCACAAATAACATCAAAATTGAATATATACATATAATATATCCGCCCTAATCATCTCATATTACAAAATAAAAAAAAACAGAGAATACAAAAAAATTGCACATAAATATATTTAATAATTGAACTGTCCTTTTAGTCTTCATGACTGTTATAAAAATTTACTGTTTTCTGAATTTTGGTGAATTTAACAAATTATATCTTCATGCAAAGATTCTTGAAATACCAACAACTTGTTAAGTAACTGGTTCTCCTAAAATATCTTGAAATACCAAGTTGTTAATTGATCGGTCTCCTAAAACCTAACGAAAAGGACTTACCAGAATCTTACATTATATTCGATCACAAGTAAATTTGATAAGATAGTTTACCATAGAGGGGCTTACTTGGATCATATATCTTTAACATTCCAAATTTACTAATGTTCAACCTTAGTGTCCAAATTAGATTATAGAGAATATCGAAAATGAAGAAAATAAAAGAAAAAAAACAAACCATATTTGAGACCAATAGAAGAGTAAATATCTTCAACAGGATGAGCCAACTGCAAAAGGGTACCTCCAGCATCTAACAACAATGCATCATACTTTCTCTTCATTGTGCTAACCCCTAAAATTACAATTCATGTACACACATATATAAGAGCTTAAATAAAATAATTTAATCTTTTTGTTGATATATGCTCAAATTTTATTATATAAAAAAGAGAATAATGTTAGTGAGATTAAGCAAAATTAGTAGTATTTTTATAATTTTATATAATTCTATATAATTATAATAAAACTCTCGTGTGTTTATGCCTAGATAGATAATATCTGCAATATTAATATCTCGTCCCATAATTCTTGTCTAGGCAAATTATTTTAACTTTAACTAACAATTTAAAAATATTTATTTGTAATTTAATAACTTTACAAATTGATTTATAAAATAGAATATTTAAATTTTATTAAAATATTTTTAAAAACATATATTATTACGTAATATGTTTAATTTGGTGATCAAAATTAATTAATTTAATTTTAAAAAATTAAAATAAGATAAAAAATACGGAGCGAATGGAGTATAAAAAAAGATTATAAACTGACCTGTATGAATTGTGTTTGCAGCCACAGTAGATGATGATGAAACATAATAATTTCGAATACCCAGAAAAGGATTGTTGTGTATCTTCAAAATGGATGGTTTAAATTTAAGAGCTCTCAAGAGACCAGTTGCGTCCATTAATGCGAGTCGACACGGTTGAGTCAGGACTCGTTCGGTAATCACTAACCCGAGGCGACTCTCCCCCCCCCTGATTAATTGTCTCCAATTCTCTCTTTAATATTTTATGCTCTTTTTAACTTTTTACTCTATATTTTTATTTATCTGACTTTGTTTTCTATTTATCTCGTGAGCATGTCGTTTAGATTTGTAATAATAAATTTGATGCATAATTGTTTGAAAAAGGAAAATAAACTAAAAAAGCTTTTTTTTTTTTTAAATAACTGATATAATTTTTTTTATTACATCTTAAAATGCATGTAATATTGAAAAACTAAAAGAATAACTAATAAAGGATATATTAGTAGAAAATTTATCAACTTATTATTGTTTTAATCAAAGAGGAAATCTATCTATACTACTATTGATTATACTATATTGATTATACATATTATTAAATTTGAAATATTTGATAATGAGATCGATGGATTAATTAGTTAAATATTAAGCTTAATTCTATAATTAAAAGCACTTCTTTAAATAAAACATCTTATAAAAATTATGATTTTTCCCTCCGTTCTCTCTTGTTTGTGTCGTCGTTGTTTTTAACTATGGCGATGGTTAACGACCGGTCAGAGGCCCTTCCTAATTTTTGTTATTGCTTCTTCTTCGATAAAATCAAGTTTTAGTTCCATAAATTTTGAAAAAACCCAGTTGAGTTTTTCATTTTGACTTTTAGATATATTATGGTTAATGTTATTCCCCAAAACAGTGTCAATATTTGTAGAAGGGGTGGTTGAATACAAATATTTAAAATTTTTTGTTGTTTTAATATTTGTTCTTGATGTTTGAGTGTTTTAGAGAATATGTATAAACAAGAATGAAGCTGAAAATATAATGAATAAAGATATTTAAAATTACTGATGGATTGAGTTTTTCATAAGTGTATATTTTTGCTTAATGTTTCTAGGTTAATAAAACATAGCTTCGTTTTTACAAAATTAGAAAATAAGCCAACTGTAGGGATTACTTATCAAAAAATGGGATCATGTCTCAGTTGACTGCACCTTGCATACCCCAACAGAATGGTGTAGCGGAGAGAAGGAATCAGACTCTTTTGGAGAGTGTTAGATCGATAATGAGTTATTCAGAATTACCCAAGTCATTTTGGGGACATGCTTTGGATACAGCATCTTATCTTTTGAATTTAGTTCCTTCTAAGTCAGTTTCTAAGTCTCTAAAAGAATTGTGGACTGGTTCAAAACCTAGTCTAAGACATATTCGAATATGGGGTTGTTCAGCAAATATGTTGAACAAGAACGTGACTAAGTTGGAATCTTGTAGAAGTAAGGCTTTTTGTAGGCTATCCTATGGGACCGAAAAGATATTTATTTTATAGTCCTAAGGATCAGGATGTCATTATTAGTACCAATGCTAATATGATGAACCATAAACCCACGAACAGTGTCATTTTAGAGGAACTAGTGAGAGAGACAAATAATGACCAAGTGCCAATAGTACAAGTAGAACAGCCACAAGAGAACACACAACCTATCACTAATATCACACCAATGTCTCATCGCAGTGAGAGGGTTATTCGTAAACCCAGCAGATTCATGTTATTGGGAGAGTCTTCGGACTTGGTCTCGGAGGAACATAATGAGGACCCATGGCATATGAAGAAGCACTACAAGACAAAGATGTAGATCTATGGCAAAAAGTAATGAAATTTGAGATGAAATCTATGTATTCAAAACAAGACTAGAAGCTCGTGGAACCACCCAAAGGTGTAAAACCCATTGGATGTAAGTGGATCTATAAGAGAAAAAGAGGATATGATAAAAAGGTAAAAGCTTTGAAAGCAAGACTTGTTGTGAAAGGGTATACTCAGAAAGAAGGGATCGATTATGAGGAAACCTTTTCGCTAATAGTCATGCTAAAGTCGATCCGGATTCTTTTATCTATAGCAGCTCATCTAGATTATGAGATTTGGCAAATGATTGTAAAGACAGCTTTCCTAAACGGGAGTCTTGATGATGAGATCATCTATATGTAACAACCAGAAGGATTCATTAAGGAAGGCCAAGAGCATCTAGTATGTAAGCTGAAGAAGTCCATTTATGAACTTAAACAAGCTTCTAGGTTTGGAATATTCACTTTGATGAGGTAATCCAATCATACGGATTTGATCAATGTCCAAGCAAGTCGTGTGTGTACAAGAAAAGTGAGGGCAATCTAGTGACTTTTCTAGTGCTATACGTAGATGATATTTTACTCATTGGAAAAAACGTAGAGCGGTAAAGGCATGGTTGTTCAAACAGTTTTAAATGAAGGACTTAGGTGAAACAGCATACATCCTTGGGATCAAAGTTATAAGGGATCGCAAGAAAACGATGTTGGCTTTATTCCAAGAGCCCTACATTGATGAGGTAATTGTTGGAGATTACGAATCTGTATAAATAGTAATCATGATAACTCAACACTAGAACAGGACAAGTAAATAATACTACACCTACACAGAAATCAGTAAGAAAAGAAGACAGGGCAGATACAGTGAATCAAGACATTAGAAGAAGTTTTGAAGTCTACTACAGGTCACTGAAAGAAGTTCATTTATATGTTCATGCCTCAGTGAAGAATAATGTTTAAAGACTTTCAGGGTTTCAGAAGTCTTGAAGATTCAGTATAGCAGTGCCACTAAAAGATTTCAGTGTAACAACATTGATTGAAGATAGACAGTGTTTGAAGCATAAGAATCCAGAAAGGTGAAGACAAAGTTTACAGAAGACAGCTACAGTCTTGAAGTTATGCTAACTGACAATCAGTGAAGAACAGAGAATGAAGTATTCAAGATTGTAGTAGTAATGAAGACATTGTCGAAGTGCCAGAAAAGATTCCAGTGAAATTACAGTATCTATCAACAGTCAGTGTTCGAAGCAATGCAACAGTCCAAGGTTAATCAGCTGAAATAGAAAAGAAATCAAGGGAATTTAATTCAGTGTTAGTCGTTTGTGAACCAGACCAGTGCACTAAGCGTCAACACAACAAGAAGAGAATTACCTTGATGTATCAGGACAAAATCAGTTGATCAAGCTAGAAGAGTGAAAATCAAGTGGTAAATACTTCAAACATTTCAAGAAATTGGTTAAGGCAAGTATTACTACACTGAGTGGCTCCTGTACACTGCAAGCACTCTAGAGGCGCCACTCAACTCTCAGGCGCAACTGAATATTTTCTAAGTACTGAGTGGCTCTTGCACACTGCAAGCACTCTAGAGGCGCCACTCAACTCTCAGGCGCAACTGAATATTTTCTAAGTACTGAGTGGCTCCTGCACACTGCACTCACTCTACAAGCGCAACAAAGGACTTAGCATTGTGAAGCAAATCAATTTTTAATTGATTTGAAAAGTCTACACAAATAAAAAGAGGTCAGCCACTCATTCGAGGAGTAGTCTTCTTCAACACAAATAATATGTAGAGAGCTACTGCCATGGCCGGGGCAAGAAGAAATAATTTATACACTCCCATACCTTGCTCTCGGTCAGATATTAGGACCCGGTTCTTTAACGAAAAATGCTCAGGGCTCCTAGATATCACTCCCTACGGACTCAGTTTTTCCTTGTACTAATTTAGATATATTTGTATAGGAACTGAGCCTTATATTTTTGTGTTAGTAGAAAAGAATTAATTTATTCTTTGGAAGCCAATTAATTTTAACTAGGTGTAGCAAAACCCTCTTGGTTTATATATGAAAAATATATTCTCAGAAACTTGTCTCCATAATTTACCTGCTAATTTTCTTGAACCTAATTGATTTATCCGGGCACCCAGAAAATTAGTAGGCAGCTCACCTAAATACTACAAATGGCCAAACCCACTCTGAAGCAATAATTTATTTATCCGCAAATTCTGAAAAGAATTTAAATTATTGTCAGTATCGTATTCAACCCCCCTTCTACGATACTTCGGGACCTAACAATTGGTATCAGAGCAGACTGATTGAAGTTAAAAAAATCAAGATCCGTATCTCAGTGAAGCTCGCCGTGCCGAAGCTGTGTTGACTCAGAACGGAGGCCGAGTTAAATAAATTTAATTTTAAAACTTTTTAAATAAAATTTATTTTATAAACTTATATAAAATTTATTTTGTAAACTTTTATTAGTTTATGTTATAAATTTTAATTAGTTTATTCTATAAATTTTAGATAAAATTTATTTTATAAACTTTTATAAAATTTGTTTAACAAACTTTTATTAGTTAATATTATAAATTTTAATTAGTTTATTTTATAAGTTTTAGATAAAATTTATTTTATAAACTTTTATAAAATTTGTTTAACAAACTTTTATTAGTTGATTTTATAAATTTTAATTAGTTCACTCTATAAATTTTAAAATAGAATTTATTTGATAAACTTCCATAAAATTTACTTTATAAACTCTTATTAGTTTATGATTTAAATTTTAATTAGTTTATCTCATAAATTTTAAATAAAATTTGTTCTGTAAACTCTTATAAAATTTATTCTATAAACTTTTATTAGTTTGATTTATAAATTTTAATTAGTTTATCTCATGAATTTTAAAATAAAACTTATTTTATAAACTCTTATGAAATTTATCTTATAAACTTTTATTAGTTTGATTTATAAATTTTAATTAGTTTATTTCATAAATTTTAGATAAAATTTATTTTATGAACTCTTATGAAATTTATCTTATAAACTTTTAATAAGTTTGTGTTATAAATTTTAATTAGTTTATTTTATAAATTTTAAATACTAAAGTTTATCATTTAAATTTATTAAACATTATACGGCTTATCTATCAAAGGAAGCAGCTAGTCACAGTCATTAATTTGAAGGTGCTCAAGTTAGTAGATGAAGATTTTTCAGGGTATTTGAAGACAACAAAGATTGACTGAAGTTTATCCGATGAAGTTGATTCTGGAGCAGCTGAAGATTTAGTGGTTCTAATTTCCTCAGAGGTTTACTCAAAAGGATCCCATTGTTTATTTTGGAAGCTGCAAAAGAAGAGATTAATTTGGGTACAGTTTTTGGGTTGATTCGAGTTGAATTTTTTAGTTGAAAAATCTTGGAGGTTAAAGTTGTGAAGGAGAACAGACTGGACTGCCGGGAATCTCCATCAAGCATTAAAGTTTTCTTCAGGGAGATTACTGGAAGTTCGTGCTAACACTGCAGATCATCTGGTAAACAGGGTTACAGCCATAGGGAATCTAAGGGTACAACCACTTTGTCTGTAAAAGACATGTATGTGCTGAAGGCCTATGAACTAGAACAAGAAGCTGAATTGAAGATGTTGTAGCTCGAGGTAGTGGTCAAGGTGTTGCATGTGAATTTGACACTTTGGAATAACTTGAGAACTGGACTGCAAGTCAAGCCTGCAGGGCAACAAGAAGTTCAGTGACATCAGATTCAGACGGAATCCAAATTCTTAATCTAAGGTCATTACCTATAGATTCCATAAAGGAGATTTTCAAGTACAGTTCAAGAGGCAGTTGCAAGACAGGGATGGTTGATTATAAAAGAAAAGATCGGGGGTTTGCTACACAGTTTGAAGAAGCCTGTACAAGCAAAAGGTGATAGACACTGTGTTGGGTTGAAGCAGGAATCTCAAGCATTAGTGAGGATGCAGCAAGAGAAAGCTTTTGTTGGTGAAGTTAAATGCAAGGTTGATTCTATCAGTGATGAACCAAAAGGATATCTGGCTCAATGACCAACACTGGAAATGAATTACTAAGCACTTCACAGGTACACTTTTTAACTAGTATACTTTTATCTAATTCAAAACTGCATGATTATTAAGTGTTGAAATGTATTATATTAATGATAGCATGTTAGCATCTTAGGACTTAAATGCTTAATTGATTGCTAAGAATAAGATTGCATGCTAGGATTCATGAGTTTGATTAGTACATTTCATACTTGATTTTATATGCAGTAAAATGAATATCTAGAATTAGATAGGGTGTTCTAGACGATTAGGTGTATCCCCAAACATTTGCTGGAACTTGACTTAAATCTTATGTGATTTAATGCCTCTGCTAATGTTGTGAAAATTGCTAATAGACAAACAGGTCATAGATCAGATTTTATTTGTTCTTAATGGCAAATGACTTGTTAATTGTTTATGTGCTTATTTTCATATGATTTGCTTTTACTCACATAGTTGCTCTTAAATGCTATATCTAATCATGCATTGCTTGTTAGGAATAATTGGTTTAAAAAAATGGTAGAATTATCTAAGTAGTCAGTAAGTCATGTAGATTCGAGGCTTAATCTAAAACTGACTTAGGTAATTAGAGATAGTTAAAAATGTTAGAAAATGACAGAATGGGTTAGAAAGAGTTAGTAATTAATTTATTAGTTCTTCTATCCATGTGCTTTTAGAAAATTATTGAATATCTGTAAATCTGCTTTATATCTGTTACACTTGTGTAGAATGATTAAAGTAGATAGTACTGAATTTTTTAATATGCATAACATGCCTGAATTGCTTAATTCTTATCTTTAATGCTTTGAAGCTTAATGTTTGCCATGTGTTCTTATTTACATGCTTGCTTAGTTAAATTTGAAAATGCATATCTTAGGACTTGCATAATCTTAGACAAAGCATGTATAAGAATCACAATAAGGTAAAGACTGCTAGTCCACCTTAAGTTAGGTTGGAATCACTAGTCTCATAGCCTTAAGACTACTTTGTCAAGGCTGCTGCATATGAGATGTGATCAGTCAAAGATAAGTTTTGCATGTTAAGGTTGAAGCTGTTGTTACCTTTGATAATATCTCTAACCCATCAGGACTCAATTAAAGTTGAGTACCAAGAAGCTTGATCATTTGTGATTGCAGAGTATGTTATGAAGGGCAAAAGTTATGTAACTTCGTGACATTTATTGTTCGAGGCACATGATTAAGATTAAAGCTCTACTATCACAGTTGATTGAGAAGGCCTCCCCGATGGTAACCTTTGGAGATGACAGCAAAGGATGTACAAGGGATATGGCTATCATGATTTAAGAACTGTCATCAGTGGAAACATCTTTCTTGTTGAAGGACTTAAGCACTATCTACAGGGCACTAGAGAATTCCTCGTCAAGGGTTTTCTGGAAAAGCATTGAAAAGGAAAAGTGTTTGATCTCAAACAAGAAGGGTTAGAAGCTCACTCAAACTGAGAGTGAGGAAATTTGTTCGTAGCTGACATGGAATTTGTATGCAAGGATGAAGTGAACTTTTCAGTAAAGCTTCATCAGTAAAGAGTTAGCTATGGCAAAAGAAGCTCTCACACTTGTTGATCAAGACAATTGATTCTTTGATAAAGATGAAATTGGTGAGAGGACTACTTCTAATGGAATTCTATCCAGAAGGACATTTTGAAGTACGTCACATAGAGAAGTCAATGAAAACATCACACGAAGCAAATTATGTCATAGAAGAAATATGCTTAGTGATGGTTGATGACAACCCTAGTTACAAGTTGGTGATGTTCGTGCATTCAACAGACAAAATGTCACAGATGGTGATTGATCATCAGGAAGATCAAGTTGGAAGCAAAGTAAGCTGTGAGAACTTTGAAGTCAGATAATGGAACTGAATTTCGCGAGTGAAGTTCTATATGAATTCTGCACTGAAAAAGGTACTTTGAAGCTGAAGCAATTAACACATCATGCTGCTTTAATCAACAAGATCGTGAAAAGACATCATATGAGTTAATGGCCAACCAGAAGCAAACACTGAAGCTCTTTCGTGTGTTTGGAGGAAATTGATATTTACTGAAGATTTATCTGAGTATCTTGACAAAGTTAAGACTCAAGGAACAATTTTCCTCGGCTACTCATTAATGATGAAAAACCAGAAGGTGATTAAAAGTCTGAATGGTTCGACCTAATACACCAAGCTCCCAAGCATTCAAGTGAATGACTATTCTGAATCTTTGAAGTTTGACATTCTGTCAGAGTCAAATTTAGATACTAATGATGAAATTGAGGTTGCATAAGGAAATAATGATAATGATGTTGATTCAGATCCTATTAGTGGAAATGGTAGTGAAACTACACAACTCGTGAACTTGAACAGAATCCAATGTATAAGGTGAAGGATCTTCAACACATCTAGCAGCAACTCAGAGGGAGCAAATAAAAGAAGGATCTATTAGTCGTACTCAACACAATGAAGATCAAAGGAATACATCAAGAACATATCTATCGAGACAAAGGGTTTGAAGTCAAAGTAAATCCTGGAGTCTAGTTCCTAGTAAACCGGATTTTGAGTAAAGGCTAGAAGTGCTAATCAAAATGAACATATATTTTTCGGGACCCAATAATCAATATTTGGTATCCCAAAGAATATTGAAGATGCACTGATTGATCCAGATTGAGTGATTGCAATGCAAGATGATCTCAATCAGTTAGAAGGCAGAAACCACTGAAGCTGGAACCCAAACCACTAAAGTCGAAGCTGAAACTGGTACAGTAAGGGTTCGCAGAAACTGGATGACTATTTGGCATTGTTATGAGGGACAAAGCCAAACTGGTTGCTACAGGACTTTAAAGCAGAAGGTATCGACGATGATGGAAACAGAATCTTCGAGACTTTCTAGATCAAGCAGTAAGCACCAGTGACAAGACTTGATCCTTTGGGACTCATCAATGGGGACCTAACAATTTTCAGGGACCCAACGATTAGGACTAAATAATTGGTATCCCTAGCACATGTGGAGCATTCAAGCATGAAGATCTAACAGATGAATGTGAACAAGTGCACTCCTGAATGGTGAGCTAGAAGATGAAGGTGCAGATCCATTACAATTTGTATATCATTCTCTTCGCAAGCTTTTCTATGACGGAGGTAAAGGATTCAAGCAAAACGACAAGGACATGGTATGACTCTCTAACTGTTAATTACTTAAAAATGATTTTACATTAGAGTTGTTATACATATCTCTCTAGAAATGCTAAGCACACACAATGATATATATATATGTGCAAGTATACCTTAATTCTCGATATGCCTATGTGCAAGTTTCCAAGTGGAATCTAGAGAATCGTATCTTATAGCTAAGTTATGAATTGCTAGATATCTTAGGGGATCACCAATTCTTGGAATCTAGGACCCTTAAGATAATAGGTTTAACCTAATTGGCTATATAGATATAGATAATGCAGGTTGTACGAAAGACAGGGAAATCATTCCTAGAAGCTGTCAATTTCCAGCAACTCTGTTGAACTCTTCACACCACTAGAGGAACAAGCGCATGGACACCACGTATCATTTCTTTTGAGGTGTTCTTAGTCAAATAACTTACAGATATTTGCTAAATAATTTGATGAATTTATTTTATCTAAGTTGGTTAGTAAACTTGGGATATTATTAATATGCATATTTATTGAAAATCCCATCTGTAAGGAATTCTCAAATGAGTTCACAAGTATTACTTTTTCCCTATCCAAAGGACTTATGAATTTATTTGAAATCCAAATCCTCATACGTTTTGCTATTAGTTTAATTATCATGCTTACATTGTTATATGCATAAGTGGTAGTTAAATTACTTAGCATAAGTTAGAAGCATAATTATTTGTATGTTTTAAATATTTGCTGAGTATTAGTCAATGATATCTTGCTTAATTGCTTCGATATTTTGCTCTGATATTCTTAAATATTTTATTACAAATAATTGTGATACTTTTGATATTAGTGAAGGTATTTAGAATTTCTGTTCTAAATAATTAATGCATATTTCAAAACTCACTAATATTGGAAGATGAAATATTTTCTAAGTCATGTGTATAAAATTCTCAATGTTTTATATACTTAGAAAATATTTCTAAAAATAAGTTTGTTTGCGAGGAGTTACTATTAGAATCACAAGTATTATTTGTTCCCTATTCAAAGGACTTGTGAATTTCTTTTCAACTAATACCTCGGGCTTACGTATGTCAATTAATAATTGTTATGAGCATGCTTACAATGTGCAAAGTGACAATTATTAGATATGGCGTAGGAAGTTAAATGCTAATATTCAATCCAATGAATATTTTAGTATTTAGCGAATTTATTTTATCTTATTGAAATTATGAATTGAAGCAATTCAATGTTTATTAGTTTCATAATTTTGATTTGATAAAATAACAGAAGCACAATTTCTTGCATCTTGAAATTATTGATAAATATCGAATAATTGGTATCAGCGTGCAATTAATTGTGATATTTTTAATATTAGTGATAATACAAGTTGTTTATCTGAAATCACCAATAGTAAAAATATATATGCTTATTGTTCTACTGAATAATTGTCATGTATAGTTTATATAAATGCATGTGATTGACAATTGCTTAGTACAACATAAGTATTTAAGTTATTTTGGTTTATTTAAATCATGATGATATAAAACAATTCAGTGAAATATCTGTTCCATGATTTAAGTAAATTAAAATAAATTCGAAGCATAATTATTTGTAGTACAAGTATTATCTTTTATTACTTTGTGATAATTGAATAATATTTTATTGCAAAATAATTGTGATATATTGATACTAATGGATTTACTTAGTTTTTATCCTTAGCAACAATTGGTATCAATATATTTAGTTTTCTTTCTTTGACTGGTTTACGATCCTGAATGTATTTAAAAGAAATTTTTGTCTATTTCTTTTTCAAAATGTCATATGCAAAAATACATTCATTTGTCTATCAGTTTTAGTTAAGAAAACTTAAGAATTCTTTTTCAAAACTTCTCTTTTGAAAAACTTTTCCTTAGGATAATTTTTCTCTAATCTCAGAATACTTTATCCTCTCCCAAAAGCTTGTTTTAAATGTTTTATCTTTAAAAGCTTTTTCTCTCTAAATTTTTCTTTTTAAAGTGGCAGAAACTTTGTGAATGCTATTTTATTTGGAAAAATTATTTTAACTTCGAGGTATCAATCACTTGTAAAATGATTTGTTTTCAAATACTTGTTTCAATGTATGTTTCACATTGATTCATAGTACCAAAATAGTGATTGTTGCTTTGAAGGCCTAGTACAGTATTGTTAAGTATTCATTCAACCCCAATTGTCATGTTTTTATTTAAAGTTGGGGATACTATCAGGCAGACGAAAATGATGTAAATCATAATTGAATTATGAGTCAGAAAATCATTATCTTCTATCTGATAAAGATGTTTTGCAAAATTGTTTTCAAAACATACAGTGCTTAGGTTTAATGGAAAAGAGTCATTTTTATTGAGATAAAATTTGGTAGAAGAGTAGAGTTTCTTATTTGTTATAAATTCCCGCGTTTTATTATAGGAAGTTTGCCTTATAAGAAATTCATCAAGAAATAGAGACTTTTTCTCTGATACTCCCGCATTTTATTATGGGATAAGTATCTTAAGGAAAATTTCTATTGGTGTCATGCTCTTAAATGATTAATTCTTCGATCTGACAAAACTCTTTTATTAAAAGGACTTAAGTGCAATCATTTACCATTCCTTCTTATATTTTTCCTTTTCCTTGAGATGAAAAATATGTTTTGGAATGTTAAACTGATTATCTTTTTATCTTATTTAAATTGATTTTATCCGTTTAGCCCCCAGTGGCTACAGAAGCTGGCCAGGAGGTTGAAAACCCATCAATCTCTGACCCAGGCCTTAATACCAAACACTCATTTTATCCACTTCCATATATTAACCCCTGGAGTTATAAGGAACATATGTTTGTTAGAGGTTGATAAGGGAGAAATAAGGATGAAGTCGGCAGTGCACCCACAGCTCTACCTCTAGAGAAGCAAAGTAGTATATAACTGAGGTAACTGTAAGCTCATCTGTATCTTCTCAAAAGGATGCAGAGCTGAAAAGGCAATAAAACTGTCTCTGGAATCATTCTCTCAACAGGATGAGTCCATTGAAATTCGCTCGTCAGCCAGAGCATCTTGTAATGAGTCAAGCACACCACCGGCACTCACGCTGATGGTAAGCCTAAACAGATATATACTAGGAACCTTATATAATTTTTGGGACCTAACAATCCTAACAGTTATACTAGGGGCCTAACAATTGGACACATTACAAGGCGTGCACAGTGTGATGTATAGGCATGTTAACAAACACCCGTCATTGGGTTACGAGGGAAACATAGACTCTAATTTGCCATTCATTACATTGTCTACTACGTCGCCCCTCCTGGAAGGAACATTTCCAAATCCTGAAAAGGAATGTCCACCTCCCGTTTACGGAGAAGGTGTGAGGCAACTCCTTGATAGAACAAGGCAGGATTCCTAAAAAGATTTTAAAATCTTGGGATAACCCATCTCAAAAAGGTGAGGCTCCACTAGACAGTGATTTAGCAATTGCTATTGAGTCTGGTGTGGGACAGTGCTTATGCATGATAGATCAAGAACACCTCTACGAGGCAATTCCCCACTTGATAGTGATTCAGTTCATTCTGATGAATCAGGTGTTGGGAATGCATGAATTGACGGATTTCACTTGCAGGTACAGAAGGCTAAATTTGGAATGCAGAGTGAAAGTGAGAGAGAGAAACACTTGAGTGAAAGTGAGGGAGAGATACACTTAGTGAGAGATAGGGAGAGAAAGAGTGAAACACTTCAAAGTGCTCGACACTTAAGTGTAAACACCAACAGAACGTAGTAGAAGTGAGGAAACCATAAGCCAAACACTTACCCTTGCTACTTGCTACTTCTGGAAGAAAAGTTACTATATTTTTCCCGATCAACGTCAGATGAGAACCTTCTTTGGAAGACAAACCATTTAAAAGAGGACCTAACAATTGGTATTAACAATTGGTATTAACAATTGGTATCTTCAAAAGTGGGCCATTGGAGGATTCCTCAACTAAGGGGGAGAATTTATAGGAAGAAAAATGTGAAGTTAATAAGTCTTATCTTCGTATCCTTCGGAAGAGTTAAGAGTTAATCTCCTAAAGGGGTTCGTATCCTGGACTCTTAAGGTAAGTTCCTGGATCCTGGAAGATCAATCCTGGAGATCCTTTTAGATCCTTGGGAAAAGGGGTTCGTATCCTTGGGAGAAGTTAATAGCCTTAGGGGGAGATTTTAGACAAGAAGAAGAAAATCTTATCTTCTGATCCTGAAGGGAAACAACAGAAATATGGGAGAATCAAGAAGCTGTCTTCTATACTTGGAAGAACAGAAATGACTATTCCATTGATTTTCTAAAGGGAGAAGAAGAATAAGAAGGGAATCACATTCTTAGGGGGAGAACATTATTTGAGCTATGTTCAGTGTTCTATTGAAGATGTTCCCAGGAAGATTGATTCTTATGAAGCTCTGTTCGTGATAAGTTCTTTAAGTTCACACTATGAAGGATTTTGAAATGGAGAAAGCTCAAACAGACAGAAATGAAGATGATATCACTTGAATATCAGTTCAGTGTCAGAGGAACAAGCATCTCTCATTTCAGTTACAGAAGAAATCTGGAAATGCATTATCTGATCCAGAAAAACCAGTAGCATTATTTACAAGTCTCGGACGATTACTTTTTCTAGTTGTTAGTTGAGTTATCCTCCCTAAGTGATTTGTTTGCTAAAGTTTAACAATCAAATAGGGGGAGATTGTTTGAGATTATGAAGCTGCATAAATAGTAATCATGATAACTCAACACTAGAACAGGACAAGTAAATAATACTACACCTACACAGAAATCAGTAAGAAAAGAAGACAGGGCAGATACAGTGAATCAAGACATTAGAAGAAGTTTTGAAGTCTACTACAGGTCACTGAAAGAAGTTCATTTATATGTTCATGCCTCAGTGAAGAATAATATTTAAAGACTTTCAGGGTTTCAGAAGTCTTGAAGATTCAGTATAGCAGTGCCACTAAAAGATTTCAGTGTAACAACATTGATTGAAGATAGACAATGTTTGAAGCATAAGAATCCAGAAAGGTGAAGACAAAGTTTACAGAAGACAGCTACAGTCTTGAAGTTATGCTAACTGACAATCAGTGAAGAACAGAGAATGAAGTATTCAAGATTGTGGTAGTAATGAAGACATTGTCGAAGTGCCAGAAAAGATTCCAGTGAAATTACAGTATCTATCAACAGTCAGTGTTCGAAGCAATGCAACAGTCCAAGGTTAATCAGCTGAAATAGAAAAGAAATCAAGGGAATTTAATTCAGTGTTAGTCGTTTGTGAACCAGACCAGTGCACTAAGCGTCAACACAACAAGAAGAGAATTACCTTGATGTATCAGGAGAAAATCAGTTGATCAAGCTAGAAGAGTGAAAATCAAGTGGTAAATACTTCAAACATTTCAAGAAATTGGTTAAGGCAAGTATTACTACACTGAGTGGCTCCTGCACACTGCAAGCACTCTAGAGGCGCCACTCAACTCTCAGGCGCAACTGAATATTTTCTAAGTACTGAGTGGCTCCTGCACATTGCAAGCACTCTAGAGGCGCCACTCAACTCTCAGGCGCAACTGAATATTTTCTAAGTACTGAGTGGCTCCTGCACACTGCAAGCACTCTAGAGGCGCCACTCAACTCTCAGGCGCAACTGAATATTTTCTAAGTACTGAGTGGCTCCTGCACACTGCACTCACTCTACAAGCGCAACAAAGGACTTAGCATTGTGAAGCAAATCAATTTTTAATTGATTTGAAAAGTCTACACAAATAAAAAGAGGTCAGCCACTCATTCGAGGAGTAGTCTTCTTCAACACAAATAATATGTAGAGAGCTACTGCCATGGCCGGGGCAAGAAGAAATAATTTATACACGCCCATACCTTGCTCCCGGTCAGATATTAGGACCCGGTTCTTTAACGAAAAATGCTCAGGGCTCCTAGATATCACTCCCTACGGACTTAGTTTTTCCTTGTACTAATTTAGATATATTTGTATAGGAACTGAGCCTTATATTTTTGTGTTAGTAGCAAAGAATTAATTTATTCTTTGGAAGCCAGTTAATTTTAACTGGGTGTAGCAAAACCCTCTGGGTTTATATATGAAAAATATATTCCCAGAAACTTGTCTCCATAATTTACCTGCTAATTTTCTTGAACCTAATTGATTTATTCGTGCACCCAGAAAATTAGTAGGCAGCTCACCTAAATACTACAAATGGCCAAACCCACTCTGAAGCAATAATTTATTTATCCGCAAATTCTGAAAAGAATTTAAATTATTGTCAGTATCGTATTCAACCCCCCTTCTACGATACTTCGGGACCTAATAGTAATGACTCATTTTAACATGCAGGACTCTAAGAAGGGTAACCTACCTTATAAACATGGAGTTGCTATATCGAAGAAACAGTGCCTAAGACACTAGAGGCGATAGAGAGCATGAAAGCGGTTTCCTATGCTTCGGCATGTGGAAGCTTAATGTATGCAATGTTATGTACGAGACCTGATATTTGTTTTGCCATGGACATGGTTAGCAAATATCATTCGAACCCAGCACATGAACTTTGGAATGGAGTAAAGACTATACTAAAGCACATGAGAAGGACTAAGTAGTATATGCTAATTTACAAGGCCTCAGATTTATTACCTTTGGGATATACCGATTTAGATTTTCAAGTAGATAGAGATAAGAGGAAATCAACCTCGGGATATGTGTTTACCTTAGGAGGTGGAGTTGTAATTTGGAGTGGCGTAAAGCAGAAATGTGTTGCTGACTCTACCATGAAAGCCGAATATGTGGCAGCCTCGGAGGCAGCCAAAGAGGCGATATGGTTTAGAAACTTTATTTTGGACATAGATGTGGTAACTAATTTGCCTAGGAGTTTGACAGTGTATTGTGATAACATTGGTGATGTGTCAAATGTAAAGGAACTGCGATACCATAAGGCAACAAAATACATCGAGCGTAAGTATCACCTTATACGATAGTTCATTAAGCGGGGAGATATTATTATGACTGATATAGCATCAAATGAGAACACGGCAGATCCATTCATAAAGAGCTTACCATCTAAGGATTTTAAGCAGCAAGTGGAGGCGAAATGAGTCAGATGTATAGTCACATAGTAGTTATTTGATTGGTGGTAGATTTCTTGTAATAAAACACTGATATACTCAAAGAATAGCTAGAGTATAAGTGGGAGATTGTTAGGGAGTATACTGAACTATTCGTTTGAATTATGACACTGTCTTTTTTATTGAGAATCTTGAATGCATATTTTAATATTACTTGTATATTATATATTGTGGATAATCTAGTATCAAATGGGATACTAGAAGGTTAGATAATATAATAAATGTTCACAGTTTAAGTGGAGTTAAACAAACCACTAGAATGACTAAAATATTATTTGGAAATAATCTATCTTAATTATTGAATAATACTTGTATGCTTTGTGTATATTGAATGATATTAAAATTAGAATTGTTCTTCTATTCGGACAATAAAGAAGAACTAAGATTCTATAATATTATTATTTTTTAGGTTCCTAATCCGGATATAGTGATTGAAACTTGTATGCAATGCACATGTTTTGATTCAGATGTGATGTGATTTATTGTTAATTATAATATTAAGTTTTGGACAATGACATTGCATACAGAGTGGGATATTGACTATAAAATGAAACAGTGTCCAAAAATATTCAGGTGATGATGACCTCTTGAAAGCTCATAAAGATAATTATGCTTTAGTCTGCAGGCAGATTTGTTCTTGCATAATTATAAGGTTGAGTGGATGATCAAGGATAAAAGATGTTGATTAAATTAATTGTCAAAAAGTAATTTAATTAATGGATATTCAATATCTTAAATATGGGAAATTTAATAAGAAAATAATATTAGAGCCGAATTAATAATTAAATTATGACATTAGGAGAGGTAGTACAAATATCAATTCTTTAGTGGATTGAATTAATATTTAATGATATTGGGCTTGACCCAGAATATCATTGGAAGACCCGACCAAATTATCCAGGATCCCTACTGTAGCCTATATATTCATCTTATTCTCTTCTAGCTAAAGGCTTGGAAACTAGGGTTTTTGTGAGCAGCCGTTCAAGGAGGCAACCAAGAACTAGGGTTCCAAGATCTCAAAGCTAGAAGGGAGGTAACCTTGGGAGGATCGAAGGCCACACTTCGCTCAAGGTGAATACAGGAATACAGTAGAAGACATGGATTTGAATCGCTTGCGCCGTAGCGATTAAGGTTAACTTTCTATTCAAATTCGTTGGGTTTTCATATCATAAAACGCAATATCATGATTCCATTGTCCCAACAATAATAATAGTCCCCAATCTTATTGGGGCAAGTGTCCCAATTTCCCAATGAGATTGCTATTAAGAACTAAACTTTTCTCCCACTACTTCTTTTGCATGTAAAATAACTATGCACACATATCATATATAAATTTCAAATTTAACCAAAAACTTCCTTTCTCTTCTACTTAAACCTCCCATCAATTTAGGGCTCCAATCACGTTCGATCAATTCATATATCCCTCAATTTCTTAATCCTGTCAAATTCATAATCAACTAATGGCGAAAAAAGGCATCAAGAACAGTAGCAAACCTATTGAAAGCACATCAACAGAGAAGCCAAAATGGGTTGTGACTCGCATTCTTGATTCCAAAAGTACCAATTCTAGTTCAATGCCCTTTGAAAGTATCGTAGACACGACTCTACTATTCAAGTCGGACTCTAACATGATACTTGTAGTTCCTGACAAAAGGGATTTTTACTGACTTCCATGCTCCCGGATGGATTTGTTTTTACAATTACCCATTTGAAATTGGTGTGTCTTTTCCATTTTCAAAGCTCGTCACTGATTTCGTAAGGACTCTGGATATTTCCCCATCTCAAGTGATGCCTTCAATGTGGAGGATTTTTGCTTCTTTGGATGTTATCGAGGACAAACATAAACTCGGAATTGATCTGTTGGTTGTTACATACTCTTACTAGGAAAAGAAGTTTAATGGTGGTCTTTATGGGTTGGTTGGTCTTAAAAAGAGAACACCATTGATCTTGAACTTGGATTGCGTGCATGACTGTGGCTGGAAGAATGATTTCTTTTACGTCGAGAAAGCATAACACGGGGACCATGTTGCCTACCTCCATGAAGAATGGAACAGAGATGGTAATTACTTTTACCTTGCTAGTTTAAGTCGTACTTTTGTTTTGATTCAACTCTGACTTTTGTTACGATGCCACGTGTATAACGTATTTCCCCTTACATCCGTACTCATACATTGTTGTTTGTTCCTTATCGTATTACTGAATCAAGGTCACACTATACTTCACATAGTTTGTTTTTTTATATGTCTTTTGTTTTCTATGTCATTATCGTGATCATGACTTGTAGATTTCTGTGTCTTTTGCACTTGATACCATTCGTTAATTGTTTTTCTCCATGTTATTGAAATATATGTTATATGTATTGCAACTTTTTTATAGATTGCAGTGTTGAGTCAGCTATTGATGATGTCAAGGCTGCTAAGATAGTTGGTGAAATCTTGGTATTGCCTTTGGGTCATAGAGTTTGGCCAAATTAAATGGATCGTCCAAATCGACATTCTGCTTCTGTTGACATAGCATCTTTCACTGCCAAACTACTCACCAAGTCTGCTGCTAGAAAGGATGTTGGTGATTCTGACTCCCACTCTAGGGCTACTAGGAGCACTACTGCTATGAAAGATAAGGACAAATGAGTTGTCATCGCACCTTTGGATACTCAAATTGAGGATATTTCATCTGACTCAGCTGGTACTCCTGAAACTGAGAAGATGACCAATTTCGGTTGTCAATTCATCAAAGGTATATTTCAGTTGTTACTAGTACTGCTTCTTATTTTCATCATTCAAACTCTTTTTCTAATTCAAGATGCAGAGTACAAGCATCCCGTTATCTGTGCTCTTGAAATGTCAGGAAAGAAGTTGTTTCTGAAGCGTGCACGTGAATTGGGGAGTGAAACTCCTAAGAGTTTTCATAGAATATCCAGTTCGTCGAGTCCCCAACCGAAGAAAGATAAAGTGATAGTTTCACCACCTCCTTCTCTTATGATGGACGCCATACCTGATATAGTTGTTGACGACTGGCAATGGCCTGATCTCTATAGGTATAGTGTTAATGCTGAGCCTAGATCATTGATTCATATGTTGGCCCCCTTCTGTTTCCTGAGACAGTTAGTGGTCATGGTTCTAACACCATTGACCAAGTTATGGTTGAGGCTGTTGGGCACTCTTTTCACGTAAGTTTTGCTTAACCTTTGTACCTTTTACTTGTTTTTCTTTTGTTTTACTCCTACTGAACATATTGTAGTCTCTATTTTATTCTTACTATAGGCATTTCAAGCCATGCTGCTGTCACATGCTACCTATCATAAGTTTTTTACTAAAATGGCTGAGTTGAAGCTAGAACATTCCAGTTGTGAGGATAAGATTCACATGTTACAAGAATAGGTATTTCTGGCCCACAAAGAGACGAATGACATGCGCATTGAGCTCACCATTTTTGCTGCTAAAGTTGAAGAAACTGAAGGTACATTTCTACAAGAGACTAAGGATACACTTACTCAAGGTATTATGAAGTCTCGTGTCGAAACTATGTTAGAGTTTCATCGTGGGGAATGGGATGCCAAAGACATTGACGAGGTTATCGAGATTTATAATGGAGCATATCTAGATGATCTTGTCAATCCTAGTGACGATGGGGGCGATGCAGCGGCTAACCCTGTGATTACAAGGAATGTTCAGGCAAACAATGAGAGAGATGAGGAGTAATTGATTATTCCTCTCTATTGTCTTTATTTCATCTAGTACTTTTCAATTCTGAACTCTGTCAAGTTTTTCCCTTTTGACGTTGGTTTTTGTATTGTTGGCTTTGGAAATTAGTCCTCGTTTCATCTTTCATGATGGGGGACCGTTGGATTTTTCATTTGTGTTTCTAGGAATTGTTAATAGATCTTTCATGTCATATTATTCTCGTTAATCTATCTATTACTTTGAGATCATGTTGCTATCTTCTATCGAAGAATTTCCATTATTCATCTACAATATATATTTTGTAGTATTTCATCGTATTATACACATTTATGAATGTTGCATTCGTTAAGTAAGATATGCATACATGAAAATCATATGACTAGTCCTATTTGTAATAAGTAGATGACAACTCAACTCAGATAAGAAAGCGAAGTAAATAATAAATATTGAATATAGAGGAAGAATAAAAAGAAGCCAAGACATGACAAGACAAGTCACAAAGACCACTACAGCAGAAATGAGAATCAACATTGTAGTTAGTCATCCGTGAACCAGACTAGTGCACAGGGTGTCAACAATGTCAGTGGAGATTCGTCATCAAAAAGTTCAAGTGGTTAAAAAGAATGACAGAAGACAGAAGCTGGAAGCTCAAAGGGATATAGGTTTGTGTGGAATGCTGTGTACAAGAGTCAGAATCCAAGATTGAATATTTGACTGGGTACATGCAGTGGTGAAAAGAAGTATTGGCTAGTTTAAAGAGTCAAATTATTTAAGGAACAGAAGTACTTCTAATTGCAACTATAGATACAGCTAAACAGGCCTGACGGTACAGACTTAACACAAGACGAAAAAAGAATTGACAAGGAAGAAATGCAGAGTCATATATTCTTAAAAGTGGAACCCCGGTTGGAATTGATTTATCATTTCCAAGTCAAAAGGAGTTCGGTTTCAGACGTTCAGAAGACCGCAGCTTAGAGCGTACAGATTTATTTAATTAATAAATATTTTATTTAATTAGTAAATTATATTTATAAATATCTAAATAATATTAGATATTTATTTTTATAATTTCTGAATTAAATTTATTATTTATTAATCAAAGATTATAAGCTGTGCGAGTCGAAAAGCATTTCTACGGAGCCTGTCTACAATAAGACGAATTAGGCCCCTTTTCAATTTGAATTTGGCGGGAGATTTTTTCAACCAATCAGAAGCTGCCATGTGTCCATTCAAGTGGAAAGAAATGAAAAAGCTGTTGATTTAAAGTGTCATACCGAGAAGAATAGAAATGTCATACCGAGTGATAATAAGTCATACCGAGTAGAATTTCTAAAGGTCATGCTGAATTGATTTTATTTAATTAAAATAAGTCATACCGATTTTTTTAATTAAATAAAATCCGAATATGACTTTAAAAAAGGTCATACCGAATTTTCAGAAAGTCATACCGGATTTTTGAAAGTCATACCGAGTGAAATAAGTCATGCCCAACTTTTTGAAGAGTCATATAAGGCTTAATTTCAATAAATAAAGTCATAGTGAAAAAAGTCATGCTAGCTTTTCCACCTCTATAAATATGAGGCTTGAGCTTCATAATTCAGAAGTAGAAAAACAGTCAAATTCAGCAATTTGTCTGCAACATCATATTCACAGACTTTCTGTGCTGATTTGAGTTTAATTCCTTAAGTAGAACAATTCATGTCAAATTTGTTCTAGGAATTAAATGTTTATTCTACCAAATGTTGTAACACCCTTTCAAATTTAATATACGTATTTAACTTGAATCTTATTTACTTACTTGCTAATTTCTATATCTTAAATGTTTAATCATAAAAATAGAAAGCTAGTAAGTCAGCCTCCCAAACACTACAAAGACTCGAACTCTCAGCTTAAGCAATAATTTAATTCCGCAAATTCTGAAAAGAATTTTAAATTATTGTGAGTATCGCATTCAACTCCTCTTCTACGATACTTCCGGGACCCAACAATTGGCATCAGAGCAAGCTGATTGATATACAAATCAAGATCCGTAGTCCAGTGAAGCTCAGGGTACCGAAGTTATTTTAACTCTGAATGTCTAGAGGCCTTGTTAAATAAATTTAGTTTATAAATTTAAATTTAGATAAATTTATTTTATAAATGTTATTTAAAATAAATTTATTTTGTGAATTTAATTTAAATGAGTTTATTATTTAAACTTGAAAAAATTTCTTTTATAAACTTAATTTAAATAAGTTTACTTTATAAATTTTAATTTAAATAAATTTATTCTTTAAATTTAAAAAGATTTCCTTTTATAATTTAAATTTGTTTAGATAATTTTATTTTATAAATTTAACTTTAGATAAATTTATTTTATAAATGTTATTTAAAATAAATTTATTTTATGAATTTAATTTAAATGAGTTTATTATTTAAACTTGAAAAAGTTTGTTTTATAAACTTAATTTAAATAAGTTTACTTTAAAAATTTTAATTGAAATAAATTTATTCTTTAAATTTAAATAGACTTACTTTTATAATTTAAATTTATTTAGATAATTTTATTTTATAAATTTAAATTTAAATTTAAATTTAGATAAATTTATTTTATAAATGTTATTTAAAATAAATTTATTTTGTGAATTTAATTTAAATGAGTTTATTATTTAAACTTGAAAAAGTTTCTTTTATAAACTTAATTTAAATAAGTTTACTTTATAAATTTTAATTTAAATAAATTTATTCTTTAAATTTAAATAGATTTCCTTTTATAATTTAAATTTGTTTAGATAATTTTATTTTATAAATTTAACTTTAGATAAATTTATTTTATAAATGTTATTTAAAATAAATTTATTTTGTGAATTTAATTTAAATTAGTTTATTATTTAAACTTGAAAAAGTTTGTTTTATAAACTTAATTTAAATAAGTTTACTTTATAAATTTTAATTTAAATAAATTTATTCTTTAAATTTAAATAGACTTACTTTTATAATTTAAATTTGTTTAGATAATTTTATTTTATAAATTTAAATTTAGATAAATTTATTTTATAAATGTTATTTAAAATAAATTTATTTTGTGAATTTAATTTAAATGAGTTTATTATTTAAACTTGAAAAAAGTTTATTTTATAAACTTAATTTAAATGAATTTATTTTATAAATTTAATTTAAGTAAATTTATTAGTTAAATTTATATAGATTTAATTTATAATCTAAAGATATTAAAACTTGGTCCATTTTTCCAAAAGGGTTCGTACTTGGAAAATTCATCGTTTTGACTCAGAATTAATTCGCAGAGCATATGACACGGTTTCGAGGAAAGTGGTCATTTCGTTTTAGTAGGTTTATTCCGGAGCATTTGGATTTTATTGTGGATGATACGATTGTTCATGTTATAGTTCCATAAACTGCTCAAATGTAAAGATAGGATAGATTTATTAGTGGGGAACTCTAAAGTTTTTTTTCTGACTCTAATGATCATTCTAGTTTTTGTACTTATACAAAACGGATTTAAGAATCGTTAGAGGTCACAACTGAAGAAACATATGAGGCTACAAGTAGCAAGACAAGATCAGGGCCGTGCTACAATATTCAAGAATCCTGAACAAGCAAATGATGACAGAGACTGTGATGAGTTAAAAACAGGAATGTCAAGCATTAGTAAGGTTACAGCAAGGGAAAACATTTATTAGTGAAGTTAAATGCAAAGTTGGTTCTATCAGTGATAGTGATGAACCACGTGGATATCTGTCATTAATGACCAACACTAGAGATGAATCACTAAGCACTTCAAAGGTACGCATTCTAACTAGTATACCTTTATCTAATTCAGAATTGTATGATTTTCAATACAGTAAAATGAATATCTAGAATTAGATAGGATTATTCTAGACGATTAGATGTATCCTGAATATTTGCTTGAACTTGATTTAAATCTTCTATGATTTAATACCTTTGCTAATGTTGAATTGATCACACTCACAAAGTTGCACTCTAATGTCAAATCACTTAGTGCATTGCTTGTTAAGGTATAGTAGATTAAAAGATGGTAGAATTATCTAAGTAGTCAGTAAAATTTGTAGATTCGAGGCTTAATCTAAAACTGACTTAGGTAATTAGAGATAATTAAAATGTTAGAAAACAACAAAAATGGATTAGACAGAATTAGTAATTAAATTGTTAGTTCGTTTATTCCATGTACTTTTAGAAAATTGTTGAATATTTATAAATCTGCTGAACACCTGTTACACTTATGTAAAATGGTTAAAGTAGATAGTACTGAATTTTCTAATATGCATAACATGTCTGAATTGCATAATTCTTATCTATAATGCATTGAAGCTGAATGTTTACCATGTGCTCTTATTTTTCATGCTTGTTTGTTTAAATCTGAAAATGCATATCTTAGGACTTGCATAATCTTAGGCAAAGCATCAATAAGAATCACAATAGGGTAAAGACTGCTAGTCCACCTTAATATAGGTTGGAATCACTAATCTCATAGCCTTAAGACTACCTTGTCAAGGCTGCTGTGAATGGGAAGTGATCAGTCAAAGATAAGTTTGTGCATGTTAAGGTTGAAGCTGTTGTTACCACTGTTAAAAGTAATATCTCTAACCCATCTGGACTCAATTGAAGTTGAGAACCAAGAAGCTTAATCATTTGTGATTGCAGAGTATGAAACAAAAGTCAAAAGTTATGTGATTTCGTGACATTTATTGTTCGATGCATATTACTAGCATCGAAGCTCTACTATTACAGTTGATTGAGAAAGCCTACCCAACGGTAACCTTTGGAGATGATAGCAAAGGATGTACAAGGGACTTGGCTATCATGATTTTGGAATTGTCATCACAGGAAATATCTTTCTTGTCGACGGACTTAAGCACTAAGCACTATCTATAGGGCACTAGAGAATTCTTTGTCAAAGGTTTTCTGGAAAAGCATTGAAATAGAAAAGTGTTTGATTTCAAGCAAGAAAGATGGAAGATCACTCAACTGAGAGTGAATTGGTGATGTTCGTGCATTCAACATATCTGAATGTGTCGTCCTATTACACCAAGCTCCCGAGCATTAAAATAAAAGTCTATTCTGAATCTGTGAAGCTTGACATCTTGTTAGAGTCATATTCAGATATTGATGATGAAACTGAGGTTGTAGAAGGAATCATTGTTAATGATGATGATTCAGATCCTAGTAGTGGAAATGGTAGTGAATCTACATAACTCACGGACTTTAACAGAATCCACTCAACAAGGTGAATGATCTTCAACACATCATAGCAGCAACTCAGGGGGAGCAAATAAAAGAAGGATCTACTAGTCGTACTCAATACAATGAAGATTAAAAGGAATACATTAAGAACATATCTGCCGAGACAAAGGGTTTGAAGTCAAAGTCATTCCTGGAGTCTAGTTCTTAGTGATCCGGATACTAGAGTAAAGACTAGAAATGCTATGCAAAGTAAATGGTTATTCTTCGGGAAAGAATAATTGTTAAACAGTTGGTATCCTAAAGAAGATTGAAGAAGCACTGATTGATCCAGATTGGGTGATTGCAAATGCAAGATGATCTCAATCAGTTCGAAGGCAGAATCTACTGAATCTGGAACCCAGGCCACAAGACAAAGTTGTAATTGGTACTGTAAGGGTTTTCAGAGACTGGATGATTTTTGGCATTGTTATGAGGGACAAAGCCAAACTGGTTGCTACAGAAGGTATCGACGATGATGGAAACAGAATCTTCGGGACTTTCAAGATCTAACTAAAGCACCAGAGACTAGACTTGATACTATTAGGGCTGAACAAGTTGATGTACAATAACTCCTGGACTTTGAAGTTTCATATCCATTGGAATTTTTATATCATTCTCTTCACAAAGCTCTCTATGACGGAGGTAAGAGATCAAGCAATTGTCAAGGACATAGTATGACACTCTAACTATAATTACTTGAATATGATTTTATATTAGAGTCGTTATACACATATCTCTCTAGAATACAAGGCATACACACATAATGTTTAGTGCAAGTATACCATGATTATATTATATGTGGGTCTACTGTGCATAAAGACCATATATTTTATTCTCAATATGCCTATGTGCAAGTTTCCACGTAGATACTAGAGAATCTAATCTTATAGCTAAGATATGAATTGATAGATATCTTAAGGGATTACCAATTCTAAGAATAAGGTACCCTAAAGATACTAGGTTTAACCTAATCGGCTATATAGATATAGATAATGCAGGTTGAAAGAAAGACAGAGAGGTAATTACTAGAAGCTGTCAAACTCCATCAACTCTGCTGGATAATCTCTTCACCACTCACGGAACAAGCGCATGGACACCAGGTATCATTTATATCGGGAGTAGTCCTTCGTAGAATAACTTGCAGATATTTCCTAAAACAGCTTGATAAATTCATTTTGTCTAAGTTGGTTAGTAAAGTTGAGATATTATTTATGTGCATATTTGTTGAAAATCTCATCTGTAAAGAATTCTTAAATGAGTTCACAAGTATTAAATTTTCCATATTTAAAGGACTTGTGAATTTATCTTAAATCCAGAACCTCGTGCTTATTGCTACTACTTTAATTATCATGTTTACAATGTTATATGCATATGTGGTAATTAGTTGTTCTAGCATAAGTTTGAATATTATCTTAATTGATTTAAATTATGATGTCAGACAATTCGATGTCATATCAGTCTCATGATTTAAATGAATTAAAATAATATGCAACATAATTGTTTATATGATAAATATTTTATGAGTATCAGTTAATGATATCTTACTTAATTGTTTAGATATTTTTCTCTAATGTTTTTAAATGTTTTGTTACAAATAATTGTGACACTTTTAATATTAGTGACAATTATTTAGAATTACTGATCTAAATAATCAATGCATATTTCAAAAATCACTAATATTGGAAATAACGGAAGTATTTTCTAAGTTATGTGTATATAAAATTCTCAATATTTTATATACTTAGAAATATTTCCAAAATTGTTTTTACTTTGAGGTATCAACCATTTGTAAAATTATTTGTTTTCAAACACTTGTTTCAATGTATGTTTCACATTGATTCAAAGTACCTAAACAGTGGTTGTTACTTTGAAGGCCTTATACTGTATTGCTAAGAATACATCCACCCCTTTTGTCATGAAATTTTCTATTTTAAGTTAGGGATAATATCAGGTGGACGAAAATGATGAATATCATAATTGCATTATGAGTCAGAAAATCATAGTCATCTATCTGATAAGGATGGTTTGCAAAATTGTTTTCAAATCATACAGTATTAAGGTATAAAGGAAAAGAGTCGTTTTAACGAGATATAATTTGGTAAGAGAGTTGAATTTCTTATTTGGTATAAATTCTCGCGTTTTATAATGGGAAGTTTGCCTTATAAGAAATTCATAAAGGATAAAAACTTTCTTCTATGATACAACTTTCCCGCATTTTATTATGGGATATGTATCTTAAAGAAAATTTTGTATCATGCTCTTAAATGATAAATCTTTAGTTCCGACAAAACTCTTTTATCAAAAGTGCTTTAATGTAATCTATTACCACTCCTTATTATATTTTTCATTCTCTTCAGGATGAAAAATATGTTTTGGAATGTTAAGGTGATTATTTTTTTATCTCGATTAGTTCTTTTTTTTTTATCTCGATTAGTTGTTATTTTTGTTTTAACAATTGGTACATATTATTTTTGTTTTAACAAATGGCACATATTATTTTTGTTTTCAACCATTTAATATTATTTCTAAATATATATGTGTGTAAGTTTATTTTTTATTTTTCTTATAAATTGGCATATTTTATTTTTATAGTTATTTTTTTGGGCATATTTTATCTTATTTTTATTTCATTTTATTTTATTTATTTTTGTCTACGAGAAATTGTTCTAAGAATCATAAGTATTAAATGTCAATATTTAAAGGACTTGTGAATTTCTTTACATCTACTTTCTCGAGCTTACATATATCATTGATAATTGTTATGAGTATAATTGTTATATGCTTGAATAATAATGATTAGATATAATGTATAAAGTTAAATGCTAATTTTCATTTCTATGATTATTTAGTATTTAGCAAGATTATTTTATCTTATTAAAATTATGAATTGAAGCAATTAAATGTTTATTAGTTTCATAATTTTAATACGATGAGATATTAGGAGCATAATTACTTGCTTTTTAAAATTATTATTAATTATCATGTTTTGATAATTTGTTATTGTTTCACTGCAATTAATTATGATTTTTGTTGTTAGTGATAATATATATTGTTTATCTGAAAATCACTAATAATAAAAGCATATCTGTGTCCTGCCGAACAAGAGCAATCGACTCGAGGTAAAAGCAGGTAATATCGATCTTGATAAATTTTCTAAACAATTGATATCAAATTATATACAATTGATATATTGAGCCCTCAGTGGCTATAGGACAAGATCAAGGGATTGAAAACCTACAATCTCTAACACAGATCATAGAACCACAAACACTCAAACAGATATAACTTCATCTACTAAATCTCTGAAAAGAAAAGGTTTATCAGTTGAAGAGGGTGAGAGAGTAAATGTCTCTAGTGCACTAGAAAAGAGAAGTATCTATGAGTGTTCCAGCAGCTCTGCCTCTACTTAGAATATGAAATTGAAACCAAGGCAACTGCTAACTAATTTATATCCTTCCAAAAGGGTATAGATTTGCAAATGGCAAAATTGTTACTAGGTTCATCATCTTAACATGACGAGTCTATTGAATTCGGCCTGTCAGCCAAGGCCATTTGTAAAGAGTCAACTTCATCTGGACACTCTCAAACACTGCAAACCATACATTAATATATTCAAATGCACTGTAAGGATTGTCTCACACTAAGGATGAATTGACGGAAGCAATTATTCTAAACTTCCATATCAAGGAAGGAAGGATGATTGATGATTCTGACGGAATCAACATGCCTTCACAGGCGTCAGGAGGAAACTTGGATCATGTGCTACATTATAGATCCTTGTCTCCCTTCCTAAATGGAACATATCTGGATTCCTAATAGAATAGATCATCTTAGATTATCAGCAACTCATTGAATCTATTCCTGAAGCAATTCAGTTATAAAAATAAAATATTTTGATAGATTCAATTGAGGACGGGGATTTGCGAAACCCCATTGCACCACCAGTGACCTCTCTTGAAGAGGCTATGGTGATCTTTCTTGCAGGTACAAAAGACTTTGTCATCCGTACTGAGGATGAGAAATAGTGTTGTGAGAAAGGAGTGAAACACAAGTGAGAAAGAGTGAAAATATATATTCTATGAGTGAAACACTTAGAGAGTATATGAGCGAAACACTTGTGAGAAACACAAAGTAAAATCACACACTAGCACAATTACCAAATCTCATTCCCAATTCCCTGTTACAGATTTCTAATGTTACTCAACTAAGGGGGATGAAATTTCTTCTGATAAGGATTCTGAAGAGGATTACTCAACTAAGGGGGAGAAGTGTTGAACAATTCGAACTGTTGAACAAGATCCAAAAAGGGAGAAGTAGATCCAAAAAGGGAGAAATGTTGAACAAGATCCAAAGGGGAGAATTGTTTAACAAAGACTTTTACTAGAAGAGGATTACTCCATTGTTGAACAAGAAAAGGGGGTATATAACAACATGCTTGGATTGGATCCATTTGATTTTAGAAAATTCTTGTATATAGGATTAACTGGATTTTCTAAAATGCATAACATGTCATAGTTTGCATATTTTATATTTGCGATGGTTTAATGCTGTATGTATGCCATGTCTGTTGTTACCTCTATTAAATTGGTTGGATAATTCACGTAAGGGGATAATAAATTCACCTTGGGAGAGAAGTGAAGACAGAAGTTGGAGAAACAGATGATAGATGGTAAGAAGAGAACAAGACTTCATCCCTGCCATCCTAAGGGGGAGTAGTGATGAGTCTGAGAAATGAAGATAATACTACTTGTATAATATATTCAGTGCTAGAGGAACAAACATCTTTCATTTCTAAGTTCACTCAAGAAATCTGGAAATGCAGAATCTGAACCAGAGAAACCAGTCACTGAAGACGTACCAATGACACCTGGTCACAAAAGTTAAACTCTAGAAGAAGGTGAAGTTGATACTTCTGAAGCTGGTAATGATAGGTAAGTCAAGATAGAACTTTATTAAATAGATTCAGGCTAGATGAACATCTATCTTATATTTATCTTTCATAATTGAAATCTGGAAATGTATTATATGATCCAGAAAACAATTTATTATTTATAGTTCTTAAAATGTCGTATTATTTTCTTAGTTGTTAGTTGAGTTATCCTCTAGGAATTTGTGTGTTAAATGTTTAACAACAAATAGGGGGAGATTGAAAGTCATATGACTAGTCCTATTTGTAATAAGTAGATGACAACTCAACTCAAATAAGAAAGCGAAGTAAATAATAAATATTGAATATAGAGGAAGAATAAAAAGAAGCCAAGACATGACAAGACAAGTTACAAAGACCACTACAGCAGAAATGAGAATCAACATTGTAGTTAGTCATCCGTGAACCAGACCAGTGCACAGATTGTCAACAATGTCAGTGAAGATTCGTCATCAAAAAGTTCAAGTGGTTAAAAAGAATGACAGAAGACAGAAGCTGGAAGCTCAAAGGGATATAGGTTTGTTTGAAATGCAGTGTACAAGAGTCAGAATCCAAGATTGAATATTTGACTGGGTACATGCAGTGGTGAAAAGAAGTATTGGCTAGTTTAAAGAGTCAAATTATTTAAGGAACAGAGGTACTTCTAATTGCAACTATAGATACAGCTAAACAGGCCTGATGGTAAAGACTTAACACAAGACGGAAAAAGAATTGACACGGAAGAAATGCAGAGTCATATATTCTTAAAAGTGGAACCTCGGTTGGAATTGATTTATCATTTCCAAGTCAAAAGGAGTTCAGTTTCAAACGTTCAGAAGACCGCAGCTTAGAGCGTACAGATTTATTTAATTAATAAATATTTTATTTAATTAGTAAATTATATTTATAAATATCTAAATAATATTAGATATTTATTTTTATAATTTCTGAATTAAATTTATTATTTATTAATAAAAAATTATAAGCTGTGCGAGTCGAAAAGCATTTCTACGGAGCCTGTCTCTAATAAGACGAATTAGTCCCCTTTTCAATTTGAATTTGGCAGGAGATTTTTTCAACCAATCAGAAGCTGCCATGTGTCCATTCAAGTGGAAAGAAATGAAAAAGCTGTTGATTTAAAGTGTCATACCGAGAAGAATAGAAATGTCATACCGAGTGATGATAAGTCATACCGAGCAGAATTTCTAAAGGTCATGCTGAATTGATTTTATTTAATTAAAATAAGTAATACCGATTTTTTTAATTAAATAAAATCCGAATATGACTTTAAAAAAGGTCATACCGAATTTTCAGAAAGTCATACCGAATTTCTAAAGGTCATACCAAGTGAAATAAGTCATGCCCAGCTTTTTGAAGAGTCATACAAGGCTTAATTTCAATAAATAAAGTCATAGTGAAAAATGTCATGCTAGCTTTTCCACCTCTATAAATATGAGACTTGAGCTTCATAATTCAGAAGTAGAAAAATAGTCAAATTCAGCAATTTGTCTGCAACGTCATATTCACAGACTTTCTGTGCTGGTTTGAGTTTAATTCCTTAAGTAGAACAATTCATGTCAAATTTGTTCTAGGAATTAAATGTTTATTCTACCAAATGTTGTAACACCTTTTCAAGTTTAATATACGTATTTAACTTGAATCTTATTTACTTACTTGCTAATTTCTATATCTTAAATGTTTAATTATAAAAATAGAAAGCTAGTAAGTCAGCCTCCCAAACACTACAAAGACTCGAACCCTCAGCTTAAGCAATAATTTAATTCCGCAAATTCTGAAAAGAATTTTAAATTGTTGTGAGTATCGCATTCAACCCCCCTTCTACGATACTTCCGAGACCCAACAATACAGAATATGTCGATGGATTGTTTTAAATATGGTGATTTTTCATGTAATTTTTGTAAATGTTTATAGGCATTCTTCGAGTGTGTCTATAAGTGTTAGCATATATAAAAAATGGGCCGTCGACATGTCATTTATGCATAATTGTCAGCTATTTACGATACTCGACGAGTTAGTTGTTCAAATTGTGGACGAGTTCTATAAAACTCGTATGTATACAGAAGAAAATGAACCATGTCAAGTCATTTGTAGTTTCTTTCAAAATATCACATATGTGTATCCGTCGAAGTGTTTAATTGTTTAGACGTGCGATTATATAATCTCATACTCGTCAGGTTGTTTATTCGTTGATTCGTTGACTCTTCGATTCGTTGTGTCGGTCATCGGTATTGTTTTTCTTACGTAAGTGCATGCACGGCGTTAAGTAGTTAAGAGGCCTTCCCCTCTTGAAACTAACTTATTTATTCGTAGTTTTTGGTTTTAATGTGGAGAATGCAGAAAATTATTCCTTAAAAGTAATTAATTTTATTTCTCTATTTGTTGCTTCGTATTTAAAGGACGGGGCCTTTAGAATTTATTTTTCGTGGGTGATTAGCCCAATATTGATAATGTCAAGATACTATGCCCCTAGTTACCATGTATATTTTCGTAATATGAGCACATCATGATGGCAGTTTTCGTATTGATGAGTGATGTGCTAAAAATAGAGATTCTAAATTGCAAGTGCACAATTTCTTTCGTTTTAATATTTGAGATTCGTTCCACAAAGACTAAATTTTTTTCAAAATCCTTAAAATTTAATTTAGGCGAATTAGACCAATTAATTTTAGTTTGAGAAATTTTATTTTATGTATTTAAACTATAACACTACTACGAAGCATGGTACCGAAATGTAGTTTAAGTTGCTAGATCATAAAAGAGCATTGGGAATATATATAAAACAAATAAGATAATAAAATTAAAACTAACATTTTTAAACTAACAAACACCAAAATATAGATCTACAAGCTCCATTCAACAACCAAACAATAAATGTAAATCTAAAACATTAACAAGTCAAACCCACTAATAAAATTATAATTTAAAAGGGGTTCAACTATAAAATATAAAAAAGTGGATCTAAGAACATCAAACTAAAGGGGCTACTTTTAATTCTCACACCCTTCAATTTTTTACTTGATGGAATTGAAATGGGTCATAGCTAAAAAGGCGAATGAGACAAGTAAAATATGAAAGTAGATCTAAAATTTAAAGAGCTAAGTTTTAACACTACCAATAACCAAATCTTTATCTAAAATATTTAAACAACTACAAGTAAATATCAAACCCAACAACTAAAACTAGATCTACAATCTACAATAAAAAAAACAATAATAAATTTAGAGATCTAAATCACTGAACCCACATTTAAAATAGAGATTTAAAGGGCTCATGACAAGATAATAAAAAATAAAACTAAGGAGTAAAGTAGAGAGATGAAGTAAACTAGATCTAGAATATTAATCTAGAAGGGCTCCTTTCATTTCCCAAGTAAACAACTTGTGGTAATTAGAAATATATTATAAAACAACTTGTGGTAATTAGAAATATATCATAAAAGGCCATAACTTTAAAAAAGATAAGATGAAGACTAACATAAAAGAAACTAAGACACATAAAAGATGAAGTTGGAGACCAGAATAAAAGAAAATAAAGACTTGTATTAATATGAAAAGTGTTTACAATATTTGAGAGAGCTAAAAACTAGATCTAGAAAATTAAAAGAGAGGCTATTACTAAAACTATGGTAAAAACTAGAGATGATTACAATGAGATGATTTATAGGCTAGGATTAGGATTTTGAGTGGTGTTGAGTCAATCCCCACCATTCAATTGAGGTGTTTGTTGGTAAAATCTACACCATTGATTTTTGATTCCATCCACCAACTTGTTCTTTTGTCTTTTTCTCCTCTTTACTTTGCTGGCTTCCTTTTCTTCTATTTTTGCCCTTTCTAGCCCATTCCTTCCCCTTTAATTATATATTCTACTTATCTGCGAAATAAGAAAAATACAATAAATTAACAAATAAAATACGAAGGCAAGCAATAAAATAGGCATTAAAATATGTAAAATTATGCACTAATCAACGATGAGTCAGGCGTCTATACTATATTCTAAAATATAGTTTAGGCATCGAAGTGCATAAATTAGAGCATTCATGCATATAAGATTAATAATCATTCATAAATAAGCACTAAACATGCTACACTCATCAAACATATTACAGAAAGCAAGGCGTATCATGCATTTTATTTAAGCAAAGTCAAAACCAAAGAAATAATTCAAAACATGAATCAAATAGCAAAGCAAACTAGTCGTCCAAGTATTCTACACGTCCTAACGACTTATTGTATGAAAAAGAAAATGTTTGTGAGATTATGAAACGGTATGAATAGTAATCATGATAACTCAATACTAGAATAGGACAAGTAATTAATACTACGCCTACACATAAATCAGGAAGAAATGAAGACAAAGCAAATACAATGAATCAAGACATTTGTTTTCCCAGTTGCACAAGTATAAGGGGGGGTTGAATACTTGTGTTACTTTTATGCCTGATTTAAAACCAACTCGATATGAATTAAGAACAAAAATCAAACACAAAGATATGAATAAGTACTGTTTGTATTATTGATGATTGAATACAAAACTCTCCTAGGGTGTACACAATCCCTAGCAGCTTCTTTGTGTTTATCACAGCAACTCTCTCTATCTCTATGCTCTCACAAAAATATCACTCAGACAAATTATGCTTCGACTTTTATTTTTTTTCACTTTTACGATTAGGTTACATAGAGTTTATATAGAGAGCTACCTATCAACTAATAACAGAAAGATAAATTACAATAGGAATATAATTCCTAATTATTAGTTGACAGTTTCCTTCTAGAATTCTCTTTCTTTCCCATAGCATATCTGCAATACATTTATCTTGTTCTTCGAAGACTTTCCATTCCTGTGATCTTCTTCCAAATTTAACTTCAACTGTATAGACTCTGAAATCTTTAGACTCTGATGATCTTCGGACTCTGATCATATGTAGACTCTGATAGATCATAAACTCTGATAGTCTATAGACTCTGATCACCTTCCAGACTCTGATCTTCATGCAGACTCTGGTTTCACTTTCTTCAGAAATTCTTCTAAGTACAAGTAACATGAATGTTGACTATCTAGACAATGATTATATATTTCAGAGACTAGAAAGACTTATTACAGATAAACTAATCTAGACCCTGTTCTAGTATTTTGTACATCATCAAATGAATATATTCCTAACAATCTCCCCCTATTTATGCTTTATAAAATGTAAGCATAAATCAATGTTTGATGATGTCAAAACTAAAGAATAAAACTATTAATCTAGAACAGTATAAAAAAATTATAAAGGAAAAAGAATTACTTCTTATTTAATCTTGTCAAAGGCTGGATTATTCTTCAAAAATGAGTTCAGCATATTTTCTTCCACAATTGCAAGAGCTTCACCAACAAACTTCTTTAATTTCTTCATTTGAACATTTGATTTGACAGTAAGCTGCTCTCAAATCATTTGCACTACTTTCTTGATCTTTTAAGTCCTTCAACATCAGAACACTAACTTTCCCACTCATAGGCTGAAACCCAAAGTAATGACCCACACCTTCTTGAAATTTAATCTGTTTTTCTTCTAATGGCATGACTTGATCATTTCCCTCAGTATTAACATATTTTAAAGAAAATTTGCCCATTTGTCGATTTGCCTGTCTGTGCAAAGTCAGCTTCCTATCAATCTCCTTGAACCATTTGTGTGTGACAGCTTCTTTGCTCTTGTTAACTTCATAAGCAATTTGAAGAAGAAATCTGATATACTGTAGTTCCTCATCCTGTTTGAAAAAGATAAAATTTGATTGACTAATCCATCTTACACTTCCACCTTCTAAGAAGTAAACCAACATCTCATTCTTCACCTTTTCTGTACCTCTCTGACCTCTTTGTATCTTTGTTTCAAAAACATTATAAACAAGGCTTATTTACAATTTAAACCCTGTGTTATTAACAGTATACAATTCAAACCCTCTTTTAATATATTTAGTAAATTTAACCCTACGTTTTTTAACTATTTACAATTGAAACCTTTTTTAAAATAATTAGTAAATTTTTAAAATAATTAGTAAATTTTTAAAATAATTAGTAAATTTAACCCTATGTTTTTGAATTATGTATAATTGAAACCTTTTTTAAAATAAATAGTAAATTTAACCCTATGTTTTAAAACATTTAGTAAATTTAACCTTGACTTTTTAATTTCGGAATAAAATAAATTTTATATCGAAAAAGTATTTTCGAGAATATATTCACCGAAGAGTATTTTTGAAAATAAATTAAATTCGGTGATGAACATTCATGAATATATTGAGTGGGAAGTGTGATGGCAAGATGGAATAATATAAACACATATTAAAATTTTATTGAACATATATAATATATTATACATATAGATATATTAATATAGAAAAAACATCTAAATATCCATTTTATATGAAAAAACCCTAATAATTGCAAATATCTATTATGCGATAATACCTATACAAAAAAATTGACAATAGTGCATTTGACGAATATTTATTCAAAATTTTGTCGTAAAATTTATTTTATTCCGAAGTTAAAAAGTCAAGGTTAAATTTACTAAATATTTTAAAACGTAGGGTTACATATACTATTTATTTTAAAAAAGGTTTCAATTGTACATAGTTCAAAAACATAGGGTTAAATTTACTAATTATTTTAAAAAAGGTTTCAATTGTAAATAGTTCAAAAACGTAGGGTTAAATTTACTAAATATATTAAAAGAGGGTTTGAATTGTATATTGTTAATAACACAGGGTTTAAATTATATTTAAGCCTATAAACAATTTGAGCAGACACCACTTTATTTAAGTGCTTCTGAGTGATCTTCTCAAACTGCCTATCTGTCAAGGATTGAGGATCCCTGGTTAGAGTAGATGTTCTGTCAATGTCAGATTCTTCAAATCCCCCAAGGCCTATCTTCTTTTTAGCTCTAAGTTGCAGATTTGATTGACTGCACTTCTAGTATGAAGTTTCTTGAGTTTGATCAGAGTCTGACTTCTTTCTTTGCTTATCAGAGTCTGACTTAGACTCTAATTTCCCATGTCTAGTCCCTGACTGATGTGTTTGAGTTTTTGCTACTCCAGATTGCTTTTGTTGCACATCATCAAGACCCCTAGGACCATGAGAACTACACCATCATCACCATCTCTCCTCCTTTTAACTCCCTTTGACCTATCTTTGGATCCATCATCCTTATTTCTCCTGGAGGATTCACCTTGCCTCTCCTTCTCCCCCTTTTTGACATCATCATCCTTATTACTGGTGACAACCAAAAGAATCTGCTCAAGAACTGTAGAGATACTGGCCTGGGCTGCAATGACTGAATCAACCTTGGTGGTCAAATCAGAGACTGTAGATTGAAGAGAGGCTTGAGTTGTAGTGATAGCAGCTAGAGCATCTTTAAAAGCTACTTCTTTGGATAATTGAAGGGAGTGAATTTTGTCAAATCTTGTATTGAGCAGAGAAGTTGTATTATCAACACCAGTGAGCTTGGTTTTAATATGAGAAATGTCCTGGACCACACTGGCCAATTGAGCAGCAACATCAGGTAACTCAGCTTTAACAGCTCCATCCAAAGCATGATCTTCTTCACCAGGATAGTAACCATGTTCCTGTTGAAAGGATTTCTTCTGAAAAGCTTTAAGTCTCTCAGACTGATGAATAGCCAAAATATACTATAGGGTGTACATAATTGATCAGCACCAAGTAAAAGAAAGTGTCAACGTATCATTTGACGACACTAAACTCCCAAGCATCCAAAATGAAGATCCTTCTGAGTCATTAAAATTTGGCAATCATCCAGACTCAGATTCAGATAATGAAGAAGAGCCTGAGGTTGCAGTAGGAAATGATGATGACAACAATGATGGTAATGATCCAGGTAATAGTGATGGAAACAATGGAAACACTGGAGATACTACTAATACCAGTGGTGGATCAACAAGTCATCCAGGCAGCAACTCAGGGGGAGATGAAGGATCAACTGGCACAACACAACATCACAATGAATATAGAGGCGAATCATCAAGATCAAACCTACCAAGGAAAAGGATATGGAGCAAAGATCATCCCTTTGAATTGATCATAGGTGATCCAGATGTTGGTGTTAGAACCAGAAGTGCAACTTCAAATGAATGTTTATTTTCAGATTTTCTATCTCAAGAAGAACCAAAGAAAATTGAAGATGCTCTAACTGATCCAGATTCGGTTCTTGCCATGCAAGAAGAACTCAATCAGTTCGAAAGGCAAGAAGTATGGACACTGGTACCCAGGCCTAAAGATAGATCTGTTATTGGCACGAAATGGGTACACAGGAACAAGTTAGACGGTGATGGCATTGTTATAAGGAACAAAGCCAAACTGGTTGCTAAGGGTTACTCTCAGGAAGAGGGAATTGATTATGATGAGACCTACGCACCAGTTGCAAGACTTGAAGCCATCAGGTCTAAAGATAGATCTGTTATTGGCACGAAATGGGTACACAGGAACAAGTTAGACGGTGATGGCATTGTTACAAGGAACAAAGCCAAACTGGTTGCTAAGGGTTACTCTCAGGAAGAGGGAATTGATTATGATGAGACCTACGCACCAGTTGCAAGACTTGAAGCCATCAGGATATTTCTGGCATTCGCAGCACATTCCAATTTTAAAGTCTATCAAATGGATGTGAAGAGTGCATTTCTGAATGGAAAGTTAGAAGAGGAAGTATATGTGGAACAGCCTCCTGGCTTTGAAAATCCAGAGTTTGCTGATTTTGTATATTTCTTATTCAAAGCCCTCTATGGACTCAAGCAAGCACCGAGGACATGGTATGACACTGTCTCTCAGTTTTTACTTGAAAACGATTTTACTAGAGGTGTCATAGATAAAACTCTCTTTTACAAATTACATGAGAAAGATATGATATTTGTCCATGTTTATGTTGACGATATTATATTTGGTTCTTCTAATGAAAACTTGTGCAAGAGATTTGCTAAGTTAATGCAGAGTAGGTATGAAATGAGCATGATGGGTGAGCTGTCATTCTTCCTTGGATTGCAAGTGAAGCAAAAGGAAGATGAGATTTTTATTTGCCAATCAAAGTACGTAAGGGATCTTCTAAGGAAATACAATCTAGAAGATTCTACACCGACAAAAACCCCTATGCCAACAGCCACCAAGCTTGACAAAGATGAAACTGGTAAGAAAGTTGACATCACAAGCTATAGAGGTATGATAGGCTCATTATTATATCTAACTGCTAGTAGACCCGATATAATGTTTGCAACATGCTTATGTGCAAGGTTTCAATCTGATCCTAGAGAATCTCATCTTATAGCTGTTAAAAGAATTTTTAGATATCTGAAGGGTACACCGAATCTTGGAATTTGGTACCCTAAAGGCACAGGTTTTGAACTAATAGGCTATACAGATTCAGATTATGCAGGATGCAGGATGGACAGGAAAAGTACATCTGGAAGTTGTCAGTTTCTAGGACAACGGTTGATTTCCTGGTACAACAAGAAACAACACTCAGTATCTACCTCGACAGCCGAAGCAGAATATATTGCGGCAGGTAGTTGTTGTGCACAAATCTTGGGGATAAGGAATCAGCTGAATGATTATGGACTAGCACTATCTAAAATTCCAATACTTTGCGACAACACAAGTGCCATAGCAATTTCCAACAATCCTGTACAACATTCACGAACCAAGCACATAGACATAAGGTATCATTTTATCCGAGAGCATGTCATGAATGGAACTGTGGTGTTACATTTTGTACCCACAGAAGATCAAATTGCCGACATCTTCACGAAACCACTTGATAAATTCACTTTCTCTAAGTTGGTTAGTGAGTTAGGGATGTTAAACATGAACTGATTATTGCATGATGTTTTAAATTGCATATTTAATTTTAAGCAAGCACTGTAAATACACTGTATATATTCCTTAAAAATTTATCAAAAACAAACAAACAAAATGAAAAAGAAAACTAAAAAAGATTTTCCTTATTTTTGTATAGTTTTAGTTATTTGGCATCTCTACTGTAAATATTATATATTATTATTATTTTCCAACAATTAGTATATATTGTTTATTATTTCCAACAATTGGTATATATAAGTATGTATAGTTCTATTTATTTTATAACTTGGCATTTTTTTATTTATTTTAAATTTTATTTTTATATATATATAAATATAAGATGATTATTTCAGTCTCTTTTGAGAAGTAGGAAAGATCTATGAGCTTGATAATCCAATAGTTTCTAAAAGTGAGATCCTAATCATTGGCATCAATCTCTATCCAAGATCTTAGAACCAAACACACAAACACTATCACTTCTATCTCTCTAACCATTAAACAGAATACCTATTTGTTCAAAATGAGGGAGTCAATGCCTTGATTGCATTTGATAAGGTTGGTGATATGAGTGAACCAACAGCTCTGTCTCCAGAAAGGTGATTCATATATAAACTGAGACAACTGTTAGCTCATCTGTGTTCTCTCAAAAGGATACAGACTTGGAAAAGGCAAAACTGTTACTAGGTTCATTCTCTCAACAGAATGAGTCTATTGAATTCAGCCTGTCAGCCAAGGCTATCAGCAAAGAGTTAATTTCATCTGACATTTTTCAAGAAACCACAAATATTGTCTTATTTTTAGGGACCAATAATGAACCAACTCAATTGGCATTTTGGACCAACAATTTAAGAACATACTTGGGACCAAAAGGGACCAAGAGGGAACAATTGAAATGTCACAGGAAGGATGAATTGACGGTAGCAATTTTTCTAAACTTCCATATCAAGGAAGGAAGAATGATTGATGATTCTGACGGAATCAACATGCCTTCACGGGCGTCAGGAGGAAACTTGGATCATGTGCTACGTTTTAGATCCTTGTCTCCCTCCCCAGATGGAACATATCTGGATTCCTAACGGAATAGATCATCTTAGATGATCAGCAACTCACTGAATCTATTCCTGAAGCAATTCAGTTTTTCAAAGTCAAATGTTTTTTATAGATTCAATTGAGGACGGGGATTTACGAAACCCCATTGCACCACCAGTGACCTCTCTTGAAGGGGCTATGGTGATCTTTCTTGCAGGTACAGAAGACGGTGACATCCGTATTGAGAGAAATATAGTGTTGTGAGGACAGAGTGAAACACAAGTGAGAACGAGTGAAAATATATATATATTCTATGAGTGAAACACTTAGAGAGTATATGAACGAAACACTTGTGAGGAACACAAAGTAAAATCACACACTAGCACAATTACCAAATCCCATTCCCAAATTCCCTATTACAGTTATTTTTAATGTTACTCAACTAAGGGGGATGAAATATCTTCTGAAGAGGATTACTCAACTAAGGGGGAGAAGTGTTGAACAAGATCCAAAAGGAAAAAGTGTTATCCAAAAAGGGAGAAGTGTTGAACAAGACTTTTACAAGTGAAAATATATATATTCTATGAGTGAAACACAAGTGAGAACGAGTGAAAATATATATATATATATTCTATGAGTGAAACACTTAGAGAGTATATGAGCGAAACACTTGTGAGGAACACAAAGTAAAATCACACACTAGCACAATTACCAAATCCCATTCCCAAATTCCCTGTTACAGTTATTTTTAATGTTACTCAACTAAGGGGGATGAAATATCTTCTGAAGAGGATTACTCAACTAAGGGGGAGAAGTGTTGAACAAGATCCAAAAGGAAAAAGTGTTATCCAAAAAGGGAGAAGTGTTGAACAAGACTTTTACAACAAGGAAGAAGTGTTGAATAAGACTTTTACCATAAGAGGATAATTCAACTAAGGGGGAGAATGTTGAACTAGAAAAAAGGGGTATATAACAACATTCTTGGATTCTATTCCATTTGATTTTAGAAGATTCATGTAAATAGGATTAACCGGATTTTCTAAAATGCATAACATGTCATAGTTTGCTATTTTTTTTCTGCGATGGTTTAATGCTGTATGTATGCCATGTCTGTTGTTACCTCTATTAAATTGGTTGGATAATTCACGTAAGGGGAGAATGAATTCACCTTGTGAGAGAAGTGAAGACAGAAGTTGGAGAAATAGAGGATAGATGGTAAGAAGAGAACAGACATCATCTCTGACATCCTAAGGGGGAGTAGTGATGAGTCTGAGAAATGAAGATAATACTACATGTATAATATGTTCAGTGCTAGAGGAACAAACATCTTTCATTTCAGTTAACTCAGGAAATCTAGAAATGTATTATATAATCCAGAGAACAATTTATTATTTACAGTTCTTAAATGTCATATTATTTTCTTAGTTGTTAGTTGAGTTATCCTCTAGGAATTTGTATGTTAAATGCTTAACAACAAATAGGGGGAGATTGAAAGGCATATGATAAGACCTATTTGTAATAAGTAGATGACAACTCAACTCAAGTAAGAAAATTAAGTAAGTAATAAATACTGAGGAAGGAATCAAGATGAAGACAGTCAACTAGACACAAAGAATCCTAATATCAGAAGTGTTCTAATGAAGCTGCTACTCTACACCGGAAGAAGTTCATTAATATGTTCAAGCGTCGGCGAAAAATAAAGGAGTAGTATTTCAGAAGAGTTCAGAAGATACAGAAGATTCCAAGTGCCTACTACAAAGAGATTCCAAGAAAAGAAATATTGAAGACAAAGCTAGAAGCCAAGACAAGACACAAAGACCACTACAGTAGAAATGAGAATCGACATTGTAGTTAGTCATCCGTGAACCAGACCAGTGCACAGGGTGTCAACAGTGTCAGTGAAGATTCGTCATCAAAAAGTTCAAGTGGTTAGAAAGGTTATTGTTGAAGAACATAAGAGTTTTATCTACATCAACAATAGTCAAGCCTTTAATTTAATTCTCTATTAATTAATTAAATTAATTAGTTAATTTAATTAGTAAATTAATTCACACAGAATTAAATTTATTTCTTAAATTAATTAAAGGATTAATTAATTTAAAATTATTTTAGAATGACAGAAGAAAGAAGCTGGAAGCTCAAAGGGATACAGAAACAGCTAAACAGGCCTGACAGTACTGACTTTAAGACAAGACGGAAAAAGTATTGACACGGAAGAAATGCAGAGTCATATTTTCGTAAAAGTGGAACCCCGGTTGGAATTGATTTATTATTTCCAAGTCAAAAGGAGTTCGGTTCTAGACGATTAGGAGACCGCAGCTTAGAGCGTAAGGATTTATTTAATTAATAAATATTTTATTTATTTAGTAAATTATATTTATAAATATCTAAATAATATTAGATATTTATTTTTATAATTTCTGAATTAAATTTATTATTTATTAATCAAAGATAATAAGCTGTGCGGGTCGAAAAGCATTTCTACGGAGCCTGTCTATAATAAGATGAAATAGGCCCCCATATTTGTTCAAATTAAAGTCGGCAGGTTTTTTAAAGATCCAATGATTGGATGCCATGTGTCCAACCAAAGTGGGAAAGAAATGAAAAAGGCAGTGAATTCATATGTCATACCGAGAACAATTCAAATATGTCATACCGAGCAGAATGGTTCAAAAGGTCATGCTGATTTGATTTTTCATTTAATTAAAAAGTCATACCGATTTTTTAATTAATTAAAATAAGTCATACCGAATTTTCCTTGTTCAAAAGGTCATGCTGAATTGATTTTTTATTTAATTAAAAAGTCATACCGATTTTTTAATTAATAAAAAAAGTCATACCGACCAAACAGAAGTCATGCCCAGCTATTTAAATGTCATACAAGTGTTAAAAAAAAGTCATACAAGACTTATTTCCATTAAATTAAATCATATTGATAAAGGTCATACAAAGCCTTTTCAACCTCTATAAATATGAGGAGTAGTCTTCACTTTTTCAGTGTTAGAAAAACAGCTCAAATTCAGTAATTTGTCTGCATTGTAATATTCACAGATTTCTGTGCTGAGTTTGGAATATAATTGTTAAACACGAACAGTTCATGTCAAATTTGTTCTAGATCCTCTTATCAATTATATAACAGTTTTCTAAATATTAATTTTATAATACTAATCAAGTTAAAATTATATCTTTCACTTGAACAGTATTTCATTATAATTAATATTTCGCGAGCAATTAAAATAATATTTTTAATTCAAATATTCCGTGATTAATTTTAATATTGTATTCAACCCCCCTTCTACAATATCAGGGACCCACAACTTCAATTCATCACCCAGGTCAATGGAATTGAGGTCGATGGGGCTCGTTTCCCTTTAGGTTTGAATTTGTGTTGGGTTTCTAGCATTGATGTGTTTTTGACCTGGATTTAGGTCGAATTTTCCTCACCCAGGTCGATTATTATTGGGCCTCATGGCCTTGATGTTATTCGACCTGGATTGGGGTCGAATTATCCTTAAATTCCTCACCTAGGTTGATTATTATTGAGCCTCATGGCCTTGATGTTATTCGACCTGGATTGGGGTCAAATTATCCTTAACTTCCTCACCCAGGTTGATTATTATTGGGCCTCATGGCCTTGATGTTATTCGACTTGGATTGGGGTGGAATTATCCTGAAATTCTTCACCCAGGTTGATTATTATTGGGCCTTATGGCCTTGATGTTATTTGACCTAGATTGGGGTCGAATTATCCTTAAATTTCTCACCCAGGTCGATTATTTTTGGGCCTCATGGCCTTGATACTATTTGACCTGGATTAGGGTCGAATTATCCTTAAATTCCTCACCCAGGTCGATTATTATTGGGCCTCATAGCCTTGAAGTTATTCGACCTGGATTGGATCGAATAATCTTTAAATTCCTCACCCAGGTCGATTATTATTGGGCCTTATGGCCTTGATATTATTCGACCTGGATTGGGGTCAAATTATTCTTAAATTCCTCACCCAGGTCAATTATTATTGAGGCTCATGGCCTTGATGTTATTCGATCTGGATTGGGGTCGAATTATGGTAAATTAACCCCCGATGAGTCTTGGTTTATCAAGACAAACTTATTTTTGGGTTTGGGCTTTCTCCTTTCATACTCTTGGGTTTTCAACAATGTTGGCCTTTAATCATTTGGGCCGATTAGTTCTAGGCCTTTAATCATTGGATCATTCGAGGGGCTTGGTTTAGTTTTCCAGCCCATATTCTAGATCCTTCCATAGATGTGGTCCTCGAGTTTAGTCTTTCTCAATTTTCACATTTATTTATTGAGTGTCATTTTTGGGCCTTGAAGCACAGGCCTTTATAATTGAGCCCATTCACTGGTTACACCGGTTGCCAAGACTGTTAATGGTCATTTGACCTAGAAATGCCCGTTCATGAGGGTTCTAAACGATCATGTGACCGGCTAGGCTTCTATATGGTTATGCGAGGATACTCACTATTCACACTTCTCATTTTTCCTCTCAAATTTCTTCTAGCACTTCGATCTCTCTAGCTTTTTCAGAAATCTAGCTCTCAGGCTTCCCTAGTAATTCAAGCAAATCGGTCAAGGCAAATGGCTGACAATAGGGCTTCAAGACTAGCTGTTATGAACGCGTGGTTGGCCAAAAGAGGTCAAACCCTTTTCCGTATTCCTATTTACTCTACATACATGTCTTTGATTGATATGATCAATCAACGGGGGGATGAACACCCTAGCCAATCCTACCTTGATTCCTATTTCCATAGTAACAAGTTTTCTGAAACTGACCTGATAAAACAGTATAACAAACTTCTCAATTTTTCTCCTTGTTTTTCCATTTCTATAGTTGGGCTTGGTGACAGAACATGTCACCGGAAACCTGACCATTTATTTGTCTACATTGATGCCCTCTTGGCAGGGCTTAGGTTCCCATTACACGATTTCATCCAAACTTTATTAGCAGATGTGCAAATCCACCCTTGCCAAATTGCCCCAAATGGCTGGAGGATCATTCACTGTTTTATGGTCATTTTCCTTGGGAAAAAAAAAGAAAAATAACTGTTGGTTTGTTTAGAAAGATTTTCCAATTCAAAAATTCTTCCAGTCTGTCTTTGTGTTAGGTCCAAACTCATCATAGAAGGGGGGGTTGAATATGATGTGGTAGTTTTTCCAGTTAGTTCGTGTTCACTGATTTGTTCTTGTTGGATAATAAATATGACAGAGAAGAGACAAACAACAACAACACAATCTTTGGGAATATACTTTGTATTATATATACCCAGGGTGCTACACTCTCACACAGATGTATGAGCTTCTGATGAATCTTACAACAACAATAAATACAGGCTTTAATGGCTTTTGATATTCTCTCTGTGTCTCTCTCAGCTGTATCTATTTTTGTGTGTTGTGAAAGGATTACATTCAAAATGAAAATACATTTTGTTTATATGTAGACTTTACAATAAAGTGAAATACAACTGAGTGTGTCGAATTCTTTTCCCCTGTTGTTGACTTGATTTGACTTAGAGAAATTCATAGATATTTTCTATGTGTCGAATTTCTTCTCCATGTGCTAGTACTTAGAAAATCCTCTATGTGTCGAATTTCTCATGCTGCATTCTTCCCTTGGTCACAAAACAAGTGGGTGTCGAATTTCTTCTCCCTGTACAGCTAGGTGTCGATTTTACTTAACCATGTATATGCCTTAGACTTTCAACAACCTAGGTGTCGAATAATAACTCCATGTAAACACTAGGAGTCGATTTCTTTCTTCTCCTGGCTAAGTGTCGATTTTGTTAAGTCCTTCATTCCTATGTGTCGATTTCTTGATACATAGAAGAGGTACTTAGTTTCTTTTGTCATTGCTAGGCTACCTGTCGAATTTCTTCTCCATGTATTACCTAGGAGTCGATTTTCTTTTCCTTGAAAATCTAGTTGTCGATTTCTTACACCTTGTACAATGACTTAGAAAATAAACCCTGCTTTACTTGGCTTCTGTCAATTCTTCTTTTACAATGAACATGTTGATCAAATTCTTTGAGTTGACACTTAGTGCACTGGTCTGGTTCACAAGTGACTAACCCTGTATTGATCTTCATATTCCCAATCAAATTAATTGACATGAATGTTGTATTCCTTTATTGTTTCTTGTATTCACTGAAATCTTCTGGCACTGACTACTTGAATCTTGATACCTGCTGAAACACTGAGTGACTTATTCTTTTACTGACGCTTGAACATATTAATGAACTTCTGTCAGTGATCTTCAATATTCCATCAAATACCCTGAAACATGTAGCTGCCTGATCTTCATTGTAGATTCCTGTGATTACATTAATAACATTATTTACAAGTCCTTTACTTTTAGTTGAGTTACAGATCCTCGATTACATTGCAAGATACATTATGCCTTACAATCTCCCCCTATTTGATTGATAGAGTTCGACAAGCAAATTCTAAAGAAAAGAGGATAACTCAACTAACAATACAAGAAAAAGTAAAGTGCGGAAAGACTGTAAATAACATTAATTGTATTCTGGATTAAATATTACAATTTCCAGATTTCATTTCAGCTAAGTTACAAGAATGATTTTGTTCCTCTAGACTGAACTAATAATTCTATTTGTTTCTTCATTCTTGGACCTTTGCTATTCTCCTTCTGACAATGTCGTGAGCCTCCCATTCTAGAAGATTTCTTGGTCATGGATATTGAAGTTGATCAAAGATAAGTTGTAGCAGTGGCATACTCCTGAATCTTTTCAATTCACTGAATTTGAAGCTTAGTTGCTGAGTCCACCCTTGCACTATAACCCTCTTTGGATTAACATCCACCCGATTTGTAATCATCTGTTCTTCTCTTGACACTTTGTCCAAATAGGCTTCTTCTACTTCTTGTAGCACTATCTTGTCATCAGGAATTGTGGAGTTCCTTAGCTTTTCCAAAATTCTTCCAATTACTTTTGAATTTTCAATTCTGATCCTACTCATTTCAATCTGTCTTTCGCTTTCATCTTTGTTTGAGTAGATCACTCTTAGTGGATTGGTGATGACCATTGGTTCTTTTGCTTTTGGTATTCCATAACTAGGATCTGTTTCTGGCTCTTCTCTTGATAAATTAAACATGTGTTCATCACCCGGATCAGCTCTGAATGGTTCTCTAGGTTGAGTTCCTTTAGATGGATCAAATCTTTTGATGTTCTGGATATCTCTTCCCAAAGCTTCTGAGATGTTTAACCTGTAGGCAAAAATTCTTTCTGCCGCTTTCCACTTTTCAGGACTTCTGAACCCTTTACCCCTAAGCAAGCCCTCAACAAACTTTAATCGTCTGAGTGAGTAGAATGGCAATGCTTCATGATCCAATCTCAGTATCTGAAGAAATCTGTCTTTGAAGTATCTGACTTGATATGGATCTTGTTGAATCTCTGGCTCTACTTTCTCCATAAGCTTTTCAATCACTTCTGCCATTAATTCATTTTCAGAGGATTCATGGATTCTGATCTTCTGTTTAAGTGCAAACAACTCAGTTAATGACCTTCTCTTCAGAAATTCACTTGATATGGTCCTTAACCCGTAGTTGTTGAAAGACAAGGTTAATCTCCAACCTTCTGATTCCGGTGCCATAGAAACTACCAGATAGGATATTTCACTTTTCAGTTCAAAGTAGTAGTTGCTCAGACTTCTGTTCCTCCTTTTGAAGACTTGAAATAGCTCATGAACTTCTTCATCATTATTGTTCAAGGTACCCTTGTTGGGTCTTCTTAAGTTGGCTCTGGCTATTTCCCATTTTCTTCCTGACTTAGAAGAATAGAGCTTCTTCTTCTTTTTCTGATAAGTTACCCAGTTTGTTTGCCTGATTTGCTCATCAATAGAATTCAAGTCTTCATATGTCTTGTAATCATTCTCCTTAACTTTCTGGATCTTGTGTTTTTCAATATAGTCAGAGAATGTTCTTGGATATGCAGCTTCATTCACATATGAATCCATTTCATTAAACGGGTCATCATTTGGAATTTCTCCTTCTTCTAACTCCTCCCCCTCAGCATATGCATGTTCTATTTCTTTTTCTTGTTCAGAAGAACTAACATCTGCTACCTTTTCCTTTCCTTTGACAGATATTTCTTTTTCTTGTTCTTGACCTTCTTTCCCCCCCTAGTTGTGTTATCCTCCGGAGCTGGGGTTGATTGAAGAGGTAAGGAAGTTGATCTTTGTGCTAACATCTCTTTGAGTAAACCTTTAATTTCTTTGTTGTCTCGCTGTAGCTTTTCTTGATTTTTCACAATCTTGGACATTGAGTGCTGAAAAAGTCCAAGTTGTGCTTCGAGATTGATAATTCTTTGAAGAAGTGCTGAATTGGATTGAGTTGTTTCAGAATCTGGGGAATTCCTCGCACCTGGTTTTTCCGAAGAATCATTACCAAGTGGAGAATTACCTTTAGAAGGATTTGGAACTCTTTCATGCCTAAGCACTACCTCAGCACAAGGCTCAGTAATTACTTCATCGCCTCGTGGAGCCTCATCTCTTAGAGATGGGTTGTCCCTAGAAATTAAATTCTGGGAACCCCTCTTCCTTCTATGGAAGGGTTGCCTCTCCTCTTGACCATAACTGGCAAGGAGACCTCCTGTTTCAGGAACTGGAAGTGTTGGTTCCAGTGTGGTCACCACCTTAGATACTGTAGTGATTGGCAGTTGAGTATCTGTGGTGCCAGCTAAAGCCTGTGAAGGCATGTCCTGCTCAGGGTCAACCTGAGTAGGCTCCGCTACTTGTGTAGCTGTTCCTGGAATGGAACCCTCGCTCCCTCTAAGGAGGAGTTGCCTCTCACCTATTCCAGAATTGGATGGGAGAACCTCCGATAACGGAGTTGGAGATGTTCTATCCAGGGGGTCACCACCTCGAACAATGTAATGCGTGGCAAATAAGAGTTCGTGATGCCCCTCAAAGCCTGTGAAGGCCTGTCCAACACAGGATCTACCTGTGAAGGCTCTGCTACTGAAGTAGCTTGTTTAACCGTCAATTCACTTTCATTTCCAAACAAAGAGAAACGGATTTGTGCATTTAATTGCTCCATCCTTTGTACATTCTAAGGCTCTGGTGAATTGGGTTTTTGGCTAGCAGATGCCTCTGGTTCATAACATAATCTCCTTCTTTTGCTAGGAGGCAGAGCTGCTTCAGTGGTTTCAACATCCACCTTATGTGGTGCACTAATGGCACTAACTCCCTCATCCTCACTTAGGGTTTCAAGAATAATGACTGAAGGAGTTGGGATAGGTGTTTGTTGTTCTATGACAGGGGTTAGAACCTGTTGGTCTTCAGGCTCATTGTCATGTTCTATTGCCACTGGGGACATTGGTGTGTGCGTGTTCAGAGTTGGCTGTGAGATGTCCAACATGGCCAGATATTCTTCACTAAGTACTAGTGAAAGATCAAATTCAGGAAGACTACCTGTACTAGGACTTACTCTTGGTGTACCAGGGTGATAAGATTCGTCATCGTTTTCAGTCCCTGCTTGATCAGCCATTTCTGTATCACTTGCAACTGGCTCATTTTCTCCTTGAACCTCTTCTTCTTCTTCTGCTTCTTCTTCATTTTCAGGCTCAGGTTCAGCTTCAGAGTCCTCATCCATGGAGTCTTCAATTTCAGGACTTTCTTCTTGCTGTTCACCTGCTACAGGGATCATAACACTTTCCATATATTCTGTTAGTCGTGCTACGTTCCCATTTGGGTAATCACCCCTGTTTACTATTAGTGCAACGACACTACCACAAATTGTAGAACATTGTTCGTACTGACTTGCAGAGAAGGCAAGCATTTCGTCATTCGATAGAAGGTCATTAAGCACTAATTGTAGAAATCTAGGATAAAAACATTCAACATTGACTCTGTTGATGTCTCTTTTGGCACTAGATCCCATAGCCTGAAGTATGCTTTTCATTAGTAGCTTACCATAATTAATATTAAGATTGTTAGAGATAGCATACCCAATAGATTGAGTCAATTTGGGAATACCACTCCAACCACTCTTTTTCTTTGCAAAAACATGGTTTACTATGTGAAAGAAAAAGTTCCATTCACGAGGAAGATTATGTTTATAAATTTCAGTTAAATTGATTGGTCCCTCATGTGTGATGGAATTGAAGAAATTTGCACGCTCAGCGTCATCAGGTAAAGGATCAAAGTTTTCAGTGTTAAACTACAAAATTCTATTTAAGTCCTGATCCGTTACCCTGACATCTCTAGATTCTAGGGAAAAAGTGAAAGCCAAATTGTCTTCATCTGATGTATCAACAGCTGAATAATAACATACAAGCAGTGCATCAAGATTTAATTCAGGGCTTGCAGTTAAAGCATGTCGTACATTTGAATGTTCACGTAGAAACCTAATCCAATTGCTATAGGGTTCAGCAACAGACTCAGGTTCTATTGTGAGTGCACTATTTGTTTTAAGTATAATAAATTTTCCAACCATTTTTTAAAAAAATGAGCAGATGATTTATTATTTAATTAATACAAATATTTTGCAACACCAATTTTAATAAATTAATTCGAGTAAATTTAACTCAAATTCAAATCACTTCCAAAAATTATTGAATAATTATATTAAATACTAGAAATGATTTGCTACAATATTATAATTTTTAATCAATTTTTAATCACTTAAAAATAACTAGATCTGTGAAAATTCGAAGGGTCAACTCGAAATGGGTCTTTCAAAGTAACTGCACCAAGTGATTTGATTTTAAAGTATGTGATAGATCTTTGAAAATGACACACAGAACCAGTTTTAGATTTTAAAAATGGTGAGTAAAAAAGAATAAACAGGTGAGTTGTCGAGTTTTTGAGTTTGAGAAACAATGGTGTGTGAGTATGTATGTATCGACTGTTGAAAGAGAAATAAGCTAAGTAACCTATATTACAACAAACTCGACACACAAAAGGAAATTACAGCACTGCCCTCTATGTAACACACAAAATCGACACATAGAAATACTTGGTCAAATTTCTAGTTTAAGATAATACTATACAGTGTACTAGAAAATCGACACATAGAATTTCTATGTAGAAAAATCGACACTTAGAAATAAAAATCAACATGTTAAGCTATTAAGCTATGTGTCGATTTTTACTCCCCCTGTGTTGACGGTCAACACAGAGTACTAAAATTCGACACCTAGAAAATTATTCTAAGTAAAAAGCTATGTGTCGAATAACTTACTATGTAGACAAAAGTCGACACCTACAAAAATATTTCTAAGTAATTCTTACCTGTCGAATATTTTGCTCATGTTTGTTTAAAACTCAACACATACCAAAATAAAACTAAGGCAGTTCATGTGTCGAGAAGTTAAACACTGTTGGTTAAAGTTCGACACCTATCAAAATAAAACAAAGTACAGAGTATGTGTCGGAAACTTAATCCTGTAGACAAAATTCGACACAAACACAGAAAATTTTTTAAGTTAAAAACCTGTGTGTCGAAATTTGTCTACCTTGTATATTTTGTACTTGAACAAAATATACTCTATTATCAATTGGTAACATTCGAATAAAGAACCGAATAAGATCATATTTAGAATAAATTCTAAATAAAATATTACCAAATTGATAATATCATAATTATTATAATAAATTATTTAATTAAAATATCATTGACTGATATTAATCAAATAAAATATTTTTAAATAATTATGCTACTTATTTTTATTAATAAAATTATGAAGCAAATAAATCCTTTAATTGCTATTTCATAACTTGAATAAATTAACAAAAATATAATTAAATAAATACTCAAAATCTATTAAAAATAGAAATAAGTATTCAAATAATTTTAATTCACACTTAATTAATTACCAAATTAATATATCAAAATATACTCTGGGTAATTAATTAATTGTCAATTAAGATGCTAGAAGTTTAATTACTGGATGATCAAATAAATTCACAAATTCTTTTAATATTGAAGATTAAATATTTGTGAACTTATTTACACCAAATTGCAGATAAGATTTAGACATTTAACATCCCAAGTTCACAAACCAGTCTAGTGAAGGTAACTTCATCCAGTGGTTTAGTGAAAATGTCTGCAATCTGCTGTTCTGTAGGTACAAAGTGTAACTCTACAGTACCACTCATGACATGCTCTCTAATAAAATGATACCTGATATCAATGTGCTTGGTCCTTGAATGTTGAACAGGATTGTTTGTGATAGCTATGGCACTGGTGTTGTCACAATATATTGGAATTTTATTCAGCAACAGTCCATAGTCTTGAAGTTGGTTCCTTATCCATAAGATCTGAGCACAGCAGCTTCCAGCAGCAACATATTCAGCTTCAGCTGTCGACATTGTAACTGAGTGCTGTTTCTTGCTATACCAGGACACCAATCTTCTACCAAGGAATTGACAACTCCTTGATGTACTTTTTCTATCAATCCTACACCCTGCATAATCAGAATCTGTATAGCCAATAAGGTCAAAACCTGTATCTTTAGGGTACCAAATTCCAAGATTCAGACTTCCCTTAAGATACTTAAAAATCCGTTTAACAGCTATAAGATGTGATTCTTTAGGATCTGATTGAAACCTAGCACACAAGCATGTAGCAAACATAATATCTGGCCTACTTGCAGTTAAGTAAAGTAATGAGCCGATCATACCTCTGTAACTTGTGATGTCTACCCTCTTACCAGGCTCATCTTTATCAAGCTTAGTGGCAGTTGTCATTGGGGTTTTGGCTGCTGATGCATCTTCAAGACCATACTTCTTCAAAAGATCTTTGATGTACTTGGTCTGGCAAATAAAGATTCCATCTTTCCTTTGGCTTACTTGGAGTCCAAGGAAATAATTCAGCTCTCCCATCATGCTCATTTCATACCTACTCTGCATTAGCTTAGCAAATATACTACACAACTGTTCGTTAGTAGAACCAAATATAATGTCATCTACATATACTTGCACTAATATCATATCATTTTTGTGCATTTTATGAAACAGAGTCTTATCTATGACACCTCTAGTGAAACCATTTTCAAGTAAAAATACAGATAGAGTGTCATACCATGTTCGAGGTGCTTGCTTTAGGCCATAGAGTGCTTTGAAGAGGAAGTATACAAAATCTGCAAATTCTGGATCTTCAAACCCTGGGGGTTGTTCCACATACACTTCTTCCTCAAGCTCTCCATTCAGGAATGCGCTCTTCACATCCATTTGATAAATTTTAAAGTTGGAATGTGCTGCAAATGCTAAGAACATCCTGATAGCTTCAAGCCTTGCCACTGGTGCATATGTTTCATCATAATCTATTCCTTCTTCTTGGGAATAACCTTTAGCAACCAGTCTGGCTTTGTTCCTCGTAACAATGCCATCTTCATCCAGCTTGTTCCTGAATACCCATTTTGTGCCAATTACAGACTTGTTCTTTGGCCTAGGTACCAGCTTCCAGACTTTTTGTCTCTCAAATTGATTGAGTTCTTCTTGCATAGCAATAACCCAATCTGGAACTTCCAGTGCTTCTTCCACTTTCTTTGGTTCTATTTCAGAGAGAAAACCAGAGAATAGACATTCATTTTGGGAAGCACGTCTAGTTTGAACTCCAGCATCTGGATCTCCAAGAATCAACTCAAAGGGATGAGCTTTACTCCACACCCTATGTCTAGGCAGATTTTCCCTAGATGATTCAGCCTGATATTCATTAATGTGTTGAGTCCTGTTAGTAGATCCTTCAGTTGCTCCCCCTGAGCTGCTGCTTGGTTGAGAATGAGATTCTCTGCCACTACTAGTAGTTTCTGTGAATCTTCCACTGTTTCCACTACTAGGGTCAGAATCATCATTGTTGATATTCTCATTTATTACTTGATTTTCTGGTGCAGCTTCAGGTTCTACATCACCTTCATCTGAGTTCATATTTTCAAACTGCAGAGTTTCAGTGTCGTCTGTTCTTTGTAGACTTGGGAGCTTTAGATCATCAAAAGTTACATTCATGCTTTCAATGACCTTTTTATGTTCAATCACATAAACCCTGTACGCCTTAGATTCCACTGAGTAGCCAAGAAATATGCCTTCATGAGCCTTGGATTCAAACTTTCCTAGATGCTCATCATCTTTCAATACAAAGCACTTTCCTCCAAACACATGAAAATATTTCAGTGTTGGTTTCTTGTCTGCCATTATCTCATATGGAGTCTTATCATGATCTTTATTAATCAGGGTACGATTTTGAGTGTAGCAAGCTGTGTTGACTGCTTCAGCCCAAAAGTATAGAGGTAACTTTGCTTCATTCAGCATTGTTCTTGCTGCTTCCACTAAGGTTCTGGTCTTCCTCTCTACCACTCCATTTTGTTGTGGAGTTCTGGGCGCTGAAAATTGTCTTGATATTCCTTTTTCAACGCAGAATTCATTCAGAGTTACATTCCTGAATTCTGTTCCATTGTCAGACCTTATTTTCCTGACAGGCAGACCAGCTTCTAACTCAATTTTCTTTATGTGATCGATAATTGTTTGAGGGGCTTCATCCTTTGCGGCTAGAAACAACACCCACGTGTACTTGGAGTAGTATCAACAATTATAAGTGCATACCTCTTCCTTGACATTGACATGACATTTACTGGACCAAATAAATCCATATGCAGTAGTTGCAGTGGTTCAGTGATGTCGTTTGAGTCTTTGCTTCTGTGAGATGCTTTCTTTGACTTCCCTTTTTCACATGCTTCACATAACCCTTCTTGACAGAATTCCATCTCGGGTAAACCTCTAACCAATTCTCTCTTAACTAAAGAGTTCATTGTTTTGAAGTTCAGGTGCGAAAGTTTCTTGTGCCACAACCAACTATCCTCTGTTGAAGCTTTGCTATAAAAACATTGAGCTTATCCTCTGTTGAAGCTTTGCTATAAAAACATTGAGCTTCGCCTTTGCTTGCAGAGAACAAATCAGCTACAAAGAGATTCCCCTTTCTCACTCCCTGAAGAGCAAGCTTCGTATCTTTCCTGTTTTGGATAGCACATCTTTCTTTCTCAAAAGTTACTTTGTATCCCTTGTCAGTGAACTGACTGATACTCAGAAGATTGTGCTTTAATCCATCCACAAGAGAGATGTTTTCTATGATAACATTTCCAATCTCTAGATTGCCATATCCCGTTGTGAATCCCTTGCTGTTATCTCCAAAGGTCACTATCGGGCCAGCTTTCTCAATCACATCTGTTAACAGGGCTTTATCACCAGTCATGTGCCTTGAACAGCCGCTGTCAAGAATCCACATGACACGCTTGTTCTTTGTTGTGCCCTGCAACCACAGATTGATTACTTTTTCTTTGGTACCCAGACTTGATTGGGTCCAAGAGGCTTAGATAAGTAAACAGTTTTAGCTATAGAAATTTTCTGGTCCTTGTCCTTCTCATCGACTGCACCCTTGCCTTTTGGTTTAGCCTTGACAAAAGTGTCTTTAGGCTTAGAGACAGGGGTTTCCTTCCTAACTTTAGGAGGACTGACAGTCTTTGCCCTAACATGCTTTCTAGTCATGTTCACATCTGTATTCATGCAAGTACTTGATGACGTATTCATTAAGTTAATGTATGCAGACATGATATTGAAAGCACATGGCATGCAACCTACTTTACCGCATGGTTGATGAGGAATAGACATGGCAGGCATGGCAGGCATAGCAGACATACTAGGAGTTTCTGTTTTTACTACTTTTATCTTATTGCATGCATGCGTAAGATGACCAGTAGAATTGCAATTGTTACAAACTTTCCTAGTAGCACTAGAAAAATAAGCATTAGCATTTTTCTTGTTAACACCTACCTTACCATTTCTGTTCGCCTTTTTGTTATCAGTTTTATTGCCTATTTCAATTTTAGTCTGTTTCTTAGGTTCTTCAATCCTAACAGATTTCTTAGGCAAGTTCTTCTTATCTACAACCTTTTCCTTTTTCTCCTCAGCAAGGAGTTCTTCTTTCATTAATAGCTCTTCTTCATTTAAGGGATCAATGACTAACTTCTTATATAGGGGCTTAGCTACATTTTTTAATACATGTGGAATGTCTTGCTTCACAGGACTTTCCTCAGCAATAGATTCTGCATGCATTTTTCCAGCCTTTTTATCATAGTCAAATCCTATTCCAGTTTTCTGACCTATGACTTGTTTGTCTATAGCCTCTTTTACAAGATTCGCAGATTTCTTATAAGCTTGAAGTTTTAACTCTAGATCAGAAATTTTATTTCTAAGAGCTGCTTCTACTTCCTGGTTGCATTTATCTCTATTCTGAAGGTATTCTATTTTCTGTTTCAGATCTTCTACATTAACACATGCAAGCTCTAGTTCTTCGTTTTTAGCTTCTAGCATTTTAACCTTAAGAACTAGTTTAGCATTTTCTTCTTCAGATGCTAGCATACTGGTATGTATGTTAAACATTTCTATACTTAGATCTTCAACAGTTTTCTTATATTCAGAATTAGACATGTCAACGGAGGAAAGAAATGATACGTTCGATGATTGAGGTGTTGCCTCAGAAGAGTCTGCCATTAATGCAAGATTTCCATAAGTCTCTTCTTCATCGTTGTCTGAATCATCCCAACTCTTTCCTTCATCTATATAAGCTCTTCCTTGATGCTTCTTCACTAGAGCATCATATTTCTGCTTGAGTTCATCGTATGACTCCTTCCTCTCTTTCCCTTGCTTCGGCTTCCGGCATTCTGTTGCGAAATGACCGGGTTCATCACAATTGTAGCATCTGAACTTACTACGATCTACCATCCCTGTCTTATAGCCTCCTCTGCTGTGAGACCCTGAAGACGATCCACCTCGATTGCTGTTTTTGTCCCTGGAACCACTATAACTTGAATTACTCTTAAATTTGTACTTTGGGTTCCTCCTGAATCTAAGGTTCTTGAACTTTCCCGCCATATAGGCCATTGTTTTATTTTCCAGTTGTTCAAGTTCTTCCATTGAATAGAATTCGTCTTCATCTCCTGGTTGAGTATGTTCTTTAAATTCAGCTTCCAATATTTCTTCTTTCTCAACTGCAGGTGCTTCTGAGCTGGTCTCTTTGACAGCAAAGTCCTTGGCTACAAGAGCTATCGTCTTCAACAGTGCTGAATTCTTACTGTCCACTGTACCTGAGCCATAAATGATCTGTCGCTGCTCTTGCTCCATTTCGTGAGTCTTGAGCTTTCCGTATAGCATTTCAATGGACATATCATTTATATCACTTCTCTCTCTGATGGCAGAGATTTTGTGCTCCAGGTGTGCTGGCAGTGTCAACATAAACTTTCTGTTGATCTCCCTACGTGAGTAGGCCTTCCCATGTAGAGACAAGTCATTCAACAATTTATTGTATCTCTCAAAAATTTGAGTTATACTTTCTCCAGGTAATGACTTGAATGCTTCATATTGGGAGGTAAGAATGTCCAGCCTATTTTCCTTCACTTCAGCTGTACCCTCCATTAGCAGATTTATTGTGTCCCACATCTGTTTGGCACTGATGCAATTGATCACCTGATTTAGCATAGTTGTGTCCAAAGAATCCATCAAGATGCATTGTAGATGATTGTCCCATGCTACTCTCTCTTTATCAGTATCAGTAAACTCTGATGGTTCCTTTGGGGTAAACCCTTGAGGAATCCGAACGCCATCTTCTGAAACTCTCTCCGGTGTAAGCTTTTGAGGCACATAGGGTCCATTTTCCAGAATTCCCAGATATTGAGAATTACAAGTCTTGATGAAAATGGTCATCTTCTTTTTCCACAAGATGTATTCATTTTTGTCGAAGGTGGGAATTTTAATACTGCTTAGCCTTTGGGTACTCATGGCTATTAAGAATTTTAAATCTTAAGAAATAATTAATTTCTCAAAAATTAAAATCAATTCAAATAAAAATTAAATATTGAGAATTTAATTTTAATTCGAATTCTTGATGATTGATAGCTTTTTTTTAAAAAAAAATTAGTGAATTAAGAATCAAGGAAAAATTCGAAATTGAATTATCTTTAAAAATAAAAGAAAATTCAAGATAATTTTTTTTTAGATCTAAAAATCCACTTTTTAGAAAAACTATTTTTGGATCTGATTTGTAACTTCAATCAACAAGCTCTGATACCAATTGTTAGGTCCAAACTCATCATAGAAGGGGGGTTGAATATGATGTGGTAGTTTTTCCAGTTAGTTCGTGTTCACTGATTTGTTCTTGTTGGATAATAAATATGACAGAGAAGAGACAAACAACAACAACACAATCTTTGAGAATATACTTTGTATTATATATACCCAGGGTGCTACACTCTCACACAGATGTATGAGCTTCTGATGAATCTTACAACAACAATAAATACAGGCTTTAATGGCTTTTGATATTCTCTCTGTGTCTCTCTCAGCTGTATCTATTTTTGTGTATTGTGAAAGGATTACATTCAAAATGAAAATACATTTTGTTTATATGTAGACTTTACAATAAAGTGAAATACAACTGAGTGTGTCGAATTCTTTTCCCCTGTTGTTGACTTGATTTGACTTAGAGAAATTCATAGATATTTTCTATGTGTCGAATTTCTTCTCCATGTGCTAGTACTTAGAAAATCCTCTATGTGTGGAATTTCTCATGCTGCATTCTTCCCTTGGTTATAAAACAAGTGGGTGTCGAATTTCTTCTCCCTGTACAGCTAGGTGTCGATTTTACTTAACCATGTATATGCCTTAGACTTTCAACAACCTAGGTGTCGAATAATAACTCCATGTAAACACTAGGAGTCGATTTCTTTCTTCTCTTGGCTAAGTGTCGATTTTGTTAAGTCCTTCATTCCTATGTGTCGATTTCTTGATACATAGAAGAGGTACTTAGTTTCTTTTGTCATTGCTAGGCTACCTGTCGAATTTCTTCTCCATGTATTACCTAGGAGTCGATTTTCTTTTCCTTGAAAATCTAGTTGTCGATTTCTTACACCTTGTACAATGACTTAGAAAATAAACCCTGCTTTACTTGGCTTCTGTCAATTCTTCTTTTACAATGAACATGTTGATCAAATTCTTTGAGTTGATACTTAGTGCACTAGTCTGGTTCACAAGTGACTAACCCTGTATTGATCTTCATATTCCCAATCAAATTAATTGACATGAATGTTGTATTCCTTTATTGCTTCTTGTATTCACTGAAATCTTCTGGCACTGACTACTTGAATCTTGATACCTGCTGAAACACTAAGTGACTTATTCTTTTACTGACGCTTGAACATATTAATGAACTTCTGTCAGTGATCTTCAATATTCCATCAAATACCCTGAAACATGTAGCTGCCTGATCTTCATTGTAGATTCCTGTGATTACATTAATAACATTATTTACAAGTCCTTTACTTTTAGTTGAGTTACAGATCCTCGATTACATTGCAAGATACATTATGCCTTACACTTTGGTTTGGGTTAACATAGGTTACAGGCCCAACATACCCCACGTCTTCGATAATTTTTCCATTCCTGACAACAATCCTAATTGTAAAGAAAAATTTGTCCAAGTGAAGTGGGAAGGGGGAGATTGGGGTATCCTCTTTAGGTCCACCTTTGCGAAGGTGGTCGACGGGAATGCTGAAACCATAACACTAACGGAGGTGGAGGAAGCTGCCTATGTCGAGCTTACTCAATGTGAAACCAAGAAAGCTTCTTGGATTCTCCTTAAAGAGTATCGGCTAAAGGCTAGTGGCCTTTCCAAGGCTTCCAGCAAAGGTATTTTATTTAACCTAACCTTGATTCTTGCCTTAGGTATTGGTCATTTACTAATGTTTTGGGGTTTTATTTTCACCTGCTGAGCAGATCAATAGGTGGACAGTTCCACCTGTGGAAGAAACCAGCCGTATGAAACAGCTTAAGTTGAAGCACGACCCACGACAGGAAAAGGAGTTGCCTGCGTTCTTGCAGCCTCACATTGACGAAATCGGAGGAGGAAGTAGTGAGGCTATCAAGGTTCAAAAGTTCCTGTCTTACAAGCCGTGCTGGGGATTTAGGAAAACTTACACGGTGGTGGGATCTACGGATCATACCAAGGATTGGTCCCTTCACTTCATTACTCCTTGTGACTATAAGGAAATTGTTGTGGGGCACGATGAAGAAAGCATCAGGGCTCTAGGTGATCAAACTTTGGTTTCGACAAGTTTTCATGTTTAACTATTTCAATCTTTTGCATTTAGTATTTTAGAATTTCTTTCCTTGTGATTAGTTTCTTCACTTACCTCTGTTTGTTGGCTTTCTAGGCTAATGCATATTTCCAGGCTTCCTTCCATCAGGCTGAAGCATGGAAAATGCAGGCTGAGAAGCATAAAAAGGATCTGACTATTGCGGAGACCAAATTGAGGAGCTTAGAGGAAAATATGGCTGAACAGGCTAAGCTTTTGAAGAAGGCTCAGGCAGAGGTGGTAGAACTCTGGGCTGACAAAAATGCAATTATTGACACCGACCTGGGTTCAAAGGAATACCAAGATTTGATGAAGGAGCACGATGATATGATTTATCTTGCCCACTATACCATTGGTTGGAATGAAGCTCTGAAGGCGGTGCAAGCAAAGCACCTAGGGTTGTTTGACCCGAAGGTGGACTTCAAAAGTCCTCAATCAGCCGATGCTCTGTGGCATTTGATTGATGCACTAGAGGGGGACACTGACGGAGAGAGTAGTCCTGATATTAGAAAGAGAAAGTCTAGTGATCTTTCACCTTCATCTCACCGAGTTGAGCCTATGAAGGTTACCCTTGAAGTAACTCCTCAAAAGTTGGGGGTGAAGAGTTCTTATACTTCTAGTTCATCGGAGGAGGAGGAATTTATGATTCGGGAGAATCTTCGGGGAGCGACGAGGCCGAAGATACTGAGGGTGCCGTGTAGTTTAGGATTTTCACCTTGGTAGTTTTTATTTATCTCATCCTTTCAAGGCTTTTTGTAAACTCTTGGCCTTCGAGCCTTTATATTTATGCACTTTACGCTTTTTTCTCTGTCTCAATTTTATTTGTTTTTCTTGTTTAATTCAAACATAAACAATCACATGACTTGTAAAGGTTTTTCAAAACTCAAGAATATCATCAAAAACCAAGATAACGTGAAATAATCCTTTTATATATTAGGAAGAACCATGTTCTTAATCTTAAATATGTCTAGCCTTCAAGGCTTACAAATCGATAGTCAAATATTTAAAATGCTTAGGACTCAAGGACTTCAATGAAACATGATAAATCTTCAAGTTGACAGCATTCCAGCTTCTTGGGATTTCAATTCCTTCCAAGGTCAAGTTTCATACCTTCCTTATTCGTTTCAAGTTCAAAATCCTGCATCCTCGGTGAGGCATGAGTGATCTCAACAGGCACCACGGTTTCTGCCCCATAGGCTAGTTGAAATGGTGTCGCACCTGTTATGGTTTTACAAGTTGTTCTATATACCCACATAATTGGGAGTAATTTATCAACCCAAGTCCCATGAGAGCGCTCAAATCTCTTTTTTAGTCCGTCCATGATAATTCTGTTGGCAATCTCTACTTGTCCATTCGACTGAGGATAAGCTACCGAAGTGAAGCGCAACACAATGTCGTACTTTCCACAATACAGAGTAAAGTCTTTGTTGTTGAACTGAATCCCGTTGTCTGTCACTAGGAACCCATACTTACATATGACATTCTCCTAGAAGAATTGTGTCACATTCTTTGTATCAATTTTGGCCAAAGGCTTGGCTTCTATCCACTTAGTGAAGTAGTCAATTCCAACAATGAGGAACTTCATTTGTGCACTGGCCATAGGAAACGGGCCTAGAATATCGATCCATCATAGAGCAAAAGGGATTGGTGAATTAATAGATGTCAACATCTCAAGGGGCTGCCTAACTATGGGTGCAAACCTTTGGCAGTGATCACACTTCTTAACATAGGCTTTGTCATCTTTAAGCATTTCAGGCCAATATAATCCTAACCTTACAATCTTATGAGCAAGAGCCCTGCTTCCTAGGTGCTGGCCACACACACCCTCATGAACTTCTCTTAGGGCGGTTTCAGCTTTATTGGATCTCAAACACTTCAACTATGCTATCACGTGTGACTTCTTGTAAATTATCCCTTCAAAAGGGCATATTTTAGGGCCCTCACTGACAATTTTCGTCCCTCCAAGCGGTAAGTAGGTATCGTTCCCGTTTCCTGGTAAAGCTTGATTTGATCTATCCAACATGTTCTCAGCCCAATGGGGGCTACCAACTTAACATCAATGCCCAGGTTCTTCAAGACTTGGAAGTAAATACTACTAGAGTAGTTATCAATTTCTGAAGATGCAAATTTAGACAAGGCATCAGCCTTCACATTCTCCTCTCTCGGGATATATTCAAAGTAACATTCCTCAAATTGAGTTGTCTGATCCTTAACAATTCTCAGATGTTTGACCATTGTTTCTTCATGGGCTTTAAACTCCCCATTTACTTGAGAGATTACGAGCCTTGAGTCGCCATAAACCTTCATATTCTTTACCCTCAGGGCTCTGGCTAAACCGAGTCCAACTATTAAAGCTTCGTACTTGGCCACGTTATTCGTAGTTGGAAAATCCAACTTGATTGCATATTCTACAATAAAGCCATAAGGGTTTTACAGAACTAAACCAGATCTGCTTGTTTTTATTTTTGAAGCTCCGTAAAAAAAGAGCACCCAATACTCCTTGGTTTCTTCCTCATTCTTTTCATTCTTCCTATTTTCTTCCTTCTCTTTCTTCTCTTTCTGCCCCCCCGACTTCTTGGTTAGAAATGGTACACTCAACCACGAAGTCAGCTAGAGATTGAGCCTTGATGACCGTCTTAGGCTTGTAGCGGATCTTAAATTCTCCAAGTTCAAATGTCCATTTAATCAGCCTTTCACTGGCCTTGGGGCTATGCAGTATGTTTCTTAGGGGTTGGTCTAGTAAGACTTCAATTATGTGTGCCTGATAGTAAGGGCGTAGCTTTTTTGAAGCCATTATCAATTATAAGGTAAACTTCTTAACTTTTGAATAATTCAGCTATGCACCATGCAGAATTTTACTGACATAGTAGATGGGTTTCTGAAACTTGGGTTCCTCTCTCACAAGAACAACACTCAGAGATGAGCTAGAAACAGCCAAGTATAGAAATAACACTTCTCCAGGGCTAGGTTTGGTGAGCAATGGTGGCTCTGCCATATACTTCTTCAATTTCTCAAATGTCGCTTGGCTCTCATCATTCCACATAAAAATTTTGACCGTCTTGAGGGCCTTTAAGAATGGTAAACATTTCTCTCCAGACTTGGATATGAAACGTCCTAGGGCTGCTACCTTTCCGGTCAGCTTCTATATATCCTTAATATTTTTAGGGGGCTCCATGTCCAAGATAGCTTGAATCTTATTAAGATTGGCCTCAATGCCTCTATTTGTGACCATCAGGCCTAGTAAATTTTCAGAGCCTATACCAAAGGCACACTTGGCTGGACTCAACATCATTCTATGGTTTATCAAAACCTCAAATGCCTCCCTTAGGTTCTCAAGGTGATCAGCCTTGTCTAAACTTTTGACAAGCATGTCATCAACATAGACCTCCATGGTCTTACCGATGATGTGCTGGAAAATTTTATTCACAAGGCTTTGGTCTGTTGCTCCTGCATTCTTTAGTCCAAAATCCATAAATAGATAACAGAAAACACCAAAATCAGTGATGAATGATATCTTAGAGATGTCATTGGGGTGCATCTTGATTTGGTCATAGCCATTGTAGCCATCCATGAAACTAAACATTCGTGCCCAACTACATCATAAATTAGCGTGTCTATCCTTGGCATGGGGAAAAGTCCTTTGGACATGCATCGTTCAAGTCTGTGAAGTCCACACACATCCTCCACTTTCCATTGGTTTTTTTGACCATTACAAGGTTTGCTAGCCACTTAGGAAATTGGAATTCTTCAACGAATCCTTCTTCCAATAGCTTCTCTACCTTTTACTTAATGGCTTTTTGCCTTTTCGAAGCAAAATTTATTTTCTTTTACTTGATGGATGTCCGTTTTGGATCTACATTCAACTAATTAAGTTTGGGGTCTATCCATGGCATGTCGATAGATGTCCAAGTGAATACGTCGTTGTTGTCTTGCAAGAATTGAAATAAATATTGTTTCATATCATTGGGGAGTGAAGCCCCAAAATAAGTCACTTTCTTATGATCTTGAGGATCTAGGGGATAAGCTCTAGGTCTTATGCAGGTTTCCCCTTTCTTTCCTCTTGGTCTCGGACATTCATGTATTCAATGGATAGAACCTATCCCCCGGTGCTATCGGGTTTTTGAGCAGCCATATAACAGCTTCTGGCCATTCTTTGATCTCATCTCTCTTCTCCTACCTCATTCCTAGTAGGGAACTTTAGTTTCAGATGATATGTAGAAGCTATAGCCTTGAAGGCATGCAGCCCAGTCCTTCCAAGGATCGCGTTATAGGTCGTATTTGCCTTAATAACTAGAAAATTTAGCATCTATATTAACTATTGAGGGTTCTCACCCATAGTCATAGGTAGTTATATTATTCCTTCAATCTGGGATTCCACTCCATTGAAACCATAGATGTGCATGTTGGATGAAGTCAGTTGTGAATCATTGTAACCTATTTTTGTAAAAGTATCATAAAACAATATGTCTACTGACGACCCGTTGTCTACCAAGACTCTTTTTACAAGTGAATTCCCAATGATAGGGGTGATTACCAGGGGGGTCATCACGGGGGAACTTGATCCCTTCCAAGTTAGAATCATCAAAGGCCAAAGAGACCTCAGTTCTTGCTCTCTTAAGAGCTTCTCCAACGATACTCATCACTTCTCGGGCATAAGCCTTTCTAGAATTTTGGGAGTTACCGGTAGCAGATGGCCCCCCTGAAATTAAATTGATCACAGGCCCACAGGGCTAGTTACTCCTCTCTTTGTGGTCAGAATCCCTTTATTTGTCATTGTAACCTCTGTTATCTCTATCACCATCTTTGGTGTATTTATTCAACTTTCAACTTCTGAGCCAAAATTGAATCTTATCCTTTAACTGACGGCAATCATCAGTTTCATGTCTCACATCTTTGTGAAACCGACACTAGACATTCTTAATTCTTTTCACAGGATTAGTCCTTAGTGGCTTCGGCCATTGAAGGTCCTTGTCCTTCTCAATATCCATCAATATTTGACTCCGGACTGTATTTAGCCTTGCATACTCAGTAAACCTTGAGCCACCCTTCTTCTTGGAGTCGTCAGCATTGTCACTCTTCGCATATTTGGTATTGACCGTATACTCAATGTCACTTGGTCAATTCTTAGAGTAGGTATTAGAGGCTTGAAATCCTTGGGCTTTCCTCATACTCTCTTTAGCTTATATATACTTTCATGCTTTCTCCTCACTTTTTGGAGCCCTCTTGGCTAAAGACCTTCTGAAGTTCTAGTTTGAGGTCCCTTGCTTTAGGGCTATCATAGCTACCTTCTGGTCTAGATCAGGAACCTTTAAGGCTTCTTTGGTGAATCTGTTCATATAATCCCTTAGGGACTTATTTTTTCCTTGATGTATATTCATTAATGAAGTTGATCCCTTTTCATGAGTTTTTCTACTGATGAATTGACCAATGAAAGCCTTGCTCAGATCTTTAAATGACCAAACAATGTTAGGGGGTAGATGACTGAATCATCTCTGAGCCATACCACTTAGAGTTTGGGGGAACGCCATACACTTGATGGCGTCATTCATCGGTTTTAATATCAGTGCATTGGTGAAAATGAGGACGTGGTTTGAGGGGACTCCCATCCCATCATAGGCCGTGATTGCGGGTATCTTCCACTTTCTTGAGATTTTTTCATTCATAAAGGGAGATATTGGATCATCAGGGTCTTTAAGTGGTAAAAGGTCATGGGGATCAGTCCTAACATGACTTAACCTTACCTGTCTTCTTGTTGGAGTCTCGTCAAGGTCTATCACAGATGTATTCCTTATCAATCCTCTAGCCCCCTTAGCTCTCGAGGTGGATGCCTTGTTAATGCCCTATTTAGGTCCTTCCTTAGTCGTTGGGCTTCGACTTCATGAGCTCGTATCCTCTCCTGAAGGGATGCAGAGTCAGTACTTTGAGGCCCTCAGGGCTGGGTACTCCTCCCTCCAAGGGGCTCTTTACTAAGTCGCCTCCTCCTAGGGTTAACGTCCTTTTTCAATGATTCATCATTGGTGGAGTAGGGGCCTGAGAAATCTCAATTTCTACGGTGTGGTAAGAGCTTTTGAGTTACAATGGCTACACTTACGTTTCGTGACTAAACCAGGTCCTCGTAAGCTGTCTACATATCTCAAGAGATGATAATCAAGCCAAAAAATGTAGTTCTAATGTTGAGGGGTTAGACCCTTTATATAGGTGCACAAGCACCTAGAAATCAGATTAGAATTAGGAGACCTGATGGCCAAGTATCCTAGTGATAAGGTTGTTGAAACCTCCCAGGAATGAGAGCCCTCGTTGTACTCTTTCAGATGATATTTCCTTGATCATAAGGTTTCTAGATCCTTCAGGGATGAAAGGTCTCACAGGACTCCTCGGGCCTTTTATTAAGCCTTTATTAATCACGAAATAAATTGGGTTTCAGGCCTTATTAATTGGGCCATCCCTTTGGATCAAGCTAGGTTTTATTAATGCAACATTAATTATATTTCTAGGGTATTTTTTAGCCCATATCACTTATCATTCGAGTTAAGTCAGCCGTGTCATTTTTGGATTTTATATCTATAGTCATCTCGATAATAGAGTCAGGGTCTAGGTCCTCTAGGACATTGTCATCCCTACCATGCTTTGATATTAAATTTCGTCAGAGTGATGGTGAGATTGTGAAGTTATATGAATAAAAGTCGTGATAACTCAACACTAGAACATGACAAGTAAATAATACTACATTTAAACGGAAATCAGGAAGAAATGAAGACAAGGCAAATACAGTGAATCAAGACATTATAAGAAGTTTTGAAGTCTACTACAAGTCACTGAGAGAAGTTCATTAATATGTTATGTCTCAGTGAAGTATAATTCTTATAGACTTTCAGGGGTTCAACAGTGTTGAAGATTAAGTATAAAAGTGTCACTTGAAGTTTTTAGTATATTAGCATTGATTGAAGATAAACAGTGTTCGAAACATAGGAATCTAGAAGAATTTAAGATAGGGTAATGATATGGGTAAAAATAGCCGTGAAGAAATAATAAATATAGCATTTATTATTTCATTTGTTAGACCTAGTATGTGTCTAAAGGCTTGGGCCCTTGAAACGAACTAGGAAAATAAATCCAAGGATCAACTGGATTTGTAAGTCCAGCCCACAAGCTCTGTTGAAGCCATAGGCCCAGTAAGCCTTTGTTATTAAATAATTTCGTAATTAATTAATAAAGGCTTAGTAAAGGCCTAAGAAGACTGTTGAAGGCCCTCATCCTAGAAGGATCTAGAAACCCAAACGTGGGAAGAGTCCAACGAGAACCCTCATTCCTAAAAGGTTTCAACAACCTTGTCACAAGAAGACTTGGCCTCCAAGTCTCCTAATTCTAATCTGATTCCAAGGTCCTCATGCACCTATATAAAGGGTCTAACCCCTCAACATTAGAACTACGTTTTTTGGCTTGATTCTCACACCCATTGAAATACGTAGGCAGTTAATGAGGACCTGAGTTAGTCACGAAACATTAGTGCAACCATTAAAGCTCGAAGCTCTCTCTAACCCTAGCATTAATTACGTAATAAATACACATAGTTTTTAATCCGTAACAGGTAAAGAAAAAGGTTAAAGAAGATAATTGTAGTCTTGAAGTGTTACTCACTGAAAGAAGTTCATTTATATGTTCAAGCGTAAGTGAAGAACAAAAAATGAAGTATTCAAGATTGCAGTAACAATGAAGATATTGTCTAAGTACCAGAAAGGATTCTAGTGAAAGTATGGTATTTATTGATAGTCAGTGTTTGAAGCAATGAAATAGCTGAGGGAAAATCAACTAGATTTATAAAGAGGATTTGATTCAGTGTTAGTCGTTTGTGAACCAGACTAGTGCACTAAGTATTTACACATCAAGAAAAGAATCATCTTATTTTCTCAGAAAAATATAGTTGATTGCAGAGAAGAGTGGAAGAGAGACTGAAGAAAATTGAGCTATAATGAAGATCAAAAAAGTTTCTAAGCCAAGAAGACACACAAAAGATTCACTCTTGAGGAGCCACTCACAAAAAGCATGAAAATTGTCTAAGGCAACTATACATTACCATGTATAGGCGCCACTAGCTTTTAAGTGGCTCCTATACAAGGTAAACCATGTATAGGGTGCCACTTGGGATCAAGTTTCTGAAGGGTTTCGGGCATGAAAACGCAGCGGAATTAACGTAAAAATAATAAAAAAAATCGAAACCCAATCGCAGGATCCATGTATAACGTTGAATGATTATGGTGAAGAAGTATGTACCTTAACAAAGCTTTCGTATGCTGTTTAATGGAGGTCCAGAAAGATGAATCACAGTAGTCCTTTGCTATAAAGATTTGCCTCTAAAGAAGTCCACACGAACGCCCGATCGTCCTACGATCACCGGAGTCGGTACTAGCCGAATTGTTTGCCTCTCTCTCTCTCTTTCTCTAGCCTCTCTTGACGTTGAGCAGCTAGGGTTTTTCTCTAAAACGAAAATTGATGATTAAACCCTAATACTATACATCATTATGTATATATAGGGGAGAGAGAGATTTTGGGCCTAACCCTAATCCATGTGGTTTCCAAAACCCATTATGACTTTGGGTTATTATTATTATTAAATCTGAATTCTAATATAATTAATCAAGTCCCACTTAATTAATTCAATAATTAAATTCAAATAATAATAATACTTATTAAATCCGAATTCTAATATAATTAATCAAGTCCCACTTAATTAATTCAATAATTAAATTCGAATAAAAATAATATATTTAAATTCGTAATTTAAATAAACCTCCATTTTGACGTTCTTTGTGTGTGACCCTTTAGGTTATTATTACGTTGGCAATAATTTTATTATCTAATAATAAAATTATAAACAATGAGCGGCATCTAGTAATACATCATTGCTACCCAAGTAACAATAATAATTGGTGATTCAATTAAACATTTCGTGAATAATGTGCAATGTAATATAATCCCTTTAACCTTATATTATAGATAAAACTCGAGGCATGTATAGTGTCGTCCTCTTCAACGTTTAATCTCGGTTTCCTTGATCAATGAGTAGACTATTTAAACAAATCAATATTTGAGCATGGCCATGCATTTCATAGTCTCACTCAATCAAGAGGCCAATAATATCACTCCTTGAATTGGAGGGTTAAATCCTATATCTATCATTTGTTGGTGTAGGTGCCCTAGAGGCAATACAATGTTTATTTTGATAAACCTTTATGTCAATTGATTATTCAATAAACGTATTTATTATGACTTTAATTACTGCGATATATTTGTTAGCATAATAAATGTCCTTAGAATCATGATACACATTGTATAGTTTAGTACATGACTTGAACTTGAGATTATATAATATATCATATTCTTAAATGTCCCTAGTCGAGTATTATTATTATAGGACAATAATAATACATAAATAGACTAGTATGTTGTTTGACTGATAACCACATCTCATTGGTTATAAGTATGAGGATACTAAAGTCAATACATAGGTACATGTAGGAGTACATGATACTGGACAGACTCACAGTGAGATTCTTCATGTTTAATAAAGTCATAAGAAAGACTCACAGTGATAATGGTGTAATGATCCTTTGACTTGAGATCATTATATTTCTATACGAGGATTAATATACTTTGACTACATTAAAAATTATCTTTGACCGGGTGATGATAAAAGTGGACATCGGGTATATCATGAGTCGTATGAGAAATATGAATGATAGATAAATGATTTAACCCTCCTATAATTAGGAGAGATATTATTGGCCTCTTGATTGAGTGAGACTATAAAATGCATGGCCGTGCTCAAATAATGATTTGTTTTCATAGTCTACTCATGGATCAAGTAAACCCGGATTAAATGTTGAAGAGGATGACTAAATACATGCCTCGAGTTTAATCTATAATATATATGGTTAAAGGGATTATATTACACTGAAACATTAATCACGAAAGGTTTTATCGAATCACGATTTAATTATTATTTAATTGGGTAGCAATGATGTATTACTAGATACCGCTCATTGTTTATAATTTTATTGGAGAATAAAATTATTGCTAATTAAATAATAGCCTATAGGGTCACACACATAGAGTACTTAAAGGAATAATTAATTTAAATTATAGATTTAAATTAATTGATGATTATTTGAATTTTATTATATTAATTAAGTGAGACTTAATTAATTGAAATAATATAAATTCGAATTTGAATTCTGCCATTAATAATTAAGTGTGAATTAGTTATTAATTAAATAATAAAATTCGGTTTTATTATTTAATCCTAAACCTACATGGGTTAGGCTTTGCTGTTATGGGTTGCTATTATGGGCCTATTAACCAACCATTATAAATAGATAATGTAGGGTTAATAGGTATTAAGTTTTTAAGAAAAACGAACCCTAGCAGCAGCAAAGGCAGAGAGAAAAGGCAGGGGCAGAATTCGAAATCATCAAAGGAGGCTAGTACATCCATTTCGTAATCAAGATCGTGAGACGTTCTTGAAGGTGCTCGTGTGGATACCATAGAGGTGCTTTCGAGAGGAAGATTCAAGTCGTGAAAGCTAGGATCTCCGTTGAGTTCGTGTAAGTCAAGACCAGACAAAGGTATGATTCCGTTTCACAATAATCAGTCCGCTTATACATGATCCTGCGTTTAGGGTTCCGAAATTTTCGTTATATTTACGTTTAATCCGCTGCGTTTTATGCCTCGGAACCCATCATCATTCATATTCCCCATACGATTCATAGCATACCCAATGTCCACCTTTATCATTATCCGGTTAAAGATAACTTTGAGTGTAATCAAAGTATATTAATTCTCGTATAGAAATATAATGATTTCAAGTCAGAGGATCATTACATCATTATCACTGTGAGATTTCTTATAACACTTATTAACATGTAGAATCTCACGGCGGGTCTTTCCAGCTGGGGGCTGCCGCCCCCAGACCCCAGCTGGGGGCTGCCGCCCCCAGACCCCGCCCGGGGGCTGCCGCCCCCGAACCCCCGCCCAGGAGCTGCCGCCCCCGGACCCCCGCAATATTTTATTTTGTGTACTTAAGCATGGTGCTGGTTATGGCCCTTAGACCCCTAGATTAATGGTTTTGGTTTTGGTTTTATAAATACGACTTGCATGTCATTTTCTTCATTCTTGTAATTGTTTAACCTCGAATGTAACTCGAGTTTTCTTATGTAAGTACATTAGTATAGGTTGTATTCAATTATTCCATGTAATGTACTTGAAGATTGAAGGATGATCCAAGAAGAGGAGCAAGCACCCATGGATACAAGAAGAATGAAGACATGTAATTTTATTTATATTTCACCACCATAGATTGACTTTGATCCTTTCATTAGCTCGAAAGGATCACATAAGAAAGGGGCCATAACCAAGCACGTTTACATACTGCACTTTACATATTGATGTATGAATGTATGTGTAGAGTAGAAGATGCATGCTTTAATTAGATTAATGATGTATGCATGTATTAGATACGTCACCCATGCCATGCTTGCCATGCTAAACAAGATAAAATCTGTAACGATTTAAGATTTTAAAATTAACAAACGATTATGAGATTCTTGTGTTTATGAAATATGGATTTTTAAAACACGGAATTGAATATGGATTTTGATATCTATAATTGGGATTTTCTGACAAAAACGGATATGCGTATTCGTAAGGCTGATGGGTTTTAAGTGTGACCACTGGTATCCTCCATCTACCTGGGAAATGAACAATTTAAGATGTCAATTTGAAATATTTAGTTCAAGGAAAAATTGAGGATCTCTTCATGATGTGATCATGATCGTCATAAATTTTATAAACCCCTTAACAAAATATTAAGTTTTAATCGGATGCTTTCCAATGAATGAACACTCATCGAATCCTAGATCGATTAGGGGAAAGACTGTCAGTGGCAGGGGACTCCTATCTATCGTGGTGAGATGCGACGAATATAAACGGTTATATTCGGCCGTTGTATTATTGGGTCAAACTTAACTGAGTCGTCATAATAAGGTGAAAGTAAACGGTTATATTCAACCATTATGAACTTAGAAGCATAGAGTTTGGTTAAAAATCTATTAGATAGATAAGATCAATCGTTGCTCACCAAACTATCCAAGAATTATATATGATATAATTGACAAATGTTGTCTACCTAAATAATCATTCTTAAGGACTTCCAGTGGTTGACTTAAGACATGACGAAATATGGATCTTGGCTCACTAGAAAGAATTATGGGATATACTTTCCAAATTAATAGTAAGGGCTATTGATTTGATAAAAATAGTGGGAGATATATTATGAATGTATCATAATCATTTGAACATAATAAATAACTCAGACAATCTAATGTTTATTTTGTGCTATTATCATTGTAGATACCAAGTAATGACAAACAACACAAACACACTATCCGTACAATCTGTCCTTGAGAAGGATAAGCTGACAGGAGGAAACAACTTCCTAGACTGGCAGAGGAATTTGAGGATTGTCCTCAGGCAGGAGCGCAAGCTTCATGTCGTTGATATTCCTCCGGCAGGTCCCCTTCCTGAGGGCGCTACTGTTGAGGAACGAGCGGCCCATACAAAGGATGAGAATGATGCAACTGATGTTGTATGTCTTATGTTGGCAACTATGAGTGCTGAGCTTTAAAGACAGCATGTGCATATGGATGCATATACTATCTATGAGCACTTGCAAAGCATGTTTGCAAGCCAAACTCGTCAAGAAAGGTTCAACACGAGCAAGTCACTTTTTAATTGCAAACAAGGGGCAAGTGAACCAGTTGGCCCACATGTTCTGAAGATGATTGGTTACATTGAGTATCTTGATACTTTGGGTTTCCCGATTATTCAGGAAATTGGTATTGACCTAATCATGAATTCTTTGAACAACAAATTCACCCAGTTTATCATAAACTACAACATGAATGAATTTGATAAAACACCTACTGAATTGTTGGCTATGTTGAGAACATATGAGACCAACATGAAGACGGCTGAACCTGCTCCCATACTGATGGTGGGCAATAAAGGTAAGGCCAAAGGGAAAGGCAAGTGGAAGGGTAAGAAGAATACAGGTTCTGATTCTACACCCAAGCCAAAGTCAGGTCCCAAACAGGCTTTAAAGCCTAAAGGTGGGGTCGCTAAGGGTGAATGTCACTACTGTAAGAAAACTGGTCACTGGAAGAGAAACTGTTCAGTTTACTTGGAGGATCTGAAGAAGAAGAGGGCTGAGCAAGCTTCTACTTCAGGTATATATGTTATAGAAGTCAATCTGTCTATTTCTACATCTTGGGTATTGGATACTGGATGTGCTTCTCACATTTGTATAAATGTGCAGGAAATGCAGAGAAGTAGGACATTGGCTAAAGGAGAAATGGACCTACGAGTTGCCAATGGAGCAAGAGTTGCTGCTTTAGCTGTAGGAACATATTATTTATCTTTGCCCTCTGGGCTAGTTTTAGAACTGGAAAATTGTTATTACGTGCCTGCGATTCGCAGAAACATTATTTCTGTTTCTTGTTTGGACAAGAAAGGTTTTTCGTTTACAATAAAGAACAAAAGTTGCTCTTTTGCTTTGAATGATTTAACCTATGGTGTTGCGCGTTTGTTTAATGGTTTATATGTTCTTGACTTAGATAATCATGTCTGTAAAATAGAAAACAAATGACTTAAAGTTAATGACTCAAATCAAACATACCTCTGGCATTGTCGTCTAGGCCATATAAATGAGAAACGCATATCCAAATTACATAAGGATGGATACTTGGATAAGTTTGATTTTGAATCATACCAAGAATGTGAATCTTGTTTGCTTGGTAAAATGACTAAAGTCCCTTTCACTGGTAAGGGTCAAAGGGCCACTGAACGTCTGGAGCTAATACATAGTGATGTATGTGGCCCAATGCGTGTGATGGCTAGAGGAGGCTACTACTACTTCATAACATTTACTGATGATTTTAGTAGATATGGGTATGTATATCTTATGAAGAATAAATCCGATTCTTTTGAAAAGTTCAAAGAATACAAGGCTGAAGTAGAAAAGCAAATTGGCGGAGGTGCAAGTATTAAAATCTTACGATCTGATCGTGGAGGAGAATACTTGAGCACTGAATTTAAAGATTATTTAAAGGAGTGTGGTATTGTATCACAACTCACTCCGCCAGGTACACCTCAATGGAATGGAGTTTCAGAGAGGAGAAATCGCACCTTGTTGGACATGGTACGATCGATGATGAGTCATGCAGATCTTCCAATTAGTTTCTGGGGTTATGCTCTAGAAACAGCGGCTTTCACACTTAACCGTGTTCCTACTAAGAAGGTTCAAAAGACTCCATATGAGATATGGGAGAAGAAACGGTCAGGCATGAACTTTATGAAAGTTTGGGGATGCAAGGCGTTTGTGAAACGTCAAGTATCTGACAAGCTTGGACCTAAATCTGAAGAGTGCAATTTTGTGGGATACCCTAAAGAAACAAAGGCGTATTATTTTTATAGTCCTTCTGAGCAGAAGGTGTTTATTGCTCGAGACGCTGTTTTCATGGAAAGAGATTTTGTTTCCAAAAGAAACAGTGGGAGAACTATAGACCTCGATGAAGATCGAGAACCACAAAATAGCATTGAACCTGAAGTGGAACAGGAGCAGGATAATGATAATGCTCAACAAACACATGTTGTTCGTAGAACTGGTAGAATTCGCCATGAGCCAGAGAGATATGGATTTCTCTTGACTCAATGTGGTGATTTGATGCTCATAGATGAAGATGAGCCTCTCACATACCAAGATGCTATGAACAGTCCAGACTCTAAGAGATGGCTAGAAGCCATGAAATCCGAGATGGATTCCATGTACGAAAACTGAGTATGGACTTTGGTTGATCCACCTGAAGGGGTAAAACCCATAGGGTGCAAATGGGTTTTCAAGAAGAAAACTGACATGGATGGAAATGTTTAGACCTATAAAGCAAGGCTGGTTGCAAAAGGTTTCAGACAAATTCATGGTATTGACTATGATGAGACTTTCTCACCAGTGGCTATGGTCAAGTCCATAAGGATTTTGCTTGCTATTGCAGCATTCCATGATTATGAAATCTGGCAAATGGATGTCAAAACAGCCTTCCTTAACGGAATCCTTGAAGAGGATGTGGATGTGTACATGACACAACCTGAAGGTTTTGTCGATCCAAGGAATGTTAGCAAGGTATGTAAATTACGTCGATCCATTTATGGATTGAAGCAAGCCTCTAGGAGATGAAATATCCGTTTTGATGAAACAGTCAAAGAGTATGGCTTTGTTCAAAACGAAGATGAACCTTGTGTTTACAAGAAGGTTAGTGGGAGCCATGTGGCATTCATAGTACTATATGTTGACGACATACTACTAATGGGGAATGACATACCTTCTCTCAAGGCTGTTAAGATTTGGTTAGGGAGCAACTTCTCTATGAAAGACTTAGGAGAAGCATCCTACATTCTAGGAATGAGGATCTATAGGGATAGATCTAGAAGGATGATCGGTCTAAGTCAGAGTACATACATCGATAAGGTTTTGCATCGTTTTGGTATGCAAAATGCAAAAAGGGGATATGTCCCCGTGTCTCAAGGGATAACGATCTCTAAAGATCAGTGTCCGAAATCATTGGATGACAAGGACCGCATGAGTAAGGTTCCATATGCCTCAGCAATTGGATCCATCATGTATGCGATGGTATGTACTCGCCCAGATGTTTCGTATGCTTTAAGCATGACGAGCAGATACCAATCTAATCCAGGTGAAGGTCACTGGACGGCTGTCAAGAATATTCTAAAGTACTTGAAAAGGACTAAAGATTCATTCTTGGTGTATGGAGTAGAGGAAAAACTGGTTGTAAAAGGTTACACCGATGCAAGTTTTCAAACAGACAGGGATGATACTGTATCACAGTCTGGTTTTGTGTTTTGTCTAAACGGAGGTGCTGTAAGTTGGAAGAGTTCAAAACAAGAAACAGTAGCTGATTCTACAATGGAGGCTGAGTACATTGCAGCTTGTGAAGCGGCTAAGGAAGCTGTTTGGATTCGAAAATTCATTACTGATTTGGGAGTGGTTCCATCGATCGCAGATCCCATTGATCTATACTGCGATAATAATGGAGTCATTGCACAGGCTAAAGAACCTAGAGCTCACTCCCGAACCAAACACATACTCAGGAGATATCACCTCATTCGAGAGATTAATGAAAGGGGTGACATACACATATGTAAAGTGCACACAAATGATAACATTGCAGACCCACTGACCAAAGGCTTGTCGCAGAAGAAGCACGACGGTCACACTAGTTCCATGGGTATTAGATACATGGGTGATTGGCTCTAGTGCAAGTGGGAGATTGTTGGTGTAGGTGCCCTAGAGGCAATACAATGTTTATTTTGATAAACCTTTATGTCAATTGATTATTCAATAAACGTATTTATTATGACTTTAATTACTGCGATATATTTGTTAGCATAATAAATGTCCTTAGAATCATGATACACATTGTATAGTTTAGTACATGACTTGAACTTGAGATTATATAATATATCATATTCTTAAATGTCCCTAGTCGAGTATTATTATTATAGGACAATAATAATATATAAATAGACTAGTATGTTGTTTGACTGATAACCACATCTCATTGGTTATAAGTATGGGGATACTAAAGTCAATACATAAGTACATGTAGGAGTACATGATACTGGACAGACCCATAGTGAGATTCTTCATGTTTAATAAAGTCATAAGAAAGACTCACAGTGATAATGGTGTAATGATCCTTTGACTTGAGATCATTATATTTCTATACGAGGATTAATATACTTTGACTACATTAAAAATTACCTTTGACCGGGTGATGATAAAAGTGGACATCGGGTATATCATGAGTCGTATGAGAAATATGAATGATAGATAAATGATTTAACCCTCCTATAATTAGGAGAGATATTATTGGCCTCTTGATTGAGTGAGACTATAAAATGCATGGCCGTGCTCAAATAATGATTTGTTTTCATAGTCTACTCATGGATCAAGTAAACCCGGATTAAATGTTGAAGAGGATGACTAAATACATGCCTCGAGTTTAATCTATAATATATATGGTTAAATGGATTATATTACACTGAAACATTAATCACGAAAGGTTTTATCGAATCACGATTTAATTATTATTTAATTGGGTAGCAATGATGTATTACTAGATACCGCTCATTGTTTATAATTTTATTGGAGAATAAAATTATTGCTAATTAAATAATAGCCTATAGGGTCACACACATAGAGTACTTAAAGGAATAATTAATTTAAATTATAGATTTAAATTAATTGATGATTATTTGAATTTTATTATATTAATTAAGTGAGACTTAATTAATTGAAATAATATAAATTCGAATTTGAATTCTGCCATTAATAATTAAGTGTGACTTAGTTATTAATTAAATAATAAAATTCGGTTTTATTATTTAATCCTAAACCTATATGGGTTAGGCTTTGCTGTTATGGGTTGCTATTATGGGCCTATTAACCAACCATTATAAATAGATAATGTAGGGTTAATAGGTATTAAGTTTTTAAGAAAAACGAACCCTAGCAGCAGCAAAGGCAGAGAGAAAAGGCAGAGAGAAAAGGCAGAGGCAGAATTCGAAATCATCAAAGGAGGCTAGTACATCCATTCCGTAATCAAGATCGTGAGACGTTTTTGAAGGTGCTCGTGTGGATACCATAGAGGTGCTTTCGAGAGGAAGACACAAGTCGTGAAAGCTAGGATCTTCGTTGAGTTCGTGTAAGTCAAGACCAGACAAAGGTATGATTTCGTTTCACAATAATCAGTCCGCTTATACATGATCCTGCATTTAAGGTTCCAAAATTTTCGTTATATTTACGTTTAATCCGCTGCGTTTTATGCCTCGGAACCCAACATCATTCATATTCCCCATACGATTCATAGCATACCCAATGTCCACCTTTATCATTATCCGGTTAAAGATAACTTTGAGTGTAATCAAAGTATATTAATTCTCGTATAGAAATATAATGATTTCAAGTCAGAGGATCATTACATCATTATCACTGTGAGATTTCTTATGACACTTATTAACATGTAGAATCTCACGGCGGGTCTTTCCAGTGTCATGTATTGATACATACACTTATGTTCTTGACTTTAGTATCACCATACCTATGACCAATGAGATGTGGTCATCTGTCAACAAACATACTAGTCTTATTGCATTATTACTGTCCTTAAATAATAATACTTAACTAGGGAATTTTAGGACTAAAATACTATTCATATAATCTCATTTTTAAGTCACATACTTAAAGATATATATTACGTATTAATATTCCAAGGACATTTATTATTCTTTCAATTTATGACGCAGTAAATAAAGACATAATAAATATTAATTAAATAATCACATAAAACATAATCCTTAATTCTTTTCAATAAAACATTAAATGTATTGTCTCTAGGACACCAATACTAACAGTTTCTACTCTCAAGGCAACAAAAGGCGCCAATAAATTATGAACAAGGGAATCCATGTGTGAGGCGCCACTAAAGTGTTCAGGCTCCTCTTAGATTTGAATGGCTACTATTCTAAGTACAAGAGGTGCCACTTGCATCAACACAAGGCTCACAATGGGTAAGGCGCCACTTGCACTCTAGGCACCACTAACACAAGGCGCAATAAAGCTCACACAAGGCAAGCACTCTGAGCCACCACTTGCACCTTAGGCACCATTAAAGCTTACACAAGGGAAACGCTCTATGGGGCGCCACTTAGGTGTTGGTTCTTATCCAAGGTGCCACTTAGGCTATACAAGGGAACACCTTGTGTTGGAGCCACTAAGCTTTTCATTGAATTTGCGTAAGTTATTTACTTGGTTTTAATTGAGCCACACATTTAATTTTGTGTATAAAGACGACACAAAGCAGCAGAGCAAAAGTGAGAGAGTTCTAGTTCATCTATTTCAATTCATATTGTCGGAGAAGAATACACTCAATAATATACAAATGAGTCAAAACAAATCAAAGCTCTATCCGTTACTCCTTATCAGAGTGTTTTGTTAATGACCGGATAAACCTTGTAATATTTTACGGGCCTTTACCAAATACTCCCAGTAGTTAAATCCTTAGACAAAATTATAGATACAAACATTGTATAGGATTTGTCTTGTATATTTTTGTAGAAGCAAGAACTTTGTTGTTCTTGAATTGTAGTCGGTTATTAATACCAGAATGTGGCAAACCCTTCAAGATTTATATATCGAATATATCTATTGGAAAAATCTTGTGTTCCTTATTTCAATATCCTAAACATTATTCATCTCATAAATTAGAACCCACTAACCGAACTCTAAATTATTTATCTGTAAAATATTCAAAAGAATGTTGTAATTTAGCGAGTATCATATTCAACCCCCTCCCTTCTATGATATTTCAGGTTCTAACAATTGGTATCAGAGCTTGCCGATTGATATACAAATCAAGATATGTAGCTCAGTGAAGCTCAGGGTGTCGAAACTGTTTTGACCAAAAGAATTAGAGGACTTGATAAATAAATTTATTTTATAAATTTAAATTTTAATAAGTTTATTTTTAAATAGATTTATTTTATAAATTTAATTTAAATGAATTTATTATTTAAACTTAAAAAGTTTATTTCATAAACTTCATTTAAATAAATTTATCTTATAAATCTAATTTAAATAAATCGATGATTTAAATTTAAATAAATTTATTTTTATAATTTAAATATATTTATTTTGTTCATTGTTGATTTACAATAAAGATACAGTTTTAAGTTACGCTCGTACAGGGAGTCATTAAGCAAAGAGTCACCATCAGTTGGTTTGACACTTCAAGTTTTTTACCTTTTAATTTTTACTTTAGTTTTATTTATTTTTCCAGAAAATTTAAATTTCTTGAAAACTAAATTTTTTCTTAAATATTAATTTACGATATTTTAATTTTAAAAAAAATTCAAAATTCTTGAAAATTAATTTATTATAAAACTTTATTTTTGATTAATTTTTTTCTAGGAAAATTAAAAATTCCGTAAATTTAAATATTTTTTAAATATTAATTCGACGGTGCTAAAAAAGTAGTAGAAGATTTTTCTAGGGAAAATAACTAAAATCGATTGAAGGAAATCCAATGAAGTTAATTCTGGACCAGGTTGAAGTATAATTGGTATTAATTTCATCAGAGATTTACTCCATAGGATTCCGCTAGTACTTCTGAAGCTAGAAAAGAAGAAATTATTTGGGTACAGGTTTTGGTTGATTTGAGTTGAATTAATGGATTAAAAATCTTAGGGGTTAAAATAGTGAAGGAGAATAGACTGGACTACCTGGCATCTTAGTACAAGCCTTAAAGCTTATACTACATGGAGATTATTGGAAGTTCATGCTAACACTGAAGATCATCTAGAACATAGGACTATAGCTATCAAGGAATATAGGGATATGACCACATTGTCTTTAGAGGAACTATTTGTGTCCTAAAAGCCTATGAACTAACCAAGAGATGGAGAAGATAATATTTGGTAAAACAGATATTTTTTGCATATCCACTGTATTTATGACCCAAGAACCCAATTTGATTGAAGTCAAGGTTAAGAACCTGTGAACAAAAATGAAATGATCCGAGAAGCTGAATTGAAGATGTAGTAGCTCAAGGTAGTGGTCAAGGTGTTATAAGTGAATCTTAAACTTTGGAATAACTTGAGAAACTGGACGACAAGTCAATTCTGCAGGGCAACTGAAAGTTTAGTGACATCAGATTCAGGCAGAATCCCAATTCTTAATCTAAGGTCCTTACCTATAGATTCCATCAAGGTGATTTTCAAGATCAGTTCAAGAGGCGGTTACAAGACATGGATGGTTTAAAATAGAAAGACAAGATCAGGGTTATACTACTCAGTTTGAAGGAGCCTAAGAAACAAATGATGACAGAGACTGTGTTAGGATAAAGTAGAAATATTAAGCATTAGTAAGGATGCAACAAGGGAAAGCATTTATTGGTGAAGTTAAATGCAGGGTTGATTCTATCAGTGAGGGTGATAAACCAAATGGATATCTAGCATCAATGACCAACACTGGAGATGAATCACTAAGTACTTCACATGTACACATTCTAACTAGTATACCTTTATCTAATTCAGAACTGTAGATATTTTAAGTACTGAAATTATTATATTCATGTCAGCATGTTAGTATCTTAGGATTTAAATGCTTAATTGATTGCTAAGTATGGTATATTGCATGCTAGGATCCATGACTTTAGTTAGTACATTTCATACTTGATTTTCTATACAATAAAATGAATATCTAGAATTAGATAAGGTGTTCTAGACGGTTAGGTGTATCCCTAAACATTTGCTTGAACTTGATTTAAATCTTATGTGATTTAATATATGTACTAATATTGTGAAAATTGCTAATAGAGAAACAGGTCATAGATTTTATATTTCATATTTATTCGTATGAATGACTTGAAAAGTGTATGTGTAATTTGATATTGCTTATAACGTTTTATTTAAATATTCTGCATATTCTTGAAATTTTATGTGCTTATTTTCATATAATTTTTCTCACACACATAATTCCACTTAAATGTCATATCTTATCGTGTATTGCTTGTTAAGGAGTATAATATTAAAAGATGCTAGAATTATCTAAGTAGTTAGTAAAATTTATAGATTTGAGGCTTAATCTAAAACTGACTTAGGTAATTAGAGATATTTGAAATGTTGGACAACAACATAAATGTGTTAGGAAGAATTAGTAATCATTTTGTTAGTTCCTCTATTCCATATGCTTTTAGAAAATTATTGAATATCTGTAAATCTGTTGATTACCTGTCACTTTTGTGTAGAAAAGGTATAGTAGATAGTACTGAATTTTCTAATAGGCATAACATGCCTTAGTTAAGGCTGAAGCTGTTGTTACTACTATTGAAAGCAATATCTCTAACCCATCTGGACTCAGTTGAAGTTGAGTACCAAGAAGCTTAATCATTCATGATTGCAGAGTATGTAACAAGAGATAAAATTTATGTGAATTCGTGACAATTATTGGTCGAGACATATGACTAGCATTAAAACTCTACTATCACAGTTGGTTGAGAAAGCCTACCCAATGGTAACCTTTGGAGATGACAACAAAGGATGTACAAGGGACTTGGCTATCATGTTTTTTGTATTGTCATCACTAGAAGTATCTTTCTTGTAGATGGACTTAAGCACTATCTATAGGGCACTAGGAAATTTTTTGTTAAGGGTTCTCTGGAAAAGAATTGAAAAGTAAAAGTTTTTGAACTCAAACAAGAAAGAAGGTAGCTCACTCAACAGGGAGTGAGGAAATTCATTCATAGATTACATGGATTCAGTATGCAAAGGTGAAGTAAACTTTTACGTAAAGCTTCATTAATAAAGAGTTAGCTATGGTATAAAAAGCTCTCACACTTGGTGAACAAGAAAATAGATTCTTCGGTAAAGATAAAATTGGTGAGAGGACTACTTCATATGGAATTTTATCTTAAAGGATATTTTAAAGTATGTCATATAGAGAAGTCAATGAAAATATCATGCTGAAGCAAGTTATGTTATGGAAGAAATATGCTTAGTGGTGGTTAATGACGACCCAAATTACAATTTGGTGATGTTCATGCATTCAACAGAAATTGTATCACATATGGTGATTGATCGCATCAGGTAGATCAAGTTGGAAGCAAAGTAAGTTGTGAGAACTTTGACGTCAGATAATGGAACTGAATTTCATGAATGAAGTTTTAAATGAATTCCATGCTTATAAAGGTACTTTGAAGCTGAAAAAATTAACACAGCATACGGCTTTAATCAACAAGAACATGAAAAGACATCATATGAGAGCAAATACTGGAGCTCTTTCGTGTGTTTGGAGGAAATTAATATTTAGTGAAGATTTAGATGAGTATCTTGGCGAGTCTCAAGTTAATGGAACAATTCTCCTCGGCTACTCATTGAAATTGAAAGTTTTCAAGGCATATGTGATGAAAAACCAGTACATGATTGAAAGTCTGAATGTTTCGTCCTACTACAACTAGATCCCAAACATTCAAATGAATTACTATTCTTAATCTTTGAGGTTTGACATCGTGTCAGAGTCAAATTCAGCTACTGATGATGAAACTGAGGTTGTAGAAAGAATTAATGATAATGATAATGATGATGATTCAAATCCTATTAGTGGAAATGGTAGTGAAACTACAGAACTCATGAACTTTAATAGAATCCACTGAATAAGGTTAAGGATCTTCAACTCAACCAAGTAGCTATTGGGAGAATCAAATCATGATGCTGCATTTTATGATATGAAACGAACGAGTTTGAATAGAAAGTTAACCTTAATCGCTACAGCGCAAACGATTTTAATCCACGTCTTCTATTGTATTTTTGTATTCACCTTGAGCGAAGTGTGACTTTCAATCCTCCCAAAGTTGCCTCCCTTCTAGTTTTAAGATCTTAGAACCCTAGTTCATGGTGGCCTCCTTGAACGACTGCTCACAAAAACCATAGTTTCCAAACCTTTAGCTTGAAGAGAATAAGATGAATATATAGGCTACAGTAGGGATCCTGGATAATTAAGTTGGGTCTTTCAATGACAATCTGGATCAGGCCCAATGTCATTAAATATTAATTCAATCCACTAAAGAATTAATATTTACATTACCTCTCTTAAAGCCATAATTTAATTATTAATTCGGCTCCAATATTATTTACTTATTAAATTCCCCATGTTTAAGATATCGAATGTACATTAATTAAATTAATTTCTAAAAATTAATTAAATCAACATCTTTTATCCTTGATCATCCACTCAACCTTATAATTATGCAAGAACAAATCTACCTGCAGGACTAAAGCATAATTATCTTTATAAGCTTTCAAGAGGACATCATCACCCGAATATTTTCAGACACGGTTTCATTTTATTGTCAATATCTCACTTTGTATGTAATGTCATTATCTAAAATATAATATTGTGATTAACAATAAATCACATCACATATGAATCAAAACATATACATTGCATACTAGTGTCAATCACTATATCCGTATTAAGAACCTAAGGAATAATAATATTATATAATCTTAGTTCTTCTTTATTGTCAGAATAGAAGAACAATTCTAATATTATAATCCAATTCAATATACACAAAGCATACAAGTATTATTCAATAATTAAGATAGAGTATTTCTAAATAATACTTCAGTCATTCTAGTTGTTTGTTTAACTCCGCTTAAACTGTGAAAATTTATTATATTATATATAGACACTGACAATCTAATCTGCTGGAATCCCATTTGATACTAGATTATCCACAATATATAATATACAAATAATGTTAAAATATGCATTCAGGATTCTCAATAAAAAAGACAATGTCATATACATCAAAAGTATAGTTCAATATACTCCCTAACAATCTCTCACTTATGCTCAAGCTATTCTTTGAGTATATCATTGTTTTATTACGAGCAATCCACTACCAATTAAATAACTACTATGTGACTATACATCAAACTCCTATCTGCTTGGAAATCTAAATCGGTACCATGCCCACGGTAAAACAAATATCAAGTCTAGTACATAACATTGCATACATTAAGCTTCCACATGGTGAAGCATAGGGAACCGCTTTCATGCTCTCTATCACCTCTAGTGTCTTAGGACATTGTCTTTTCGATAGAGCAACTCCATGTTTATAAGGTAGGTTACCCTTCTTGGAGTCCTGTATGTTAAAACGAGCCATTACCTCATTAATGTAGGGCTCTTCGGATAAAGCCAACATCCTTTTCTTGCGATCCCTTATAACTTTAATCCCAAGGATGTATGCCACATCTCTGAAGGGTTTGAGGCACAAACGCAGCAGAATAAATGTGAAAATAAATACAAAAATGAAACCCAAACGCAGGATCCATGCGAAACATGATATTTAATTCGGAGATTAAGAATAAATACCTTAAAAAGCTTTAACAGTTCATCAATGGAAGATTAATGGAGGTCCAAAACTTGTTTAATCACCACGTATCCCGCTCACGTGATCTACGCTCTACGGTATTCACACGAACACTTTTCATGAAAGATTGTTGTGTACTAGCACCCGAAAACTACTTCTCTCTCTCTATCTTCCTCTTTTCTCAAAACGACTAGGGTTTTAGAAAAATATGTGTCTTTTAATTAAATCAGCCCATAAAGAGATTATATAGAGAGAGGAATAAGTTTTCTAATTATAATCTAATTATAATTAATACTAATCCAAAATTCTAAATTATTTAATTAAGTCTCACCTAATTAATCAACTACTAATTTTGGAATTAGTTTAAGTAATTCATTTATTCCATTTATATAATTAATTAAGTCATACTTAATTAATATCATAAATACAATAAATTACTTATTTAATTTAAATTCATAATTTAAATTATTTTTCCTTCAGGCATTTTTTGTGAGTGACCCTGTAGGTTATTATTACGTTGACAACAATTTTAATATCTAATTAAAATTATGAACAATGAGCGGCATCTAGTAATACATCATTGATACCCAAGTAATAATAATAAAATCAGTGATTTGATTAAGCTTTTCGTGAATAATGTTCCATGTAATATAATCCCTTTAACCTTATATTATAGATCAAACTCAAGGAAAATTTCATGTCATCCTCTTCAACGTTTAATCCGGGTTTCCTTGACCAATTAGTAGACTATTAAACAAATCAATATTTGAGCACGACCATGCATTTTATAGTCTCACGCAATTAGGAGGCCAATAATATCACTTTTAAATAAGAAGGTTAAATCCTTTATCTATCATTCATATTTCTCATACAATTCATAGTATACCCAATGTTTACCTTTATCATCACCCGATTAAAGGTAACTTTTAGTGTAATCAAATTATATTAATTCTCGTATCGAAATATAATGATTTCAAATCAGAGGATCATTACATCATTCTCACAGTGAAAATTTCTTATGACACTTATTAACATGTAGAATCTCACGGCAGGTCATTCCAGTGCCTTTCATTGAGACATGCAGTTATGTTCTTGACTTTAGTATCACCATATATCCATACATATGACCAATGAGATGTGGTCATCTGTTAACAAACATACTAGTCTTATTGTATTATTATTGTCCTTAAATAATAATACTCGACTAGGGAATTTTATGAATAAGATACTATTCATATAATCTCATTTTTAAGTCACATACTTAAAGATATATAATACGTATCAAAATTCTAAGGACATTTATTATTCTTTCAATTTATTATATAGTAAATAAAACATAATAAATAAATATTAATCAATAAAACATAATCCTTAATAATAAAATATTTTCCTTATAATATAAAACTAATTGTCTCTAGGGCACAATTACTAACAATCTCCCGCTTGCACTAGAGCCTATTACCCAGGTATCCAATATCTCCTAAGTACATGCCCAAACAGCCTCCTTGGCTACTTCACAAGCATCAATATACTCAAGCTCTATTGTAGAATCAACAAATGTCTCTGTTGTGAACCATTCTAACATACAACATCTCAATTTAAATAGGTAAAACAAAAAGTCAGACATAAACACTAAATGATCATTGTCTGTCTAGAAACTAGCATCAGTGTGACCTTTTACAACTAGCTTATCTTCTCCTCCATATACCAAGAATTGATCTTTAGTCCTCTTCAAGTATTTAAGAATATTCTTGACTTTCAATAAACTTAGAAAAATTTCCATTTTTGATGAGATATAAACTTTGCGTGACCTTTACCTGGATTAGACTGGTATCTACTCATCATGCTTAAAGCTTATGAGACATCAAGACGAATACATATCATTGTATACATTATAGAACCAATTGCCGATGCATATGGAACTTTACTCATACAGTCCTTATCATCCAATGATTTAGGACTGTTTTCTTTCGAGATCGATATCCCATGAGACATTGGGACAAATCCCCTTTTAGCCTCTTGCATTCCAAATCGATGCAAAACTTAGTCAATGTATGTACTCTGACTTAGGCCGATCAATCTTCTTGATCTATCTCTATAGATCCTGATCCCTAATATATACGTCGCATCGCCTAAGTCTTTCATTGAGAAATTATTTCTCAACCAAGTCTTCACAGTCTGTAGAGAAGGAATGTCATTCCCTATTAGTAATATATCACTACATATAATACTAGGAATTCCACTTGGCTCTCACTAACCTTCTTGGATCAACAAAACCTTCAGGCTGTGTCATGTACACATCCATATCTTCTTTAAGGATCCCATTTAAAAAAGCAGTTTTGACATCCATTTACCAGATTTCATAGTCATAGTAAGCAACTATAGCAAGAAAAATCCTGATGGACTTCACCATAGCCACTGGTGAAAAGGTTTCATCATAATCAATACCATCCATGTCGGCCTTCTTCTTGAAAATCCACTTGCACCTTACAGGTTTTACCCCTTCAGGTGGATCAACCAAAGTCCATACTTGATTAGTATATGTGGATTCCATCTCAGATTTCATGGCATCCATCCATCTCTTAGAATTTAGAGTGTTCATAGCGTCTTGGTAGGTGAGAGGATCATCTTCGTCCACAAGCATCACATCACCATCTTGAGTCAAGAGAAATCCATAATAAAGTTTTAGAGATGACATCAAGGGTTATACCATGGGACATGGCTTGATTTTAACAGAGAATGTCATCATTAAACATGTTACACTAGTTGATGGCTTAAGACACAATTTGTTAAGCATTAGTACACTATGTGACAATGAAAATAAAGTTTGTTTCAGAACTGAAGCATGCATAATTTCCAACAGGAAAAGTGGAAGCCTAGTCATGACTGAGAATAGAAAAGGAAAAGTGTACATAGCTGACTTCAACTCAACAAATACAGATTCAATGACTTGCCTTCTTTTAGAAGTAAGTACAAATGAAAGTTGGCTATGGCACAGGAAATTATCTCACTTAAATTTCAAAGCCATGAATCAATTGGTCAAGAAAAATCAAATGAGAGGTTTACCATAGATGGAATTTGTCAAAGATGGACTATGTGAATCTTATTAAAAAGGTAAACAAAGAAAGGTATCATTCAAGTCAAAATTGGAAACATCAATTGAAAAACCACTTGAGCTATTACACATGGATTTGTTTGGTCCTGTAAACATCATGTCCATTGTAAAGAAAAAGTATGTCTTAGACATTGTGGATGACTTTTCAAGATTTTTATGGACATATTTCTTGCATTCAAAAGATGAAGCAAGTGAGCTTATCATAAAACACATCAGAGAAGTAGAAAAGGGTCTTGGTTTGGATGTAAAGAAAATAAGAAGTGATAATGGAAATGAATTAAAGAATTCCACAATGAAGGAGTTTTGTGAAGCTAAAGGAATCATACATAATTTTTCTACACCAAGAACTCCTCAATGTTGAACTAACTAGAACAATGTTGGAAGATGCAAAATTACAAACATATTTCTGGGCTGAGGCCATTAATGCAACATGCTATATACAAAACATCTTCATAGTGAATCAAGCACAAGGAAAAACTCCATACCAATTGATCAAGAAGGAAAAAAACCCTAAAGTGGGGTTTCTTCATGTCTTTGGCTGCAAATGCTATGTACTGAGAAATCAAGGTAAAAACTTAGAAAAATTTGAGGCCAAGGATGATGAAGTTATATTTGTTGGGTATGCACTACCAAATATAGCCTATAATCTCATACTACACATTGTTATTGAATTTGTACATGTAGTATTTGATGATAAAAAGATTCAAGACTTGTTTGATGAAGGAAATCATGACACACTACAATTTGAGAATGAATCAAATGAGATGCATGAAGAAAGTGATAAACATATCTAGTAAACTCATAAGTACTCAAAAACCCAATATCAGTTGACGTTACTGCATCAATGGATAATTTATCAATTGACAGGCATCCATCGACTGATAATGCTTCAACTAATAATTCATCAATGGATAGCCTACACTCTACATCTAGGATATCCAACTTAAGGGGAGGGTTTCAAAATCAATCTTTAAATTCAAATTAATATGAGTACAACAATAATGATAATGAAGTTTCATCATCAAAGAGGAATTTACCTCCACATAAAATGGACAAAAAGTCATCCATTTGAGTTGATCATTGAAAATGCAGGAGATAGTGTCAAAACAAGGAGTGTTACTCAAAATGAGTGTTTGTATTGCAGCTTACTATCCCAAGAAGAACCTAAAAGAGTTGAAGATGCTCTTAAGGATCTTGATGGGTATTGGCTATGCAAGATGAACTCAATTAATTTGAAAGAAATAAATTATGGAAGCCGATGCCCAAACCAAAAGATAGATAAGTAATTGATACAAAATGGGTATTCAGGAACAAGATGGATAAAACTGGTACTGTGACTAGAAATAAGGTAAGGCTTGTGGAAAAGGGCTACTCACAAGAAGAAGGAATTGATTTTGATGAGACTATTACACCAGTTCCAAGATTGGAAGCAATCAGGATTTTTCTAGCCTATGCTACACATGAAAATTTCAAAGTCTACCAGATGGATGTGAAAAGTGCATTTTTGAATGGAGAATTAGAAGAAGTATATGTGGAACAACCTCCTAGTTTTGAATACTATCTACTCAAATCACTCTACTGTTTGAAACAAGCACCAAGGGCCTAATATGACACTTTATCTCAGTTTCTCATTGAGAGTCACTTCACAAGAGGTACTATAGATAAAACTCTATTTCATAGAAATATTAATGGATCAATTATACTTGTACAAATTTATGTAGATGACATCAAATTTGGCTCAACTGATGAAGGACTTTGCAAAAAGTTTGCCAAATTAATGAAAGTAAGTATGAAATGAGCATGATGGGGGAACTTACCTACTTTCTTGGTTTACAAGTCAAACAACTTAATAATGGTATTTTTATAAATCAAACTAAGTACATATATGAATTGTTGAAGAAATATGACTTGAATGAATGTTCTTCTGTAAAAACTTTCAAGGCAACTGCCACTGAACTTGAATTAAATACTAAGGAAACTAAGGTGGGCATTTCAAGTTATAGAGGCATGGTAGGCTCACTTTTATACTTAACTTCTAGTAGGCCATATATAATGTTCTCTAGATGCTTGTGTGCTAGATTTCAGGCTGATCCTAGATAATCTCATTTAGTGGCTATTTAGAGAATTTTTAGATATCTCAGGGGTACACCAAATTTAGGTATTTGGTAACCTAGAGATTCTGGTTTTGATCTAATAGGCTACTCAGATACAAATTTTGCAGGTTGTAAAATAGACAGACACGGTACAACATGCACTTATCAATTTCTAAGAAACAAACTTGTGTCATGGTTTAGCAAGAAGCAACATTCAGTATCAACTTCAATTGCAGAAGCTCGGTACATTGTTGCTGGAAGTTACTGTGCACAAATATTATGGATGATGAATCAATTATTTGACTATGGGTTCAACATGAACAAGATTCCTATTTTTTGTGATAATACAAATACCATTGCAATGACAGAAAATCCTTTGCAACATTCCAGAACCAAACACATTGACATAAGGTATAATTTCATTAGGGAACATGTAATCAATGATACAGTTGAATTACATTTTATCCCTAGTGAACAATAACTTGCTGACATCTTTACCAAACCACTTGATGAATCTACCTTTAATAATTTGGTATGTGAATTATGTATGCTCAATTTAACTTACAGTTTGAAAATGTCCAACAAGTTTTTTTTAGCCATTGTTTACATAGATTTGTTAAATCCAAGTGATCAATTGATAAATGTTTTAGTTATCAATGGATATTTTTCAGCCATCGATGGATATATTTGATCAACTGATAAGATATACACCTATCAATGGTTATTTATCTGTCGACAGATAATTACCCTGGTAATTGTTTATCAATCGATAAATTAGTTATTGTGTATCAATGGATGTAATTAACCATCGATGGTAATATAATTTGATTCATTTCTAAACATCCATTAACTACTATCTAAATTAGCCGTTGATGCTCTATTTTATCCATCGACAAATACATACATTCTTGTATATATAAAGTCGATTACTATTTAGAGCATGTCTATTTACCTTTTTTTCAAATAGTCATTTCTTTTTACTAAAATAGAAAAATTAATTTTTGTGACTTGTTTTAAGTCAGTTTATTCTTGAAAAATATAAATTACATGTTCATTTCTTATTTCACTTTACCTGTTATTTTTGCCTAACAATCTATTTGTTTTTTCTCTATAAGAACCCTAAGGTAATTTTCACTCTTCTTCTTCAAGTCTCTTTCTCTAATCTATTTAGGAATAGTAACAGGACCATAAAATTGTTAGTATTGGTGTCCTAGAGACAATACTTTTAATGTTTTATTGGTAACAATTAAGTATTATGTTTTATGCGATTATTTAATTATTATTTATTATGTCTTTATTTACTGCGTTATAAATTGAAACGATAATAAATGTCCTTGGAATATTAATACGTAATATATATCTTTAAGTATGTGACTTAAAAATGAGATTATATGAATAGTATTTTATTCCTAAAATTCCCTAGTCAAGTATTATTATTTAAGGACAATAATAATGCAATAAGACCAGTATGTTTGTTGACGGATGACCACATCTCATTGGTCATAGATATGGTGATACTAAAGTCAAGAACATAAGTGTATGTATCAATACATGACACTGGAAAGACCCGCCATGAGATTCTACATGTTAATAAGTGTCATAAGAAATCTCACTGTGATAATGATGTAATGATTCTCTAACTTGAAATCATTATATTTTTATACGAGAATTAATATAATTTGATTACACTCAAAGTTACCTTTAACCGGGTAATGATAAAGGTGTACATTGGGTATGCTATGAATCGTATGAGGAATATGAATAATATATATAGGATTTAACCCTCCAATTCTAGGAGTGATATTATTGGCCTCTTGATTAAGTGAAACTATGAAATGCATGGCCATGCTCAAATATTGATTTGTTTAAATAGTCTACTCATTGATCAAGGAAACTGAGATTAAACGTTGAAGAGGATGACACTATACATGCCTCGAGTTTGATCTATAATATAAGGTTAAAGGGATTATATTACATGGAACATTATTCACGAAAGGTTTAATTGAATCACCAATTATTATTGTTACTTGGGTAGCAATGATGTATTACTAGATGCCACTCATTGTTTATAATTTTATTATTAGATAATAAAATTATTATTAGATAATAAAATTATTGCCAACGTAATAATAACCTAAAGGGTCACACACAAAGAACGTCAAAACGGAGGTTTATTTAAATTACGAATTTAAATATATTATTGTTTATTCGAATTTAATTATTGAATTAATTAAGTGGGACTTGATTAATTATATTAGAATTCGGATTTAATAAGTATTATTATTATTATTTGAATTTAATTATTGAATTAATTAAGTGGGACTTGATTAATTATATTAGAATTCAAATTTAATAATAATAATAACCCAAAGTCATAATGGGTTTTGGAAACCACATGGATTAGGGTTAGGCCCAAAATCTCTCTCTCGCCTATATATACATAATGATGTATAGTATTAGGGTTTAATCATCAAATTTCGTTTTTAGAGAAAAACCCTAGCTGCTCAACATCAAGAGAGGCTAGAGAAAGAGAGAGAGAGAGAGGCAAACAATTCGGCTAGTACCGACTCCGGTGATCGCAGGACGATCGGGCGTTCGTGTGGACTTCTTTGGAGAGCAAATCTTTGCAACAAAGGGCTGTTGTGATTCATCTTTTCTGGACCTCCATTAAACAGCATATGAAAAGCTTTGTTAAGGTACATACTTCTTCACCATAATCATCCAACATTATACATGGATCCTGCGATTGGGTTTCGATTTTTATTATTTTTACGTTAATTCCGCTGCGTTTTCATGCCCAAAACCCTTCAATGGCATCAGAGCTACGTGTATAATGGGATGATTTGGTTATGTGTTTAATAGTTTTTCGATGTATGTAAACATATATATGATATGCCATGACTATATATTGATATATATGTTTTATATGATTTTGAATATATGATATTCATGTGTTGTATAATCATGGGATGATTATGTGTATTGCTGTATGTATATGATACATGTTTGTTCTTGTTATGGAAATCGTATTCGATACGAATTCTGAAACGGCTTCAGTAGATTTTCTGAAATCTGTGTCCAGTGTCCGATTTTCGTAAACGATATGTGTTTTCTGAATGGAATCGTGTCACTGAGCAATACTGAAATAGTCAGCTTCGTGTCTGTAAGCCGTTTGACGACGTTACAGGCCCCGAAACGGTGATTTATTATTTTCTGAAATTTATTTGATTTTCTGAAATTTTGAAATTTATTATATATGATTATATGATATGTTTATATAATCTGAGATATATTACATGTGTTATGTGATAACATGGTGGATGGTTATGGCCTAAAGACCCATAGGATAGTGGTTTTGTTTTATGGTTTTGGTTTCTAAATACGACTTGCATGTCGTTTATTCACTGTAATTGTTAATCTCGAATGTAACTCGAGTTCTTCTTGTAATTTCATTAGAATAGATTTATTTATTATTCAATGTAATTGTTCAATGGAGACTTGGAAGCAAGGAAGCTAGGAGGCAATCCAGATGATGGAGCAATGAAGAAGATAAAGACATGTAATAGTGTAGTATTTGAAACCACCATAGATTGACCTTGATAATTCCATTAGCTTGGAAATATCACATAGGATGGGGCCATAACCAAACACGTTTAATTTATGCACAATACATATATGTATATGAATGCATGTGTAGATATGTATGTGTTGTAATGATGTATGTATTAGATACGACACCCATGCCATGTCTGCTTAAGAAAGATAAAATCTGTAACGATTCAAGATTTTAAAATTAACAAACGATCATGAGATTCTTGTATTTATGAAATATGGATTTTTAAAACACGGAATTAAATATTGATTTTTGATATCTATAACTGGGATTTTCTGACAAAAACGGATATGCGTATTCGTAAGGCTGATAGGTTTTAAGTGTGACCACTAGTATCCTCCATCTACCTGGGAAATGAACAATTTAAGATGTCAATTTGAAATATTTGGTTCAAGGAAAAATTGAGGATCTCTTTATGATGTGATCATGATCGTTATAAATTTTCTAAACCCCTTAACAAAATATTAAGTTTTACTCGGATGCTTTCCAATGAATGAACACTCATCAAATCCTAGATCGATTAGGGGAAGGACTGTCAGTGGCAGGGGACTCCTATCTATCGTGGTGAGATGCGACGAATATAAACGGTTATATTCGGCCGTTGTATCATTGGGTCTAACTTAACTGAGTCGTCATAATAAGATGAAAATAAACGGTTATATTCAACCATTATGAACTTAGAAGCATAGAGTTTGGTTAAAAATCTATTAGATAGATAAGATCAATCCTTGTTCACCAAACTATCCAAGAATTATATATGATATAATTGACAACTGTTGTCTACCTAAATAATCATTTTTTAAGGACTTCCAGTGGTTGACTTAGGACATGACGAAATATGGATCTTGGCTCGCTAGAAAGAATTATGGGATATACTTTCCAAATTAATAGTAAGGGCTATTAATTTGATAAAAATAGTGGGAGATATATTATGAATATATCATAATCATTTGAACATAATAAATAACTCAGACAATTTAATGTTTATTTTATGCATTTTAAACATTATAGATATTTAAATGGCAAATAATACAAATACTTTCTCCGTACGAGTAACCCTTGAGAAGGACAAGCTGACAGTAACTAACTTCCTGGATTGGTATAGGAATTTGAGGATTGTCCTCAAGCAAGAGCGTAAGCTCCATGTCATTGAAATTCCTTCACCTGCTCCTCTTGCTGAGAATGCAACTCACGTTCAGCAAAATGCTTATCAGAAGCATATTGATGATGTGAATGATATTGCATGTCTCATGCTGGCAACCATGATTGTTGAGCTTCAAAAACAACATGAGCATATGGATGCTTATGAGATGATTGAACACCTTCAAAGAATGTTTGAGGGACAAGCTCGTCAAGAAAGGTTCGACACGAGCAAAGCACTGTATGCTTGCAAACAGGGAGAGCGTGAAGCTGTTGAACCACATGTTCTGAAGATGATAGGTTATATTGAGTATCTTGATACTTTGGGTTTCCCGATTGGTTTGGAAGCTCAGATTGACTTAATCTTGCAATCCTTGAACCACAACTATACTCATTTTGTTATGAACTACAATATGAATGAGATAGACAAAACACCCACTGAATTGTTGGCCATGTTACGAACTACTGAAACCAAATGAAAAAGGTTGAACCTGCTGCCATGTTGATGGTAGATAACAAAGGTAAGGCTAATAGGAAAGGCAAATGGAAGGGAAAAAAGAAGATTGGATCTGCTTCTGGTCCCAAGCCAAAGGCTAATCCCAAACAGGCTTTAAAGCCTAAGGGTGTTGTTGCAAAGGGTGATTGTCACTACTATGGTAAACCAGGTCATTGGAAGAGAAACTATCATGCTTATTTGGAGGATCTGAAGAAGAAGAAGGCTGGTCAAGCTTCTGATTCAGGTATTTATGTTATAGAGGTCAATTTGTCAACTTCTACATCATGGGTATTGGATACTGGATGTGGTTCTCACATTTGTATAAATGTACATGAATTACAAAGGAGTAGGACTTTGGCTAAAGGAGAGGTCGACCTACGAGTTGGCAATGGAGCAAAGGTTGCTGTTTTAGCTGTAGGGACTTATTATTTATCATTGCCCACTGGGCTTATTTTAGAACTTGAGAACTATTTTTACGTGCATGCAATTTGCAAAAACATTATTTCGGTTTCTTGTTTAGACAAGAAAGGTTTTGCATTTTAATTCAGAACAGTAGTTGCTCCTTTTCTTTGAATAATGTTACCTATAAGGTTGCACGTTTATTTAACAGTTTATATGTTCTTGATTTAGACACTCCTATCTATAATGTGAATAACAAACGTCTTAAAATAAATTACTCAAATTAAACATACCTCTAGCACTGTCGTTTAGGCCATATAAATGAGAAACGCATTTCCAAGTTACATAAGGATGGATACTTGGATAAGTTTGACTTTGAATCATACGAAGCATGCGAACCTTGTCTCATTGGAAAAATGACTAAATCTCCTTTTACTGGACAAGGTGAAAGGGCCACTGAACGATTAGAACTTATACATAGTGATGTATGTGGTCCTATGCGTACTATGACAAGAGGTGGCTTTTACTACTTTATCACGTTTACTGATAATTTCAGTAGATATGTGTATCTTATGAAGAACAAATCCGATTCTTTTGAAAAGTTCAAAGAAACAAAGCTGAAGTAGAAAAGCAAACTGGCGGAAGTATTACGACTCTACGATCTGATCGTGGAGGTGAATACTTAAGCCATAAATTTAAGAGTTTATTAAAAGAGTGTGGTATTGTATCACAACTCACTCCTCCCGGAACACCACAATGGAATGAAGTTTCTGAAAGGAGGTATCGTACTTTGTTGGACATGGTACGATCGATGATGAGTCATACAGAACTTCCAATTAGTTTATGGGGCTACGCCCTGGAGACGGCTGCTTATACACTTAACCGAGTTCCTACTAAAACGGTTCAGAAGACTCCATATGAGATATGGACTAAGAAATATCATAGCATGTCATTTATGAAAATATGGGGATGTGAAGCGTTTGTGAAACGTTTAACTTCTGACAAGCTAGGACCTAAATCAGACAAATATAATTTTGTGGGATACCCAATTAAAACAAAGGGTTATTCATTCTATAATCCTTCCGAGAACAAAGTGTTTGTTGCTCGAACTACAGTTTTTCTTGAAAGAGAAATGCTTTCGAAGAAAAACAGTGGGAGGATAATAGATCTCGATGAAGTTCGAAGCCCACAAGATAATATTGAACCAATGGAGGAACTTGAGCAGGATGTACAAGACCACAACACTGCTCAAGAAACACAGGTTATTCGTAGGTCTAGTAGGATTCGCCATGAGCCTGAGAGATATTATGGATTTCTCTTAACTCAAGATGGTGATGTGATACTTATCGACGAAGATGAGCCTCTCACCTACTAAGATGCTATGAACACTCCAGAATCCAAGAGATGGCTGGATGCCATGAAATCTGAGATGGAATCCATGTATACTAATCAAGTATGGACTTTGGTTAATCCACCTAAATGGGTAAAACCTATAGGGTGCAAGTGGGTTTTCAAGAAGAAGACCGACATGGATGGTAATGTACAGACCTATAAGGCACGATTGGTGGTAAAAGGTTTCAAGCAAATTCATGGTATTGACTATGATGAGACTTTTTCACCAGTGGCTATGGTCAAGTCCATCAGGATTTTGCTTGCTATAGCTGCTTACTATGATTATGAAATCTGGCAGATGGATGTCAAAACCGCTTTCTTAAATGGGAGCCTTGAAGAAGATATGGATGTGTATATGACACAGCCTGAAGGTTTTGTTGATCCAAAGAATGCTGTAAAGGTATGTAAGCTGCGTCGATCCATTTATGGATTGAAACAAGCCTCAAGGAGATGGAACATTCGTTTTGATGAAACTGTCAAAGAGTTTGGGTTTATTCAAAATGAAGATGAACCATGTGTTTACAAGAAGGTAAGTGGGAGTAATGTGGCATTCCTATAATTATATGTTGATGATATATTAATAATAGGGAATGACATTCCTTCTTTACAGGCTTTTAAGACTTGGTTGAGTAAGAATTTCTCAATGAAAGACTTAGGCGAAGCGACCTATATTTTAGGTATCAAGATCTATAGAGATAGATCAAGAAGAATGATCGGTCTAAGTCAGAGTAGATACTAGTCTAATCCAGGTGAAGGTCACTGGACAACAGTCAAGAATATTCTTAAGTACTTGAAGAGGACTAAAGATTAATTCTTGGTATATGGAGGAGAAGATAAGCTAGTTGTAAAAGGTTAGACCGATGCTAGATTCTAGACAGACAAGGATGATTCGATTTCTCAGTCTGGATTTGTGTTTTGTCTAAATGGAGATATTGTATGCTGGAATGGTTTACAGCAGAGACAGTTGTTGATTCTACAATAGAGCTTGAGTATATTGATGCTTATGAAGCAGCCAAGGAGATTGTTTGGGGATGTACTTAGGAGATATCACCTAATTAATGAGATTAATGATCAAGGAGATATACATATACGTAAAGTGTATACTAATAAGAATAATGCAGACCCACTGACTAAGGCTTTGTCGCAGCAGAAGCACGAAGGTCATACTAGTTCCATGGGTATTAGATACATGAGAGATTGGCTCTAGTACAAGTGGGAGATTGTTAGTATTGGTGTCCTAGAGATAATACTTTTAATGTTTTATTGAAAACAATTAAGGATTATGTTTTATGTGATTATTTAATTAATATTTATTATGTCTTTATTTACTGCATCATAAATTGAAAGAATAATAAATGTCCTTGGAATATTAATACATAATATATATCTTTAAGTATGTGACTTAAAAATGAGATTATATGAATAGTATTTTATTCCTAAAATTCCCTAGTCAAGTATTATTATTTAAGGACAGTAATAATGTAATAAGACTAGTATGTTTGTTGACAGATGACCACATCTCATTGGTCATAGGTATGGTGATACTAAAGTCAAGAACATAAGTGTATGTATCAATACATGACACTGGAAAGACCCGCCGTGAGATTCTACATGTTAATAAGTGTTATAAGAAATCTCACAGTGATAATGATGTAATGATCCTCTGACTTGAAATCATTATATTTCTATACGAGAATTAATATACTTTGATTACACTCAAAGTTATCCTTAACCGGGTAATGATAAAGGTGGACATTGGGTATGCTATGAATCGTATGGGGAATATGAATGATATATATAGGATTTAACCCTCCAATTCTAGGAGTGATATTATTGGCTTCTTGATTGAGTGAGACTATGAAATGCATGGCCATGCTCAAATACTGATTTGTTTAAATAGTCTACTCATTGATCAAGGAAACCAAGATTAAACGTTGAAGAGGATGACACTATACATGCCTCGAGTTTTATCTATAATATAAGGTTAAAGGGATTATATTACATTGTACATTATTCACGAAAGGTTTAATTGAATCACCAATTATTATTGTTACTTGGGTAGCAATGATGTATTACTAGATGCCGCTCATTGTTTATAATTTTATTATTAGATAATAAAATTATTGCCAACGTAATAATAACCTAAAGGGTCACACACAAAGAACGTCAAAACGGAGGTTTATTTAAATTATGAATTTAAATATATTATTATTTATTCGAATTTAATTATTGAATTAATTAAGTGGGACTTGATTAATTATATTAGAATTCGGATTTAATAAGTATTATTATTATTTGAATTTAATTATTGAATTAATTAAGTGGGACTTGATTAATTATATTAGAATTCAGATTTAATAATAATAATAACCCAAAGTCATAATGGGTTTTGGAAACCACATGGATTAGTGTTAGGCCCAAAATCTCTCTCTCGCCTATATATACATAATGATGTATAGTATTAGGGTTTAATCATCAAATTTTAGTTTTAGAGAAAAACCCTAGCTGCTCAACATCAAGAGAGGCTAGAGAAAGAGAGAGAGAGGTAAACAATTCGGATAGTACCGACTCCGGTGATCGTAGGACGATCGGGCGTTCGTGTGGACTTCTTTGGAGAGCAAATCTTTACAACAAAAGGCTGCTGTGATTCATCTTTTCTGGACCTCCATTAAACAGCATACGGAAAGCTTTGTTAAGGTACATACTTCTTCACCATAATCATCCAACATTATACATGGATCCTGCGATTGGGTTTCGATTTTTATTATTTTTACGTTAATTCCGCTGCGTTTTCATGCCCGAAACCCTTCAATGAAGCCACTCTACATGACACTAAGAAGGAAATTATGATTCAGTACAGAAGGTCCATGGTCGAAGTGAATGTAAAGGAGCCTGTTCAAAGGAGAATATTTAACTTCTATAGAGATAATCACAAAATTCAAAAGCTTCAAGTCATAAGTACCAAGAATGAATTAAGACATGTTAAGTTTGCTATGGAGAGTGCAAAGACTCATTTTGATTCAACAATGGATTCCAGACTCAGTTTCACTCTCATAGGCAGAATCAAGCAAAGACTTAATACAGAGTTTACAGCCAAGGACAAGGTTATAGAATTGGAAAAGAGGGTTACTATCATGGAACTCAGCATGAATCAAATTCTAGACAATCAGGTTACACAAGTCAAGCTTCTAAGCAGATTATTAGAACCACATTCCTCATTTCAACCTTTGTCATATGTTGCTAATAACAAAAAGGGAGAGAAGGAAAATGTTGAATTAAGGAGGGAGGTGGAGAATCAAATTCAAGCTTCTGAGGCTGTTATATCTAAGCAGGACCCATTAGCCAAGAAAAGATAAATGGCTAAGTAAATTGTTCAGCAATTTGAAGCACTTGAAAGGAAGAACAAGTCCATCAATGCAGAAAAGCCAATTGAGATCACAACAACTACTTCATTGCCAACAAGTTCAATTTCTGAAATTGTGGTTGTTGAATCTCATGAGACTAGAAGAATAAGAATGGATGAAGGAAGCTCCCAGCCTGGAGATAGGAAAGGGAAATGTATAATGATTGAAGATGAAAATAAGAAAAAGACTGTCTCAGGTGGTGGTGAGAAATTATTGCACAATGTAATAGTTATTGGGGTTAAGGACTAGATAAAGCAGAAGCATGCATGAGAAGAACTAGCCATGATTCTTCAAAATAAATTTGATGAAGAGTATGAAAAGATTCTTGAAGCTAGAAGGAAGCAGGCTGAAAAAAAATCAAGGACAACAAAGAGCAAATAGATCTTCATAGCCTGTAGGAGTAAAGAGGAAATTGAATGTTGATGAAGGTAGAGTGGCTGAGGAGAAACAACCAAAAGAGACTAAAATTCAAAAAGCTGACAGTGATCAACCAAGAGAAGTAGAATTGTTCTAATCAAAGGCAAATAGTTACATCCCAATTAAATCACAAAGATTGATTGCTATAAGAGACCAAAGGAAGAGGGGTGTTGATCTTCCCTATCTTGAATATGAATATGGTTCACATCTCGCTTTTACCTTTTCACAAGTGATGGAACAAGACTATGCTACTCTGAGAAAAATTTGTACTCTTCTCAATAGAAATTATTATTTTACTCAAGGAATAGCCAATGATATCTTACAGAGGATGACCACCATGAGAGAGGCTCCAGTTCAAGAATAAAAGAAGGAAATAATAAAAATCTGGAATCCTGAAGGAATCCTGAAGGAAGGAAAGTTCTTCATGAGCCTTTCTACATGATGCTCTACATTGACAGGGATGGCAAGAAAAGAAGCATTGATATTTGCAAGGAAATCAGGAAACTGCCAAACGTAGAGCTAAATGACTTGGAAATTCAATTGGACTATAGTATTGAAGATGAAAGGATAGTTATGAAGGGTTTTGAGGCATAAACACAGTGGAATAAACACGAAAAATAAATCAAAAATAGCGAAACCCTCCGCAGGATCCATGTGAAAATACAATATTTAATTCGGAGATCATGATGTATTACCTTTTAGAGCTTTAACAAATTAAAGATAGAGATTATGGAGGTCCAAAGCTCGTACGATCACCACGTATCCTGCAGAACGCGATCTACGCTCTAACGGTATCCACACGAACACTTGATCTTCGAAGAAGGAAGGATGTACTAGCAACCAAGTTGTTTCTCTCAACCTCTCTCTCTCTTCTCTCTCTCTCTCTCTCTATGCAGCTAGGGTTTTCCCAAAACTGAATTAGGTTAACTCCTAGAAAAAGAGATGTATTTATAGAGGAAATAAATATGCCTTTTAGCCCATCATATGATTGGGCCTTATATTTAATTAATTTATTTAAAATTCGAATTTTAATTTAAATAACTAATTAAGTCAAAATTAATTAATATTCAAATATAATTTGAATTATAAATTAATTCAAATTTCTAATTTTATTAATTAAGTCCAACTTAATTAATATCCAAAATAAATTTGAATTACTATTAATTCTCCTTCAAATGTTGTTTGTGTGTGACCCTTTAGGTTATTATTACGTTGACAATAATTTTATTATCCAATAACAAAATTATGAACAATGAGCGACATCTAGTAATACATCATTGCTACCCAAGTAATAATAATTAAATTGGTGATTCGATTGAGCCTTTGTGAATAATTTACAATGTCATATAATCCCTTTAATCTTGATATTATAGATTAAACTCAAGGCACGTGTCGTGTCATCCTCTTCATAATTTAATCTTTATTTTTCTTGATCGATGAATAGACTGTTAAAATCAAATCAACATTTGAGCACGGCCGTGCATTTCATTATCTCACTTAAATAAGAGGTCAATAATATCACTCCTAAAATTAGGAGGTTAAATCACATCTAGATCATTCATATTCCTCACACGATTCATAATATACCCAATGTCCACTTTTATCATCACCCGGTCAAAGGTAACTTTTAATGTAATCAAAGTATATTAATTCTCGTATAGAAATATAATGATTTCAGGTTTAAGGATCATTACACCATTATCATAGTGAGAATTACTTATGACACTTATTAACTTGTAGAATCTCACGGCGGGTCATTCCAGTGCTATGCATTGAGACATGCACTTATGTTCTTTATTTTTGTATCACCACACCTATTACCAATGAGATGTGGTCATCTATCAACGAACATACTAGTCTTTGTGTATTATTATTGTCCTTGAATAATAATATTCGACTAGGGAATTTAGAAATAAGATACTATTTATATAATCTCATTTTGAAGTCACATACTTAAAGATATATAATATGTATCAAAATTCCAAGAACATTTATTATACTTTCAATTTATTACGCAGTAAATAAAATATTATAAATAAATAATAATCAATAAAACATAATCCTTAATAATAAAATATTTTCCTTAAAATATAAAAGTATTGTCTCTAGGACACGATTACTAACAACTTAAGGGATCATTGTACAGACAAATAGAGGAGATTGAGAAAAGGGAGATGGCTGAGTTTAGCAGAAGGAAGAGAAAGAACTAGAAAAATCAAGACCATCAAAATTCTTCTAAAAAATTACATGCTACTGGTACTCAAATGTCTCATATCTTTTAATTTGCCAAATTATGATTCTTACTTTATTGTTAAATATTAAGGGTATTGTTATCATCAACTTAGATTTATGATTATTATTCATATTCATAAATTGGGGGAGAATGTTAGGAATCATATTGTATGATGATAACAAATTACCTAGAATTGTAGTTTTGACCTGAATTTTATAACTAATCAATGAATATGTGATCTATAAATATCCATTGATTAGGGAACCATTTATCAATTGAAGTTGTTGTTAATTAACTGATAAAATGGATCGTAACAGTGATTTAAAATTCCTTGTATTATCAATTGATTGTAATATGTCGATAAATGTGATCATCTAATCAACTGATGTTTATTGACTTCGATTGATAGCTCATCAACGGATGTGAAGAATGGATGACAAAGTGTAAATATTCTAAGTCAGAATTCTCTTAAATGAAGTGATCAAAGGATAAAGGAGTCAATGCATATGGATGATTAATTGATGGATAAAAGGTCAACAAAAGTCAAATCAATGGATTTCCATCATCGGATAAAATTATCAAGGCAATTAACGGATAAAAGGCAAATAATGGATAAGGGAATCGATGGATGCTCAAATATCCATTGATACATCAATTGATCAATGGATAACTTATCCATCGATAGATAAGCAAAGAAGGTTCAACTGATAAACTTCAGAGCAATTATCAATTGATTAAAGTTTCCCAAAGGGAATCATTGTAGGAGTCTAAATCAATGGAAGACGGTTCTGTCAGGACTGTGAAGACTTTCAAGGGAACACCGTTTTCAAGGAAGATAACAAGACAAGACTTTTCCAGAATAAGACAAAGGCCTAGGAAGACTATGAAAGTAGCTACACTCTATTTTTGTGCAAATCTTAAAAGTGTAATTTGTAGTAATATCAGTTGATAGAAAATAAATGTAGAAAATGAGCTGCTATATATAGTTTAGCAGTTCATTGTAGCAAAAAGAAGAAGTCGAACAAGAATAGCACAATAGAGAGATAGAAAATATTTGTAGTACTTTTCTTAAAAAACCAATCCACTAGTAAAAACATTTACTAGTAGAAAAACCAACCCACTAGTAATTTTAAAAAGATTTATTTTCAAATTTCTTTTTAATTCTTCTAGTTTTTGCTTTTTGTTTAATCTTTCTATACACTCAAACATTATTATTGAACAAACTTAAATCCACAAGAATTTGAAATAATTCTTAAGTTTGTATTCAACCCCCCCTTCTACGAACTTCTTGTTCATAAGGGAAATAACAATGCCTATTTCAAAACTCACTATTATTGAAAGCTGAAGTATTTTCTAATCATGTGAATAAAATTCTCAATATTTTATATACTTAGGAAATATTTCCAAATTTGATTTTATTTGCGATGATCTGTAATTAGGATCACAAGTATTAAATGTCAATATTTCCTCGAGTTTACGTATATTAGTAATAATTGTTATGAGTATAATTGCAATATGCTTGTGTGACAATTATTAGATATAGCATAAGAAGTTATATGCTAATATTCAATCTTATGAATATTTAATATTTAGCGAAATTATTTTATCTTATTAAAATTATGAATTCAAGTAATTCAATATTTATTAGTTTCATAATTTTAATTTGATAAAATAATAGAAGCATAATTACTTGCATGTTGAAATTATTGATAAATATTAAGTAATGATATTTTATTAATGTTTCCTTGCAATTAATTGTAATATTTTTAATATTAGTGATAATTCATGTTATTTATCTGAAAATCATTAATAATAAAAATATGTCTTAATTCTTATTGTTCTACTGAATAATTACCATATTTTGATTCATATATATGCATGCTATTGGTAATTGCTTAGTATAATATAACTATTTAATTTATTTTGATATATTTAAATTATGATGTTATAAAATAATTCAATGATATATCAGTTCCATAGTTTAAGTAAATTAAAATAAATTTGCAGCATGATTATTTATAGTATAAATATTCTCTTTTATTACTCTGTGATAATTGATCAATAAATTATTATAAAATAATTATGATATATTGATACTAATGGATTTGTTTAGTCTTTATTCTAAGTGAAAATTTGTTTTTGAGAAAGCCATTAGAATTAGTATATTTAGTTTTCTTTTTTTAACTGAATTTTAAACCTCGATGTATTTAAAAGAAATTCTTATCTATTTTTTCCCCAAAATGTTTATCCTACAATACATTCAATTTCTATTACTTTTAGAGAAGAAAACTCCAAATAAATTTCAAAACTTCTCTTTTAAAAATATTCTGATTTACAACCCAACTTTATTTTCCAAAACATTGGGTGTGAATCAATTTTTCTTGAGGATATTCTTTCTCGAATCTCAAATAATTTATCCTATCTCCAAAGCTAGTTTTAAATGCTATATTTTTAAAAGCTTTTCTCTCTCTTAATTTTTCCTTTTAAAGTGGCAAAAACTTTGTGATTCACTATTGAAACTATTATTTTATTCAGAAAAATTATTTTTACTTCGAGGTATCAACCATTTGTAAAATTATTTTTTTTCAAAAACATGTTTCAATGTTTGTTTCACAATGATTCATAGTACCAAAATAGTGATTGTTGCTTTGAAGGCCTTGTACTGTATTGTTAAGCATGTATCCACCCCCATTGTTATATATTTTTATTTTAAATCGGGGATACTATCGGATGACAAAAATGATGGAAATCATAATTGCTTTATGAGTCGGAAAATCATAGTCCTCTATCTGATAAGTTTGTTTTGCAGAACAATTTTCAAAACGTACAGTACTAAGGTCTAATGGAAAAGAGTCATTTTATTGAGATATAATTTGGTAAGACGGTTGAATTTTTTTTTTGATGTAAATTCCCACATTTTATTACGGGAAGTTTACCTTTTAAGAAATTCATAAGGGATAGAAAATTTCTTCTCCGATACACTTTTTCGCATTTTATTATGGGATATGTATCTTTAAAAAAAATTTGTATCATGCTCTTAAATGACAAATCTTTAGTTTCGACAAAAATCTTTTACCAAAACTACTTTAATGCAATCTATCACCATTCCTGCTCATATTTTTCCTTCTCTTTGAGATGAAAAATAAATTTGGAAATGTTAAGATGATTATCTTTTTATTTTTTTGACTATATCCGTTTAGGCCCTAATGGCTTTAGAAGATGGCCAAGAGGTTGAAAACCCATCAATCTCTACCCAGGTATAGTACCAAAAACTAATTCATCCGCTTTCATTTATCAATCCCTGGAGATATAAGGAACTCATGTAAGATAGAGGTTGAAAGGGGAGAAACTGTACTTGATGCAACAAATAAGGATGAAGTTGGAAGTGCACCCACAACTATACCTCTTGAGAAGAAAAGTAGTATATAAACTGAGATAACTGTAAGCTCATCTGCATCTTCTCAAAAAGATGCAGAGCTGAAAAGACAATAAAACTATCTCTAGAATCATTATCTCAAAAGGGTGAGTCCATTGAAATTCGCTCATCAGCCAGAGTACCTTGTAATGAGTCAAACACACCAACGACCCTTACGTTGATGGTTAGCCAAAATAGGGAAATTCTAGGAACCCCTTACAAGGCACGCACAACGAGAGGTATAAGCAACACCCCCAACTTCTTTATTTACCATTTGTTACGGTAGATGAAGTTGTTGAGATCGCAGAAATGCACCTTCCTTCACAGGTAGATCCTGTGCAGTACATGCCTTCACAGGCTATTAAGAGCATCATGGGTTCTCAATTTCCATTCATTACAGAATCCAACATGGTGACCCTCTTGGAAGGACATTTCCAGACCCTAAAAAGGGAAATCCGCCTCCCATTTACAGAGAAGTATGAGGCAACCCCTTGACCAAACAAGGCAAAATACGCTAAAAGATTTAATATCTTGGGATAACCAATCTCAAAGAGGTGAGGCTCCACTACACAGTGATTTAGTAAAAGATATTGAGTCTAGTGCGGAGACAGTGCTTATGCATGATATATCAAGAACACCTCTATGAGGCAATTCTCCACTTGATAGTGATTAAGTTCATTCTGATGAATCAGGTGATGAGAATATAAATTAATTGACGGATTTCACTTGCAGGTACAAAAGGCTATATTTGGAATGCATAGTGAAAGTGAGGGAGAGAAATACATGAGTGAAAGTGAGGGAGAGATATACTTGAGTGAGAGATAGGGAGAGAAAGAGTGAAACACTTCCAAGTGCTAGACACTTAAGTGTAAACACCAACAGAACGTAGTAGAAGTGAGTAATCCATAGACCAAATACTTACCCTTGTTACTTGCTACATCTGAATGAAAAGCTACTATATTTTCCCAATCAATGACAAAAGAGAACATTCTTTGGGAGACAAGCCATGAGAAACTTATAGTTCAGTAGAGGATTCCTTAATTAAGGGGGAGAAATTAATAAACAAGAAAAATGAGAAAGTCTTATCTTCGTATCCTTAGTGGAGAAGTTAGGACAAGAAGAGAATGTATTATATCCCCAGATCATTATGGAAGAATCAAGAAAATGTATCTTTTTCTTAGAAAGAGTTGGTAGTGGAGGATTTTAGAAAAAAAAATTCTCAACAGAGAATTCTTAATCTGAGGTGGATAAGAAAAAGAAAATATAAGATACTCTCTAATGTTGTACTAAGAAGGAGAAGAAGAAGAATCTCATTCTCAGGGGGAAAACATTATTTGAACAATATGAAGGAATTTATGCACCAGCGGAAGCATTGAATAACATTTATTTGCATATATTCCTATGTATACATACATATAGATACAAAACTATTTTATAAATTGAAGAATACCTCGATTGCTTTCCGGCAACAGCTAGAAGATCTTGTTCTTCAATCCTTGCAATCACCCCTCAAGTGTGGAATGCTCTAAAGATATCCACCAAGAATCAAACTAAAAGATGAAGGAGGAGGCTAGAGAGGAAATTAGGGTTGCCTCCCTTTTAAAATATTTCTCACAAATATTAGGGTTTTTGTTTTAGTATTAGGGTTTATAATCCTATATTTATAGGCAAATATCTCAGCTGAGATATTTTCTATAAATATCTTATTATTAATTCCCTTTTTAATTAATTAATCTTATTAATTAATTAGTTAATGATTAAAACTATTTTAATCATTAATTCCTTTTTCTAAACTCTTTTAGAAAATTATTCTCTCTTCATATTTAATTACTTTAATTAATAATATTAAGATCTTATCTTAAATAATTTATAATCAATTAAATCTCATTTAATTAATTTATAAAATTTGCTAAGTAATTATTCATTTCATAAATAAATAATGACTAGCTATTATTAATTATTCCTTCATCTATAATTTAATCTCTTTTATGGTGTGACTCTTTAGGTTCAATATTAAGCTGGTAGTAGAAATAAATAATAATAAACATTTTATTTATTATTTATATGAATTCTATTAATTCATTAAATATAATTAATCTGATTAATTATATTTATTCTACATCGTGAGTGATGCTTCTCAACATATCGCGACTATCCAGATAATACGAAATCATTGCTTAGAATACTTAGAACCTGTCAATAATTAGTTACCATACAATTAATTCCTTCTACCCTTCAATATCCCGATTAAATGCAAGGCATGGAACTCGTGTCAAGCCTATCTAATTTAATCATATGATTTCTTATTCATAATGCAAAGTTCCTTTTAATGCAAATTAGAAACTCTTTCTAATTTCATTCACTCTGGCCAGAGATTCCTGAACTTGCATATCTAAGAATAACATAGGATATTCACTTCCTTTACTGGAAGGGGCAGATCCTTTATTGATCCGTTAACTATCTCCATACACAAATCACTATGCCCAGAATGAACCTAATGAATGTCCTAGAGACTAAGGACTAAACCAAAGCATAAATCATTGTGTACGAGATTACTCTAACGATCTCAAGTCTAAGGATACTTGTACAACTATTTACTTAATAAACAACTATCGACACGTGAGTAAACTCCATTAGTTGTTCTACTTATCGAGTCATGTTCAGTGAACTTATTCCTTAATAAGCACCTACATACTAGATATAGTGTCACCACACAAATGTCTATGAGAACAGACATCCTTCTAAGAGAGCTAGCATAGTATGTACTGATCTTTACGGATTTACCAATTTCCAATTAGTTATCCTATGATCAAGAACTGTTAAAGTCTAAAGCTATTATCTTCTAGATCTCATTATTACAATCTCATTATAATTCTAGAAGCTTTGCTCTAAACTATGGAACATCTTATTTAATACACTTCAAATAGATTAAGCCCGTAACATAATAAATAAATACTTTATTATTATCAAATGAAATTAAATAAGAGTAGCAGAAAGTTTTTCCTAACTCATCATACATGATTGGTTTTAGGTCAAACACTTTCACAATATTCTATGTACTATTGAAGATGCTCCCAGGAATTTTGATTCTTTTGAAGCTCTGCTGGGGATAAGTTCTTTAAAGTTCAAGCTACGAAGGATTTGTTAGTAATTGTGCCCTAGAGAGAATTACTTTTATATTTTAAGGAAAATATATTATTATCAAGGATTATGTTTTATTCATTATTATTTATTTATTATGTTTTATTTACTACATAATAAATTGAAAGCATAATAAATATCCTTGAAATTTTGATATGTATTATATATCTTTAAGTATGTGACTTTAAAATGAGATTATATTAATATTATCTTATTCTTAAAATTTCCTAGTCGAGTATTATTATGTAAGGACAATAATAATGCAATAAGACTAGTATGTTTGTTGACAAATGACCACATCTCATTGGTCATTTGTATGGTGATACAAAAGTCAAGAACATAAGTGCATATCTCAATGAATGACACTGGAATGACCCACTGTGAGATTCTACATGTTAATAACTATCATAAGAAATTCTCACTTTGATAATGATGTAATGATCCGCTGACTTGAAATCATTATATTTTTATACGAGAATTAATATACTTTGATTATTCTAAAAGTTACCTTTAACCGGGTGATGATAAAGGTGGACATTAGATATACTATGAATCTTATGAGAAATATGAATGATAAATAAATGATTTAACCATCCTATTTAGGAGTGATATTATTGGCCTCTCTATTAAGTGAGAGTATAAAATGTATGACCATGTTCAAATGCTGATTTGTTTAATAATCTACTCATTGATCAAGGAAACCCGGATTAAACATTGAAGAGGATGACATGAAACATGCCTTGAGTTTGATCTATAATATAAGGTTAAAGGGATTATATTACATGGAACATTATTCTCGAAAGGCTTAATCGAATGACTGATTTAATTTTTATTACTTGGGTAGCAATGATGTATTACTAGATGCCGCTCATTGTTTATAATTTTAATTAAATATTAAAATTGTTGTCAACGTAATAATAACCTAAGGGTCACATACAAAGAATGCTTGAAGGAGAAATAATTTAAATTAGGAATTTAAATTAAATAAGTAATTTATTTTATTTATGATATTAATTAAGTATGACTTAATTAATTATATAAATAGAATAAATGAATTACTTAAACTAATTCTAAAGTTAGTAATTAATTAATTAAGTTAGACTTAATTAAATAATTTGAAATTTTGGATTAATATTAATTATAATTAGAAAACTTAATTATCTCTCTATATAATCTCTTTATGGGCTGATTTAATTGAAATACACATATTTTTCTAAAATCCTAGCCGTTTTGAGAAAAAGATGAAAATAGAGAAAGTGAAGCAGTTTTCGGATGCTAGTACACATCAATCCTTCATGAAAAGTGTTCGTGTGGATATCGTATAGCGTAGATTGCGAGAGAGGGATATGTGGTGATTAAACAAGATTTGGACATCTATTAATCTTCCATTAATGAACTACTAAAGCTTTTCTGGTATTTGTTCTTTATCTCCGAATTAAATCTTTTGTTTTCGCATGAATCCTGTAGAGGGTTTTGATTTATATTACATTTTGTATTTATTTTTCACGTTTTTACGCTGCATTCATACCTAGAAACCCTACAATGACATCAGAGCCACTTGTGAAACGTTTTAATCGGTTGTATGTTTACAATTTTTCATATATATGAGCATGCATATGACTGCCGTGATTTTGTTGTGATACAATATGTATATATATGCGTGTATATATGATTTTAAATATATGATATTCATGTGATGTATAATCATGTGATGATTGTGTGTATTGCTGTATGTATATGATACATGTTTATTCTTATTATGAGAATTGTATTCGATACGAATTTTGAAACGGCTTCGGTAGATTTTCTGAAATCTGTGTCCGGTGTCCGATTTTTGTAAACTATATGTGTTTTCTGACTGGAATAATGTCACTTAGAAATACTGACATAGTCAGCTTTGTATATGTAAGCCATTTGATGACGTTACAGTCCCTAAAACAGCAATTTATTATTTACTGAAATTTAATTGATTTTCTGAAATTTCAAAAATTTGTTATATATGATTATATGATATATTTATATAATCTGAGATATATTACATGTGTTATGTGATAACACAGTGGATGGTTATGACCCAAAGACCCATAGGATAGAGATTTTGCTTTATGGTTTTGGTTTCTAAATACGACTTGCATGTCGTTTATTCATTGTAATTTAATTATCTCGAATGTAACTCGAGTTCTTCTTGTAACTTCATTAGAATAGTTTTGTTTCAATATTCAATGTAATTATCAACGAAGGCTTGCAATCAAGGAGGTGATCCAAAAGAGGATGATGGAGCAATGAAGAAAGATGACATGTAATAGATAGTATTTTTAAAGCACTGTAGATTGACTTTGATTTTTACATTAGCTTGGAAAGATTACATAGGATGAGGCCATAACCAAACACGTTTATTTTACGTACATTAAATATATGTATATGATTGCATGTATTGGTATGTATGCATAGATATAATCGAGATGAATGCTTAATATTGATTAATCATGTATGTATTAGATACGCCACCCATGTCATGTTTGCTTAAGAAAGATAAAATCTGTAATGATTCAAGATTTTAAAATTGAACAAACGATCATGAGATTCTTGTGTTTATGAAACACGGTATTAAATATGAATTTTATTTTTCTAATATAGGAAGATTTTGTCAAAGGTAGATTATTAGTTTAATTCGTAAGGAAGTCGGTTTTTAAAAGAGACCGTTTGTGACTTCTCCGAAGACCTGTAAATCAATCCATTGATGAATATTGAAATGAATTATTTGATCAAGGAAAAATTGAGAATATCTTTATGATGGGATCATGATCGTTCATATAAATATTAAAATCCCTAAATTCATATCAAGTTAATTGGATGTTTTCCAATGTTTAATACTCGTCAAGATCAAGATTGAGAATGAGTGGGTTTGCCAAAGTAAAGTGCTCTTATCAATCATGGGAAGACGTGATAAGTAAGTGTACTTAGTTTGTTGAAGTGTTGGGTCTAACTTAACTAAATCATCACAATAGGATTGTGGATTTAGAGGCATAGAGTTTGATGAGTTTATTGGAAAAATGTGTACAAAGGGTTGTTCCACCAAACTTTCCAAGAGTTATATTTGATATAATCGACTAATGTTGTCTACCTAAATAGTTGTGTTTTGGGTGTATTAGCCAACGTTATCTTAAAACATGGATGAAATATGGATCTTGGCTCACTAGAAAGATTTAAAGAAATGATTTCCGAATTAATAGTTAGGGCTATTAGTTTGATAAAAATAGTGGGAGGTATATGGAGATATACCATAATTACTTAAACATAATTAAAATTAAATCTGTAATCTAGTTTATTTTATACACTTTAATATTGTAGATATCAAATGATAAACACAAACAACTTCTCTATGCGATCAGTTCTTGAGAAGGACAAGTTGACGAGAACAGATTTCCTCGACTGACATAGGAGCTTGAGGATCGTCCTCGGGCACCACAATGTTAGTCAAATCTCTTCCCCTACTATTGAATCCGAGAATGCAACATGTGCAAATGATAGTGCTTATTGGAAGTAAATTGATGTTGCGACTGATGTTTCATGTCTCATGCTTGCAACTATGAGTGTTGAGCTCAAGAAGCAACACGAGTATATAGATGTTTGTGAGATCGAGAAAGAATCTGTTTAGTAGTCGATGGTAGAAGGAGCTAAAGAGCTAAGAAGCTCAAGTTAATTAAGCACCCTTAAAGGATATTTGAGGGACTGACTCTTCAAGATATATTTGATGATTAAATGGTACTATACACTTACAAGTAGGGAGAGTGAGACCCAGTTACACCACATGTTCTAAAGACTATAGGGTATAATGAGTACCTTGACATTTTGGGTTTCCAGATTGGTTTGGAGACTCACTTATATTTGATCTTACAATATTTGGACAACAAATATTCTTAGTTTGTTATGAACAACAAAATTAATAAGATTGGTTAAACACCTATTGAGTTACTAAGCATGTTGAGAACTGCTGAAAGCAACATGATAAATGCATGAACTACTACAATAATGATGGTAAACACAGGGAATGTTAAAGGGAAATGAAAATGGAAAGGCAAGGAGATGATTTGATCTAGTTTCCTTGTTAAACCAAAGTCTAATCCCAAAATAGGCTTTAAAATCTGAATGAAGTGTTGGCAAAGAAGACGATTGTCGCTTCTATGAAAAATCGGGAAACTAGAAATTAAACTGTCATGCTTATTTGGAAGATCGGAAGAAGATGATCAGTGAGGGTTAAGCTTCGAGTATCAGTTGGAATTGGAGTAAAGGTAGTTTCTCTGGTTGAAGGAACTCGTTACTTAATTTTTGGCCTACAAGGAAAATTTAGAATTTGATAATTGTTATAATGTGCCTACAATTAGCAGAGATATTTTATTAGTTTCTTATTTGGACAAGAAAGGCTTTTTCATTTTAATTAAATAACAAGAGTTGTTTATTCTATTTCGATGATGAGGCTTATAATGTTGCGCAACTAGTTAATAATTTTTATGTTCTAAAGTGACTCAAATCAAACAATACCTTTGGCACTATCGTTGAGGCCATATTAATGAGAAACGCATTTCAAGAATATATAAGGATGCATTCTTGGATAAGTTTGATTATGAATTATACAAAAGGATGCGAATCTTGGTTTATTTGGCAAAATGACTAAAACTCCTTTTACCGGACATGGTGAAAGGGTCACTGAACGAATATGACTTATACATAGTGATGTATGTTGTCATATACGTACGATTACAAAAGGTGGTGTTTATTAAGTTCATAAAATTTACTAATTATTTTAGTAAATACAGATATATGTATCCTTTGAAGAACAAATCTGTATCATTTGAAAAGTTCAAAGACTATAAAGATGAAGTAGAAAATATCAAAGAAAAGGTTTTTTGATAGGAGGGATCATACCTTTTTGGACATGGTGTTGTTGAGTCAAGGAATCTTCCAATAAGTTTCTGGGGCTACGCCCTGGAGACATCTTCTTATATACTTAACCGAGTTCCTACTAAAACGGTTCAGAAGACTTCATATAAGATATGGATTGAGAAACGTAGCATGTCATTTATGAAAATTTAGGGATGTGAGGCGTTTATGAAACATCTAAACTTCTGACAAGCTAGGACCTAAATCAGACAAATGTAATTTTGTGGGATAACCAATTGAAATAAAGGGTTATTATTTCTATAATCCTTCCGAGAATAAAGTGTTTGTTGCTCGAACTGCAGTGTTCCTTGTAAGAGAAATGCTTTCTAAGAAAGACAGTGAGAGGATAATAGATCTCGATGAAGTTCGAGACCCACATGATAACATTGAACCAATGGAGGAAGCTGAGCAAAATGTACAAGAAAAAATTACTCCTCAAGAAACACAGGTTGTTCGTAGGTCTAGTAAGATTCGCCATGAGCCCGAGAGATATTATGGATTTCTCTTGACTCGAGATGGTGATGTAATGCTTATGTGTTGGGTTCCGAGGCATAAAACGCAGCGGATTAAACGTAAATATAACGAAAAATTTCGGAACCCTAAACGCAGGATCATGTATAAGCGGACTGATTATTGTGAAACGGAATCATACCTTTACTTGGTCTTGACTTTCACGAACTCAACGGAGATCCTAGCTTTCACGACTTGTGTCTTCCTCTCGAAAACACCTCTATGGTATCCACACGAGCACCTTCAAGAACGTCTCACGATCTTGATTACGGAATGGATGTACTAGCCTCCTTTGATGATTTCGAATTCTGCCTTTGCTCTCTGCCTTTGCTGCCGCTAGGGTTTTGTTTTTTTCAAAAACATAATCCTTATTAACCCTACATTATCTATTTATAATGGTTGGTTAATAGGCCCATAATAGCAACCCATAACAGCAAAGCCTAACCCATGTAGGTTTAGGATTAAATAATAAAACCGAATTTTATTATTTAATTAATAACTAACTCACACTTAATTATTAATGGCAGAATTCAAATTCGAATTTATATTATTTCAATTAATTAAGTCTCACTTAATTAATATAATAAAATTCAAATAATCATCAATTAATTTAAATCTATAATTTAAATTAATTATTCCTTTAAGTACTCTATGTGTGTGACCCTATAGGCTATTATTTAATTAGCAATAATTTTATTCTCCAATAAAATTATAAACAATGAGCGGTATCTAGTAATACATCATTGCTACCCAATTAAATAATAATTAAATCGTGATTCGATAAAACCTTTCGTGATTAATGTTTCAGTGTAATATAATCCCTTTAACCATATATATTATAGATTAAACTCGAGGCATGTATTTAGTCATCCTCTTCAACATTTAATCCGGGTTTACTTGATCCATGAGTAGACTATGAAAACAAATCATTATTTGAGCACGGCCATGCATTTTATAGTCTCACTCAATCAAGAGGCCAATAATATCTCTCCTAATTATAGGAGGGTTAAATCCTTTATCTATCATTCATATTTCTCATACGACTCATGATATACCCGATGTCCACTTTTATCATCACCCGGTCAAAGGTAACTTTTAATGTAGTCAAAGTATATTAATCCTCGTATAGAAATATAATGATCTCAAGTCAAAGGATCATTACACCATTATCACTGTGAGTCTTTCTTATGACTTTATTAAACATGAAGAATCTCACTGTGGGTCTGTCCAGTATCATGTACTCCTACATGTACCTATGTATTGACTTTAGTATCCCCATACTTATAACCAATGAGATGTGGTTATCAGTCAAACAACATACTAGTCTATTTATGTATTATTATTGTCCTATAATAATAATACTCGACTAGGGACATTTAAGAATATGATATATTATATAATCTCAAGTTCAAGTCATGTACTAAACTATACAATGTGTATCATTATTCTAAGGACATTTATTATGCTAATAAATATATCGCAGTAATTAAAGTCATAATAAATACGTATACTGAATAATCAATTGACATAAAGGTTTATCAAAATAAATATTGTATTGCCTCTAGGGCACCTACACCAATAACTTATAGGTCTATACTTTACAAGAACCAAAACCAGCACCATATATGATTTGTTTAATGATTTGTTTTCATTATCTATTTATAATGACTAGTTAACGGGCCATTCAGCAAAACCTAACCCATGTAGGTATAGGATTAAATAATAAAACCGAATTTCTATTATTTAATTAATAACTAAGTCATACTTAATTATTATGGGCAGAAATACTCTTCAAATTTTAATTTATATTATTTCAATTAATTAAGTCTCACTTAATTAATATAATAAAATTCAAATAATCATCAATTAATTTAAATCTATAATTTAAATTAACTATTCCTCTAAGTGCTCTATGTGTGTGACCCTATAGGCTATTATTTAATTAGCAATAATTTTATTCTCCAATAAAATTATAAACAATGAGCGGTATCTAGTAATACATCATTGCTACCCAATTAAATAATAATTAAATCGTGATTCGATAAAACCTTTCGTGATTAATGTTTCAGTGTAATATAATCCCTTTAACCATATATATTATAGATTAAACTCGAGGCATGTATTTAGTCATCCTCTTCAACATTTAATCCGGGTTTACTTGATCCATGAGTAGACTATGAAAACAAATCATTATTTGAGCACGGCCATGCATTTTATAGTCTCACTCAATCAAGAGGCCAATAATATCTCTCCTAATTATAGGAGGGTTAAATCCTTTATCTATCATTCATATTTCTCATACGACTCATGATATACCCGATGTCCACTTTTATCATCACCCGGTCAAAGGTAACTTTTAATGTAGTCAAAGTATATTAATCCTCGTATAGAAATATAATGATCTCAAGTCAAAGGATCTTTACACCATTATCGCTATGAGTCTTTCTTATGACTTTATTAAACATGAAGAATCTCACTGTGGGCCAGTCCAGTATCATGTACTCCTACATGTACCTATGTATTGACTTTAGTATCCCCATACTTATAACCAATGAGATGTGGTTATCAGTCAAACAACATACTAGTCTATTTATGTATTATTATTGTCCTATAATAATAATACTCGACTAGGGACCTTCTAAGAATATGATATATTATATAATCTCAAGTTCAAGTCATGTACTTAAACAATACAATGTGTATCATGATTCTATTGACATTTATTATGCTAATAAATATATCGCAATAATTAAAGTCATAATAAATACGTTTATTGAATAATCAAATGACATAAAGGTCTATCAAAAAGAAACATTGTATTGCCTCTAGGGCACCTATACTAACAGATTATACCAAAAGTAACCTTTAACCGGGTGATGATAAATGTGGACATTGGTTATACTATGAATCGTATGAGAAATATGAATGATAGATAAAAGATTTAACCCTCCTATTTAGGAGTGATATTATTGGCCTCTTGATTGCGTGAGACTATAAAATGCATGGCCGTGCTCAAATGTTGATATGTTTAATAATCTACTTATTGATTAAGGAAATCCGGATTAAACGTTGAAGAGGATGACACGAAACATGCCTCGAGTTTGATCTATAATATAAGGTTAAAGGGATTATATTATATGGAACATTATTCACGAAAAGCTTAATTGAATCACTGATTTTATTATTATTACTTGGGTAGCAATGATGTATTACCCGATGCCGCTCATTGTTTTTAATTTTAATTAAATATTAAAATTGTTGCCAATGTAATAACAACCTACAGGGTCACACACAAAGAACGCTTGAATGAGAAATAATTTAAATTATGAATTTAAATTAAATAAGTAATTTATTTTATTTATGATATTAGTTAAGTATTACTTAATTAATTATATAAATAGAATAAATGAATTACTTAAACTAATTCCAAAATTAGTAATTAATTACTTAAATGAGACTTAATTAAATAATTTGGAACTTTTTATTAGTATTAATTATAATTAGATTATAATTAGAAAACTTATTCTTCTCTCTATATAATCTCTTTATGAGCTGATTTAATTAAAATACACATATTTTTCTAAAACCCTAGCCATTTTGAGAAAAGAGGAAGATAGAGAGAGAGAAGCAATTTTCGGGTGCTAGTACACATCAATCCTTCATGAAAAATATTCGTGTGGATACCGTAGAGCGTAGATCACGAGAGCGGGATACGTGGTGATTAAACAAGTTTTGTACCTCTATTAATCTTCCATTAATGAACTGTTAAAACTTTAAAGGTATTTGTTCTTTATCTCCAAATTAAATCTTTTATTTTCGCATGGATCCTGCGGAGGGTTTCAATTTATATTACATTTTGAATTTATTTTTCACCTTTTTCCGCAGCGTTCGTACCTCGAAACCCTACAGGATTTTGAACCAGAGAAAGTTCAAACGCATAGGAAATGAAGATGATACTGCATGAATAACATTTCAGTGTATAAAGCATAATGTAACATACAAAATAATCGAGGATCTGTAACTCAACTAAAAGTAAAGGACAGGTAAATAATATTATTGTAATCACAGGAATCTACGATGAAGATCAGGCAACTACATGTATCAAGATATTTGATGGAATATTGAAGATCACTGAAAGAAGTTCATTACTATGATCAAGCCTTAGTAAAGAATAAGTGATTCAGTGTTACAAAAAGTATTAAAGATCAAGAAGTCAGTGCGAGAAGATTTTAGTGAAGACTAGAAGTAATAAGGGTATACAACAGTCATATCAGTTGGTTTAATGTAGAATATGAAGATCAATGCATTGTTAGTCACTTGTGAACCAGACTAGTGCACTAAGTGTCAGCACAAAGAATTTGATTAACATATTCAGTAAACAAGATGAATTGACAGAAACTAAGTATGCAATCCAAAAAAATCCAAGTCAAGTAGTACATAGTAGAAGAATTTGATACATGGCTTTTAAGGATGTTAAAATATTCAAAGTCATTGTACAAGGGAAGAAATTAGACACATGTATTACTTATGTGATGGAAATTATTCTAAGGCAAATACATGGAGTAGAATTCAACACATAGGAATTCTATGCATAGAATTCGACACTTAGAAGATGTGAAACATTCCAAGGCATATACTGGCAATGTAAAGTCTACAAATGCTTTAACATGGGACAAAAACTCCACACATGAGCTCCTACCATGATGAGAATTTTTTTAAGTCATATACATGGAAGAGAATTCGACACATGCCTTACAAGGCATTTAGAATTCGACACATACATACTCTAGATGTTCAAAAATATTCTAAGTTCTACAATAGTAAATCAAATTCGACACATGGTTCTACAAGGTAAAAAAATTCGAAACATGAGTTGAATAACATCAAAATGGCTAAGGCAAACATACAGGGAGCTAGGATTCGACACTTACACTTCTATCAAGACTGGATTATTTTCTAAGTACAATATACAAGGCAATACTCTCGGACACATAGAGAATTATCCAAGGGTCAAATAAAGTCAACATATAGGGAAGAATTAGTCAACACTTAGAATTGTATTTCACTTTATTGTAAAGTCTACATACAAATGAAATGTATTTTCATTTTGAATGTAATCAGAACACAACACATTCAAATAGATACAGCTTAGAGAGAGATAGGTAGAATACACACTGCCATTAAAGCTCGTATTTATTTCTTATTGTGAGATTCATTGTAGCTCATGCATTTGTGTGAGAGTGTAGCACCTTGGGTTTATATAATACAAAGTATATTTTTGAAGATTGTTCTTGTTGTTTATAATCATAACTGCTTTATTTATTGCTCACCAAGAACAAATCTATAAATATGAATCAAATCAAAAAACTACCAATATCGTATTCAATCCCCCATTCTACGATAATTTGGATCTAACAATTGGTATCAGAGATTGTTGATTGAAGTACAAATCAAGATCCAAAAAGAGTTTTTCAAAAAAGAGTATTTCTAGATCTAGAAAATTTTATTTTGAAATTTCTTTATTTTTAAAGAAAATTTAATTTCAATTTTTTTTCAAGATTTTAAATCCACTAATTTTTAAAACAAAATTATATGTCGTCAAGAATTTGAATTATAATTTTATTTCTCAAAATTTAATTTTTATTCGAATTGATTTTAATTTTTAAGAAATTAATTAGTTCTTTAAATTAACAGTCTAAGATGACGGAGAACGGATTCCTCCAGGATTTACCCAAAAAGAGCCTTCAGAGTACAATGACAGTGAAAAAGAAAGAGTAGCATGGGATAATCATCTTCAATGTTCCTAATGGATTCACTGGACACTACAATGTTGAATCAAGTAATAAACTGCACTAGTATCAAACAAATGTGGGATACTATTGATCTGCTAATGAAGGTACTGTAGAGGTGAAGGAAAACAGACTGGATATTCTTACATCCCAGTACGAGGCATTCTAGTCACTACCCGGAGAGAGTATCACTCAAGTCTTTGAGAGATACAATAAATTACTGAATGACTTGTCTCTACACGGAAAGGCCTACTCACGTAGGGAGATCAATAGGAAATTCATGTTGACACTACCAGTGCACCTTGAACACAAAATCTCTGCAATAAGAGATATAAGTGACATAAATGACATGTCTATTAAAATTCTACATGGAAAGCTCAACACTCATGAAATGGAACAGAAGAAAAGACAAATCATTTATGGTTCAGAGATAGTGGATAGTAAGAATACAACTTTATTGAAGACTATAATCCTTGTAGCCAAAGATTTTTCTAGTACAGAGACCAACCTAGAAAAGTCTGTAATTGAGAAAGAAGAGATTCTAGAACCTGAATTTATAGAAACTGCTCAAGAAGGTGATGAAGATGAATTCTACACAATAAAAGAACTTGAACAATTGGAAAACAACACAATGGCCTATATAGTAGGGAAGTTCAAGAACCTCAGGTTTAGGAGGAACCCTAAGTACAAGTTCAAGAGTAACTCAAGTTATAGTGGTTCTAGCAACAGACACAATAATCGAGGTGGTTCATCTATAGGGACTTTTAGCAAAGGTGTTTACAAGATTAGAATGGTAGACCGTAGCAAGTTTAAGTGCTATAACTGCAATGAACCTGGATATTTTGCTACAGAATGTCGGAAGCCTAAGTAAGGAAAGGAAAGAAAGTAGTCGTATGACGAACTAAAATGAAAGTATGATTCACTGGTAAAGAAGCATTAGGGCAGAACTTATATAGCCGAGAGAAAAAGCTGGGATGATTATGATAATAATGAAGAAGAGACATATGGAAATGTTGCACTTATGGCAGACTCTTCAGAGGCATCACCTCAGTCATCATAGGTATCATTTCTTTCCGTAGTTGAAATGTCTAATTCTGATTACAAGAAAATTGTAGAAGATCCTAATGTACAAATGTTTAATATACACACAATCATGTTAGCACCAGAAGAAGAAAATGCTAAACTAGTTCTAAGAAATAAAATGTTAGAGGCTAGAAATGAAGAAATAGAACTTGCATGTGGTAATTTAGAAGATCTTAGATAGAAGGTAGAATATCTACAGAATAGAGACATATGCAACCAAGAAGTAGAAATTGCACTTAGGAATAAAATTTCTTAGTTAGAGTTAAAACTTCATGCATATAAGAAACATGCTAATCTTGTTAATGAGGCAATAGATAAACATGTCATATGTCAAAAAGATGGTATATGATATGACTATGATAAGAAGGCAAGAAAGAGACATGATGAATCAATTGCTGAGGAAAGTCTTGTGAAGCAAGACATTCCATATGTGTTACAAAATGTCCCTAAGCCCCTATACAAAAAGTTTGTCATCGAACCCATAGATGAAGAACATATCACTACGAAAAAAGAAATACTTGTTGAGGACAAAAAGAAAGAGGTAGAAGATAAAGAGAAGTTGCCTAATAAATCTGTAAAAATTGAAGAACCTAAGAAACAGATTAAAACTGAAATAGGCAACAAGAATGAAAAGAAGAAAGCTAACAGAAATGACAAGATATGTATTAATAAGAAAAATGATTATGCCTATTCTCCCAATGCTACTAGGAAAGTTTGTAATAACTGTAATTCTACTAGACATCTTACGCACATATGCAAAAAGGTTAAAGTAGTAAAAACTGAAATTTCTAGTATGACTGCCATATTTGCCATGTCTATCCCTCATCAACCATGTGGTAAAGTAGGATGTGTGCCATGTGCTTTCAACATAATGTCTGCATACATAAACTTGTTAAATGCATCATCTAGTACTTGCATTAATACAGATGTAAACATGAATAGAAAGCATGTTAGGGCAAAGACTGCTAGTCCTCCTAAGTCTAGGAAGGAACCCCATGTCCCTAAGCCTAAAGACACACCTGCAAGGCTAAAACAAAGGAGAAGGGCACAGTCGATGAGAAAGACAAGGACAAGGATATTTCTGCAGCTAAAACTGTTAAATCATCTGAGCCTCTTGGACCCAATCGAATTTGGGTGCCAAAGAAGAAGTAATCAATCTGTGGTTGCAGGGTATAACAAAGAACACGCGTGTCATGTGGATTTTCGACATCGGCTGTTCTAGGCATATGACTAGTGATAAAGCCCTGCTATCAGATGTGATTCAGAATGCTGAACCAATAATGACCTTTGGAGATAACAACAAGGGATTCATAACAGAATATGAAAATTTGAAAATTGGCAATGTTATCATTGAAAATATCTCTCTTCTAGATGGATTAAAGCACAACCTCCAAAGTATCAGTCAGTTTACTGATAAGGGATACAAAGTAACTTTCGAAAAGGAAAGGTGTGCAATCCAAAACAGGAAATATGTGAAACTTGCTCTTCAAGGAGTGATAAAGGGGAATCTTTTTGTGGCTGAATTATTCTCTGCAAGCAAAGAAACTATCGCACCCGAACTTAAATGTTTTTACAGCAAAGCTTCAATAGAGGACAATTGGTTATGGCATAAGAAACTATTGCACCCGAACTTTAAGGCAATTAACTCTTTAGTTAAGAGGGAATTGGTTAGAGGTTTACCTGAGATGGAATTCTATCAAGAAGGTTTATGTGAAACAAGTGAAAAAAGAAAGTCAAAGAAAGCATCTCAATGAAGCAAAGACTCATCAAACATTACTGAACCACTGCAACTTCGATTTATTTGGTCTAGTCAATGTCATGTCTATATCAAGGAAGAGATATGCACTAGTAATTGTTGATGACTAGTCCATGTACATGCGGGTTTTGTTTCTAGCCTGAAAAGTTGAAGCCCCTCAAACAATTATTGATCACATAAAGAAGATAGAGTTAGAAGCTGATTTGCCTGTCAGGAAAATAAGGTCTGATAATGGATCAAAATTTAGAAATGAAACCGTGAATGACTTCTGCATTGAGGAATGAATCTCAAGGTAGTATTTAACGCCCAGAACAGAACTTTAATTGAAGCAGCAAGAACAATGCTGAATGAAGCTAAGTTACCTCTATACTTTTGGGCTGAAGCAGTCAACACAACTGGCTATACTCTGAATCATACACTGATTAATAAAGATCATGACAAGACTCCATATGAGTTAGTGACAAAAAAGAAAGCAACAGTGAAGTACTTTCATGTGTTTGGAGCAAAGTGCTTTGTACAGAAAGATGATGAACATCTTAGAAAGTTTGAATCCAAAGCTCATGAAGGCATATTTCTTAACTACTCTCTAGAATCTAAAGCATACAGGGTTTATGTGATTGGACACAAGAAGGTCATTGAAATCATGAATGTAACTTTCGATGATCTCAAACTCCCAAGTCTACAAAGAACAGATGAAACTAAAGTTCTGCAGTTTAAAATTTTGAAGTTAGATGAATGTGAAGAAGAACCTGAAGTTTCTGCAATAGAAAATCAAGCACCAATTGAGAATTACAAAAATGATAATTCTGATCCTAGTAGTGGAAAAAATGGAAGATTCACAGAAACTATAAGTAGTGGCAGAGAATCTCATTCTCAACCCAGTAGCAGCTCAGGGGGAGTAACTGAAAGATCTACTAATAGAACTTAACACAATAATGACAATCATCCTGAATCATCTAGAGCAAATCTGCCTAGACATAGGTTGTGGAGTAGAGATCACCCCTTTGAGTTAATTCTAGGAGATCCAGATGTTGGAGTTCAAACTAGAAGTTCTTCACGGAATGAATATTTATTCTCTGAGATAGAGCCAAAGAAAGTTGACGAAGCACTAGAAGATCCAGATTGTGTTATTTCAATGCAAGAAGAACTCAATCAATTTGAAAGATAGAAAGTCTGGAAGCTGGTACCTAGGCCAAAGAAAAAGTCTGTAATTGGCATAAAATGGGTATTCAGAAATAAACTGGATGAAGATGGCATTGTTACGAGGAACAAAGCTAGACTAGTTACTAAAGGTTATTCCCAAGAAGAAGGAATATATTATGATGAAATATATGCACCAGTAGCAAGGCTTGAAGCTATCAGGATATTTCTGGCATTCGTAACACATTCCAATTTCAAAGTATATCAAATGGATATGAAGAGTGCATTCCTAAATGGAGAGTCAGAGGAAGAAGTGTTTGTGGAACAACCTCCAGGGTTTGAAGATCCAGAATTTGCAATTTTGTATACTTTCTCTTCAAAGCACTCTATGGCCTAAAGCAAGCACTTCGGACATGGTATGTCACTCTGTCAGTATTCTTACTTGAAAATGGTTTCACTAGAGGTGTCATAGATAAGACTCTATTTCATAAAATACATAAAAATGACGTGATATTAGTACAAGTATATATGGATGACATTATATTTGGTTCTACTAAAGATCAGATGTGTAGTAGATTTGCTAAGTTAATGCAGAGTAAATATGAAATGAGCATGACGGGTGAGCTGAACTAGTTTCTTGGACTCCAAGTATGCTAAAGGAAAGATGGAATCTTCATTTGCCAGACCAAATACATCAGAGATCTTTTAAAAAAGTATGGTCTTGAAGATGCAGCTCTAGCTAAAACCACAATGGCAACTGCCACTAAGCTTGATAAAGATGAACATGGTAAGAGGGTAGATATCACAAGCTATAGAGGTATGACCGACTCAATACTTTAGTTAACTGCAAGTAGATCGGATATTATGTTTTCCACATACTTGTGTGCTAGATTTCAGGCTGACCCTAAGGAATCACATCTTATAGCTGTTCAACGTATTTTTAGGTATCTTAAGGGAAGTCTAAATCTTGGAATTTGGTACCTTAAAGATACAAGTTTTGACCTTGTTGGCTACACAGATTCTGATTATACAGGTTGTAGGATTGATCGAAAGAGTACATCAGGGAGTTTTCAATTTCTTTGTAGAAGATTGATTTTTTGGTATAGCAAGAAGAAATACGTAGTCGCAGTGTCAACAACTGAAGCTGAAGATGTTGTTGCTGGAAGCTGTTGTGCTCAAATATTATGGATAAGGAACCAACTTCAAGACTATGGACTATTGCTGAGCAAAATTCCTATATTCTGTGACAACACAAGTGTCATAGCAATCACAAACAATCCTTTTCAACACTCGAGAACTAAACACATTGATATCAGTTATCATTTAACTTGGGATGTTAAATGTTTAGATCTTATCTGCAATTTGGTGTTAATAAATTCATAGATATTTAATCTTCAATATAAAAAGGCTTTGTGAATTTATTTGAACATCTTGAAAATAACATCTTAATTGACAATTGATTAATTGCCCTGATTATATCTTGATATATTTATTTGGTAATTAAGTAAGTGTGAATTAAAATTATTTAAATACATATATCTATTTTAATAGATTTTGAGTATTTATTTAATTTTATTTATATCAATTTATTTAAGTTATTGACTATAGCAATTGAATGATTTATTTGCTCCATAAATTAAATTTATTATTATAAATAAGAAGCATAATTATTTAAATATTTTATTTCATTAATATCAGTCAATGATATTTTAATTAAATAATTTACTATAATAATTGTGATATTATCAATTTGGTAATATTTTATTTTGAATTTATTCTAAATAAAATTTTATTAGTTTATTAGAATATTACCAAGTTGAAAATATAGAGTACTTTGCCTAAGTACAAAATACTCATTGTATATAAATTCAACACATTGAATTTATATATAATATAGTTGACTTAGACAACCCAAAGACAATAAAATCGACACATAAGTTTCTAACTTAGAAATTTTTAGTATGTGTCGAATTTTATCTACATGGTAAGATTTTCGACACTTGATCTTTACTTAGCTTTATTTTATGCTATGTGTCAATGTTTGATGTATAGGGTAAAACACTCGATATTTGTTATTAACTTAGAATATTTTCTATGTGTGTCAATTTTGGTAGCCCATGTGTTGACTTGGTCAACATAGGGGGAGAAAACTCGACACATATGGTTTTACTTAGATTTTTTTGTGTTTTGTTTTGTTTTGTGTCGAGGTTAGAATAGAGTAAACTGTGTTGACTTGGTCAACACAGTGATGAGATATCGACACATCAGGTTTAGTATAAATATGTGTAAATATTAGTTTAATAAAAAAAAATTGTTTGTGTCGAGTCTAGAACAGCATGAAGGGTATAATGGTAATTGTTGCACTTGTCGAGTTTTGTCAAATGATATACCTGATATTCATATTATTTTTGAGTTCATTTTCTGGCAGTTGATACATACACACATACTTACACGATTTGTTTCTTTAAACTCCATTGTTAAAGATTCTCGACACACACTCACGGAGTTGACTTTTACTCACTCATTTTCAAAATCCGAGACTAGTTTTGTGACTATTTTTCTTGGATCTACAACATATTAAAAAAATGTATAAGTTATAATAGATTTTAAAAAACTCATTTTTGTGTGCTTCAATTCGCATATTCTCAGATCTAGTTACTTTTAGGAGATTAAAAATTAATTATAAATTATCTTTGTGTAACAAATTACCCCAATTGCATCATATAATTTTCCCATATATTTTTTGAGGTGATTTGAATTTGAGTTATTTTTTACTCGAATGAAAATATTAATTATTAAAATTGATGTTGCAAAATATTTGTCTTAATTAAAAAACAAATTATCTACTCATATTTTAATTAATTAACAATGGTTGGAAGGTTTGTTGTACTTAAAATAAATAGTGCACTCACATTAGAACTAGACTCTGTTGCTGAACCCTACAGTAATTGGACTCGGTTTCTACGTGAACATTCTAGTGTACGACATGCTTTAACTGCAAGCCCATAATTAAATCTTGATGCACTGCTTGTATGTTATCACACAACTGTCGATGCATCAGATGCTAATAATTTGGCATTTATATTCTCTTTGGAAAATAGAGATATTCGGGTAACAGATCAGGATTTGAATCGTATCTTACAGTTTAGCAACGAAAAATTTGATCCATTACCTGATGATGCTGAGCGTGCCAACTTCTTCAATTCCATTACACACCATGGACCACTGAACCTAACAGTGATTTACAAGCACAATCTTCCACGAGAATGGAACTTTTTCTTTCATATAGTGAACCATGTTTTTGCTAAAAAAATGGGCGGATGGAGTGGTATTCCCAAAATGACTCAATATATTGTGTATGTTATCTCTAACAACATCAATATAAACTATAGTAAACTAATTATGAAAAACATTCTTCAAGCCATGGGATCTGAGGCAAAAAGAGACATCAACAAAGTCAATATTGAATGTTATTACCCTCGATTTCTACAACTGGTGCTCAATGATCTACTCACTCAAGATGAAATGCATGCTTTCTCTGCAAGTCATTTTGAACCTTGCACTGAAATATGTTGTAGCGTTGTTGCTAAACTAGTAAACAGGGATAATTGCAAAAATGAGAATATAACATGACTAACAGAATATATGAAAAGTGTTATGCTTCATGTAGCAGGTGATCAGCAAGAGGAAGTCCCTGAACTAGAGGATCCAATGGATGAGGATCCTAAAGTTGAACCTGAGCTTGAGGCTGAAGTTGTAGAAGAAGAATAAGAAGAAGAAGTGGAAGAGGTACCAATGTAGAATGAGCCATTAGCAAGTGATTCAGAAATGGCTAATGAATATGTGATTGAAGATGATGCAGACTATTATCACCCTGGAACTCCAAGGGTAAATCTTAACACAGGTAATCTTCCTGAATTTGACCTTTCACTAGTACTTAGTGAATATTATCTTGCTTTATTGGATGCATCACAGCCAACTCTAAACACTCACACACCAATGCCCCCAGTGGCAATAGAAAATGACAATGAGCCTGAAAACTAATAGCTTCTAACCTCTATCATAGAACAACAAATTCCTATCCCAATTCCTTTAGTTATTATTGTTGAAACCCTGAGTGAGAATGAGGGAGTCGGTGCCATCTAGTGCACCAAATAAGGTAGATGTTGAAAACCCTGAAGCACTTCTGCCTCCTAGCAAAAGAAGGAGAATATATTTTGAACCAGAGGCAACTGCTAGCCAAAACCCCAATTCACCTGAGCTTTCAAATTTACAAAGGATGGAGCAACTAAATGACAAAAACCGCTTTTCTTTGTTTGGAAATGAAAAGGAAAATGAATTGACGGCTAACCAAGTTAATTCACTAGCAGAGCCTTCATAGGTAAATCCTATGTTGGACAAGCCTTCATAGGATTCATAGGGCATCACGAACTCTTATTTGCCACACCTTAGTGTATTCGAGGTGGTGACCCCCCTGAATAGAACATCTCCAACTCCGTTATCGGAGGTTCTCCCATCCAATTCTGGAATAAGTGAGAGGCAACTCGTCCATAGAGGGAGCGAGGTTTCCATTCAAGGAACAACTACACAAGTAGCGGAGCCTACTTAGGTCGAGCCTGAGTAGGACATGCCTTCATAGGCTTTAGCTGGCACCACGGACTCTCAACTGCCATACATTACAATGTCCAAAGTGCTGACCACATTGGAACCAACACTTCCAGTTCTTGAAACAGACGGTCTCCCTACCATTCATGGTCAAGAGGAGAAGCCACCCTTCCATAGAAGGAAGTGGGGATCCCAAAATTCTATTTTCAGGGACAACCAATCTCATAAAAATGTGGCTCTACTCGGCGATGAAGTAATAACTGAGCCTTGTAATGAGATAGTGCTTCAGCACGAAACAGTTCCAAATCTTCATCGAGGTAATTCTCCACTTGTTCATGATTCTTCGGAAGAACCAGGTGCGAAGAATTCTCTAGATTCACACCAATATCAGCACACACAAGAAACAAATCAAAGAATTATCAATCTTGAAGCACAAGTTGGCATTTTAAAACACTCAATGTCCAAAATTGTGAAAGTTCAAGAAAAGATATAACAGGATAAAAAAGAAATCAAAAATTTACTAAAGCAGTTGTTAGCACAGAGATCAACTACCTTGCCTCTTCAATCAACCTCATCTGTTGAGGATAACATAACTAATGGGGAGAAAGAAGGAAAGGTACAAGAAAAAGCTATATCTGATAAAGGGAAAGAAATTGTTGGTGGTTCTTCTGATGCATATGACGAGGGGGAGGAATTAGAAGAAGGAGAGATTCCAAATGATGATCCGTTTAATGAGATTGACTCATATGTCAATGAAGTTGCATATCCTAAAACATTCTCTGACTATATTGATAAGTACAAAATCAAGAAAGTCAAGGAGGATGACTACAAGACATATGAAGACTTCCATTCAATTTATGAGTAGATAAGACAATAAAACTGGGTAACATATCAGAAGAAGAAGAAAAAGCTTTTTAGCTCAAAAATAGGAAGAAAGTGGGAGACAACAAGAGCTAACTTAAGAAGGCCTGACATTGGTGCTTCTAACAATAATGATGAAGAAGTTCGTAGACTGTTCCAAATTTTCAGACAAAGAAACAAAAGCATGAGCAACTACTATTTTGAGTTGAAAAGTGAAATATCTTATCTAGTAGTTTCTTTGGCACCAAGGTCAGAAGGTTGGATATTAACCACGTCTTTCAACAACGTTAATGACCATATCAAGTGAATTTCTGAAGAAAAGGTCTTTGACTAAGTTGTTTGCACTAAAGCAGAAAATCAGAATCCATGAATCCTCTAAGAATGAATTGATGGTAGAAAAGATTGAAAATCTAATGGAAAAAGCAGAATCAGAAATTCAACAGGATCCGTATCAAGTCAGATATTTCAAAGATAGATTTCTTTAGATACTGTGATTGGATCATGAAGCATTTCTATATTACTTACTCAGATGATTGAAGTTAGTTGAGGGCTTGTTAAGAGGAAAAGGGTTCAGAAATCCTGAATAGTAGAAAGCAGTAGATAGAATCTTTGCTTACAGGTTAAACATCTCAGAAGCTCTAGGAAGAGATATTGAAAATGTAAAAAATTTGATCCATCAAAAGGTACTCAGCCTAGAGAACTTTTTAGAACTCATGTTTGATCTATCAAAAGAAGTGCCAGAAGAAGAAGCAGCAGAACCAAGTTTCGGGTCTATAGAAGCAAGAAAACCAGTGGTCATCACCAATCCACTAAGTGTGATTTACTCAAACAGAAATGAAAGTGAAAGAGAAATTGAATGAGTAGAATCAGAAATGAAAATTCTAAAGTGATTGGAAGAATTTTGGAAAAACTCAGGAACTTGACAAATCCCGAAGTCAAGATCGTGCTACGAGAAGTAGAAGAAGCCTACATGGACAAAGTGTTACAAGAAGTTCAAATGATTAAAATTGAGTGAATGTTAATCCAAAGAGTGTTATGGTGCAAGGGTGGACTCAACAACTAAGTTTTAAATTCAGTGATTTGAAAAGATTCAGGAGTATGCCACTGCTACAACTTATCTTTGATCAACTGCAATATCCAAAGCCAAGAAATCTTCTAGAATGGGGGGTTCACGACATTGTTAGAATGAGAATAACAAAAGTCCAAGAATGAAGAAACAAATATAAATATTAGTTTAGGCTAGAGGAACAAACTAATTTTTGTAACTTAGCTGTAATGAAATATGGAATTGTAATATTTAATCCAGAATGCAATTAATTTTATTCATATTCTTTCCGCAGTTTACTTTTTCTTGTATTGATTAGTTGAGTTATCCTCTTTTCTTTAGAATTTGTTTGTTGAACTCTAACAATCAAATAAGGGGAGATTGTAAAGAATAATGTAACATACAATGTAATCGAGGATCCGTAACTTAACTAAAAGTAAAGGACTGGTAAATAATATTATTGTAATAACATGAATCTACAATGATGATTAGGCAACTACATGTATGATGATATTTGATGGAATATTGAAGATCACTGAAAGAAGTTCATTACTATGATCAAGCCTCAGTGAAGAATAAATGATTCAGTGTTTTAGAAAGTATTAAATATCAAGTAGTCAGTGCCAGAAGATTTCAGTGAAAACCAAAAGCAATAAAGGAATACAAAAATCATGTCAGTTGGTTTAATAGGGAATATAAAGATCAATGAAGTGTTAGTCACTTATGAACCAGACCAATGCACTAAATGTCAGCACAAAGAATTTGATTAACATATTCAGTATATAAGAAGAATTGACAAAAGCCAAGTATGCAAGCCAAAAGAATCCATGTCAAGTAGTATATAGTAGAAGAATTCGACACATGGATTTTAAGGACGCCAAAATATTCCAAGTCATTGTATATGGGAAGAAATTCGACACATGTATTACTTATGTGATGGATATTATTCTAAGAAAAATACATAGAGTAGAATTAGACACATATGAATTCTATGCATAGAATTCGACACTTAAAAGATGAGAAATATTCCAAGGCATATATTGGCAAAGTAAAGTCGACACATGCTTTGACATGGGACAAGAAATTGACACATGTGCTCCTAGCATAATGAGAACTTTTTTAAGTCAAATACATGGACGAGAATTCGACACATGCCTTACAAGGCACTTAGAATTCGACACATACATATTCTAGATGTTCAAAAATATTCTAAGTCCTATAAGAATGAATCAAATTCGACACATGGTTTTACAAGGCAAAGGAATTCGACACATGAGTTGAATAACATCAAAATGGCTAAGACAAGCATACATGGAGCTAGGATTCGACACTTATACTTCCATCAAGACTGGAATATTTTCTAAGTACAATATACAAGGCAATACTCTTCGACACAGAGAGAATTATCCAAGGGTCAACTCAAGTCAACATACAGGGAACAATTAGTCGACACTTAGAATTGTATTTCACTTTTATTGAAAAGTCTACATATAAAAAAATGTATTTTCATTTTGAATGTAATCAAAACACAACACACACAAATAGATACAACTTAGAGAGACATAGAGAATACACACTACCATTAAAGCTAGTATTTATTTCTTGTTGTTAGATTCATTGTAGCTAATACATCTGTGTGAGAGTGTAGCACCTTGGGTTTATATAATACAAAGTATATTCCATAACTGCTATATATACTTATTGCTCACCAAGAACTGATCTATAAACACGAACCAAATCAAAAAACTACCAATATCGTATTCAACTCCCCCCTTCTATGATGGTTTGGACCTAACAAAGTGCTAGAGGAACAAACATCTTTCATTTCTATTACTCAAGAAATCTGGAAATGTAAAATCTGATCCAGAAAAACTAGTAGCTTTATTTACAATCCTTGGACCATTACTTTTTCGGGTTGTTAGTTTATTTATCCTCTCTATGAGATTTGTTTGCTAAGTTTAACAATCAAATAGGGGGAGATTGTTGGTGAGATTGTGAAGCTGTATGAACAGAAGTTGTGATAACTCAACACTAGAACATGACAAAAAAAAATACTACATTTACACGAAAATTCAGAAGAAATGAAGACAAGGCAAATACAATGAATCATGATATTAGAAGAAGTTTTGAAGTCTACTACAGGTCGCTAAGAGAAGTTTATTATTATGTTAATGTCCCAGTGAAGAATAATGTTTAAAGACTTTCAAACATTCAGGAGTGTTGAAGATTCAGTATAAAAGGGTCACTAGAAGATTTTAGTGTATTAGCATTGATTGAATATAAATAATGTTTGAAGTATAGGAATCTAGAAGAATTGAAGACATGGTAAATACAAAGGTTAAAGAAGACAATTGTACTCTTGAAGTGATACTTACTGAAAGAAGTTTATTTATATGTTCAAGCGTTAGTGAAGAATAGAAAATGAAGTATTCAAAATTGTAGTAACAATGAAGATATTGTCTAAGTACCAGAAAAAATTCTAGTGCAAGTACAATGTTTATTGATAGTCAGTGTTCTAAGCAATGAAACAGCTGAGGAAATTTTAACTACAATTATAAAGAGGATAAGAGGATTTGATTCAATGTTAGTTATTTGTGAACTAAACTAGTGAACTAAGCATTAACACATCAAGAAAAGAATCATCTTATTTATTCAGAAGAAAATAGTTGATTGTAGAGAAGAGTGAAAGAGAGACTGAAGAAAATTTCGATGTACTGATGATCAGAAAAGTTTCTAAGTCAAGAAGACACACAAGGGATTCACTCTTGAGGAGCCACTTATAAAAAGCATGGAGAGTTTCTAAGGAAATTATACATTACCATGTATAGGTGTCACTAGCTTTTAAGTGGCTCCTATACAAGGTAAACCATGTATAGGGCGCCACTTGGGATCAAGTTTCTACTATAAAGGCAACAAGAGGAGCCACTAAAGTATGCACAAGGGAATCCATGTGTGAGGCGCCACTAAAGGGTTCAAGCATCACTTAGATTTGAATGGAAACTATTCTAAGTACAAGAGGCGTCACCTTTATCAACACAAGGCTCACAATGGGCAAGGTGCCACTTGCACTCTAGGCGCCACTAACACTAGGCGCAACAAAGCTCATACAAGGCAAGCACTCTGTGAGGCACCAATTGCACCTTAGGCACCACTAAAGCTTACACAAGGGAAACACTCTATGGGGCACCACTTAGGTGCTGGTTCTTATCCAAAGAACCACTTAGGCTATACAAGGGAACACCTTGTGTTGGAGCCACTAAGCTTTTCATTGAATATGCATAAGTTATTTACTTGGTTTTAATTGAGCCACGTATTTAATTTTGTGTATAAAAACTACACAAAGTTGAAGAGTAAAAGAGATAAAGTTTTTGTTCGTCTCTTTCAATTCATATTGCGGGAGAAGAACACACCAAAAAATATACACATGAGTCAAATGAAATCAAAGCTCTATCCCTTACTCTTTACCAGATTGTTTTGTTAATGGCCTGATATACCTTGTAAGATTTAAAGGGCGATTATAAAATACTCCCGATAGTTAAATCCTTAGAAAAAAATTATAGATACAAACATTGTATAGCATTTGACATGTATATTTTTATAGAAGGAAAACTTTGTTGTTCTTGAATTGTAGCCGATTATTATTACAAAGTGTAGCAAACCCTTCAAGATTTATATATCTTTTATATCTCTTGGAAAAATCTTGTGTTCTTTATTTCAATATCCTAAATACTATTCACCTCATGAACTCGAACCCACTAACCGAAAGAAATTTTTAATTTAGTGAGTATCACATTCAACCCTCTTTTCTATGATACTTTGGGACCTAATAATTGGTATTAGAGCTTGCCGATTGATATAGAAATCAAGATCCGTTGCTCAGTGTAGCTCAAAGTGTTGAAGATGTTTGGACCAAAAGGATTAGAGGACTTCATAAATAAATTATTTTAAAATTTTAAATTTTAAAAATTTTATTTTTAAATTTTATTTTTAAATAGTTTTATTTTATAAATTTAATTTAAATTAGTTTATTATTTAAACTTGAAGAATATGTTTATTTCATAAACTTAATTTAAATAAATTTATTTTATAAATCTTATTTAAATAAATCTATGATTTAAATTTAAGTAATATGATTTTATAATTTAAATATATTTATTTTACTCGTTGATTTACAACAAAGATACAAGTTTGTTAGGAATATATTCATTTGATGATGTACAAAACACTAAAACAGGATTTAGCATAGTTTATTTGTAACAAGTCTTTCTAGTCTCTGAAATTTAATAATCAGAGTCTAGATAGTCAATATTCTTGTACTTAGAAGATTTTCTATAGAAAGTGAAACCAGAGTCTAGATGAAGATCAGAGTCTGGGAGGTGATCAGAGTTTATAGAATATCGGAGTCTACAATCTGTCAGTCTACAAATGATCAGAGTTAATAGACTATCAGAGTCTACAATCCATCAGAGTCTACAAATGATCAGAGTCTATAGTCTGACAGAGTCTGAAGATTTCAGAGTCTATAAAGCTAAAGCTGAATTTAGAAGATGATCATCGAAAAGGGAAGTCTTCAAAGATAAAGCCAAATATATTGCAGATATGTTATGGAAATGAAGGAGAATTACAGAAGGAAACTGTTAGCTAATAATTAGGAATTATATTCCTATTGTAATTTGATTTTCTGTTATTAGTTGATAGGCAGCTCTCTATATAAACACTCTATGTAACCTAATTGTAAGTGTGGAAAAGTAATCGAACTTTTGAGAAAGCATAGAAATAGAGAGAGTTGCTGTGAGAAACACAGAGAAGCTGCTAGAGTTTGTGTACACCTTATGAGAGTTTGTATTTTCATATAAATAGTACAAATTGTATTCATTCATCTCTTTGTGTTTAATGATTTTTCTAAATTCATGTCTTTAATTCATACTGAGTTGATTTTAATCAAGCAGAAAAAAGCACACAAGTATTCATCCCCCCTTCTACTTGTGCAACTGGGAAAACAATTGGTATTAAAGCCTAAGTTTAAAAATCGATCAAAGATGTCTAGAAATAAAGATGGCAATTCTAAGATTCCTATGCTTAAAAGAAACGAGTACACCCACTGGAAGGTTAAGATGCTGCACCATCTGGAAGCTACAGACCCTGACTATCTTGACATGATTCATGAAGGGCCCTATGTGCCCTCAAAGCTTGTGCCTCAAACTATTGAAGAAGGTAAAGTAACTGAAGAACACTTCATTGAAAAACCAAAGGCTGAATAGACAAAAGAGGACATGGAGAATGTCCTTAAGGAGGCCAAAGTCAAAAAAATTATCTTTAACAATTTGGATTTTGTTCTTACAAACTGTGTTATATAATGCAAAGCTGCTAAAGAGGTGTGGACAAAACTTGAAGTGCACTGTCAATGGACTAAAGATGTCAAGAAGAATGCTAGGTCTCTGCTAATTCAGGAGTATGAGTATTTTGAAGCAAAATCTGAAGAATCTATTACTGAGATGTATGATAGGTTCACAAAACTCCTGAATAAGATGGCAATACTTGGTAAGGTTTATGATTCTGAAGATACAAACACCAAGTTTTTAGAGCAATTCTTGAATAGTGGGACAACAAAACTACATCTATAAGGGAAGCTAGAGATTTGGATAACATAACTCTAGAAGAATTGTATGGCAGACTCAAGACATATGATCTAGAGATGCAATAGAGGAAGAATAAGAAATCTGTAAAGACAAAATCTGTGGCACTCCTAATGGAGTCTGAGAAAGAACAATAGGAAGAACTCACAACATCTAGAATCAAGGATTTAAGGAAGAAGGGCAAAGCTGTTATTGAGTCAAAGTCTACTGACATAGACTCTAATTCAGATGAAGAGATTGATCTAAATCAAATGATGGCTATGTTTGCTAAGAATTTCAAAAAAATGAAATTTAACAAAAGAGTTGGCAAATTTAGGAAGAGGCCATCATTCAAGTAGGAAGATGAAAAGGTGGAGAAGAGCAAGAGTACTATAATTAAACTTGACAAAGTAAAGGTCAAGTGTTCCAACTATGGAATATTGGGGCAATTCTCTAGAGAATGCAGAAAGTTAAAAAGTCAAGGGAAAGGGAAATCACTTCTATCAACAAGAAAGGATTGGGCAGATTCAAGCTCATAGGATTAAATTCATTATGAAAATCTAGCATTGATGGAATCCTCCTCAAGAAAATCAGAATCTCCCAAAGAACCTTCATCTCCTAAGACTCAAGTATCAATCTTCACTCCTGAATCCTTAATGTAGACTCTGATGGTATAATAATTGTTCAAAGTGAGATAAAGATTATAATGAAAAATTGTAGGTCTCTCACTAATGAAAGTGAAAGGTTAAGAGAAGAAAATTTAACCTTGACAAACAGGAATAATCATTTAGAGTCTGAGTTAAAATTAATGGAACAATACAAAAAGGATTCTGAGAAAAATAGTCACAACTACACTCAAGTCTTGAAAGCCTATTATTTTATTAAGAAAGAACTAGAGGATGAAAGACTTAAGTTTAAAGTTTGGACAAACTCTGGTAGAATAGTTTAAGAAATTCGCAATAACCAAAATGTGTGTCAAACTGCCGGTCTAGGCTATGATAAGAGTCAAGGAAAAAGACCTATTGTTGACAATGATAACAATGAAGAAGTTAGTCAAATTAATAAGACTAAGGACAAAAGTACTTTTTTCCTACTAAGTTTGTGACTTCTAAATTAAAGAATGATTTACCTAAAGAAACCATTAACTCATCTGTCAATGTTCCCCTCGTTGGTGATAAAAAGACAGATGAACCAGGGTAAATAAGTCTAATAAAAATATTACCATATGGTACTTGTCTAAGTCTAAGTTAAAGGAGAGGCTAGAGAACTTATCATAGTCTATCAAAACTAGGAAAAATAGGAATGGAAAGGAAGGCATTAATAAGGCTAATAATTATCAAAAGGATCATAATGATCCTAGAAAGAAGTGTTACAGATGTGGCAACCACAACCATTTAGCTCTAGATTGTAAAACAAAAATTGAGAAGAAATCAAAGTCTATTCCTCCACAAACTCTTAAAAGTCACTACATTCCATAGAAGCCTTGTTATCACTGTGGTAGCATATTTCATTCTATTTATATGTGTAGAGACTATTATGATTTGTATTACAATTTTTATGAGCTAAAATCTTCAATTGGTAAAAGTTGGTATGACACTGTCAAGACTCCACCAGAGTCTAAAGCAACAAAGGAGATATGTAAAACAAAAGTGAAAAATATTAAGCCCGTTTCACCCAAAATTGGTAGAAAAGGATAAAAAATTGTTTGGGACCCCAAAGCATCTAACTAGTTGCTTTATGTATGCAGGGAAATAGGGAAAAGAAAGTAACTCTAATCATGGACAGTGGATGCTCAAGACACATGACTGGAAAGAAATCCATGCTTACAGACTTTGTGGAGATGGTTGGCTCAGAAGTATCCTTTGGAGATGGAAACAAAAGAAAAACATTGGGATATGGCAAGATTGTACTTGGAAATGTCATCATTGAAGAAGTAGCTCTGGTTGATGGCTTGAAACACAACTTGATTAGCATTAGTCAACTTGGAGAGATAACATTGTACATAATTTTAATAGAGATCTTTTCAATGAATATCACTGTAACAAAAAAATTATAATGATTTATAGGTCAATAAACTCAATTTCAAAGGTATATGAGAGATAAGAAAGAAAATAATTTGGATATGACTGAGAACAACCATAATTGTATTTAAGATGGCTAGTCTTTACTACGTTATGGCTTATAACACATAATTGAGTGGTTTCCCACTAGACTTTTATCACACAGACAAGAAGTCACACCATATGCATTGTCTATCTCAATCGGATGAAAAATATTGATAATAATCAGAAGAAGGGAACAATTTTAAAAAAGAAATATAGTGAGCTTTCCTTCCTCGATGTGCATGGAACTTAAATATAATACAAGTTCATGCTTATCTAGGAATCAATTGATAAAATTTGAAACCTATAATCTTCAATTATATTCTTTCTGAGTGAATATATCCTTAAGACTCGTATAGTCTTTGTAAAATCTACACTTCTAACCCTTCAAATGATATTTTCAAAGCTTAAGTGCAAACACTATAGCTATCAATTCCAATTCCTAGGTAGGATACCTTCATTCGTATTTCTTCAGTTACTCAGTCGCATATAAAATTATTTCTACTATGTTGCTTCCGCGCACAATCCATTCCTCAAAAGACATGTCATTATTAACAATTACAGATTCCCTTTCATCATCTGGTAGTTAAAACACCGAGGTAGTTACTCATCTATTCTTTAATTTTCTCAAAACTTCTTTCACCACATAATACATACCTCAAAATTTTTAACTCATTTAACCAAAACTCACACTTAAAGAATTTGTCATCCAATCTCTTTTCTCTTAAGATTTTCAATGATATTTACATTTTCCTTGTCGGGTTCTTCATCTTAAGGTAGATCAAAATATCCTTTATGAAGACTACGACAACCTGTTCAATTATTTCTTAACATTCCAATTAAATCCTTAAAAGGTACATGTGCCTGCATTAATACAGACTACCTCATCAAAACTCATAATGTCCATACCACGTACTAAATGTCATCTTTGACCAATCGTATAGGATAATATTTAATTGGTGATAACTTATCCTTAATATATCTTCCAAAGTAGACTAATTTCTTCGAGTGGTCGAATATCCTGTGTATTCATGATATAGGTACCCAATATAAATTCTCAGTAACATATGTACGGTCTCATGCCGCTATCCTTTTCCTTAACAAATAAAACATGTGCACTTCATAGTGATAATTTCAGTGATACCTTTATATAACAGTTTTTATAACTGAGTGACTAACTCTTTTATGTTGACAGGTACTATATTCTAAGATGCCTCTAATGCTGATGTTGTTCATCACACTAGATCAGTGATGAATGATATAATCTATAACTGATGGTAACCCTAAAATGTCGCTAAGGGTTCCGCCCTCCAATTCTTTAACTACTGTGTACTTCTTCTTATTGAATATTTCCTTTTTCGTATTCATTACGGGTGCCCCACAACTTAACATCCAAGGCGTATTATACTTTTCAATCGAATCATAATTTAAATCTTCTCAGTGTATATCTGTCTTCAAATCTCAACTTTATCCAATATCGAGTAATCTTAACTTCACTAATTTATTATTACCATTAGTTTGAACATCCTTAATTGGACAATCATTCATTCTTAACACCATATAAATTCTTCAATATGGAAAGGACTTAAATTTATGTAAAACCGGTGCACTAGTCAATCTTGATATCATATTAACTTTCCCTCATTCTCCATATTTAAAAGATGTTATCCCTTCTTTTAGGAAAATCATTATCATAACATCTAGACTTTATAATTATAGCCCCTTGCTGTCCATTTCACATATTTTCCAATATCAGTCTCACTGTTTAGTAAGTGAGGTCTTGATTGGCTTGGGTGAACCATAATTAACTGTACGCCAATATGCTCATATTTCTTAATCCACTATTCTTTCCGAAGTAGAACTCTGGTTCCTTATTAAAAGCTCTTGGTATTTCTATATATGTTGCTCCTCCAATTCTTTTTTTTCTTCCATGTCTCTTTCTCAACGATTTCATTTCCACTTCTTTCTCTAATATCTTCTTGAATCTATATAGTACTTATTTCCAATACTATGGATCTAATTGTATCCTCAACATTCGAGAAGTCAATCCTAACAATTCATGTATACTTCGATTCATAATATATCACACTCTTGTTTTAGTCCCAAAATTTTAACTACTTCTAAATTTTCCAAATACTTAGACAACACTTGCTAAAACAAGGAACAATTATAGCAAAAGAAATCTTTTTTTGACAAGGTTCGTAAGAAATCTCGATGAATAGGCGATCTTATTAGGTCTCAGCCAATTAATTACCTTTCAGAAATTTTGATCATCATATAATAATCTTTTATAAAATCGGTTGTAACTCGGTCAAATTAAATGGTTGGCATTTTTCAGAGGTAAAATAAATAACTTTATTAAATTGCTTCAATATTTAAAAATGAAGAGGATTTATTTGAACATCTTTCTTTCAAGCATAAAGGTTTAACAAAGCCAAACTTTTGATCAGTGAAAACAGTTGATGTAAAACAATTTTGTAATAAATATACAATATGTATATATTTTATCAATATAGCTTGGGAATATAATTTCTCCAAGATTTTGAAATTCATTCAAAAACTATACAAGTTTTAGCAACTTGGCCTTTAGGAAACACATACCTCTTTTCAAAGTACTATTTTAGAAAGTGGTTGTCATTCCACTAGCAATAAAAGAATCTGTAAATATTTCAAGGTATAAAATTTAGGGCATCTAATGAATGAACCTTTTATATGGCAAGGTAGGGAAATCGGAGATATTATACGATTTGGTCATCATATAGTCACTACTGTTAGCCCTATTATAACTTTCTGTGGGTTGAAATATAACCCTGAGCACCAAACACGCTAAATCCATAATTTAGTTAGTTAAGATAAATACTATTGTATGTATGAATTGAAATCCTTTAAAATTCACAGTACTCTGACTCGATAACATTCTAGCAGAACAAAAACATTGATTAGCTCGGTCTCATAACTCAATCAGACATAATCCGACGATGCATTTGATTATTAAAACCCAACATCAATCTCAACCAAACTAATCCTCATTGGGAAACTCACAACTTCTCATTACAACTATTCATCGATATTATCACATTGTAGACTTTCATATCTCTTAAGTCTTCATGTATGTACATTTTATTATGGCATTAAACCATCTAAATCCTCAATATTAACTCATATATAGATGACCATATCCTTTCAGCCATGCTTCTCTATTTTACCCTGAAACCTTTCATTTATGCGTCTTCTTAATTCTAAAGTTTATTAAACTTAAGTGAAAGTATTTTCTACAGAAAATTGGGCATGACCTATTCGTAAGTTGGACTATGCCCGATGTAAAAAAACCTCAATTACAAGCCCAAAATATTCACAAAAAATCTTTGTCCTCTAATGACCTCAAACATCAATGTTTAGTCAGTCATCTACAACATAATGTATAACAAAAGGGCGATAACTAGAGTCAAAGTCAGTCAACAACATTACTGACGGTCACTTCCTCGGACCATCAATCTCAATTCAAACCATTTTATCATCATGACTATAACGATTGAGATATTTATATATATTTAATTAATATGAGTTATATTATTTTTGTGCTCCAATATGATAACAGGAGGTATGTGGTCATTTTATATGTCTAGTTGAATGCCTGTTTGACCACAATGTGTTTAAGTGATTTATTAAAGTGATTAATTAGTTTTTATGCTAAATTGAGGTACCGTTTAATTTTTATAAAGTTATTGGTGTGTCCAATAATTATAAAATTTTATATGCAGCTTCTATGTGATTTTAGAGACTTTCTAAAAATGGTTGTGTGATTAAATTCAGTCTTAATATGTTTATATGATTTTCTCAGTCCTGTTTTATCCTGAAAATGTTTATCTTCTAAATTCCATATTTAATTATTGGAATGACCTAAAATCATGAAATCTTTTCCAAAATGTTTTTTATATATTCGGAGACTTTTGAAAAATAAGATTTTATTTTATTCGAGCTCCAAAATATTTTTAAAGAATTTTTTACTCTTATTTCTATTTAAAGTGCTTAAATTTCTCCGATTTTTATTTAAATATTTATTCATCAAAAAACTATTTTAAAAATATGGGTGAGCTTCTAAAATTATTATCTTTATTTTAAAAATATAAAACTTATTTTTGTACCCTTTTTCTATCAAAATTTGAATATTAAATTATTTTAAATCAGATTTCAGCAATTGTGAAACTACCTTTCTGTCCCTAGCTTTATATAACATTCCACTGCCACTTCCTTCTTCTTGTTCTGCATTTTATTTCCTCAGGTCTGGTTCTTCTTCCCCTTTTTGCGATTTTTCTTGTTTCCATTCAATTTACAAGTGGTTATCTTGTTCCTTTAGTGATTTCATACTAATAATCAAGATAAGTAAGTTTGTAACTTTAATTTCTAGCTTTGTGTGTTTATTTATGCAAGTGCCGTATGCATATATGATTAAAAGTTGAGCTGTGCTTGCATGCAAGGATTAAAAATATCCTACCCATACTATTGAGCTTAGTTTTGTTAATTATCGGTGAAAAGGAGGCAATTTTCGGTGTGATAGGACCATAATCGGCCTCCACCGGAGTTGCCACCGTCGACAGTGACCTCCGGGGAGCCGACGGAGTGGGTTTAAGTTGAAGATGGTGTAAAGCAAGATGATTATGATATCATGAACTTAATTATGTAGTTAATTAGCTTTGCATGTCCTTGTTTCTGTTTTTCGACTATGGCTAGGATTTTTCGATTGGTAGTGAAATATACATGCTTGTTTGTGTATTCTGAGCATCATTATGTGATGAATTTAATTTAGTTAATGGTCAAATTAAGATGTTATAGTCAGTTGCTCGTTATTTTCTATATTATTAGTTAAATTTCGAATATATATATTTTTTTTATATTCGAAAACAATATGATATATGAGTATTATATGAAGTTTGATGTTAATTACCAAATGTTTGTAGATATTCGAATGATATATGGGAATTGGAGATGTATTTGCTTGAGCACTTGAAATTTTTGAATTATAGGAGTATATTTTCGAATATATAATAATAATATATTTGAATTCTTATAATTAAATGGCAATAGTAATGATAATTATATAATTTTTATAGACATTGCTTTGTATGACATAGATTTGGAATAATATGTGATTGGCTGTGTATATATATGATTGGATGATTGTTTGTGTCGGTTGTATTCCGACGGGTAGTCCTATTTACAAGGGAAGTGCTGCCGAAATTTTCCAAAATGTAATGCCTTCATTATTAAAATTGGCACCTTAACCTGTATAAATAGGATTACTAGTAGAGAATAGTATTAGTATTGTTCAATACTGAAGTATCACATATGTTGCCTGCTTATGTGCTAAAGTGTTTATACTATTAATATAGTACTATGGTTTCGAAGGGGTAGATTGAGTCAGACGTTATAGAGAACGTCGAGTTTGATTTAGTTACTGAAATAGTATTATTACGTGTGTAGATTCGAAGGAGAGAGAAGTGAAAGATAAAGGAAAGGCAAAAGTAGAGAGTTAGAGTCAGTGATAGTGAGATCCACCTGTTCAGCAGCTGTAACATTCCTTTTTTAGGCAAGTAACTATTGCCTAATCTCTTTAAAATCATGAAGTGTTTTATGAACTGTTGTATAATCCCGAATCTGTTTTACTTTATCTCAACTGTTTAAGATACAGCATGCCTTATTTTAACTGTTTTACATAAACTGCAACCTTATACAAGTTTTGACTATACCTTAAACTTTTCAATCTCTGAACTGCTACTTATAACTTATAAACTAGTTTTAAATTCTTAAACCATCAACCTTAACTATGACTTGTGTTTTTCACCATTTCCTTAGCCTTGTTTACTTGTACTTTAACCATGATGAGTACCCTATTGCTATTACCTAATCACTATTTTAAAATAGACGCTTTATAATTGTTTTAAAACCTCTTGTTATACCTGTAAAATTGACCTTACAACCTGACTTTACTCCTATAACATGATTTTGATCCCTGTGTCATGATTCTTGCTTACTTTACTGCAAAAGAGACTTGTATATAAATTTGTCTTGGAATAAAATTTACCTCTGTCTCTTAAATTTTAAAAGATGGATTTAAATATGAAAGCCGACTTTCAAGAAGTCTTTTTCAGCAAATGATATGATAATTTTAAAAGAAATGGTGTTGATATTATAGGAATTCCGATCAAAATGGTTTCTGCAGATTCCTATAGGTTGGAGGCGTAAGAGGCCGAGTGACACCGGTCCAGCACTTTTATGTGAAGACTATAATGAGATAGTCAATGGCTATAATGAGATAGCCCAAGGCCAATGGCAATAAGTGCCTTTATGAGTACTCCTTATGTCCAGAGGGACTTCGGTCCGTTATGGGGATTTTACGTGGCTGATCACCCGTATTGTCCGGGCGTTGTGAGAAAACTCCAATCAAAATGATTTGGTTTTAATAAGTAAAAGTCCTAATGAAAGGACAGTTTTATGAAATGATTTGGAAAACAAAGTCCTAATGAAAGGACAGTTTTATGAAATGATTTGGAAAATAAAGTCCTAATGAAAGGACAGTTTTATGAAATAATTTGGAAAACAATATCCTAATGAAAGGATAGTTTTACAAGAATGATTTTTGAAATGATTAGTAATGAATTTTGAAATGCCTTACAATACCCTGCTTTATATAGCATAGAACTGTCAGATATATCTTGATTTTGACTTCGTTTCATTTATTGTACATTGCTTCCTGTTATCCATCTAACCCCTGAGAAGTATTCCTAAACCTTGAAATGATTATTTTTAGAAGTTTCTTAAAACCTTTCACCCCAAACAATTAGAAACATTAACCCGGAACTGAACTCTTCAAATACCTGTGCTTCTATCAGTAAAAGCCATGAAAGAAAGTTTTTCGTGTAATGAATACCAAGATTGGAAATTGTGGAATATAATTATGGGACAATGATGTCCAGGAATGATTTTAAGTATGATTATGAGAAAGGATTTCTAAATTTTATATAATACTGTAGAACTGTTTTAACCTGTATGGTTACTTGCTGAGCTTTTATGGCTCATTCTTTTATTTTCTAACCTCTACAGCTTTTGAAAATCTTGGTACGTATTACGCAGACTGCCAGGAAGAACATGTCTTTCATTAACTATGCTAGGCTGGCTGCCAGTGAACAGGTAGGATCGAGGGTGAGCTAGCAGGAAAGACTTTGTGAAGTCTTGTACTTTTATTAATAGATTTTGAGATATTGCAGAGTTGTAATAATATTATTTTGTTATTATAAATGTAAATGTAAATGAATATAGATGTGTGCTTGTTTCATACCATTACCTTGAAAGGTTCAGGGTAGTAGTCGGGGTCGTGTATATGCGTATATTCTGTTATTGTTATTTAGGGTGCATGCATATAGAGTGTTAGTGACTCCCCGATCTAGACCCCGGGTCGGGAGGGCGTCACTATGACTACTCGGATCGATCTCTGATACGGAATTCCACTTTGAAAAGAAGGAGCTTCGTACAAGCACTTATGCAATATCTCATCTATACTGGTTAACCTAACCATCATATTTGCAATGTGGCGGTCATCTCTATCCCAAGGGCTTACTTTAATCTAAAAACATTAATAAACTCAGTAACTACATCAAGTGTATTTTAGCTCTTTGTTATGACTCTACATTGTACGCATACCATACATCATCTAAATTGATGCTTTACTTTTTATTCTTGGAGAATCCTCAACAAAATATTTGTATTCTTCATCCTTAAACAAACATCAATAATATCCTTAGATCCATCATACTTCTCGTTAATCTTAAAAATACCGAGTCATTGCCTATTTGGGAACAATTCCTCGAATCCGGTATAAAATTATAACCTAAAAAGGTTCTCCATGATCTTGAAATTACTAACTTAAGGTAATTGTCACATTTCTATCTTATTCATCGCACTACATCCGAATAGTCCAATAACGTACTCTATATGAGCTATTACGTCCTCCTCTTATATATATATATATATATATATATATATATATATATATATATATATATATATATAACTCTTAACTCTCTCGTATTTAAGTACTATGACCCAGTGCTCTGATACCACTTCTGTGACACTCCTAGATCCGGGGTCCGGGATCCAGGCCATCACAGTCCAATTCCATAATAATAATACTCACATGCTTAACAATTATAATAACTAAACATAACTTCAGTGACCCCAATCCAAATACACAACTCGAGCCATAGTATCAGGATCTGATACTACTAATATAACCTCTACCTGAAGTTACATTAGAAGTTAACACTGTTTCAACATTTATTATTATTACATTACATATTTTACAATAAGCCTTAGGATTCTAAACTGAAATCCTATCTAGCTTACACCACCTGTAGAAGCCTTGAACCTGACTAACTCAAGCTCGAGCCTCTCTTTTCCTTTGCATACCATGGACACGTCTTACTGCAAGATTTAAAATTTTTAAAAAGCAAGAATGGGTCAAATAATGCTCAGAAAGATATATATTAGAATATTTCTGTAGTTTGCACCAAGAAAAGGGTGGTAACCAATATTTATACCAACCCGATGTCCAACAGTATCAATAAAAAACTTTTCAATATATATATCTGTAGAAAGTTTAACGAAGTACATCTTGACAATAAATTAATCATATTTACGATACAAGAAGGTACTCAAAATAAGTATGTAGTTCGAGTTACTGCGGTACAATAATTTAAGTTCAAAATTTTGAAATGATACTATCGGTAACTTAGCACGATGGCATCATCCAGTGTTCTATGCATTTAAGAATTACTATAAAAGCAGTTCAAGATACTGTGAAAAGAATCAATAAAAGTTCAATAGTTCTCATTACCACTATCGATAACTTAGCGCCTTGGCTTTCGTTATAGTGTAGGAACAGTGAAAGTTCAACAGTTCCCATTAACATTTTCGGTAACTTAGCACTGAGGCTTTTATTACAGTGTTAATGTCAAATTCCAATTGGAAGAAATGAGACTATACTGGAGCATTCACCGCGCCTATTGTACATGATGATCAATCGTATCGTACAATAGTATAAGTAACTTTATCTATGAGTAGAAGGATGATCCTTAACTGGTCATCACCCCAGGAAACACATGGGCCTTTAAATGCTGGACCGTGCGTCACTTGGCCTCTTACGCTATGATGGACTGTTCCGCACACAAGCCTCTTACACATATATCTCCGGTCCCCTTTGAATATTTTAAAATTAACAAGTCTAGGAGGAAAATTTAACCCAGCATTTCAGAATAACAACAATCATTTATAAGATTTCAACATCAGATATTGGATTCACTTTCGAAATTATGTGGAAGTAATCTCGTATATGTGTGAGTTGACTCTCAGTCAACTAATCAATAAGACAAATGCAATTGAATCAAGAAGACTCAAGAACACGACCGGGGAGTTGTTATATGGGAATAAAATAACTCAGCGAAGAATACTTAATAATACAAGATACTGACTCGTAATAGCACAAGTATATATGAGAAGAATGTCAAAGTTTTTTATTCATTCCCTAATGTGGAGTTGTTAACTCAAATTAATTGTAAAATATTTGAATCATTGACCCTTAATTATTATTTAATTTAAAAATAATATTAAAAGTTCTAGGATAATTGTCAACATATTTTTAAGGGTCAATTAATATTTTTAAGGATCGTTTTGAACCCTCAAATGATACTTGAAATGCTTCAAATGGTTTAGAAGTAATTGTTTAATATTTAAATAATATTTAATCAACTTTAAATAATATTTAAATATTTTAAAAGAAATTGAAAATATTTAATCAAGATTTAAATACTATTAAATCTCCTTTTTAAATAATATTTAATAATAAAAGGGATTAAATATATTAAAATATTTAATCAAGATTTAAAAACTATTAAATCTCCTCTTCAAATAATAATTAATTATAAAAGGGATTAAATATATTTACTTACTTTAAATAATATTTAATCCAATCAAAATAATCTTTTAATTATTTTAAAAGTATTAACTCACAATGAATAATAATATCCATTATTAAACAATATAAAAATATATTTCAAGGAGGAGTTCCTTGATTAATAAAGACTAATGTCGTGAATTTATTATACTACTCTCGGTCAACTATTGAGTATAAAAGGTGTAACTCGATACACAGTTCAGCTAACCTTAACTACTAAAATGCATACTCTGACTTTTCAAGAAGTTCAGAGTCGCGAAAGAACTAAATAGTAAGGGGGTAAAAGCAATGTAGATTGATATAACAATTTGCATCAACCACAAGATTTTATAAACTGGACTTGTTATAAAGTCAAAAAGTCAAGATTTCAAGGATTCAAGATACTTGCATATACAAGAATCAAAATATTATATAATAGAATTTGAAGAATAGAGTTAGGAATCTTGCATAATGTCCATGATGCATTTCCAAAGTTCCACTCATTCCTGATAGTTATATCAATAGATATAATAAACTAGATTAGTTCCCTTTATCGAAACAACTAGTTATACTACTAATAAGCATAACCGAATTCGTTAACTAATTATAAGATGATTATGAGCTTTAGACTTCACAATATCCTCATTCTAACACCTCGATGTTAATCCTTCACTTATATCGAGTGTACTTGGTCATTTTATAACACATATTTTTTCCGGCATTTCATCTCATCGGGCCTACTTTAACTATTTGTAAAACTATCTTGTCAATGATTTTTAATCAAGTTCTATACACCAACATCTAGTCATGATACTCCTCAATAACTTTCGTTACTTGACCGACTCGAGATAAGTCCTCTATCTTGCTCGAAATCGACTCCCAAAACAGTTGTTTCACCCTTTTCTTATATTCATTTCACTTAACACTCAATTTTCTACCATATTTAATAAATTGGAAATTAATCATTTTGATATAATTTATTTTCTGAGATTTTCTGGAATATCCCATAAAATTTCAAAGCCAACCAAGAAATATAGCTAAGTCAGAAACTGGCTCAAACTTAGGCTCATAACAAGCATGCTCCTTAGATTTCTTACTTGCACTTTCTTGACTCCAACAATTTTAATAAATTGGATTTTACTCCTTTTAATCTGAATCCTTTTTCTAGATTATTCCAGATGACTCTAATATTTTAAATAAAAGTTTCAGATTTTATTAAACTACGTAGCTGGTCCAATCATAGCCTCAAAGTTAGACGAAAATAGAATTTCAATTTTCTGCGTTATCATTACTAAATCGGCCATAACTTTTGACTCGTAACTCCGAATGACACAAAATTAGTGCATAAACGATTTATAGACTATCTACTATCCAGTAAATTCACCGAACTTCCAAGAGCAGATAAAAACTATTCCTAGATTTCTGGACAGTTTCTGCAGGAAAAAATGGGCATGGTAAAGTTTATTTTCTCATCGTTTTCCATTTCTATTCTAATTCAATTCAACCAACAAGCAATCCCAAACTCCTCAATCAACATCAAAAATCAATATACTACAACCTCAAGCCAAAAATCAGTCAAGATTATTATTTATAATTAAAAATCGAATGAACAAGTCTTGTGTTTCTAGGACCAACCAAACTCAATCTCTACTACCCATAACATGTATATGCTATAACAATCATCACCCAAGCCATAGGAATCCAAGAATCAAAGAAAATAAATTTTTATTTTCAGAATCACTATTCATCATCACTTTCAACTTGTAAAAAGAGTACTCTAGAGATGGTGGGTGCTTGAGATGTTACCTTAGATGGGTAGAGCTTGGAAGGACCGTTCTTTTAAGCTATAGAACGCCATAATCCATGGAAGCTAGCTAGCTCTTTTCTTCCTTCAAAAAAATCTGCTTAATGGAGCTCTTGATGAAGAAGAGGAAAAAAAGAAAAAGTGATATATGTAGTGTGTGGTGGAAGCTTGATATTTAATAAGGTTTTCCCCGGTCACCGTGCAGTTTTTCGACAACGTTTTAATCTCTCGTTTTCGTATTTTATTCATCTGACAAACTTAAGTTTTAAAATATCAAATTTTCATTTTATAATTTTCTTATGAATCATTATTATAAAATTAATACCCTTTAATTATTTCGAGAATTTACGAAACAATTCTCCGGATAAACACTATTCACTTGCACTGTCTCTCAAACTCTGTTACGACTTTCACTCAGATTCCAAATTTATTTATTTAGACTAAAAATAATTATGACTCCTATATTTATTACGTATGCTACCCTAAGCAGCGATACGATGAAGAATTTTTAAATTATAATTCTCCAAAAGCTGTTGATTTTACATACACTCCAATATCTCGCAAATCCAAATCAAATAAAAGAAATGGACATTGTCGAAAAACTAACTTGATTTACATTCACTTAAATATATCGTAGTTCCCATAATTTAGCAATATAACAATACACATATTTTTGACTACCCTGTATATTAATAATACAGCCTCAAATCTCAAGTACCTTATGAAAAAAGAAATCCATAAAATTGTTTATTCATAAAATGAAAAAATTAATCCAAAAATCTTAATAATATCAAGTGTCAAAACTACTGGTTATTACAGTTACAGTGGTCCCCTCAGTATCTATTTCCTCATCCAATTTCTCAAATGATTCTCGAGACACTGGATGGATGGATAATTTCTCCTTAGGAGACAGACTTTGAATGAGTGGGGAGTGTCTAGGGGATGTCATTTTCATAGTGTGGAGGTCCCCTAGATTACCCAATGTTTGTGAAGACACTTGGCTTTCATATGTCTTAGCCACCACAGAGTCTAAAGTAAAGATTTCTGAAGCCTCTGTGGTTTTGATGGTGTCATCAGGATATGCCTCAGCATGCATTCCTTCACCATCCAAAACTGTTTCCTGAGTGGTGAGCAAGGTTTCTTGCACCAAGTCACTTGAATTTGGCTCACCAGGGAAACAAAAATCATGATGATCAACAATCTCATGTGTTTGGCTAGACACATTTGGTTGAGAAGAAATTTGGGGAATTGAAGAGAGATTGTGAGTAGAAATGAGTGTTGGCAACTCCCCTTGAGACAATGGGGAAGTTTCAATAGAAGTTCCTAACTGTGCACATTGTGTCTCATTTTCTACTAAAACTTCTTCATTGACAGGAGTGAGTTTTTGCAATGGTGCAGACATTGTACAAGATGGAGTGGGCTGTCTCCCAAATTCAATAGATGCACCTTGTTGAGAAAGTGCACCTAGAAGCAGGTTTAATCCCTTGTTTACCTCTACATCCTATTGGGAGGATGTAGAGTGGTCTGTTGTGGCATTTTTATTCTTTTTCCTACTTGTTAAAGGTTCCATAGATGACTCATCAATTTCTTCTTCATTTTCTACTATTGCACTCAAATTTCTTTTCTTGACAGGTTTCTCCTTCTTCTTCTTGTTTACAACTACATCCTGTTGAGAGGATGTAGAGGTTGGTTTACTAATTTATAATGGATTCAAAGAATGGTTATCAGTTGGGGTAGAGTATTTTGAGTTAGGTGCATTAGGTTCTTCTGCAACCTTAGGACCTCCTACTGGATCAAGATAACCATATTTATGTTGCACAATTGGATATCCCTCAAATACACTCCTCATGTAAAGTATGATTATGAGAGGGACATTCACTATGGTTCTCCTATACAATATAGCAAAAATGATTTTTGACATGGATTTGGAGTAGTCAATTCTCTGTTTATTCATCCCAGGCAATTCAATAAAATCAGAATTTTTATAGTTGAGAATTAATTGAATAAATTGAGGAAAGAAAATTTCATTACCTCTTTGAGGAATCCTGGTTATGATGTAATAACCCGTATTTTTGAAGCTTGGGGTTATTAAGATTTTTGGATAAATTTTTTCATTTTTTGAATAAATGATTTTATGGATTTATTTTCTTCATAAAGTACTTGAGATGTGAGGCCGTATTATTAATATACGGGGTATTCGAAAATATGATTTCATTCAATGAATATTTTTATTCTCATTCTTATTTATTTTTAAAATGAATTTTATTCTCAAAATCATTAAAAGATTTAATGATTTGTAAAATGCATATCAATTTGGAAAAATTAGATTTAATTCTAATTCTTTTTCCATAAATCTTCAAAAGTATTCTATTATTTAATTATGTTAGAAATTGATTTTTTTACAAATTAGAATTTCTAACTTAGAATTATGGTTTAGCCGAGTATGGTAGCAAAAACGAGGAGTAAAGCTAGCATTTATTTGTGTGGGTTGCAAACTTCCACCTAAGCTAGTTTTAACCACACAATTGTGGTTAACCTAATAAAATCAGCACCCACCCCATTTCCTATGAAAACCCCGATTGAAAAGAAGAGAGAAAGAGAGAAGTGAGAAAAGAGGAAAGAAGAGAAAAGAGAGAAAAGTGATGGAGAAAGGAAGAGGAAGAGGAGAAAGGATGTAAGCAAGCTACTCTCCACTTCCATGTCAGCTGATTGAAGATTAAGGAGGAGAGTAGAGATTGGGGGAAATCAAGAAGCTTGGTAGAATTTAGAAGCAATCAAGGTATGGTGGTTCTTGATGCTTGTTCTTTGTTTTTGAAGTTTCAATTTCAATTTTATTTTGTATGAGCATGTTTCCTTAATTTGGGCATACTCCTAGGGTTCATGTGAATCAGGTTGTGTTGGAGTGATGATTACTGATTTGGGTTGTTTATTGTAATAGAGATGATGAATGAGGATGGTTGTGTGCAGCTTGCCAAACAACTACTCAGCAACTTCCCTGTTTTGCTGAATAAACTGGGACGTTTGAGCACTGTTTTGTGCAGTGGGTATGTAATAAATTTGTTCCTTAAGTTTGCTAGTTTATTTGGGCGCTAATTTTGCATTGTTTGGATAAACGAGTAAAAAGTTATGCGAGTTTTAGTAAAGGCTGTACAACCCAGAATTTGCTGCGTTCGATTTGTGAGTTTGGTTAATTCGTTTTTGGCCTAAATGAAATGTTTTGGATATGAAATTTTTATGCAAGATTGGTTTGATATCCAAGAAGAGTCTGTAGCAATTTGGTAGTAAAATGGTTAATTTTCAATTTATGAAAAATGTTTAAGTGGACTGGGTGCAGTAACATTTTAAGGTCCAGATTTGTCTGCCCTGTTTTGGAGAATTGTTTTGGAAAGGTTAAAAACTTTATTTGATGCGAGTCAAATGATGAAAGTTGTTCATAAATGTCTTTCCTAGAAGCTTGCAAAGTTTAGTAATTTTTGAACTTTGATTGAAAGAGTTATGGGTAGTTGTTTAAGAGCATGTTTGATCATAGAATACTTGAAACCCTTATGTGGTGATTGTAGTTGTGTTATGCCATGTTTGAGTAATAATCTTAGAATAAATCATGGTAAATTGTGATCTTAGTTATTAAACAAGTATCTTGATTGGCTAAGGTTGGGTGATGGAAATTGTATGAGTTGATTATGAATTGAATTGGTTGTTATGGAGTAGTATGAAATTGTGGCTTGAATGAGTAAAGCTAGTAGCTGTGTTTTGATGATTTATTGATAACAAATGGATGCTTGTATAATTGTGAAACTACTTGGGATTGAGTCTTCATATGTTCAAGTAGTTGTATAAATTGTGTTGGAGTAGTTTTGGGTGAATTTAAACAGGTTAAAAATTGAGGAAATGACGAGCGTACAAACATAACCACGCCATTTTTTTCTGACCTTAACTGTTCATAGACCTTCGAAGGGGCTACCCTGTTTTGTTTTGTGATTTCTATACATGGTCAGTTAGATAATGATCTCAAGATCGTGTAGGCGTAAAATTCATGTCAATCGGAGTTACGAGCGAAAAGAGATGAATTAATTAGTAACAGTAACGCAGAAACTTAACAGCCCTGTTTTCTACTAACTTTGGAGCTGTGATCACCCTAGTTAGGGGGCTCCATAAATCTATAAACTTTTATTTAAAATACTAGGAACATATATGAGCACCTGGAAAGAAGAATTGGGGTAAAAACATTAAAACCTGAATTATTAAAATTGTTTGAATCCAAGTGGTGCAAATGAAAAGTTAAGGGAAATGCTAATGTTTTAGTCCTAGCTATTCCTTATTAGGAAACGATATTTGAGGCTAAACTAGAAAACGAAACCTCAACGAAAGATGTCTTGTGATGACATAAGAATGCTATAAGCTAATGGACTTGTTTATTGTGTGTTGTTTTGAAAGGCTAAGGTAGTTATACGAGTAGGTTTAATAGAGCGATTAAGATATGCTCGTATAGCTAAACGTGTTTTGTTTCCGATTCGTAGATACTCGGACGAAGCCAGGAAGGAGTTTACTTCCGCGGGAACATACAGGCAAGTTTCCGACTCTATCGTTTAATTTCATATCAGAATATTTTTAATTCACATTGTTGTCATGGGAAATGCACGTCGGCATTTCACCTTGAACTGTCTTGGTCATATATAACTTGATTCTTCTGCTACTCTAAACTTCTCGAAAAGTTAGAGTATGCAAGTATCCGACGCTTTGTCATTTTAATTCGGATTTATGACAAGAGTATGCATAGGTTGTTAAGATTGCTTATCGTGAGTTGTTTCGAATCTCTTTCAACCTAATTATGAGACGACTCTGAAATTCTTGAAAAGTCAGAGTTCGTATAGCAGCTTTCTAAACTCTAGACTTTATAACGGTTTATTGGTTATAAAGCTCTGTGGTGTTTGAAGTTCCATTCAGATGGAACTATATACTGTGTGTTCGCGCCTCTGAACTTCTTAAAAAGTTAGAGGACGTCTGCTTTCAGTTTTGTATAACTGAATCTGGTGTCGAGTACATTTTTTTTTGGTGCTCGATGGTCGACCGGGAGTAGTCTAGCGTGGCTCGACGGTTAGTCGAGGTTCAATGTTTTAAATAATATTTAGTTTATTAAATATTATTTAAAGAATATAGAAAGTATTTAAAGGTTAAGTAAATACTTTCAGGGCGTTTGAAATTATTTAAATATTATTTAATATTGATTAAATATTATTTAAATATTTTGGGACATTTAAAAGTATTTAACTACTGATTAAATACTTTCAATTCATTTTGGTTTATTTAAATATTATTTAATATTGATTAAATATTATTTAAATATGTTGAATCGTTTAAGATTATTTAAATATTAAATAATCTTGATTATATTGGGATTAAATATTTTAATTCTTTTAAATCCTTTTAATATTTTTCGAGGACTATTCTGGGCCTCCTAAATATTAAGAAAATATTTATTTGTTCTTTAAAAATATTCTGGAGTTGTCTAAACTTCTTTAAATATTATTTTTCATTAAATAATAAATAGTGAGCGATGACTCGGATATTTTGGATTTATTCTGAGTCGATAACTCCAGGTTCGGGAGGTAACGTTCTACTCCGATATTCCTCCCAGTTGTATTGGTGCCTTTAAGGCCCATTTTTCACTCCAAAACTGTAATGTTTTGTGAAGTCTATTTTAGCTAGTATTAGCGGCTCCCCGGTCGCGTTCTTGAGTCTCCTTGATTCAAGGGTTTCTGTCTTGTTAAATTCGTTGACTGAGAGTCAACCCAGATGTTTCGAGAGTACTCCCACCTCGTTTCGGGAGCCAAACTATTGTCAGATATTGAAATCTTACAATAGGTTGTTGTTGTTCTGGAAGGTTGTATTAAATTCCCTGCCTTATCTGTTGATGAAATCCTGTGATGGATTGTTGTGTTGTTCTGGAAGGTTGTATTAAATTCTCTTCCTTATCTGTTGATTGAAATCCTAGAGTGGATTGTTGTTGTTCTAGAAGGTTGTATTAAATTCCCTTCCTTATCTGTTGATTGAAATCCTAGAGAGGATTGTTGTGTTGTTCTGGAAGGTTGTATTAAATTCCCTTCCTTATCTGTTGATTGAAATCCTAGAGTGGATTGTTGTTGTTCTGGAAGGTTGTATTAAATTCCCTTCCTTATCTGTTGATTGAAATCCTAGAGAGGATTGTTGTGTTGTTTTGGAAGGTTGTATTAAATTCCCTTCCTTATCTGTTGATTGAAATCCTAGAGTGGATTGTTGTTGTTCTGGAAGGTTATATTAAATTCCCTTCCTTATCTGTTGATTGAAATCCTAGAGAGGATTGTTGTGTTGTTCTGGAAGGTTGTATTAAATTCTCTTCCTTATCTGTTGATTGAAATCCTAGAGTGGATTGTTGTGTTGTTCTGGAAGGTTGTATTAAATTCACTTCCTTATCTGTTGATGAAATCCTGTGATGGATTGTTGTGTTGTTCTGGAAGGTTGTAGTAAATTCCCTTCCGTATTTGTTGATGAAATCCTGTGATGGATTGTTGTGATTGTTGTTATTCTAGAAGGCTTGATTAAATTTCCTTCTAGGTTTGATGAATGTTTAAGTATTCATCAGGGACTGGAGTAAAAGTTGCGTAAGAGGTCGGGGACGCATGACCCAGCCGTAATTAAAGGCCCATGAGTTACCTAGGGTGACGTCCCGATAAGGGGTTGTCCTTCTACTAGTAGAGAAAATGATGAAATGTCGATTGTACATGCGACTGATCATCGAGTACAATAAGGCGTTGTAAAATCTCCAGTTAATCCTGTTTCTTCCAATTGGAATTTGACGTTGCACTGTAACGAAAGCCTAGGTGTTGAGTTACCGATAGTGTCAACGGGAATGTAATCCACTCTGAGTTGGTTGGTTGTTTTGAGTACTGTTTTATTCGCATATATCAGTTTCACTGTTCCTACACTATAACGAAAGCCATGGTGCTAAGTTACTGGTAGTGTTAATGGGAATTGATGAACTTTCATTCATTCTTTTCGCAGTATATTGATCTGCTTGCTTATTGGTACTCAAACGAATGGTACTTGGTGATTGAGGCCATTGTGCCAAGTTATTGATACTGTTATTCTAAAAAATTATGAACTTAAATTGTTGTATTGCAGTAACGTGAACTGCATTATTGTTGTGAATATCTTCTTGCATCGTGAATCTTGAGTCATTTATTGTCGAGATATAACTGGCTATACATCTTCAATTAGATTGCTAGTTATGTACTTTATTGTTGAATATCCAGTTGGGATAATTATGGCTATCACCTTTTCCTTGAAATATTCTGATATATATAACTTGTTGAGCATTCTTTGGCTCATTCTTGCTTTTTGTAAATCTTATATCTTGCAGAAAGAGATGACTATGAATTGTCTACCTCGAGTATTATGTTAAGGAACAAGAAGATTCGAGCTTGAGCTAGTCAGGTTCAGGACTTCGATAAATGGTGCAAGAAAGGCGGGATTCCAGATTAGAATCCTAGACTTATTGAAAAATATGTAATGTGACAGTAGATCTTGGATTAATGTTTACTTCTAATGTAACATCATGTGGAAGTTATATTAGTAGTGTGAGATCCTGAGGATACATTGGTTTGTAATAACTATTACTATTTTAAGTTCGTTTCCTGAGACTATAACTTGAGTTGTGTATTTGGTTTGGGGTCACTGCTTTTATGTTTGGTTATTATAATGGTTAAAGCAGGTGAGTGATGTTATTGTGGTGAAAAATTAGACTGTGATGACCCGGATCCCTGATCCCGGATCTGGGGGCGTCACAGAGATGGTATCAAAGTTCTAGGTTATAGTACTCAGGAACGAGAGAGTTAAGAGTTATGTTTGGATAAGATTGATAGAGAGCGAGCTCCTATCGAATTCATATTCGGGCTATCGGATGTAGGAGTGATTTATATTATGAGGCTAATATACTCATATAAGGATAGTTAGGAAAGATAATAAGAACTTTCCTTACAAAGATGTCGAACACTAGCCGAGGAGACTCATCTGAGTAAGAGGATTTATGATTGAGAATGAGAGTTTGAGAATTATGGAGCACTTGTAAAGGAGCTCAGATATGCTATAAGTGTAGCACTATGTATGCTAGTACCCCAGGACTGAGGGGAGCATTACTAAGAGAAGAAAAACCACTTCATTCTTGGCACAATCATTAAGATGACCATGTTCAAATTGATGGCATGTCAAATCTTCACCAATCTTTCATCTATTTGTGATAAGCCGAAGAGATAGTCTACATTTCAGTAAACCCTTATTAATGTTATGGAGCGGATGTGATTGATGGTCCATGATATTGACCATTAATATTGTTGTTGACTGACTTGTGGATACTCGAGAGTGGGTATATTTATATATAGTGACTCATAGTTATTTCCCCTTTTGGAATACATTATGTTATAAGTGACCGATGAGATGTTGATGTTTGGGAACTGTGAATGTTTTGGGATTATAATTGAGGTGTTTTTACACCGGGCATAGTCCGACATATGAATAGGTCATGCCCAATTGTCTGTGGAAAATACGTTCCCATTAGTTTAATGAAAATTAGAAATAAGAGGACGTGTAAATGAGATGTTTCAGGGTAAAATGGAGTAGTATGGCTTAAAGGATATGGCCATCTATACATGAGTAATATTGAGGATTCTGTTGGAAATGGTGTATGGTATGCATACAATGTAGAGTCGTAACAAAGAGATGAGATACGCACCTGATATAATTCTTGAATATATTAAGGATGTTGGATTAGAGTAAGCCTTGGGATAGAAGTGACCGCCACATTGCAAATACGGTGGTTGGATTTACTAGTATAAATGAGTTGTGGCATAAAGGCTTATATGAAGTTACTTGTTTTAATAGTAAAATTTCGGACTAGAGAGCGGTCTGAGTAGCCATTGATGATCCTAAATTTCTGAAAAGTATTTGGTCGAGGCCTAATAAGGTCGTTGATTCAGCAAGAATTCTTATGAACTTGGTTGAACAAATAATTCTTTAGCCATAGTTATATCTTGCATTATGCAACTGTTTCCTAAGTTTCTGGAAATTCAGATGTAATGAAAGTTCTAGACCTGAAACAAGAGTGTGTCAGATCATGAATTAAAGTCTATGGGAATTACCAAGATTGTCCCAAAAGAAGTGAATTGAGAATAAAGTCACAGTGTTGGGAAGAATCAACTATGACAGAATATGAAAAATAAAGTGGCTACATATATGGAAATACCATGAACTTTTAACAAGGAACCAGAGTTATACTTCTGGAAGAACAGTGGATTAAGAAATATGAGCGGGTTGGTGTACTGCTAATTATGGTTCACCCAAGCCAATCGAGGCCTCACTTACTAAACAGTGAGCCTGAAATGGGAGAATATGTGAAATGGACAGCAAGAAGCTATAATTGTAAAGTCTAGATGTTATGTTAATGATTGCCCTAAAAGAAGGGATGACATGTTTTAAATATGGAGAGATAAATTGAGAAGGTTCGAATTAAGATTCGAATAAAAAGTACATTACGCTTTGGATGCTAAGTTATGGGGCACTGGTAATGGATATGAAAAAGGAACTATTCAATAAAGAGAGTAGTTAAAGAATTGGGAAAAGTAACCCTTAGTGATATTTTGGGGTTACCACCATCAGAGATCACGTCATTTATCATTGACCTAGTGTTATGAGCAACTTTAGCATTGGAGGCATCTTAAAAGATGGCACCTGGCAGTCTGAGAGGGTTAGTCCCTCAGTTATAAAGACTATTTATTGAAAGTGTTACTAAGAGGTGCACATGGGTTGTTTGTAAAGGAAACGGATAGCGGCATGAGACTGCATATACATTGGTGAGAATGCATTAAGTGAATTGGTTAATTTAGCAATCAATATTGGTTATCCATAATATGGATAGACCACTCGAAGGAATTAGTCTACTGGAGAAGATATATTAAGGATATGTTATCACCAAATAAATATTGCCTTGATAGTATGCCAAGGATGGCATTGAGAATGTGATAAGGATGTTATGAGTCTTTGATAAGGAAGGATGTATTAATGAATGCACCTGTACCTTCTAAGGATTAATTGGAATTGTAAGAAATAATTGGACAAGTTGTCATAATCTTCACAGAGGATATCCTGATCTGTCTAGAGATGAAGGAAGAACCCGAAGGTAAATATATATCATTAGAAAACCTTAAGAGAAGAGAGGTTGGATGACAAATCCCATAAGAATGAGTTTGGGTAAAATGAGCTGAAATTGTGAAACATATAGTAAGTGGTGGAGAAAGTTTGAGGAAAGTGAAGAATAGAAATGGGAAATAAGAAATTTGGGGATTTTGTCAGCAGGTTCCTAAACGAGTAGGGACTGTTGTATATTGAGTTGTAATGCATTAAGGAATGAAAATTTCAAAATATATTTTCTCTCCCTTTCAAAATCATTTTCTTCTAAATGTTGACTATTTTTCATCCGATTGAGATGAACAATGCATATGGTGTGACTTCTTGTCTGTGTGACAAAAGTCTGGTGGGCAACCACTCGATTATGTATTATAAACCAGAAAGTACTAAAGACTGGCCATCTTGAGTACATATATGGTTGTTCTCAGTCATATCTAAATTATTTTCTTTCTTATTTATCAAATACATTCGAAAATGAGCTTAGTGATCTACGAATCACTCTGATTGTTTTGTTACAATGATCTTCATTCAAAAGATCTTTATTAAAATTATGTACAAGGTTATCTTTCTATAGAAAGTTTGTACCTTGAGTTTCAAAAAGGGGTGGTGGTAGTTACTTATTATGGTGAGAGCTTTTATATGACTCTGATTACCACTCATATATAGTCATGCCACCTTACGAAGTTAGTGCGAACGAAAGTATTGATCTACTTTGCGTTAAGGGCAAAATTGATGAATGATAGATAACTGGGGACATGGACCGGTTGACATACATGGGATACAAGTTTTAGTATGGGAAGCGATTGACGATAACTCAAGGTAGACAAAGCGAATTTGGTGATCAAGCTAGGAATGACAGAGAGTATGAAGCGAGAGGCTTCGTGTTGCTTAAAGCATTATCGTGGAAAGAAGTAACGAGATTTAGTAAGCAAGAGAACTTAAGCTCGAGGGGTATTGGATCCTTCCAGGTCTCAGAGTATATTAAGGAGGTGTATAAAGACCCTCGACTTTATAAAGAAAGTTTTGAGAAGTGAAACAATAACGCTAATGAGGTTGTTGTACGAAACCAAGAAGGTTGGAGTCTCAACCTAGAAATTAGAAAGCGAGGTGTGAAAATAGTAACCTCGGTTGTTCTCGTATGAATTCCAAGGACGGAGTCCTTTTAAGGAGGGGAGACTGTAATAACCTGTATTTTTTACGCTTGGGGTTATTAAGATTTTTGGATAAAATTTTTCATTTTTTGAATAAATGATTTTATGGATTTATTTTCTTCATAAGGTACTTGAGTTGTGAGGCCGTATTATTAATATACGGGGTATTCGAAAATATGATTTCATTCAATGAATATTTTTATTCTCATTCTTATTTATTTTTAAAATGAATTTTATTCTCAAAATCATTAAAAGATTTAATGATTTGTAAAATGCATATCAATTTGGAAAAATTAGATTTAATTCTAATTCTTTTTCCATAAATCTTCAAAAGTATTCTATTATTTAATTATGTTAGAAATTGATTTTTTTACAAATTAGAATTTCTAACTTAGAATTATGGTTTAGCCGAGTATGGTAGCAAAAACGAGGAGTAAAGCTAGCATTTATTTGTGTGGGTTGCAAACTTCCACCTAAGCTAGTTTTAACCACACAATTGTGGTTAACCTAATAAAATCAGCACCCACCCCATTTCCTATGAAAACCCCGATTGAAAATAAGAGAGAAAGAGAGAAGTGAGAAAAGAGGAAAGAAGAGAAAAGAGAGAAAAGAGATGGAGAAAGGAAGAGGAAGAGGAGAAAGGATGTAAGCAAGCTACTCTCCACTTCCATGTCAGCTGATTGAAGATTAAGGAGGAGAGTAGAGATTGGGGGAAATCAAGAAGCTTGGTGGAATTTAGAAGCAATCAAGGTATGGTGGTTCTTGATGCTTGTTCTTTGTTTTTGAAGCTTCAATTTCAATTTTATTTTGTATGAGCATGTTTCCTTAATTTGGGCATACTCCTAGGGTTCATGTGAATCAGGTTGTGTTGGAGTGATGATTACTGATTTGGGTTGTTTATTGTAATAGAGATTATGAATGAGGATGGTTGTGTGCAGCTTGCCAAACAACTACTCAGCAACTTCCCTGTTTTGCCGAATAAACTGGGACGTTTGAGCACTGTTTTGTGCAGTGGGTATGTGATAAATTTGTTCCTTAAGTTTGCTAGTTTATTTGGGCGCTAATTTTGCATTGTTTGGATAAACGAGTAAAAAGTTATGCGAGTTTTAGTAAAGGCTGTACAACCCAGAATTTGCTGCGTTCGATTTGTGAGTTTGGTTAATTCGTTTTTGGCCTAAATGAAATATTTTGGATATGAAATTTTTATGCAAGATTGGTTTGATATCCAAGAAGAGTCTGTAGCAATTTGGTAGTAAACTGGTTAATTTTCAATTTATGAAAAATGTTTAAGTGGACTGGGTGCAGTAACATTTTAAGGTCCAGATTTGTCTGCACTGTTTTGGAGAATTGTTTTGGAAAGGTTAAAGACTTTATTTGATGCGAGTCAAATGATGAAAGTTGTTCATAAATGTCTTTCCTAGAAGCTTGCAAAGTTTAGTAATTTTTGAACTTTGATTGAAAGCGTTATGGGTAGTTGTTTAAGAGCTTGTTTGATCATAGAATACTTGAAACCCTTATGTGGTGATTGTAGTTGTGTTATGCCATGTTTGAGTAATAATCTTAGAATAAATCATGGTAAATTGTGATCTTAGTTGTTAAACAAGTATCTTGATTGGCTAAGGTTGGGTGATGGAAATTGTATGAGTTGATTATGAATTGAATTGGTTGTTATGGAGTAGTATGAAATTGTGGCTTGAATGAGTAAAGCTAGTAGCTGTGTTTTGATGATTTATTGGTAACAAATGGATGCTTGTATAATTGTGAAACCACTTGGGATTGAGTCTTCATATGTTCAAGTAGTTGTATAAATTGTGTTGGAGTAGTTTTGGGTGAATTTAAACAGGTTAAAAATTGAGAAAATGACAAGCGTACAAACATAACCACGCCATTTTTTTCTGACCTTAACTGTTCATAGACCTTCGAAGGGGCTACCCTGTTTTGTTTTGTGATTTCTATACATAGTCAGTTAGATAATGATCTCAAGATCGTGTAGGCGCAAAATTCATGTCAATCGGAGTTACGAGCGAAAAGATATGAATTAATTAGTAACGGTGACGCAGAAACTTAACAGCCCTGTTTTCTACTAATTTTGGAGCTGTGATCACCCTAGTTAGGGGGCTCCATAAATCTAGAAACTTTTATTTAAAATACTAGGAACATATATGAGCATCTGGAAAGAAGAATTGGGGTAAAAAGATTAAAACCTGAATTATTAAAATTGTTTGAATCCAAGTGGAGCAAATGAAAAGTTAAGGGAAATGCTAATGTTTTAGTCCTAGCTATTCCTTATTAGGAAACGACATTTGAGGCTAAACTAGAAAACGAAACCTCAACGAAAGATGTCTTGTGATGACATAAGAATGTTATATGCTAATGGACTTGTTTATTGTGTGTTGTTTGGAAAGGCTAAGGTAGTTATACGAGTAGGTTTAATAGAGCGATTAAGATATGCTCGTATAGCTAAACGTGTTTTGTTTCCGATTCGTAGATACTCGAACGAAGCCAGGAAGGAGTTTACTTCCGCGGGAACATACAGGCAAGTTTCCGACTCTATCGTTTAATTTCATATCAGAATATTATTAATTCATGGTGATGCCAAAATTTTTGAAATCTTTGACTTAATGATAAGTTCTTCGCTTATACATTTTGTTGTGCTTGGAACCACTTAGCTCATTGTTGTCATGGAAAATGCACGTCGGCATTTCACCTTGAACTGTCTTGTTCATATATAACTTGATTCTTCTGCTACTCTGAACTTCTCGAAAAGTTAGAGTATGCAAGTATCCGACGTTTTGTCATTTTAATTCGGATTTATGACAAGAGTATGCATAGGTTGTTAAGATTGCTTATCGTGAGTTGTTTCGAATCTCTTTCAACCTAATTATGAGACGACTCTGAACTTCTTGAAAAGTCAGAGTTCGTATAGCAGCTTTCTAAACTCTAGACTTTATTACGGTTTATTGGTTATAAAGCTCTGTGGTGTTTGAAGTTCCATTCAGATGGAACTATATACTATGTGTTCGCGCCTCTGAACTTCTTAAAAAATTAGCTGACGTCTGCTTTCAGTTTTGTATAACTGAATCTGGTGTCGAGTACATTTTTTTTTTGGTGCTCGATGGTCGACCGAGAGTAGTCTAGCGTGACTCGACGGTTAGTCGAGGTTCAATGTTTTAAATAATATTTAGTTTATTAAATATTATTTAAAGAATATAGAAAATATTTAAAGGTTAAGTAAATACTTTCAGGGCGTTTGAAATTATTTAAATATTATTTAATATTGATTAAATATTATTTAAATATTTTGGGACATTTAAAAGTATTTAACTACTGATTAAATACTTTCAATTCGTTTTGGTTTATTTAAATATTATTTAATATTGATTAAATATTATTTAAATATGTTGAATCGTTTAAGATTATTTAAATATTAAATAATCTTGATTATATTGGATTAAATATTTTAATTTTTTTAAATCCTTTTAATATTTTTCGAGGACTATTCTGGGCCTCCTAAATATTAAGAAAATATTTATTTGTTCTTTAAAAATATTCTGGAGTTGTCTAAACTTCTTTAAATATTATTTTTCATTAAATAATAAATAGTGAGCGATGACTCGGATATTTTGGATTTATTCTAAGTCGATAACTCCAGGTTCGGGAGGTAACGTCCGACTCCGATATTCCTCCCAGTTGTATTGGTGCCTTTAAGGCCCATTTTTCACTCCAAAACTGTAATGTTTTGTGGTGTCTATTTTAGCTAGTATTAGCGGCTCCCCGGTCGCGTTCTTGAGTCTCCTTGATTCAAGGGTTTCTGTCTTGTTAAATTCGTTGACTGAGAGTCAACCCAGATATTTCGAGAGTACTCCCACCTCGTTTCGGGAGCCAAACTATTGTTAGATATTGAAATCTTACAATAGGTTGTTGTTGTTCTGGAAGGTTGTATTAAATTCCCTTCCTTATCTGTTGATGAAATCCTGTGATGGATTGTTGTGTTGTTCTGGAAGGTTGTATTAAATTCCCTTCCTTATCTGTTGATTGAAATCCTAGAGTGGATTGTTGTTGTTCTAGAAGGTTGTATTAAATTCCCTTCCTTATCTGTTGATTGAAATCCTAGAGAGGATTGTTGTGTTGTTCTGGAAGGTTGTATTAAATTCCCTTCCTTATCTGTTGATTGAAATCCTAGAGTGGATTGTTGTTGTTCTGGAAGGTTGTATTAAATTCCCTTCCTTATCTGTTGATTGAAATCCTATAGAGGATTGTTTTGTTGTTCTGGAAGGTTGTATTAAATTCCCTTCCTTATCTGTTGATTGAAATCCTAGAGTGGATTGTTGTGTTGTTCTGAAAGGTTGTATTAAATTCCCTTCCTTATCTGTTGATGAAATCTTGTGATGGATTGTTGTGTTGTTCTGGAAGGTTGTAGTAAATTCCCTTCCTTATTTGTTGATGAAATCCTGTGATGGATTGTTGTTATTCTAGAAGGCTTGATTAAATTTCCTTCTAGGTTTGATGAATGTTTAAGTATTCATCAGGGACTGGAGTAAAAGTTGCGTAAGAGTTCGGGGACGCACGACCCAGCCGTAATTAAAGGCCCATGAGTTGCCTAGGGTGACGTCCCGATAAGGGGTTGTCCTTCTACTAGTAGAGAAAATGACGAAATGTCGATTGTACATGCGACTGATCATCGAGTACAATAAGGCGTTATAAAATCTCCAGTTAATCCTGTTTCTTCCAATTGGAATTTGACGTTGCACTGTAACGAAAGCCTAGGTGCTGAGTTACTGATAGTGTCAACGGGAATGTAATCCACTCTGAGTTGGTTGGTTGTTTTGAGTACTGTTTTATTCGCATATATCAGTTTCACTATTCCTACACTATAACGAAAGCCATGGTGCTAAGTTACTGGTAGTGTTAATGGGAATTGATGAACTTTCATTCATTCTTTTCACAGTATATTGATCTGCTTGCTTATTGGTACTCAAACGAATGGTACTCGGTGATTGAGGCCATTGTGCTAAGTTATTGATACTGTTAGTCTAAAAAATTATGAACTTAAATTGTTGTATTGCAGTAACGTGAACTGCATTATTGTTGTGAATATCTTCTTGCATCGTGAATCTTGAGTCATTTATTGTCGAGATATAACTGGCTATACATCTTCAATTAGATTGCTAGTTATGTACTTTATTGTTGAATATCCAGTTGGGATAATTATGGCTATCACCTTTTCCTTGAAATATTCTGATATATATAACTTGCTGAGCATTCTTTGGCTCATTCTTGCTTTTTGTAAATCTTATATCTTGCAGAAAGAGATGACTATGAATTGTCTACCTCGAGTATTATGTTAAGGAACAAGAAGATTCGAGCTTGAGCTAGTCAGGTTCAGGACTTCGATAAATGGTGCAAGAAATGCGGGATTCCAGATTAGAATCCTAGACTTATTAAAAAATATGTAATGTGACAGTAGATCTTGGATTAATGTTTACTTCTAATGTAACATCACGTGGAAGTTATATTAGTAGTGTGAGATCCTGAGGATACATTGGTTTGTAATAACTATTACTATTTTAAGTTCGTTTCCTGAGACTATAACTTGAGTTGTGTATTTGGTTTGGGGTCACTGCTTTTATGTTTGGTTATTATAATGGTTAAAGCAGGTGAGTGATGTTATTGTGGTGAAAAATTGGACTGTGATGACCCGGATCCCTGACCCCGGATCTGGGGGCGTCACATATGAGCTCCCTAAGAATCAGCTTCCCAACATTGAGCTTCTGGTTGTAAGCCAATGACTAGGCCAGCTTCAAGGCAATGCTACTAATCTGGTCAAATCTTGTTTTTCTGCAAGTGAACACTCTAAGAATAGTGTCAAACAGGAATAACCACTCCTTCCTGATGAATTTCTTGTTTATTTTACCTAGCTTGAACTTCTCATCTCCTTTCTCCATAGCATCTGAGTACCTAATGAACTCTAGGAAATCTAGAAAGTCATCTTCAGATGGTTTAACATGAAACCTCTCAGTTGACAACATCAAACTTTTGTTAACATCCTCTTCATTGAAACTTATTTCCTCCTTCTGAACTTTGCAGGTTACTACAATCATGGAGTTTCCATCTTTCAAAGCTATCTATTCCCATGTTGTCGTATTACAGAACTGCTCCAAAATGTCGAAGTAGAGAGTGGGGCTGGCCAGCAATTCTTCTTTCAGGTAGGAATCAATGAGAAACCTAGTGAAACACTTATATTGAGGTTAACATATGCATCCCTTGCTATGGCTAGAAATTTAGTTTCAGGAATGACACACACTTCGGTTATAGGGGTGGAATTGGAGGACGCCATTGAATAAGTGTATAGAAAGAGAGAAAAGAGAAACGGAAGTTTTAGAGAGTAGAAAGCAAGGGTTCAAGTGTAATTGTTTGAAAGCAAAAGTTTCTTTGAGTTTGCAGTCAAGTGTATAAATGCAATGTTAGATTTACTTTGCTATTTATATGACTCAGACAACTCGACTAGAATAGAAATCGATTATGTATGTTCGAGAACTCAGAAAAGAGTAAAGTTGTATTAGTAGAGAACTGTCAGAGTTTGATCGAGAACTCTCAAGAATATATATATATGATTCGAGAACTAAGACAGTCGAGAACTCATCCAAACTGTAGTGGAGAACTCATCTAAACTGTAGTCGAGAACTCTTAACAGTTATCGATCGAGATCTCTAGTAATGAATTATTCGAGAACTCAAGACATTCGAGAACTCTTAGAAATGAACTATTCGAGAACTCAAGACATTCGAGAACTCTTAGAAATGATCTATTCGAGAACTCAAGAATTCATGCCTAGTCGAGAAGTCAGAAAAGATGGCAACTTAATCACAAACTCTATCTTTTAAAAGATCATTCTATTTTCACTTGGAAAATAAAATGATAATTTACAAACCTCATTTCTTAAATAAATAAAATTTATTTATTCATCTTAAAAATGAGAAATGTGTTTAATTGATATTTCTGAAATTTAATCATCACACTTGTTATTAACAATGCACAAGTATAATAATTATTTTCAGGTTATCTCAGAACAAAGAAATAGTTTCAAGTTAGTTTTTACAAAATATGTAATTAATTTATTTTTTTTAATTAAAATTATGTACAATAATATAACTGATATGTTTATAAATATGCACCAGTTTTGTTTCACTTAGATAAATCATTTAAGTTCATGTATGTGAAATAATTGTTGTAACAGTTGGAGAGATATATTTATTGCGCCATTTATCCTAAAGAATTTAGCATTGCAATTTCACTAACCAACCTGTTGAAGGTGGCATCATCAAGTGGTTTAGTAAATTGATAGAATATATTTTTATATATATTCTATCTTATTTTTATTCTCATATTTAATTATATTTTGTATTAATTGGATCTTTATTTAATAGATTTTAATGTTTTATTGCAGAAAAGATAGAATTCCTATATTTGGAAGGATTTGGGCTTAAAGAGCTAATTTGGAGTCAAATTAGAAGAAAAATCGTATTTATTGGGTTACACGTGTTGCATACATTGTTTGGGCCATAACTCAAGTTCCAGAAGTCAGAATTGGACGATCTTACAGTCCATACGAAACTTATTGAATTCTCTTTAATTCAGAAGTGGTCCAACAAGAAGAATCCAACTGGAATAGCTCAGAAACTGAGGAGAAAACAGAGCTACGAATTTTAATTAAAGAATTCTATTCAATTAAGGAAGCCTATTTGTATTTGGCTTAATTCATTAAAATACTTTTATTATTAGAAATAGGAATCAGATTTTATGATTAGAATTAGTTTTTATATACTAGAGACAATAGATACATACATACGTACTTTTTACTTTCATTTTCTAGCTATGGTTTTTCTTCATCTCTCTTCCATAGCATATAGTTATTCTCCATTAATATAGTTTAATGTACTCTTTTATATTCTCTTATTTTAATATATGTTTTACATGGCTTTCTTCATAGTTGTTATTGCTTTTACTTCTAGTATTAGCGAGTAGATGTTTCTGGGGCTTAAGGGGAAGCCATGTTTGCACTATAATATTGATATGATTTTTACAGTGGTTTGATGGGTTATGTAATTCTAATTGATATGTTTTAATTATTGATTTATGTAATCGGCCGATATCATGAATTGATTCTATGCAAATAGGGGTATGGATCGAGAGATTTACTTATTAGAGGCACACATACGATTAACATAATTGAATTTGAGTGCGAGAGCATTATTGGATTTCTGAGAGCGTTGATGCTCGAGAGAGATTAACATTGCTCTAATTACTTGACTAATTGAATTACTAAAATTTTTTAATTATGTAAACATGTTTCGAGAGTGTTAATGCTTGAGAGAGATTAACAAACTCTAGTTGCATGACCACTTTTAATATTTTAGCTTATAATCCAATTATAGTGTAAGCATGGTGGACCTGATTGCCCTAGGTTTTTAATTTATTAATTTAGTATATTTAATTAGTGTTAGTTTTAATTAGTAGTTAATTAATATCTTCAAATATTCGTTTGCTCTTGAAATAATCTGTGATAATTAACTTGAAATTGATAAAACCTGTCTCCTTGTGGATTCGACCCGTATTTGCCAGTCTCTGCTGATAACAGGCACCGTGCACTTGCGGTATTATATTTTAAAACGCATCAAGTTTTTTGCGCCGCTGCCAGGGAGATTGCATATTTTTTATTGATTTTGATTTGGTTATTTGGATTGTTTCCATTGTCTCATTGGAACTTTTGTTCCAATTGAGGCAGATTTTACTTCGTGGCTTTGTTGAGTGTTTTTAGGTATACAATGGATGAAGTTGATAATTTTGCACTCTTTTCCTCTCTACTAGAGGCACGAACTAAAGAGCCTGCCTCGTTCAAGACTATAGAGCCTGATATGCGTCCAATGAGTATCAATGAGATGTCTCTAATGGCCCTTAAAACATACACTTTATGTCAAATTTGTGGTGTCTAGGGTCACTATGGTTTCGAATGCTCCTACAATGCCTATAATTCTCATGATTCTCAATTCGGACAACTTAATTATTTTCAAGAAGAAGGATATGGGTACAACCCGTATTCTGACAATTTTGATCAAGAATGGGTGGATCAATCTGGTCTCTCAATCATGGGAAATGATGTTCATAATTTATCATATCACGATCAACACCAATTTCAGCAACAATATTATCAACAACAATATGAGTCACCATCACTACAACAACATCAATATTCTTCAATACAACAAGAGCCAAAAGCTTTTCTATCTGATGTAGATGTGCAAGCTGAACAGACGAATGAGATGTTGAGAGAATTGATGCAGGAGATCAATGAGTTAAAAACTCAAAATATGACGCTAGAGACTCAAATTGCACAGTTAGCTAGCTCTTCCACCAAAAGTGAAGATGACTTTTTATCATCACCGCCTATCCAACAGGAGGAGGACAAAAGTGATATCACTTTTGAAAATAATCTCGATTTTGATAATTTATTGATGTTAACTGATGATGTAACTATTGAAAAAGAGAAGTATGCTATTGGTGATACGATTGATATAGTTGTTATTGAAGATGTTGTGAGTGAAGTAGAGGTAACGAAGGAAAGCAATACTGAGATGGTTATTATTTCTCCTCCACCATGTGTTTCTAAGCTACCACTCTCAAGTCAATTGAGTGTAATTAAGGTGGAAGAATGATTTTGTGTTGATTCAATTGCTTTTACTCTAACCTCTACTCTTAAGTCTCATATATTTGCTGACACATATCTCAAAATTGACATGATGAAAACATTTGCCCAAGATGATCTTTCTCAAAACTTTCTTAGTAATGCATTCAAAGTGGCTCTTACGTCTCAAGCTCAAGAAGAGGGAGAAGATGAGGATATTTCTTTCATCAATTATGTGATAAGCCAAGATGTTCGAATGACTCCTGAGAAAGTGAGGAGTATCGAAAAACCACCACCTGAGCCTCCACCTCATGTGAACGTCAAGAGAGTTCCATTTTTTTTTAGGATGTGAATTTTATCGTTGTTTTATCACAAATTTTTCTAAAACTGCACAAGCACTTGCTCAATTGTTGGTTATTGACGTAATATTTAAATTTGTTGATGCTTGTTTGAAAATATTTTACAGGCTAAAAACAATTATGGATGCTCTTGAAATTATTCTTGGTGGTGAGATTATAACCTAGGAAGTGGATGCTTCACTTTCTATCCTTTATCAGAGGAAATTTTGTAAGAAGCCAAGCTAATGACTCTAAAGTAGCGTTGCTTGGGAGGCAACCCAAGACTATTTTATTAATTAGATTTTATTTTTGTTTTCATATTCCCACAAGTTGCGTTGATGAATTTGGTGTGAAGTGTTTAAGGGAATAATGAGTTTTAACAAGTTGATGGAAATGGTTCAAAATTGAAAAAATCGTAGCAATTTTTCTGGTTGAGTTAGTTATCTTGTTTTTGCGTTTCCCGGAGTTCTAACGGTCGAATCATCCTGAATTTTGGACAGTATCTTTATTACTCCAATATCTAAATTCTGAACGGTGGAGATCGGATTTGGAGGCCATAAAGTTATTTTATAATGTCCGGGCATAGATGTTTGGCACCATGGGGATGAAATACCTCCCCATGGGGACGGTTGAGCTCCTCGTGGTGCATCGACTTGGAGCCAACACACTTTACTTATTTTTCAAGCGGAACTTCATGCTTATAAACTTGGGGAGTATTTCTAATCTTTCTTTGTATATTTATTTTCTTTATTTTTGTATTTTATTTTTAGGACTCTTTTTGTTTCTTTTTTTTACATAATTTTTCATTGAGGACAATGAACCGCTTAAGTGTGGGGAGGTGTTCTTAATGTTATAAAATCCAAAAAAAATTAAAAAGTTAGAAAATCTTTTGTATATTGCACTACGCCATAAGTGCTCATAGGCAATGATTTTAGAAAGCGTTGCACTGAAAATGTTGCGGTAGCTCTGAATTTTTGGCACTTTTGCAACATTGCTAAAATAGTATTGCATTAGATAAAACTTCGTGTAGCATATTACGCACGGTGTTGCAGTGAATGCAACACTAATGAATGGTGTGTTAGTATTGGTGTCCTAGACACAATACTTTTAATGTTTTATTGAAAACAATTAAGGATTATGTTTTATATGATTATTTAATTAATATTTATTATGTCTTTATTTACTGCGTTATAAATTGAAAGGATAATAAATGTCCTTGGAATATTAATACGTAATATATATCTTTAAGTATGTGACTTAAAAATGAGATTATATGAATAGTATTTTATTCCTAAAATTCCCTAGTCAAGTATTATTATTTAAGGACAATAATAATGCAATAAGACTAGTATGTTTGTTGACGGATGACCACATGTCATTGGTCATAGGTATGGTGATACTAAAGTCAAGAATATAAGTGTATGTATCAATACATGACACTGGAAAGACCCGCCGTGAGATTCTACATGTTAATAAGTGTCATAAGAAATCTCACTGTGATAATGATGTAATGATCCTCTGACTTGAAATCATTATATTTCTATACGAGAATTAATATACTTTGATTACACTCAAAGTTACCTTTAACCGGGTAATGATAAAGGTGTACATTGGGTATGCTATGAATCGTATGAGGAATATGAATGATAGATATAGGATTTAACCCTCCAATTCTAGGAGTGATATTATTGGCCTCTTGATTGAGTGAGACTATGAAATGCATGGCCATGCTCAAATATTGATTTGTTTAAATAGTCTACTCATTGATCAAGGAAACCGAGATTAAACGTTGAAGAGGATGACACTATACATGCCTCGAGTTTGATCTATAATATAAGGTTAAAGGGATTATATTACATTGCACATTATTCACGAAAGGTTTAATTGAGTCACCAATTATTATTGTTACTTGGGTAGCAATTATGTATTACTAGATGCCGCTCATTGTTTATAATTTTATTATTAGATAATAAAATTATTGCCAACGTTATAATAACCTAAAGGGTCACACACAAAGAACGTCAAAACAGAGGTTTATATAAATTACGAATTTAAATATATTATTGTTTATTCGAATTTAATTATTGAATTAATTAAGTGAGACTTGATTAATTATATTAGAATTAGGATTTAATAAGTATTATTATTATTCGAATTTAATTATTGAATTAATTAAGTGGGACTTGATTAATTATATTATAATTCAAATTTAATAATAATAATAACCCAAAGTCATAATGGGTTTTGGAAACCACATGGATTAGGGTTAGGCCCAAAATCTCTCTCTCCCCTATATATACATAATGAAGTATAATATTAGGGTTTAATCATCAAATTACGTTTTAGAGAAAAACCCTAGCTGCTAAACATCAAGAGAGGCTAGAGAAAGAGAGAGAGAGAGAGGCAAACAATTCGGCTAGTACCGACTCCGGTGATCGTAGGACGATCGGGCGTTCGTGTGGACTTCTTTAGAGAGCAAATTTTTGCAACAAAGGACTGATGTGATTCATCTTTCTGGACCTCCATTAAACAACATACGAAAGCTTTGTTAAGGTACAGACTTCTTCACCATAATCATCCAACGTTATACATGGATCCTGCGATTAGGTTTCGACGTTTTTTTTAACGTTAATTCCGCTACGTTTTCATGTCTGAAACCCTTCAGTTTATTTGGGCATGACTATTATTGCATTCATTGCTCTGATGGAAATTCTTTGCTTGTTTGTTTACAACTGTCATTTTTGACAGGTATGAATGATACAGATAAAAGAGAGAAAAGCAGAGACAGAGGCAAGGAAAAAGAGAACAAATTTAGGGAATGCGAAGATATGGATAGATGCATGAACATAGGTCATGAGAGGGACAAGGGAAGAGTCAGATAGATGCATGAGCATAGGTGATGAGAAGGACAAGGGAAGACTCAGACACCGGGGTTACGATAATGATAGATTCTACATCACAAAATCAACGTCATAGAGTTCGTATTATGTGATTATTTCTAGTATTATGTGAAGTTGGTTTTGGTACATTTTAAACTAGACTTGACCATATTTCTATGTTTTTGGTACCACATCAGCAGTGTTACTTTATGTGTTGTATTATGAATATTTGGTATTGCAATATATTATAATACACTGTTGCCAATGTCAATATTGATGTTGCATTTTACAAATTTAGTGTTGCTAAAGGCTTTCAATTTAGTGTTGCATTATAGCATAAAAGTGTTGCATAAGGACAGTTGGGCCCCACTGCTGATGGGCATTGGTGGGCCCCACTGTTGACGTGGCAAAAGGGGCTCACTGTTAACATGGCTCATGGGCCCCACTGCTGACGTGGCACCGGTGGGCTCCACTGCTGACGTGGCACCGGTGGGCCCACTGCTGACGTGGCACTAGTGGGCCCCACTATTGACCTGGTCCACGTTTGTTTCATCTTAACATTTAAAGTAACACTAAATTTTGTTGCATTTATATCCTGGTGGTGTTGCATTATGACCATTCTGCAATAGTTTTAGTGGTGTTGCATTAGAAAACATAAGTGTTTCATTAGAGGTCAAAGGCAATGGCCGCAGATGCAACACTAAAAAAGTGTTGCCTTTTTTGATTTCGGGCCTAAGGCAACAACATTTGGCACATAAGGCAACATCAGAGAGCATTGCATATGAGCACTTATGGCGTAGTATTGCCTTGTCTCAATGTGTGTTAGCAAAGATAAGTACACATCTTGTAGATTTATTTTATATCTTTAGTTGATATGTCATCTCTTGTATTCATTTGATATATGATGATCCTTGTATGTGCTTGCGAAAATTCTTAAACTTGGAATACATCTTTGTTGATTTTAATAAGTACTAAAGCATTCCTTCACCTTGTAAGATCTTGAGCCTAATTTTGTGATTGATACATTTTTATATCAATCAATTTTTTTCTTGTGTGATGTTCATCATATAGCATGTTGCTTTAGAACTTATTTTAAACCTTATTAAAATTACATGATATTAGTATGCATGAAAATGATAAAGGCACTAGGATTAACCATACTTATCCAAACAGTACCCATGAGTTATATCCTTAGTGAGCCCCTTTGAGCTTATATCTGTTTTATTCATATATCACCACTCTAAATTCTTGAGCCTACTTATTTATTCTTGTTTTGATTTACTAGTAGAGCATTTTGATTTATTTGAGGGTTGGTGAATATCTAGTGTGGGGATTTCTTTGTTAAAGTGTGATTATTTGGTGGGAGTTGATATGAGAAAAAAAATCTTCTCAAAAGAAAAGAGAAAAAAAGAAAAAAAATTAGTGCTCCTTTGAGATCAATGAGTGGCAAGTGCAATGTCATATGAAAGGGATGATCCATGTACATGTGCTGGTATTAAGTGCAATTATACTTGAAATTAAGAATGAGATTTTCTCTTATTCTTTTATTTCTTGGAGACTTTTCACTGCCCTTGACTACTGGAGAAACACTTGAGATTGAAAAAAAATGAGAAGATGATTCGAAGAGAGTTTTTGTTCATTGTTATTACAATATGGAAGTGGGAAATGACATTTGTGCTTTGGGGTTTAATGCTTGTGAAAGCCTGATCAACTTTTATATGATTTAATTTTCATGTTGAGTGCTTTAATTAAGAATGAACAATATGCTCTATTAGTTTGTCAAGTTAGCCACTTGTTAGCCTTTTTCTTGATTCCCTACCATGTACCTTAACCTTGTTACAACCTTAACGAAGACCTTTTGATTTGTGCATATATATATATAAAGTAATGGAGATTTGGTTAGAAATCAAGCCTATAGTAGCTCATGACTATATTGATTGAACTTGAGTGATACACTTACATCTAAACACTTGTGTGATCTGAGAGATATGTGAGCTTTCTATCCATAGCATGTTACTTATTAAATGCGACATTGATGTTTATTTCATGATTCTTTTGTCTATCTAGACAATGTGTGCATACTTGGATAATTGTGTATAAATGGATACTCTAAGTGGAAAGACTTATTTTTCTAAATTGTGTAATTAGGTTTACATGTGTGGAGTACTATGATATGTTGCATGCTTGAGAATTGGCAGAAAAAAATGGACTTTGTGGGTAGATTCACTATAAAACCTCACGAGACAAAACTCGTCCTACTAGGGCTGCCTAGGGGTTTAACGGCTTATTGCATATGCTCAATGCAATCGTGTCATCTGTTAGTAATTGTGCTCTAGAGACAGTACTTTTTATATTTTAAGGAAAATATTTATTATTAAGGATTATGTTTTATTGATTATTATTTATTTATTATGTTTTATTTACTGCGTAATAAATTGAAAGCATAATAAATGTCCTTGGAATTTTGATACGTATTATATATCTTTAAGTATGTGACTTAAAAATGAGATTATATGAATAGTATCTTATTCCTAAAATTCCCTAGTCGAGTATTATTATTTAAGGACAATAATAATGCACAAAGACTAGTATGTTTCTTGACAGATGACCACATCTCATTGGTCATAGGTATGGGGATACTAAAGTCAAGAACATAAGTGCACGTATCAATGCATGGCACTGGAATGACCCGCCGTGAGATTCTACATGTTAAGTAAGTGTCATAAGTAATTCTCACTGTGATAATGGTGTAATGATCCTTAGACCTGAAATCATTATATTTCTATACAAGAATTAATATACTTTGATTACATTAAAAGTTACCTTTGACCGGGTGATGATAAAAGTGGACATTGGGTATATTATGAATCGTATGAGAAATATGAATGATCTAGATGGGATTTAATCCTCCTAATTTTAGGAGTGATATTATTGGCCTCTTGTTTGAGTGAGACTATGAAATGCACGGCCGTGCTCAAATGTTGATTTGATTTTAATAGTCTACTCATTGATCAAGAAAATAAAGATTAAATTATGAAGAGGATGACACGAGACATGCCTTGAGTTTAATCTATAATATCAAGATTAAAAGGATTATATTACATGGAACATTATTCACGAAAGGCTTAATCGAATCACCGATTTATTATTATTACTTGGGTAGCAATGATGTATTACTAGATGCCGCTCATTGTTTACAATTTTAATTAGATATTAAAATTGTTGCCAACGTAATAATAACCTACAGGGTCACACACAAAGAACGCTTGAAGGAGCAATAATTTAAATTATGAATTTAAATTATGAATTTAAATTAAATAAGTAATTTATTTTATTTATGATATTAATTAAGTATGACTTAATTAATTATATAAATAGAATAAATGAATTACTTAAACTAATTCCAAAATTAATAATTAATTAATTAAGTGAGACTTAATTAAATAATTTAGAATTTTGGATTAGTATTAATTATAATTGGATTATAATTAGAAAACTTATTCCTCTCTCTATATAATCTCTTTATGGGCTGATTTAATAAAGAGAGATTTTACAAAAACCCTAGCCGCTCTGAGAGAGGAAGAAGATAGAGAGAGAAGAAGTTTTCGGGTGCTAGTACACATCAATCCTTCATGAAAAGTGTTCGTGTGGATACCGTAGAGCGTAGATCGCGAGAGCGGGATACGTGGTGATTAAACAAGCTTTGGACCTCCATTAATCTTCCATTAATGAACTGTTAAAGCTTCTAAAGGTATTTATTCTTTATCTCCGAATTAAATCTTTTGTTTTCGCATGGATCCTGCAGAGGGTTTCGCTATTTTGATTTATTTTTCGTGTTTATTCCGCTGCGTTTGTGTCACGAAACCCTTCAATGGCATCAGAGCTACTTGCGAAACGTTTTAATTCGGTTATGTGCTTAACAGTTTTTTGATATATAAGCATGTATGCGATCTATCATGATTTTATATTGATATAATATGTATATGTTTATATATATTATGAATATATGATATTCATATGATGTATAATCATGTGATGATTATGTGTGTTGATGTATGTATATGATACATGTTTGTTCTTATTATGGGAATCGTATTCGATACGAATTCTGAAACGGCTGCCGTTGATTTTCTGAAATCTGTGTCCGTTGTCCGATTTTTGCAAACGATATGTGTTTTCTGACTGGAATCGGGTCACTGAGCAATACTGACAAAGTCAGCTCTTCGTCTGTAAGCCATTATATGTCGTTACAGCCCCAAAACCGGTGATTTATTATTTTCTGAAAATTATTTGATTTTTTAAAATTTTGAGTATATGTATGTATATATTATGAATATATGATATTCATGTAATGTATAATCATATGATGATTGTATGTATCTCTGTATATGTATATATGATATATGCTTGTTTTTGTTATGGGATTGTATATGATACGATTTCTGAAACACCGTCAGATTTGGAGAAATCTGACTGCCGTATCCGATTTTTGCAAACGATATGTGTTTTCTGACGGGTCTGTAAGGCGTTTGACATCGTTAAGGGCCTCGAAATAGCGATTTATTATCTTCAGAAATCTGTTTTTAATTTTCTGAAATTTTGAAATTTGTTATATATGATTATATGATATGATTATATAATATAAGATATATTATATGTGTTATATGATAGCATGGTGGATGGTTATGGCCTAAAGACCCATAGGATAGTGGTTTTGATTTATGGTTTTGGTTTTTAAATACGACTTGCATGTCGTTTATTCATTGTAATTTAATTATCTCGAATGTAACTCGAGTTCTTCTTGTAATTTCATTAGAATAGTTTTATTTTTATTATTCAATGTAATTATCAATGAAGACTTGCAAGCAAGGAGGCGATCCAAAAGGGGATGATGGAGCAATGAAGAAAGAAGACATGTAATAGATAGTATTTTTAAAACCACCATAGACTGACCTTGATATTTCCATTAGCTTGGAAATATCATATAGGATGGGGCCATAACCAAACACGTTTAATTTACGCACATTACATATATGTATATGATTGCATGTATTGGTATGTATGTGTAGATATAATTGAGATGCATGCTTAATATTGATTAATCATGTATGTATTAGATACGACACCCATGCCATGTTTGCTTAAACAAGATAAAATCTGTAACGATTCAAGATTTTAAAATTAACAAACGATCATGAGATTCTTGTGTTTATGAAATATGGATTTTTAAAACACGGAATTAAATATGGATTTTTGATATCTATAATTGGGATTTTTTGACAAAAGCGGATATGCGTATTCGTAAGGCTGATGGGTTTTAAGTGTGACCATTGGTATCCTCCATCTACCTGGGAAATGAACAATTTAAGATGTCGATTTGAAATATTTGGTTCAAGGAAAAATTGAGGATCTCTTTATGATGTGATCATGATCGTTATAAATTTTCTAAAACCCCTTAACAAAATATTAAGTTTTACTCAGATGCTTTCCAATGAATGAACACTCATCGAATCCTAGATCGATAAGGGGAAGGACTGTCAGTGGCAGGGGACTCCTATCTATCGTGGTGAGATGCGACGAATATAAACGGTTATATTCGGTCATTGTATCATTGGGTCTAACTTAACTGAGTCGTCATAATAAGTGAAAATAAACGGTTATATTCAACTATTATGAACTTAGAAGCATAGAGTTTGGTTAAAAGTCTATTAGATAGATAAGATCAATCGTTGTTCACCAAACTATCCAAGAATTATATATGATATAATTGACAACTGTTGTCTACCTAAATAATCATTTTCTAAGGACTTCCAGTGGTTGACTTAGGACATGACGAAATATGGATCTTGGCTCACTAGAAAGAATTATGGGATATACTTTCCAAATTAATAGTAAGGGCTATTAGTTTGATAAAAATAGTGGGAGGTATATGATGATATACCATAATCACTTAAACATAATTAATATTAAATTTGCAATCTAGTTTATTTTATGCACTTTAATATTGTAGATATCAAATGATAAACACAAACAACTTCTCTATGCGATCAGTTCTTGAGAAGGACAAGTTGACGAGAATATATTTCCTTGACTGACATAGGAGCTTGAGGATCGTCCTCGGGCACCATGATATTAGTCAAATCTCTTCCCCTGCTCTTAAAGTTAAGAATGTAACATGTGCAAATCATAGTGCTTATTGGAAGTAAATTGATGTTGCGACTGATGTTTCATGTCTCATGCTCGCAAATATATGTGCTAAGCTTAAGAAGAAATACAAGCATATAGATGCTTATGAAACGATTAAGCACAAGATATATTTGAAAGGGCACTATACACTTACAAGTAGGGAGAGTGAGACCCGGTTACACCACATGTTCTAAAGATTATAGGGTATAATGAATACCATTGATATTTTGGGTTTCCAGATTGGTCTGGAGACAGTTAGATTTGATCTTACAATCTATGGACAAATATTATTCTTATTTTGTTATGAACAATAAAGTGAATAAGAGTGGTAAAACACCCATTGAGTTGCTAAGCATGTTGAGAACTGCTGAAAGTAATATGATAAATGCATGAACTACTACTATATTGATGGTAAACATAGGGAATGCAAAAGGGAAAGGAAAATGGAAAGGCAAGGAGAAGATTTGATCTAGTTCCGTTGTCAAACCAAAGTCCAATCCCTAAAGCAGACTCTAAAGTCTGAATGAGGTGTTGATAAAGAAGACGATTGTCACTTCTGTGGAAGAGACTGGAAATTAAACTGTCATGCTTAATTGGAAGATCGGAAGATGATGATCAATAAGGGTCAAGCTTAAGGTATCGGGTTGGAATTGGAGTAAAGATAGTTGCTCTGGTTCGAGGAACTCGTTACTTAATTTTTGGCCTATAAGGAAAATTTAGAACTTAATAATTGTTATAGCGTGCTTGCAATTGGCAGAGACATTATTTCAGTTTCTTGTTTGGACAAGAAAGGCTTTTTCATTTTATAACAATAGTTGTTTATTCTATTTTGACGATGAGCCTTATAATGTTGCACATCTAATTAACAATTTATATGTTCTAAAGTGACTCAAATCAAATATTACCTTTGGCACTGTCGCTAAGGCCATATTAATGAGAAACGCATTTCCAGAATACATAAGGATGCATTCATGGATAAATTTGATTATGAATCATACCAAAGGATACGAATCTTGGTTTATTTGGTAAAATGACTAAAGCTCCTTTAACCGGACATGGTGAAGGGATCATTGAATGGGTATGACTTATACATAGTGATGTATGTGTTCATATGTGTACGATGACAAAAGGTAGATTTTATTAACTTCATAAAATTTACTAATTATTTTAGTAGATACGGATATATGTATCTTTTGAAGAACTAATCCGAATCATTTGAAAAGTTCAAAGACTATAAAGATGAAGTAGAAAATATCAAAGAAAAGTTTTTTTGATAGGAGAGATCACACCTTGTTGGACATGGTGCGATCAATGTTGAGTCAATGAATCTTCCAATTAGTTTCTGGGGTTGCACCCTGGAAACGGCTCCACATACACTTAACTGTGTTCCTACTAAATTGGTTCAAAAGACTCCTTATGAGATATGGACTGAGCAACGTCACAGCATGTCATTTATAAAATTTTGGGGATGTGAAGCGTTTGTGAAACGTCTAATCTCTGACAAGCTAGGACCAAAATCAGACAAATATAATTTTGTGGAATACCCAACTGAAACAAGGGGTTATTCTTTCTATAATCCTTCCGAGAACAAAGTGTTTGTTGCTCGAACTGCTGAGAGACAGTGGGAGGATAATAGATCTCAATGAAGTTTGAGACCCACATGATAACGTTGAACCAGTGGAGGAACCTGAGTAGAATGTACAAGAAAAATAATATTGCTCAAGAAACACAGGTGTTCGTAGGTTTAGTAGGATTCGCCATGAGCCCGAGAGATAATATGGATTTCTCTTGACTCAAGATGGTGATGTGATGCTTGTGGATGAAGATGAGCCTCTCACCTACCTAGATACTATAAACACTCCAGATTCTAAGAGATGGCTGGATGCCATTAAATCTGAGATGGAATCCATGTATACTAATCAAGTATGGACTTTGGTTGATCCACCTGAAGGGGTAAAACCTATAGGGTGCAAGTGGGTTTTCAAGAAGAAGACCGACATAGATGCTAATATACAGACCTATAAGGCACGATTGGTGGCAAAAGGTTTCAAGAAAATTCATGGTATTGACTATGATGAGACCTTTTCACCAGTTGTTATGGTCATGTCCATCAGGATTTTGCTTGCTATAGCTGCTTACTATGATTATGAAATCTGGCAAATGGATGTCAAAACCGCTTTCTTAAATGAGAGCCTTGAAGAAGATATGGATGTGTACATGACACACCCTAAGGGTTTTGTTGATCTAAAGGATGCTGGAAATGTATGTAAGTTGCGTCGATCCATTTATGGATTAAAGCAGGCCTCGAGGAGATGGAACATTTGTTTTCATGAAACAGTCAAAAAGAGTTTGACTTTATTCAGAATGAAGATGAAACTTGTGTTTACAAGAAGTTTAGTGGGAGCCATGTGGCATTCCTAGTATTATATATTGATGATATATTACTAATAGGGAATGACATTCCTTCTCTACAGACTGTGAAGACTTTATTGAGAAATAATTTCTCAATGAAAGACTTAGGCGATGTGACATATATATTAGGGATCGAGATCTATAGAGATAGATCAAGGTGATTGATCGGCCTAATTTAGAGTACATACATTGACAAAGTTTTGCATCGATTTCAAATGCAAAGAGACTAAAATGGATATGTCCCAATGTCTCATGGGATAGTGATCTCAAAATAAAATTTGTCCTAAATCATTGGATGATAGGGACTACATGAGTAAAATTCCATATGCGTCAGCAATTGGTTTTATAATGTATGCAATGATATGTACTTGTCCTGATGTCTCGTATGCTTTAACCATGATGAGTAGATACCGATCTAATCCAGGTGAAGGTCACTGGACGACAGTCAAGAATATTCTTAAGTACTTAAAGAGGACTAAAGATTCATTCTTGTTATATGGAGGAGATGTGAAGCTAGTTGTAAGAGGTTTCAGTGATACTGGTTTCTAGACAGATAACGATAATTTAATGTTTCTGTCTGGCTTTGTGTTTTATTGAGATGTTGTATGCTGGAATGGTTCACAGCAAAGACAATTGTTGATTTTATAATAGAACCTGAGTATATTGATGCTTGTGAAGCAGCCAAGGAGGCTGTTTGGGCATGTACTTAGGAGATATCACCTAATTAATGAGATTAATGATCAAGGAGATATACATATATATAAAGTGTATACTAATAATAATATTGCAGACACACTGACTAAGGCTTTATCGCAGCAGAAGCACGAAAGTCACACTAGTTCCATGAGTATTGGATACTTGGGTAATTGGCTCTAGTGCAAGTGGGAGATTGTTAGTAATTGTGCTCTAGAGACAATACTTTTTATATTTTAAGGAAAATATTTATTATTAAGGATTATGTTTTATTGATTATTATTTATTTATTATGTTTTATTTACTGCGTAATAAATTGAAAGCATAATAAATGTCCTTGGAATTTTGATACGTATTATATATCTTTAAGTATGTGACTTAAAAATGAGATTATATGAATAGTATCTTATTCCTAAAATTCCCTAGTCGAGTATTATTATTTAAGGACAATAATAATGCACAAAGACTAGTATGTTTCTTGACAGATGACCACATCTCATTGGTCATAGGTATGGGGATACTAAAGTCAAGAACATAAGTGCATGTATCAATGCATGGCACTGGAATGACCCGCCGTGAGATTCTACATGTTAAGTAAGTGTCATAAGTAATTCTCACTGTGATAATGGTGTAATGATCCTTAGACCTGAAATCATTATATTTCTATACAAGAATTAATATACTTTGATTACATTAAAAGTTACCTTTGACCGGGTGATGATAAAAGTGGACATTGGGTATATTATGAATCGTATGAGAAATATGAATGATCTAGATGAGATTTAATCCTCCTAATTTTAGGAGTGATATTATTGGCCTCTTGTTTGAGTGAGACTATGAAATGCACGGCCGTGCTCAAATGTTGATTTGATTTTAATAGTTTACTCATTGATCAAGAAAATAAAGATTAAATTATGAAGAGGATGACACGAGACATGCCTTGAGTTTAATCTATAATATCAAGATTAAAAGGATTATATTACATGGAATATTATTCACGAAAGGCTTAATCGAATCACCGATTTATTATTATTACTTTGGTAGCAATGATGTATTACTAGATGCCGCTCATTGTTTACAATTTTAATTAGATATTAAAATTGTTGCCAACGTAATAATAACCTACAGGGTCACACACAAAGAACGCTTGAAGGAGAAATAATTTAAATTATGAATTTAAATTAAATAAGTAATTTATTTTATTTATGATATTAATTAAGTATGACTTAATTAATTATATAAATAGAATAAATGAATTACTTAAACTAATTCCAAAATTAATAATTAATTAATTAAGTGAGACTTAATTAAATAATTTAGAATTTTGGATTAGTATTAATTATAATTGGATTATAATTAGAAAACTTATTCCTCTCTCTATATAATCTCTTTATGGGCTGATTTAATAAAGAGAGATTTTACAAAAACCCTAGCCGCTCTGAGAGAGGAAGAAGATAGAGAGAGAAGAAGTTTTCGGGTGCTAGTACACATCAATCCTTCATGAAAAGTGTTCGTGTGGATACCGTAGAGCGTAGATCGCGAGAGCGGGATACGTGATGATTAAACAAGCTTTGGACCTCCATTAATCTTCCATTAATGAACTGTTAAAGCTTCTAAAGGTATTTATTCTTTATCTCCGAATTAAATCTTTTGTTTTCGCATGGATCCTGCAGAGGGTTTCGCTATTTTGATTTATTTTTCGTGTTTATTCCGCTGCGTTTGTGTCACGAAACCCTTCATCATCTACGAAAGTGGTGTTAGTTGGGATTTAGGTTTTAGCTCTTTTATTTGCCGAGGACGTGCAAATACTCGGTGTGGGGATGTTTGATATAATATTTATATATATATATATTCTATCTTATTTTTATTCTCATATTTAATTATATTTTATATTAATTGGATATTTATTTAATAAATTTTAATGTTTTATTGTAGAAAAGATAGAATTCCTATATTTGGAAGGATTTGGGCTTAAAGAGCTAATTTTGAGTCAAATTAGAAGAAAAATCATATTTATTGGGCTACACATGTTGCATACATTGTTTGGGCCATATCTCAAGTTCCAGAAGTCAGAATTGGACGATCTTATAGTCTAGACGAAGCTTATTGAATTCTCTTTAATTAAAAAGTGGTCCAACAAGAAGAATCCAACTGGAATAGTCCAGAAACTAAGGAGCAAACAGAGCCATGAATTTTAATTAAAGAATCCTATTCAATTAAGGAAGCCTATTTGTATTTGGCTTAATTCATTAAAATACTTTTATTATTAGAAATAGGAATCAGATTTTATGATTAGAATTAGTTTTTATATATTAGAGACAATAGATACATACATACATACTTTTTACTTTCACTTTCTAGCTAGGGTTTTTCTTCATCTTTCTTCCATAGCATACAGTTGTTCTTCATTAATATAGTTCAAGGTACTCTTTTATATTCTCTTATTTTAATATATTTTTTACATGGCTTTCTTCATAGTTGTTATTGCTTTTACTTCTAGTATTAGCGAGTAGTTATTTCTAGGGTTTAAGGGGAAGCCATGTTTGCACTATAATATTGATATGATTTTTATAATGGTTTGATGGGTTATGTAATTCTAATTGATATGTTTTAATTATTGATTTATGTAATCAGCCGATATCATGAATTGATTCTATGAAAATAGGGGTATGGATCGAGAGATTTACTTATTAGAGGCACACATACGATTAGCAGAATTGAATTTGAGTGCGAGAGCATCATTGAATTTCTGAGAACATTGATGCTCGAGAGAGATTAATACTGCTCTAATTGCTTAACTAATTGAATTACTAAAACTTTTTAATTATATAAACATTTTTCGAGAGTGTTAATGCTTGAGAGAGATTAACAAACTCTAGTTGCATGACCACTTTTAATATTTTAGCTTATAATCCAGTTATAGTGTAAGCATGGTGGACCTGATTGCCCTAGGTTTTTAATTTATTAATTTAGTATATTTAATTAGTATTACTTTTAATTAATAGTTAATTAATATCTTCAAATATTCGTTTGCTCTTGAAACAATCTGTGATAATTAACTTGAAATTGATAAAACCTGTCTCCTTGTGGATTCGACCCGTACTTGACAGTCTCTGCTGATAACAGACACCGTGCACTTGCGGTATTATATTTTAAAATGCATCATAAATATATCAGCCAACTATTTTTGTGTAGGAACATAGAATAATTTAATCATTTCATTCTCTGCATGTTCCCTTATGAAATGGTACCTTACATCAATATGCTCTGTCTTGAAATGGTTGACTGGATTGACAATAATTGAGATGGCACTAGTATTGTCAAACATGATAGGAATTCTTTCTAACACCAGTCCTTAGTCCCTTAGTTGATTTCTGATCCAAAGCACTTGAGCACAAGAACTTCCAGAAGCTCTATATTCAGCCTCAACTGTGGAAGTAGAAACTGATTGTTGCTTTTTTCTAAACCAAAACACCAATCTCTGTACAAGAAATTGACAGCTTCCTGAGGTACTTTTTCTTTCCACTCTGCATCTAGCAAAATCAGCATATGAAAATCCAACTAGGTTGAATCCTGTTTCCTTAGGGTACCATAACCCCATGAAAGGTGTTCCTTTGAGGTATCTTGGAATTCTTTTTACAGCAATGAGATGAGAATCCTTCGAATTTGCCTGAAATCTTGCACATACACATGTAGAGAACATAATGTCTGGTCTGCTAGTTGTGAGATGGAGAATAGATCTAATCATTCCTCTGCAGGTCTTCATGTCTATATTTTTTCCTTTCTTATCTTCATCAAGTTTTGTAGCTGTAGACATTGGAGTTTTAACAATTGAGTTGTCTTGCATGTCAAATCTTTAGAGTAAGTCATTGATGTATTTTGTCTGACTTATGAAAATCCCATCAGCCCTTTGACTTATTTGAAGACCTAAAAAGTAATTGAGCTCTCCCATCATGATCATCTCATTTTCACTTTGCATAAGCTTAGAGAACCTTTGACATAATTTTTCATTTGTAAATCCAAAAATGATATCATCTACATAAATTTGAACTAGTATAACATCTTCACCATGTTTCTTGTAGAAAAGAGTTTTATCAATAGTTCCTCTAGTGAATTGATTATCTAGAAGAAATTTTGACACAGTGTCAAACCATGATCTAGGGGCTTGTTTGAGTCCATAAAATGCTTTGATAAGTCTAAAAACAAAATCTGGAAAGTTTGGATTTTCAAAGCCAGGTGGTTGTTGTACATATACTTCATCTTCTAATTCACCATTAAGAAATGCACTCTTGACATCCATTTGATAGACCTTAAAGTTTGAGTGTGCTGCAAAGGCTAGGGAAATTCTAATTGCTTCCAATCTTGTAACATAGCAAAAGTCTCATCATAGCCAATGCCTTCTTCTTGTGAGTACCCTTTTGCTACCAACCTTGCCTTGTTTCTTATCACAATTCCATGTTCATCCATTTTATTCCTGTAGACCCACTTAGTGCCAATTACTGATCTATCCTTTGGAGGTGGCACTAGTTCCCAAACATTATTTCTTACAAATTGATTCAATTTCTCCTGCATGGCAATTATCCAGTCTGGATCCACCATGGCTTTTTAATTCTTTTGGCTCATTTTGAGACAGAAAGCAAGCAAATAAGCATTCATTCATGGTTGCTCTTCTTGTCCTCACACCTTCATCATGATTTCCAATAATTTGATCAGCAGTATGAGCTCTATTCCATTTAGTTTGATGAGCACCATCTTTATCATTTGGACATGTTTCTTCCTGATTGAAGTTGTTGCCATTTATTGCAAATCCCTGGGAATCTCCCCCTGAGTTGATGCTTGGGTTGTGTGGAGAATTCTCAAGTTGAATATGACTGTAATCATGATTTTCTTTTTCCTCATTTATTCCATGTGAGATGTCTACATGTGATTCTTCATGAGTGTTAACAGCATTTTTAGTTGCAGAGGTCTCAAACTCCATTTCATTTTCAAATCTCAGTGTGTCACAGTTTTCACTTTCCAAGTTTATAGAAGGAAACTTGAAGTCATCAAATGTCACATTTGTGCTTTCCATTAATTTTTTTGATAAATCACATATACTCTATAGACTATTTTGTCCAAAGAGTATCTCACAAAAATTTCTTCATATGCCTTTACTTCAAACTTCCCAAGGTTATTAGCATCATCCTTGAGAACAAAACATTTTGTTCCAAACACATGCATGTATTTTACAGATGGTCTTCTATTTGTCATGATGTGATAAGAAGTCTTTCCAACTAGTTTTGTGATGAGTGCTCTATTTTGAATGTAACATGCAGTACTCACAGCCTCAGCCCAAAAACTGGTTAGAAGATTTGTTTCTGCTAACATGGCTCTTGCAGCCTCAATAAGAGTTATGTTCTTTCTCTCAACAACTCCATTTCGTTGTGGAGTTCTTGGAACTGAGAATTGGTGAGTAATTCCATTCTCTTTGCAGAATTCATTGAGTGAAGCATTTTTTAATTCTGTCCCATTGTCACTTCTTATGGCTACTATTGGTGTAGGGCCTTTGTCCAATCTTCTCAAATTTTCAATGATGACTGCATGCGCTTCATCTTTTGAGTGCAAGAATTCTACCCAAGTGTACTTTTAAAAATCATCAACCATGACTAGAGCAAATCTTTTCTTAGACATGGACATGACATTTACTGGTCCAAACAAATCTATATGAATTAATTGCATTGGTTTGGTGATTGAAGTAAATTCCTTACTCTTGTGACTCGATCTCCTCATTTTCTCTTTTTGACATGCCTCACACAATCCTTCTATGCAGAATTCAAGTGAGGGCAGGTCCTTCACTAGTTCTCTTTTGACTAGGGAATTAATGCTTTTGAGATTTAAGTGAGACAACCTCTTTTGCCAAAAAAAACTTTTATTTTCTGAGGCCTTGGTATAGAAATAACAAATTTTCTCCTTGTTTACAGAGTCCAAATCTGCTACAAATAAGCTTCATTTTCTCACTCCTTGTAGAGCAACTTCTTTGGTCTTTATGTGAGATATGAGACACAATTCCTTGTCAAACTCCACCTTTAAATCTTTATTGCAGAATTGTGTGATGCTGAGTAGATTGTGCTTCAAACCACTGACCAAAGCTACATCATTAATGACAACATTTCCATGAATCAACTTGCCATATCCCATGGTGAAACCAATGTTGTTGTCTCCAAAGGTTACCATTGGGCCAGCCTCATCTTTGAACTGTGTCAGTAGGGCCCTGTCACAAGTCATATGCCTTGAATATCCACTATTCAAGATCCACATGACCTTCTTCTTACATGTGCCTTGCAAACACAAACAAATCAAGTTTTCTTTGGTACCCAGACATGGTTGGGTCCTTTATGCTTTGTTACATGAATGCCATTTCTGCTTTTAACATTCTTAGTCACTTGATCATGGATGTTATCATTTTTCTGATTTTGATTTATAGCTTGATTAGTACTACCAGAGCTAGATGCATGCTTAGGTGACATGGAGTGGTTTCCTTGTTTAGCAGGACTAGCAGATTTAGGCCTAGTGCTATTGATGTTCAGGTTCTGACTTATGCATCCATCAACAAACTGTTTCCTGAGCCTAAAACAAGTATTCATGATATTCATATTACATGGCATACAATCAAATTTTCACAGAATTTATGATCATCATGCATCAAGGGTTTCACATAGCCACAAGAAAATTTAGCATTATCAACAAATGGTTTCTTGCACATATGTGTAAGGTGATTTGTTGATCCAGAGTTTTTATAAATCTTCATCGGAGCATTGTGAACAGGTACTTAATTGTTATATTTGTTAATGCCTATCTTTCCATTTCTATTTGTCTTTTTCTTATTAGCATGTATGGTGTCAATTGTCTGAACATTTTCTTTTGATTCAATTTTAGCAAGAATGGACTTGGCTTTGATTATTGGTTCTTCTTCTTCAACAGAGAGCATATTATTCTTAGTTTTTTCCTTATCTACATCACCCAACTGTTATTTGATGACCACACTAACCTCATCAAATTCAACAGTTTCTTTCTTAAAGATTGGTTTCTTTACATTTTTCAAAATGTGAGGATTTTCAAGAATTTTAACTTTCTTGCCCTATGTTGAGACATATTTCTTGTTATCGAGTTTATCATAATCAAAACCAACCCCAATCCTAGAGTTTTCCTTATGTTTCTCATGGAATTCTTGAACAACAGTAGCTGAGTTTTGATAAGATCTAATTTTCAATTCATTTTCAGAAATTTGTTCTTTAAGAAGTTTTTCAATTTGCTCAGAACAAAAAACTTTATTTTTGAGATACTCATTCTCCTGTTTCAAGTTCTCTAGAGTTATCAAAGGCAATTCTAAGGTTTCATTCCTAGCAATTAGTTTATCATTAACTTTTAGCAATCTTGCAATTTCCTCATATGCAGCAGTCATACTAGTATGAATATTAAACATTTCAATGCTCAATTCTTCCACAGTTTTCTTATATTGAGAATTTGTCATGTCAAGTGAAACTAATTATGGTACCTGAGAATTTAAGGATGAAGCTTCATCATGTGAGTTGGCCATGAGTGCCAGATTCCCATATTCCTCCTCATCATCTTTATCTGTATCATCTCAGCATTTTCCTTCAACAATATAGGCCTTTCATGTCTGCTTTTTGAGGAGAGCTTCATACATGGCTTCCTATTCCAAGTAATCTTTATCTTTTTTTATTGCTTTAGGTTTTCGGCATTCTATTGCAAAGTGTCCAAGCTCATTACAGTTATAGCATCTTATTTTAGATCTATCAATTGTTCCAGTTTCATACCCTTCATTGGTATTGCTTCTTCCTGGATTCTTTCCTTTGCTTGAAGACTTGAAACTTGGTCTTGGTTTAAACTTTTGTTTCTTTTTAATTTTAAGTTTCCAAATTTCTTTGCCATGAAGGCTATGGTTTTGTTGTCCATGCCCTCAAATTCTTCAATGGTATAGAAATCTTCTTCCCTTGATTCACTTTTGACAGAGTCCTTCTCTTCCTGTTCTTGTTCTTCAACTTCTTCTTCTTTCAACCTTATGCTTGTACCAATCTTCTCAGTTTTTTAGGGTTCCTTAAATACCAAGGCATTTGAGATATTTGCCATTTTTCCTCTATTTGCTAAAATGGCCATCTTTTGATAGAACTCAAGCTTATATGTATTTAGTATTCCATAAAGAGTATCAAGTGGAAGCTTTGTGAGATCTCTTCCCTATCTTATTACAGAGATTTTGTGATCTAGATGCTCTGAGAGAGACAACAAGAACTTCATATTTTTCTCCTTTATTTCATAGTACTTCCCATGATGTTGAAGGTCATTAATTAGTTTATTAAACCTCTCAAATACTTCAGTTATGCCTTCATTTGGTTTTGACATAAAAGCTTCATACTGAGAAACAAGGAGCTGCCTTTGATTGTCCCTTATCTCTTCAGTTCCGTCATACAGAATTTTTATGGTTTCCCATATGTGTTTGGCAGATGTGTAGTTGACAATATTATTATACATGACAATGTCCAGTGACTCAATTAGTATGAGCATTAGACTGTTGTCAAGAGCCACCTTCTCCTTTTTTGTATCTGTGTACTGAGATAGGTCCTTAGGTATCCATATTGCAGGGAAAACTTCAGAACCACTGGTAGTTTCAGGAACTAGTGTTACTAGCATAAAAGGACCATTCTTCAATATTTCTGGGTACATGGAATTTGCAGCTTTTATGAACATCAATATTTTCTTCTTCCATAATATGTAGTTTTCTCTGTCAAAATGAGGAATCTTTATATTGCTTAGCTTCTGAGAACTCATTTTGATCTTTTAAACTGTATGTATGTTAACAGCCTGAGCTTTGATACCACTTGTTAGGAATTAAGAGTCCCAAAAGTTTACAGAGGGGGGTGAATGTGTACTTCAAAGATTTTTATCTTTTTGGTTGTGATGAACTGTTTGTTGTTTTGATTTGAGAATTTATTAAAACAAGCTGGTGTTTACAAGAATATAAAACAATGCATAAAATACACACCAGGAGTAAATTTCAATCTAATTGTATTAGAATGAACTTTCCTAAAATTTGAAATGCAAATTGAATTTTGTTTGGAATATATTCATTTGATGATGTACAAAATGCTAGACCATGGTCTAGCTTAGTTTATTTGTAATAAGTCTCTCTAGTCTCTGAAATGTATAATCAGAGTCTAGATAGTCAACATTCATGTTACTTGTACTTAGAAGAATTTCTGTAGAATGTGAAATCAGAGTCTGCATGAAGATAAGAGTCTAGAAAGTGATCAGAGTCTATAGACTATCAGAGTTTATGATCTATCAGAGTCTATATATGATCAGAGTCTAAAGATCATCGGAGTCTGAAGGTTTCAGAGCCTATACAGTTAAAGTTAAATTTGGAAGAAGATCACAGGAATGTAAAGTCTTCGAAGATCAAGATAAATATATTGCAGATATGCTATGGAAAATAAAGAGAATTCTAGAAGGAAACTGTCAGCTAATAATTAGGAATTATATTCCTATTGTAATTTATCTTTCTGTTATTAGTTGATAGGCAGCTCTCTAAATAAACTCTATGTAACCTAATTGTAAATGTGTGGAAGTCGAAGCAAAATTTGTCTGAGTGATATTTTTGTGAGAGCATAGAGATAGAGAGAGTTGCTGTGATAATCACAGAGAAGCTGCTAGGGTTTGTGTACATCCTAGGAGAGTTTTGTATTTAATCATCAATAATACAAACAGTACTTATTCATATCTTTGTATTTGATCTTTGTTCTTAATTCATATCAAGTTGATTTTAAATCAGGCATAAAAGGAACACAAGTATTCAAACCCCCCCTTCTACTTGTGCAACTGGGAAAACAATTGGTATCAGAGCCTAACGTTTAAAATCGATCAAAGATGTCTGGAAACAAAGATGGCAATTCTAAGATTCCTATGCTCAAAAGAAACGAGTTTACCCACTGGAAGGTTATGATGCTGCACCATCTGGAAGCAACAGACTCTGACTATCTTGACAGAATTAATGAAGGACCCTTTGTGCCCTTAAAAATTGTGTCTCAAATCAACGAGGAAAGCAAAACAACTGAAGAACACCTCGTTGAGAAACCAAAGGCTGAATGGACAAAAGAGGACAAGGAAAATGTTCTTAAGGAGGCAAAAGTAAAAAACATTCTCTTTAACAGTTTGGATTCTGTTCTAACTAACTGTGTCATATCATGCAAAACTGCTAAGGAGATGTAGATCAAACTTGAAGTGCACTGTCAAGGGACTAAAGATGTCAAAAAGAATGCTAGGTCTTTGCTAATTCAAGAGTATGAGTATTTTGAAGCTAAATCTGGAGAATCTATTACTGAGATGTATGATAGGTTCACAAAACTCCTGAATGAGATGGCTATACTTGGTAAGGTTTATGATTCTGAAGATACAAATACCAAGTTTCTGAGAGCACTTCCTGAAGAGTGGGACAATAGGACAACAGCCATAAGAGAAGCTAGAGATTTGGATGAACTAACTTTAGAAGAATTGTATGGCAGACTCAAGACATATGATTTAGAGATGCAACAGAGGAAGAACAAAAAGACTGTAAAGACAAAATTTGTGGCACTCTTAATGGAGTCTGAGAAAGAACAACAGGAACAACCCAAAGAAGCTAGAATCAAGGATTCAAGGAAGAAGGGTAAAACTGTTGTGGGGTCAGAGTCTACTGACACAGACTCTGATTCTGATGAAGAGATTGATCTAAGTCAAATGATGGCTATGTTTGCTAAAAATTTCAAAAGAATAAAATTTAACAAAAGAACTGGCAAATTTAGCAAGAAGCCGTCATTCAAGAAGGAAGATGAGAAGGTTGAGAAGAACAAGAGTACAATAATCAAACTTGACAAATCAAAAGTTAAGTGTTTCAACTGTGGAATACTGGGGCACTTTGCTAGTGAATGCAGAAAGCAAAAAGGTCAAGGAAAAGGGAAAGCTCTTCTATCACTGGAAAGGATTGGGCAGATTCAAGCTCAGAGGATGAAATTGTTTATGAAAATCTAACATTGATGGCATCCTCCTCAAGAAAATCACAATCTCCCAAAGAACCCTCATCTCCTAAAACTCAGGTATCAATCTTTACTCCTGAACCCTTAATTAACTTAGATTCTAATGGCATAGAAATAGTGCAAAGTGAGGTTAATAAAATAATGACAATATGTAGGTCTCTCACTAGTGAAAGTGAAAGACTGAGAGAAGAAAATTTAACCTTAACTAAAAGGAATGATCATTTAGAGTCTGAGTTAATATTAATGGAACAATACAAAAAGGATTCAGAGAAATATAGTCACAATTACACTGAAGTCTTGAAAGCATATGACTATGTCAGAAAAGAACTAGAGGAAGAAAGAAAAAAAATTAAAGTTTGGACAGACTCTGAAAAAAAATTCAAGAAATTCTCAACAATCAAAATGTGTGTCAAACTGCTGGTCTAGGCTATGAAAATAATCAAGGCAAAAGACCTACTGTTGAGAATGATAACAATGAAGAAGCTAGCCAAGCTAATAAGACTAAAGACAAAAGCACATTTGTTCCTGTTAAGTTTGTGACTCCTAAAGAAAAGATTGAAACCACAAACTCATATGTCAATAGTCCCTCTGTTGTTGACAAAAAGACAGATGAAACTGGAGAAAATAGCTCTAAGAAAAATATCAACGTAGGGTACTTGTCTAATTCTAAGTTAAAAGAAAGGCTGGAGAACTTATCACAGTCTACCAAAACTAGGAGAAACAGGAATGGTAAGGAAGGCATAAATAAAACAAATAATTATCAAAAGGATCCTAATGCTCCTAGAAAGAAGTATTTTAGATGTGGCAACCACAACCATTTACCTATAGATTGTAAAGCAAAAATTGAAGAGAAATCAGAGTTTAGTCTTCCACAGACTCTGAAAAGTCACTACATTCCACAAAAACCTTGTTATCACTGTGGTAGCATATTTCATTCCATTTATATGTGTAGAGACTATCATGAATTGTATTTTAATTTTTATGAGCTAAAATCATCTATTGACAAAAGTTGGTATGACACTGTTAAGACTCAACCAGAGTCAAAGGCAACAAAGGAGACAGGTAAATCAGAGGTGAAAATTGCTAAACCTGTTTCACCTAATGTTAGTAGAAAAGGATCCAAAACAGTTTGGATCCCCAAAACATCTAACTAGGTGCTGTATGTATGCAGGGAACTAGGGAAAAAAAAGTATCCCTAATCCTGAACAGTGGATGCTCAGGACACATGACTGGAAAGAAATCCCTGCTTACAGACTTTGTGGAAATGGCTGGCCCAGAAGTATCCTTTGGAGATGGCAACAAAGGACAAACACTGGGATATGGCAAGATTGTACTTAGAAATGTCATCATTGAAAAAGTAGCTCTAGTTGATGGCTTAAGGCATAATTTGATAAGCATAAGTCAACTTGGAGATAAAGGTTACCATACTGGCTTTGACAACAAAGAGTGTCTTGTGACTCACAAAGAAACAGGTATTCTGGTTTTTAAAGTTCACAGACATGGTAACATTTATGAAGCCATCTTGGAGGATTGCATACACAGTAAACTCACATGTCTATATAGCAAGGCCTCAATTGAAGAAAGCTGGAAATGGCACAAGAAACTGTCACATATCAACTTTAAAACACTAAACAAGTTGGTTAAACAGAATCTTGTAAGAGGATTACCACAGGTTGATTTTGTGCAAGATGGACTCTGTGAAGCATGTCAACTTGGAAAGCAAAAGAAATCATCCTTCAAGAGCAAGACAATCAACACCATTTCTGAACCCTTTTATTTATTGCACCTTGATTTATTTGGTCCAGTAAATGTTGTCTATTAATAAAAAGAAATAGGCTCTTGTTATTGTAGATGATTTTACAAGATTCACATGGGTTTTCTTTCTACATTCAAAGGATGAAGCTCCACAGCACATAATAGACCATATCACTTTTCTGGAAAGAAATTCAAAGAAAACAGTTAGAGTTCTAAGGAGTGACAATGGTACTGAATTCAAGAATGCAATCATGAAGGACTATTGTGCATTAAAAGGAATTACTCAACAATTTTCTGCACCAGGAACTCTTCAACAAAATGGAGTTGTGGAGAGAAAGAATAGAACTCTCATAGAAGCTGCTAGAACAATGCTGGCAGAGTCTAAGCTACCAGTATATTTTTGGGCAGAAGTAGTCAATACAGCATGTTTCACTCAAAACTGTACCTTAATAAACATGCATGGAAAGACTCCCTATGAAATGATAAAGGACAAGAAGCCAAGTGTGAAACACTTTCACATATTTGGATGAAAGTGCTATGTGCTGAAAGTACATCCTGAAAATCTGAGCAAATTTGAAGCCAAAGCAGATGAATCAATTTTCCTTGGATATGCATCAAGTTCAAAAGCATTCAGAATATTTAATCTCAGAACCAAAATTGTTATGGAATCTATTCATGTTGCATTTGTTGATAGAAAGTTTACAGGATTGTAGGATGAGTCAGAGTCTACTACACTGGAATTTGAAAATCTAAAAAGGTCTGAGATAAATGAAGAAGAAGAGGATGAAGACTCTTAAGCAACTCCTAATCCAACAAAGAAACCTGCACATTCTGAAGGGGAGCCAGAAAATACAACTCCAAATGATTCAGAGTCTAACAGGTCAGAGTCTACCCAGACAGAGTCTAGACAGAATGAGTCAAATTTCTCAGAATCTAACTCATCAGGGTCTGGATCAAGCAACTCTGAACCCTTGACAGAGTCAAGCAATTTAGGGGGAGACTCTTCATTTGAATTTCACTTAAATCCAGAAGATGCAAATGACTTAGGGGGAGCTTCAAGTTCAAGAATTAGTTTTCCACCAGCTAGAAAATGGACAAGGGATCACACTCCTGACTTAATAATTGGTGACCCTGAAAGTGTTGTACAAACAAGAACAGCCACTCAAAATGAATGTCTTTATATTTGTTTCCTCTCAAAGAATGATCCCAAGAAAATTGAAGAAGCCTTGCAAGACCCTGACTGGGTAATTGCAATGCAAGAAGAATTGAATGAATTTGAGAGAAACAAAGTATGGAAACTTTTACCAAGACCTAGAAACAAATCAGTTGTTGGTACAAAATGGGTGTACAGAAACAAACTTGATGAGAGTGGAACTGTAATAAGAAACAAAGCAAGGCTAGTTGCAAAAGGATACTCACAGGAGGAAGGAATTGACTATGATGAAACTTTTGCACCAGTAGCAAGATTGGAAGCAATCAGAATGTTTCTTGCCTTTGCAGCTCATTCAAAATTCAAGGTTTATCATATGGATGTAAAAAGTGCCTTTTTAAATGGAAAATTAGAAGAAGAAGTCTATGTGGAATAACCACCAGGATTTGTTGATCCAAAAAATCTTGATCATGTTTACAGATTAGACAAGGCATTTATGAATTGAAGCAAACACCTAGAGCATGGTATGAAACTCTTTCAAAATTTCTTCTTAAAAATGAATTCATAAGAGGTACCATTGACAAAACTCTCTTTATTAGAAAGTATAAAGGTGACATTTTGCTTGTCCAAATTTATGTTGATGATATTATATTTGGATCTACTAATGACAAACTCTGTGAAAAGTTTAGTAAACTAATGCAGTCAAATTATGAAATGAGCATGATGGGAGAATTGAACTTCTTTTTGGGGCTTCAAGTCAAACAAGAGGATGATGGAATTTTCATCAATCAAACAAAGTATGTAAAAGAACTATTGAAGAAGTTTGATATGCAAGATTCTGCAACTGCCAAAACTCCCATGTCAACAGCCACTAAGCTAGACTCTGACCCAAAGGGCAAGAAAGTTGATAATACTAGCTACAGAGGTATGATTGGCTCATTATTATATTTAACTGCTACTAGACCAGATATAATGTTCGCAACTTATCTGTGTGCTAGATTTCAAGCTGACCCCAGAGAATCACACTTAATAGCTGTAAAAAGAATTTTTAGATATCTCAAGGGGGCACAAACTCTTGGACTTTGGTATCCTAGAGAGTCAGATTTTTCACTAATCGGCTATTCAGATTCTGACTATGCAGGATGCAAAGTAGACAGGAAAAGCACAACAGGACAGTGTCAGTTTCTTAGCAACAGATTAATTTCTTGGTTTAGCAAGAAACAACAGACTATATCAACCTCAACAGCTGAGGCTGAATACATTGCCACTGGAAGTTGCTGTGCTCAAATTCTGTGGATAAGAAATCAATTACTTTATTATGGACTAACATTCTCAAATATTTCTATGTATTGTGATAATACTAGTGCTATTAAAATTGCAGAGAATCCAGTCCAACATTCCAGAACAAAGCACATTGATGTCAAGTATCATTTTATTAGAGAACATGTTGAAAATGGTACTGTGACACTTCACTATGTTCTAACTGACAAACAGATTGCATACATTTTGACAAAACCACATGATGAGTCTACCTTTCTTAGAATGGTAGGTGAATTAGGTATGTTAAACATGTAAGTGATTACAAATTACAAGAAGCAAGGTATGTACTTTAATTATAGTTCCTGATGTGTCAAACTATAATTTATTAATGCAAAATTCTTGAGGTACTTTATCTTGACAGAGTCTAGTTTCTAGACTCTGACGAGTCTGTAGACTCTGACTAGTCTGTAGACTCTGAGAGTCTGTAGACTCTGAAAAACAATTATCGTCTAGACTCCGAAACGGTTCAAGTTCGCGCCTGCAGACTCTGATTGTGTCTAAATTGTTCAAATGACTTGATATAGGCGGTAACAGTTGTTTTTGACTGGAGATAGACTGTAGACTCGTGTGTATTGTATACAACTTGAACAAAATAGAATTTTTCATACAATTTACTCACTTGTTTATTGCAATTATTTTCTACGGCACAAATATTCACAGAGCTTTTTACGAACCCTAGCTAATTTTCTAGATCTTTTTCATCACTTTCAACTCAACATCTTCAATGGCTGCAATTTCTACTGTCATGAGGGGACCCAAAGCGATTGCATTTACTTTTGGAGATTTTGATTTCATGACCACAAATCATGTTGCTGCTCTTGGAGACAAGAAAGGAGTAGATGCTGACAACTTCCCAATGATGGACTTCATGGAGAAATTTGAGCTCAGTTACATTCTGAAGGCATCCCCAGTGATTCAAATGGATGCTGTATCCAAAGCATGGAGTTCTGCACAGGTAGTTGATCCTTCTCAGGATCAACCAGGTAAAATAATGTTCACCTTTGGCTCCATTACTTTTGATATTACTGTTGATGTGCTTAATTCAGTTTTTAAATTGCCTGTGAAAATACCTTTTGATGAAACTGTATCTGATGATGACATTAAAAGCATGTTTAAGGCAATAGGTTATTCTGCTAACTTAGATAACATGAGCAAGATAACTAGACCTTACTTAAGAAAAGAATGGTCATTTTTCTTTGATCAAATTGTTAAGTGTTTCACTGGTAAATGTAGTGGTTTTGATGCTATTACTGCTATTACTTATCAAATTGGTCACAGTCTCATATTTGACAAGGTGATCAACATTGGTGATATGTTGCTCACTCAAATGGGAGCAAAATTAAATAATGTGCAAGAGGGGAGGAAAAAGGTCTACTACCATAGATTTCTTATGATTCTCCTCAACCACTTCATTCCTGACATGTCAACCAAGTTGGCAGATGATTGTTGTGTGCAGGCATACAAATAACAAAGAAGGATATTCTCTGACATCAAGAGAATTGATGACAAGAAGCAGAGTCTACCTGCCATGACTTATACACAGGTAATGCAGGTAAAAATCTCAACCTACAAACCTTCTATCTACAATGCTTCATTTTTTGGTGGTGAAATGGTGCAGGAACAAGTAATGGAGAGTCCCCCTGCACCTATCCAAGTCACCCAATCCCTTTCAAAGAAACAGTCTTCAAAACCAAAATCCAAAAAGAAACCAACCTCTGATGTCTCTCAACAGGCACCAGTTGTAAAAAGGAGAAAGTTGATTCAAACTAGGCTTATAGATGAGCACAATGATGAGGAGCTCAACCCTCTAGAGAAACAAGTTGTTGAAGGACTTTCTTTGTTAAAGGAAGGTCATAATACACTTGATTCTGCCCTTCAAGCCAAATCTGTGGTCTCTGAAAAGGCTACAGACTCTGATCAGCTTAGGAATGCACCTCAGGATACTCACACTGCATCTCTTGAGAAATCTTTTGCTCAAAAATACAGGAGGTTAAGGAAGGCTTATTCTGCACACACACAAGCCTACTACTATGACTAACCCTGTTTTGCAGGAAACAGATGCTCCCAAGGCTCCTGCAAGGCCAGACTCTGAAAGCATGAAATTACCTGAACCAGAGTCTAATGTTGAGTCAGAGTCTAGACTGCCTTTAGACTCTGATCATGAGACATTTTGGGAAGGAATGCCATTGGATGGAGCCTCATGTCTTATTGATGAGATCATTACTCCAAGTGATGAGGTATTGTTATTCCTATATCCTTTGGTGGAATCAGTAGAAGATCCAGAACAATATAAGACTCAATCTCAAGTCTTGGATTTTCTTTCAACCTATGAGACCCTAAGGAAGAGGATGGAACAGGAGCTCCAACTGTCTGCACATGATGTGGTTAAAAATCTATATAGCTATCTATTCAACTCTTCATTACAAGAAAAAGCAGCTGGGCTCATAGAAAGAAGAACAAAAGCAGTTCTCAAAGCACTTGGGGTGCCAGACTCTGAAAAGCAAATTTTAAAGAAGCCTAAAAAGCTTAAGGTCCACAGAAGGAGAGAATCAGAGTCTGTTGCTGAGTTAGAAACTGAACTTGAGCAACCAGTTTTTAACTATGAAGCAATTTGGGATAATGGGGTTACCTATAGGACAGCTATTCAATGGATTTCTCAAGTTCAACCTCTGTCAAGACAAGTGGCTGACTATCTTGTCCACAATATAGGTACAATTGCCAATAAATACATCTATCCAACCTATCAGAGTAGATTGGATCAATTCAAGGGCTTATATTTTCAAAGAATAAGAAGGGAACTGCAGGAACTCTTCAATCTCACAGATGCCCAGGCAATCAATGCAATCCATCTAAAGGCCTTTCATCACAAGTTGAATGCATTTATTCTTGAAGAATAACAGGAGGTAGCAGGTGATGCTGGAAAGTTAGAGGATGGGACTAGTGCACCAGTGGTGACTAGTGATAAAGATGCTCAGTCTGCCTCACCCACACAAGAACCACATAGTCAGAGGTTGGGTGATAGTGGGGCAGATGAGTATGTTGTTGGGCCCTCCTTGGCAACTCACCAAAGAGCTGATGAGAACTCCAGTGATATGGGAGGACAGACTCTGATGGATGCTCGTGAAGAAATTTTACAATCCATTCTATCAGAGTCTCTCCACCTTGAGGGGGAGTCTCATGCACAAACAGTCAAAGATGGTGACACTCAGACTCTGGCTTCTAATGAAGTCATACTGAAGCAGTCAGAGTCTAGAGTAGACCCTGAGACTGGAATACTGGAGCCAACAGACTCTGAAAAGAAAGAAGATGTTAGTAAGGGTTCAGAATCTGTTGCTGCTCACCCCTTGGTGGAAACCCCTAGCCTTCAGACTTTTGAAGGGGTTTGTTTTCCCAGTCGTACAAGTAGAAGGGGGGGGGGGTTGAATACTTGTATGTCTTTTCTGCCCGATTTAAAATCAAATTAAGAACAAACTCAAACACAAAAATATGAATAAGTACTGTTTTGTATTATTGATTTGTGAATACAAAACTCTCCTAGGGTGTACACAAACCCTAGCAGCTTCTCTCTGTTTATCACAGCAACTCTCTCTCTTTCTATGCTCTCACAAAATTTCACTAAGATGATTTTGTTTCGACTTCCACACTTTTACAATTAGGTTACATAGAGTATATATAGAGAGCTGCCTATCAACTAATAACAGAAAGATAAATTACAATAGGAATAGAATTCCTAATTATTAGTTGACAGTTTCCTTCTAGAATTCTCTTTCTTTCCCACAGTATATCTGCAATATATTTATCCTGATCTTCGAAGACTTTCCATTCCTGTGATCTTCTTCCAAATTTATCCTCAACTGTATAGACTCTGAAATCTTCAGACTCTGATGATCTTCAGACTCTGATCACATGTAGACTCTGATAGATCACAGACTCTGATAGTCTATAGACTCTGATCACCTTCCAGACTCTGATCTTCATGCAGACTCTGGTTTCACTTTCTACAGAAATTCTTCTAAGTACAAGTAACATGAATGTTGACCATCTAGACTCTGATTATTCATTTCAGAGACTAGAAAGACTTATTACAGATAAACTAATCTAAACCCTGTTCTAGTATTTTGTACATCATCAAATGAATATATCCCTAACAATCTCCCCCTATTTATGCTTTATAAAATGTAAGCATAAATCAAGGTTTGATGATGTCAAAACTAAAGAATAAAACTAATAATCTAGAACAGTATAAAAGAATTAAAAAAAGAAAAAGAATTACTTCTCATTTAATCTTCTCAAAGGCTGGATTGTTCTTCAAAAATGAGTTTGGCATATTTTCTTCCACAATTGCAAGAGCTTCACCAACAAACTTTTTTAATTTCTTCATTTCTTCATTTGAACATTTAATTTGACAGTAAGCTGCTCTCAGATCATTTGCACTGCTTTCTTGATCTTTTAAGTCCTTCAACATCAGAACACTAACTTTCCCACTCATAGGCTGAAACCCAAAGTAATGACCCACACCTTCTTGAAATTTAATCTGTTTTTCCTCCAATGGCATGACTTGATCATTTCCCTCAGTATCAACATATTTTAAAGAAAATTTGCCCATTTGTCGATTTGCCTGTCTGTGCAAAATCAGCTTCCTATCAATCTCCTTGAACCATTTGTGTGTGACAGCTTCTTTGCTCTTGTTAACTTCATAAGCAATTTGAAGTAGGAATCTAATATACTGTAGTTCCTCAGCCTGTTTGAAAAAGATAAAATTTGACTGACTAATCCATCTTACACTTCCACCTTCTAAGAAGTAAACCAGCATCTCATTCTTCACCTTTTCTGTACCTCCCTGACCTCCTTGTATCTTCTTTTCAAAAACATTATACACAATTTGAGCAGACACCACTTTATTTAAGTGCTTCTGAGTGATCTTCTCAAATTGCCTATCTGTCAAGGATTGAGGATCCCTGGTTAGAGTAGATGTTCTGTCAATGTCAGATTCTTCAAATCCTCCAAGACCTATCTTCTTTTTAGCTCTAAGTTGCAGATTTGATTTACTGCACTTCCAGTATGAAGGTTCTTGAGTTTGATCAGAGTCTGACTTCTTTCTTTGCTTATCAGAGTCTGACTTAGACTCTGATTTCCCATGTCTAGTCCCTGACTGATGTGTTTGAGTTTTCGATACTCCAGATTGCTTTTTTTGCACACCATCAGGACCCTTAGAACCATGAGAACTATCTCCATCATCACCATCTCTCCTCCTTTTAACTCCCCTTGATTGATTCTTGCATCCCTCATCCTTATGTCTCCTAGAGGACTCACCTTGCTTCACCTTCTCCCCCTTTTGGACATCATCATTACTAGTAACAGCCAAAAGAATCTGTTCAAGAACAGTGGAGATATTTGCCTGGGCTGCAATAACTGAATCAACCTTAGTGGTCAAATCAGAAACTGTAGTTTGAAGAGAGGCTTGAGTGGAAGTGATAGCAGCTAGAGCATCTTTAAAAGCGACCTCTTTGGATAATTGAAGAGAGTGAATTCTGTCAAATCTTGTACTGAGCAGAGAAGTTGCATTATCAACACCAGTGAGCTTTGTTTGAATATGAGAAATGTCCTGAACCACACTGGATAACTGAGCAGCAACATCAGGCAGCTTAGCTTTAACAGCTCCATCCAAGACTTGATCTTCTTCACCAGGATAGTAACCATGTTCCTGTTGAAAAGATTTTTTCTGAAAAGCCTTAAGTCTCTCAGAAAGATGAATATCCAAAATACACTCAAAAGAATCTTTATCATTAATGCCTCTTTGCTGTGCAGACTCCCAAGACTGAGGAAACACCTGATCAAAATAGATAAAAGAAGGAGTAACAAGATCATCATCTGTAGAATGGCATTCCTCAGCAACAGGCTCCGGCTTTGTGAATGGAGGTGTAGACTCTGGTGGTGGTGTAGACTCCGAAACTGCAAACGGGACTACAGACCCTGACTCCTCCTGAGAGTGATCAGAGACTGTAGACTCTGGAAGTCTAGCCCTTATAGGCATTAGTAAAAGAGGTTCTTCTGACTTCAATGTTGCAGCCTCAGTGAAAATGACAGGGTTATCCACCAAAGCCTCCATGACTCTATCTACTCTCCTTGCGAGAGAATCCACCAGGTGAAGTTGGGGTCTCTGTGTAAATGATTTCTGAGCAGCAAGAGCCTCCTCCTGTTTGCCAATCTGCACAATCAAACATAGTGAATTGTCATCCATCCCCTGCTCCAACTCATTGGACCAACTCTTTGGAAAATCTTGATCCCAATAAGTAAAGCTAGGTTCAGGATACCCTATTCTCTCATGCTCACAGTGGGGTTGGGCACCCACTTTCTCAAACTCACTCAGGCTCTCTACAGCCTTTTCTACCTCTCCTTTTGCCTGGTCCAGTGCCAGCCTCTCAGATATTTTTTCACTCAATGTGGAGGGTGCACTCAATAATCCTACAGAAGAGGGGTTGAGAGATAAGAGTTGTGCTTCAATACCTGAACCACCTTGATGGAGGGGAACCCCTTCAAATGTCTGAAGGCTAGGGGTTTCCACCAAGGGGTGAGCATCAACAGATTCTGAACCCTTACTAGCATCTTCTCTCTTTTCAGAGTCTGTTGGCTCCAGTATTCCAGTCTCATGGTCTACTCTAGACTCTGACTGCTTCAGCATGACTTCATTAGAAGCCAGAGTCTGAGTGTCACCATCTTTGACTGTTAGTGCATGAGACTCCCCCTCAAGGTGGATAGACTCTGATAGAATAAATTGGGAATTTTCTTCATGAGCATCCATCAGAGTCTGTCCTCCCATATCACTGGGGTTCTCATCAGCTCTTTGGTGAGTTGTCAAGGAGGGCTCAACAGCATACTCCCCTGCCCCACTATCACCCAACCTCTGACTAGGTGGTTCTTGTGTGGGTGAGGCAGACTGAGCATCTCTATCACTAGTCACCACTGGTGCACTAGTCCCATCATCCAACTGCCTTGCACCACCTGCTACCTCCTGTTGTTCTTCAAGAATAAATGCATCCAACTTGTGATGAAAAGCCCTGAGATGGATTGCATTGATTGCCTGGGCATCTGTGAGATTGAAGAGGTCCTGCAGTTCCCTTCTTACTCTTTGAAAATATGTGCCCTTAAATTGATCCAGTCTACTTTGGTAGGTTGGATAGATGTATTTGTTGGCAATTGTACCTATATTATGGACAAGATAGTCAGCCACCTGTCTTGACAGAGGTTGAATTTGAGAGATCCATTGAATGGCTGTCCTGTAGGTAACTCCATTTTCCCAAATTGCTTCATAGTTAAAAACTGATTGCTCACTCTCAGTTTCCAACTCAACAACAGACTCTGAGGCTCTCCTTTTGTGGACCTTAAGCTTTTTAGGCTTCTTTGGAATTTGCTGTTCAGAGTCTGGCACACCTAGTGCTTTGAGAACTACATTTGTTCTGCCTTCTATGAGCCCAACTGCTTGTTCTTGGAATGAAGAGTTGAATAGGTAGCTATAAAGATTTTTGACCACATCCTGTGCAGACATTTGTAGCTCCTGTTCCATTCTCTTCCTTAGGGCTTCATAGGTTGAAAGAAAATCCATGACTTGAGATTTAGTCTGATATTGCTCTGGATCTTCAACTGATTCCACCAAAGGATATAAGAATATCAGTGCCTCATCACTTGGAGTAATGATCTCATCAATTAGGCACGAGGCTGCATCCAATGGCATTCCTTCCCAAAATGTGTCATGATCAGAGTCTAAAGGCAGTCTAGACTCTGACTCAACATTAGACTCTGGTTCAGGTGTTTTCTTGATTTCAGAGTCTGGCTCTGCAGGAGCCTTGGGAGCATCTGCTTCCTGCAAAACAGGGTTAGTACTAATAACAGGCTTGTGTGTGTGTGCAGAATAAGCCTTCCTTAACCTTCTGTACTTCTTAGCAAAAGATTTCTCAGGAGACTCAATATGAGAATCCTGAAGTGCTCCCCTATGTTTTTCAGAGTCTGTAGCCTTTTGAGAGTCTACAGACTTGGCTTGAAGGTTAGAATCAAGTGTATCAGGACCTTCCTTTAGCAAAGAAAGTCCTTCAACAACTTGCTTCTCTAGTGGATTGAGCTCCTCATCACTGTGCTCATCTATAAGCCTAGATTGAATCAATTTTCTTCTCTTTACAACTGGTGCCTGTTGAGAGACACCAGAGGTTGGTTTCTTTTTGGATTTTGGTTTGGAAGATTGTATAATTGAAGGGGATTGGGTGACTTGGGTAGGTGCAGGGGGACTCTCCATTACTTGTTCCTGCACCATTTCACCACCAAAAAATGAAGTATTATAGATAGAAGGTTTGTAGGATGAGAGTTTTACCTGCATTACCTGTGGATATGTCATTACAGGTAGACTCTTCTTTTTGTCATCAATTCTCTTAATGTCAGAGAATATCCTCCTTTGCTGTTTGTATGCCTGCACACAGCAATCATCTGTCAACTTGGTTGACATGTCAGGAATGAAGTGATTGAGGAGAATCATAAGAAATCTATGATAGTAGACTTTCTTTCTCCCCTCATGCACATTATTTAATTTTGCTCCCATTTGAGTGAGCAACATATCACCAATGTTGATTATTCTATCAAATAGGAGACTATGACCAATTTGATAAGTAATAGCAGTAATAGCATCAAATCCACTACACTTACCAGTAAAACACTTAGCAATTTGATCGAAGAAAAATGACCATTCTTTCCTTAAGTAAGGCCTAGTTATCTTGCTCATGTTATCTAAGCTAGCAGAATAACCTATTGCCTTAAACATGTTTTTAATGTCATCATCAAATACAATTTCATCAAAAGTAGACTTAACAGGCAGTTTAAACACAGAATTAAGCACATCTGAAGTGACATCAAATGTAGTCGAACCAAAGGTAAACATTATTTTACCTGGTTGATCCTGAGAAGGATCAACTACCTTTGCAGTGCTCCATGCTTGTGATACAGCATCCATGTGAATGACTGGTGATGCCTTGAGAATGTAGTGTAGCTCGGATTGCTCCAAGAAATCCATCACAGGGTAGTAGTCAGCGTCTACCCCTTTCCTATCTCCAAGAGCAGCAACATGATTTGTGGTCATGAACTCGAAATCCCCAAATGTGAACGCAATCGCCTTGGGTCCTCTCATGACAGTAGAAACGGCAGCCATTAAAGTTGTTAAGTTGAAAGTGATGGAGAAGCTTGAAGAATTTAGCTAGGGTTCGTAAAAAGCTCTGTGAATATTTTTGCCTTAGAAATCAATTGCAATAAACAAGTGAGTAAATTGTATGAAAAATTCTATTTTGTTCAAGTTGCATACAATACACACGAGTCTACAGCCTATATCCGGTCAAAAATAACTGTTACCGCCTATTTCAAGTCATTTGAACATTTTAAATGCAATCAGAGTCTGCAGGCGCGAATTTTAACCGTTTCAGAGTCTAGGCGATAATTTTCTCAGAGTCTACTGACTTTCAGAGTCTACAGACTCGTCAGAGTCTAGACTCTGTCAAGGTAAAATACCAAACAAAATGTTGCACTAACAATTAATCACAGTGTGTTAAGACAGGGACTATAATTAAGGTACATACCTTGCTTCTTTAATTTTGATCACTTACATATTTAACATACCTAATTCACCTACCAGTTTGAGAAAGGTAGATTCATCAAGTGGTTTTGTCAAAATGTCTGCAATCTGTCTATCAGTTGGAACATAGTGAAGTGTCACAGTACCATTTTCAACATGTTCTCTAATAAAGTGATACCTGACATCAATGTGCTTTGTTCTGGAGTGTTGGACTGGATTCTCTGCAATTTTAATAGCACTAGTATTATCACAATACATAGGAATATTTGAGAATGTTAGTCCATAATCAAGTAATTGATTTCTCATCCACAGGATTTGAGCACAGCAACTTCCAGCTGCAATGTATTCAGCCTCAGCTGTTGAGGTTGATACAGTCTGTTGTTTCTTGCTAAACCAAGAAATTAATCTGTTGCCAAGAAACTGGCATTGTCCTGTTGTGCTTTTCCTGTCTACTTTGCATCCTGCATAGTCAGAATCTGAATAACCAATTAGTGAAAAATCTGACTATCTAGGATACCAAAGTCCAAGAGTTTGTGCCCCCTTGAGATATCTAAAAATTCTTTTCACAGCTATTAAATGTGATTCTCTAGGGTCAGCTTGAAATCTAGCACATAGACAAGTTGCAAACATTATGTCTGGTCTACTAGCAGTTAAATATAACAATGAGCCAATCATACCTCTGTAGCTAGTGTTGTTAACTTTCTTACCCTTTGGGTCAGAGTCTAGCTTTGTGGCAGTTGACATGGGAGTTTTAGCAGTTGCAGAGTCTTGCATATCAAACTTCTTCAACAGTTCTCTTACATATTTTGTTTGATTGATGAAAATTCCATCATCATTCTGTTTGACTTGAAGCCCCAAAAAGAAGTTTAATTCTCCCATCATACTCATTTCATAATTTGACTGCATTAGTTGACTAAACTTTTCACAGAGTTTATCATTAGTAGATCCAAATATAATATCATCAACATAAATTTGGACAAGCAAAATATCACCTTTACATTTTCTAATAAAGAGAGTTTTATCAATGGTACCTCTTGTGAAATCATTTTCCAGAAGAAATTTTGAAAGAGTTTCATACCATGCTCTAGGTGCTTGCTTCAATCCATATAGTGCCTTGTCTAACCTGTAAACATGATCAGGAAATTTTGGATCAACAAATCCTGGTGGTTGCTCCACATAGACTTCTTCTTCCAATTTTCCATTTAAGAAGGCACTTTTCACATCCATCTGATACACCTTGAATTTTGAATGAGCTGCAAAGGCAAGAAACATTCTGATAGCTTCCAATCTTGCTACTGGTGCAAAAGTTTCATCATAGTCAATTCCTTCCTCCTGTGAGTATCCTTTTGCAACTAGCCTTGCTTTATTTCTTACTACAGTTCCATTCTCATCAAGTTTATTTCTATACACCCATTTTGCACCAACCACTGATCTATTTCTAGGTCTTGGTACAAGTTTCCACACTTTATTTCTCTCAAATTCATTCAATTCTTCTTGCATTGCAATAATCCAATCAGGGTCTTGCAAGGCTTCCTCAATTTTCTTGGGTTCATTCTTTGAGAGAAAACAGCTATAAAGACATTCATTTTGAGTGGTTGTTCTTGTTTGTACACCACTCTCAGGGTCACCAATTATTAAGTCAGGAGTGTGATCCCTTGTCCATTTTCTAGCTGGTGGAAGATTGGTTCTTGAACTTGAAGCTCCCCCTAAGTCATTTTCATCTTCTGTATTTGAGTGAAATTCAAATGAAGAGGCTCCCCCTAAATTGCTTGACTCTGACAAGGCTTCAGAGTTGCTTGACCCTGCAGACCCTGATGAGTTAGACTCTGTCTGTCTAGACTCTGTCTGGGTAGACCCTGACCTGTTAGACTCTGAATTATTTGGAGTTGAATTTTCTGACTCCCCCTCAGAGTGTGCAGATTCCTGTGTTGGTTCAGGAATTGTTTGAGGGTCTTCATCCTCTTCTTCTTCATTTATCTCAGAACTCTTTAGATTTTTAAATTCCAGTGTAGTCGACTCTGACTCATCCTGCAATCCTGTAAACTTTTTATCATCAAATGCAACATGAATAGATTCCATTACAATTTTGGTTCTGAGATTAAACACTCTGAATGCTTTTGTGTTTGATGCATATCCAAGAAAGATTGATTCATCTGCCTTGGCTTCGAATTTGCTTAGATTTTCAGGATGTACTTTCAGTACATAACACTTGCATCCAAATATGTGAAAGTGTTTTACACTTGGCTTCTTGTCCTTTATCATTTCATAGGGAGTCTTTCCATGCATGTTTATTAGAGTGCAGTTTTGAGTGAAACATGCTGTATTGACTGCCTCAGCCCAAAAATATACTGGCAGCTTAGACTCTGCCAACATTGTTCTGGCAGCTTCTATGAGTGTCCTATTCTTTCTTTCCACAACTCCATTTTGTTGAGGAGTTCCTGGCGCAGAAAATTGTTGAGTAATTCCCTTTGATGCACAGTGGTTCTCCATGATTGAATTCTTGAATTCAGTACCATTGTCACTCCTCAGAATTCTTACTATTTTCTTTGATTTTCTTTCCAGAAAAGTGATATGATCTATTATGTGTTGAGAAGCTTCATCCTTTGAATGTAGAAAGAAAACCCATGTGAATCTTGTAAAATCATCTACAATAACAAGAGTATATTTATTTTTGTTAATTGACATAACATTTACTGGACCAAATAAATCAAGATGTAGTAAATAAAAGGGTTCAGAAATGGTATTTATTGTCTTGCTCTTGAAGGATGATTTCCTTTGTTTTCCAAGTTGACAAGCTTCACAAAGTCCATCTTGTACAAAATCAACATGTGGTAATCCTCTTACAAGATTCTGTTTAACCAACTTGTTGAGTGTTTTGAAGTTGATGTGTGACAGTTTCTTGTGCCATTTCCAGCTTTCTTCAGTTGAGGCCTTGCTGTATAGACATGTGACTTCATTGTTTATGCAATCCTCCAAGCTGGCTTCATAAATGTTACCATGTCTGTATCCTTTGAAAACCACAATGCCTGTTTCTTTGTTAGTCACAAGACACTCTTTGTTGTCAAAGCCAGTATGGTAACCTTTGTCTCCAAGTTGACTTATGCTTATTAAATTATGCCTTAAGCCATCAACTAGAGCTACTTGTTCAATGATGACATTCCCAAATACAATCTTGCCATATCCCAGTGTTTGTCCTTTGTTGCCATCTCCAAATGATACTTCTGGGCCAGCCATTTCCTCAAAGTCTGTAAGCAGGGATTTCTTTCCAGTCATATGTCCTGAGCATCCACTGTCCAGGATTAGGGTTACTTTCTTTACCCTAGCTCCCTGCATACATAAAGCAACTAGTTAGATGTTTTGAGGACCCAAACAGTTTTGGATCCTTTTCTACTATTTTTAGGAGAAACAGGCTTAATAATTTTCACATTTGGCTTACCTGTCTCTTTTGTTGCTCTAGACTGTGGTGGAGTCTTATCAGTGTCATACCAACTCTTATCAATGGAAGATTTTAGCTCAAAAAAATTGTAATACAAATCATGATAGTCCCTACACATATATATAGAATGAAATATGCTACCACAGTGATAACAAGGTTTCTGTGGTATGTAGTGACTTTTCAGAGTCTGAGAAGGACTAGACTCTGATTTCTTCTCAATCTTTGCTTTACAATCTATAGCCAAATGGTTGTGGTTGCCACATCTATAACACTTCTTTCTAGGAGCATTAGGATCCTTTTGGTAATTGTTTGCCTTATTAATTCCTTCCTTACCATTCCTATTTCTCCTAGTTTTGGTAGACTCTGATAAGTTCTCTAGCCTTTCTTTTAATTTTGACTTAGACAAGTACCCTATATTAATAATTTTCTTAGAGTTATTTGCTCCTGTTTCATCTGTCTTTTTGTTAACAACAGGGGGACTAATGACAGATGAGTTTGTGGTTTCAGATTTTTCTTTAGGTGTCACAAACTTAACAGGAACAAATGTATTTTTGTCTTTAGTCTTATTAACTTGGCTAGCTTCTTCACTGTTATCATTCTCAACAATAGGTCTTTTGTCTTGACTCTTGTCATAGCCTAGACCAGCAGTTTGACACACATTTTGATTATTGAGAATTTCTTGAACTTTTCTACCAGAGTCTGTCCAGACTCTAAACTTGAGTCTCTCTTCTTCTAGTTCTTTCTTAACATAGTCATAGGCCTTCAAGATTTCAGTGTAGTTATGACTATGTTTCTCAGAATCCTTTTTGTATTGTTCCATTAATATTAACTCAGACTCTAAATGATCATTCCTTTTAGTCAAGGTCAAATTTTCCTCTCTCAACCTTTCACTTTCACTAGTGAGAGACCTACATGTTATCATTATTTTATTGACCTCACTTTGCACAGTTTCTATACCATCAGAGTCTAAATTAATTAAGGATTCAGGAGTAAAGATTGATACCTGAGTTTTAGGAGATGAGGGTTCTTTGGGAGATTGTGATTTTCTTGAGGAGGATGCCATCAGTGCTAGATTTTCATAATCAATTTCATCCTCTGAGCTTGAATCTGCCCAATCCTTTCCAGTTGATAGAAGTGCTTTTCCTTTTCCTTGACTTTTTGACTTTCTGCATTCACTAGCAAAGTGGCCCAATATTCCACAGTTGAAACATTTGACCTTTGCTTTGTCAAGTTTGATTATTGTACCCTTGCTCTTCTCAACCTTCTCATCTTCCTTCTTGAATGATGGCCTCTTGCTAAATTTTCCAGTTCTTTTGTTAAATTTCATTCTTTTAAAATTTTTTGCAAACATAGCCATCATTTGACTTAGGTCAATCTCTTCATCAGAATCAGAGTCTGTGTCAGTAGACTCTGACTCCACAACAGCTTTACCCTTCTTCCTTGAATCCTTGATTCTAGCTTCTGTGGGTTGTTCCTGTTGTTCTTTCTCAGACTCCAGTAAGAGTGCCACAGATTTTGTCTTCACAGACTTCTTATTCTTCCTCTGTTGCATCTCCAAATTATATGTCTTGAGTCTGCCATACAATTCTTCTAGAGTTAGTTCATCCAAATCTCTAGCTTCTCTTATGGCTGTAGTCTTATTGTCCCACTCTTCAGGAAGTGCTCTCAGAAACTTGGTATTCGTATCTTCAGAATCATAAACCTTACCAAGCATAGCCATCTCATTCAGGAGTTTTGTAAACCTATCATACATCTCAGTGATAGATTCTCCAGATTTTGCTTCAAAGTACTCATACTCTTGAATGAGCAAAGACCTAGCATTCTTCTTGACATCTTTAGTCCCTTGACAGTGCACCTCAAGTTTTGTCCACATCTCCTTAGCAGTCTTGCATGATATGACACAGTTAGTTAGAACAGAATCTAAACTGTTAAAGAGAATGTTCTTTACTTTTGCCTCCTTAAGGACATTTTCTTTGTCCTCTTTTGTCCATTCAGCCTTTGGTTTCTCAACGAGGTGTTCTTCAGTTATTTTTCCTTCCTCATTGATTTGAGGCACAATTTTTAAGGGCACAAAGGGTCCTTCATTAATCCTGTCAAGATAGTCAGAGTCTGTTGCTTCCAGATGGTGCAGCATCTTAACCTTCCAGTGGGTGAACTCGTTTCTCTTAAGCATAGGAATCTTAGAATTGCCATCTTTGTTTCCAGACATCTTTGATCGATTTTAAACGTTAGGCTCTGATACCAATTGTTTTCCCAGTCGTATAAGTAGAAGGGGGGGTTGAATACTTGTATGTCTTTTCTGCCCGATTTAAAATCAAATTAAGAACAAACTCAAACACAAAAATATGAATAAGTACTGTTTTGTATTATTGATTTGTGAATACAAAACTCTCCTAGGGTGTACACAAACCCTAGCAGCTTCTCTCTGTTTATCACAGCAACTCTCTCTCTTTCTATGCTCTCACAAAATTTCACTCAGATGATTTTGTTTCGACTTCCACACTTTTACAATTAGGTTACATAGAGTATATATAGAGAGCTGCCTATCAACTAATAACAGAAAGATAAATTACAATAGGAATAGAATTCCTAATTATTAGTTGACAGTTTCCTTCTAGAATTCTCTTTCTTTCCCACAGCATATCTGCAATATATTTATCCTGATCTTCGAAGACTTTCCATTCCTGTGATCTTCTTCCAAATTTATCCTCAACTGTATAGACTCTGAAATCTTCAGACTCTGATGATCTTCAGACTCTGATCACATGTAGACTCTGATAGATCACAGACTCTGATAGTCTATAGACTCTGATCACCTTCCAGACTCTGATCTTCATGCAGACTCTGGTTTCACTTTCTACAGAAATTCTTCTAAGTACAAGTAACATGAATGTTGACCATCTAGACTCTGATTATTCATTTCAGAGACTAGAAAGACTTATTACAGATAAACTAATCTAAACCCTCCAAAATGTACAAGTAAGTCTAGCTTAGTTTATTTGTAATAAGTCTTTCTAGTCTCTGAAATGTATAATCAGAGTCTAGATAGTCAACATTCATGTCACTTGTACTTAGAAGAATTTCTGTAGAAAGTGAAACCAGAGTCTGCATGAAGATCAGAGTCTGGAAGGTGATCAGAGTCTATAGACTATCAGAGTCTATGATCTATCAGAGTCTATATATGATCAGAGTCTGAAGATCATCGGAGTCTGAAGGTTTCAGAGTCTATACCGTTAAAGTTAAATTTGGAAGAAGATCACAGGAATGGAAAGTCTTTGAAGATCAAGATAAATATATTGCAGATATGCTATGGGAAAGAAAGAGAATTCTAGAAGGAAACTGTCAGCTAATAATTAGGAATTATATTCCTATTGTAATTTATCTTTCTGTTTTTAGTTGATAGGCAGCTCTCTATATAAACTCTATGTAACCTAATTGTAAATGTGTGGAAGTCAAAGCATAATTTGTCTGAGTGATATTTTTATGAGAGCATAGAGATAGAGGGAGTTGTTGTGATAATCACAGAGAAGCTGCTAGGGTTTGTGTACATCCTAGGAGAGTTTTGTATTTAATCATCAATAATACAAACAGTACTTATTCATATCTTTGTGTTTGATCTTTGTTCTTAATTCATATCAAGTTATTTTTAAATCAGGCATAAAAGGAACACAAGTATTCAACCCCCCCCCCTTCTACTTGTGCAACTGGAAAAACAAATTTCAGCTTCTTGTCCAATGAAGAATACAAGGTATGAATAAACTTGATGTTTTTTCAAAGACAATGTCAAATAAGGTTGTGCATAAACTATATAGAAAATATGTCCTATGACACATGCTCACATAAGACAGTTTAGCTAAAAATAGAAACAGAAAAGAAATACTTTACCTTTGACTACTATCTATTTCTAGCTAACACCTATTTTGAAAGTCTGATATATTCAGCTTTATATCTTCTGTCATTTGTCTTGCTTGTCTTTCCAGCTTCATTGTAGTCTTGTCTCTATCTTCACCGGCTTGACTTATCCTGCAAGGACAGAGCTGCAAATCATCTGTGTTGTTCTTCTGCAATTCTCCTTGAAAATAGCTCTTCAAAACAGTCGAGTACTCTGTTAAAATTACTTCGAGAAGTCATGGTGATTGACTTCTCGATTGACTACTAGTTGTGACTTCTCGATTAGTCCTTGAATGACTTACTTCTCGAATGTTTAGACTTCTCAATTAGACTAGATTTCTCGAATGATCACTTGAAATTGAGACTTATCGATTGGTTCATCTTTATCACTTCTCGAATGCTTCTTTGGCTGACTTCTCAAATTCTTTTACTGGACGTCTCGAATGTGCACTTTTTCACACTTCTTGATTGGGTTCTTTATCCTGACTTCTCGAATGGATCAGCTATATCACTTCTCGATTGAATACTGAGCCAAATGAACACTTTGAGACTTCTCAACCAGTTGCATTTTTAACTTCTCGAATGTTATGACTTCTCGAATGATCTGTTTGCCTTAGAAGAATTTTTAAGCTGCATTCTTCATTCTTCAAGTAGCCTTCTTTGTCTAGTTGCATGATTCACCTTGAATCTTCTAACAGACTTTATTCTTTGGCTTTAGATTACATCATCGAATTACAATTTGATCATACTTCTAACTGCAAAAATACATTGAGTTTTCTAAGTCACTAACATATTATACAATTACATTAATGTTACAGCAAGACAGATAATTATATAGAGTAAGCTTGATTTGGTCCAACATGGATGATTCATCAAGGTTGGCAGCATAGTTTGCGGAGCCATAGATACGATCACAAGTGGAACTAAAAGTTGACTGTATACTTTTAGTAAAGCTGACAGTGTGTGCCTAGTAGTAGGGTAGATGGTGAAAGCACAAGAAATTATTTTGACATCTCTATCTATTCTGTCAAGTCTATTACTATAATTCTGGAGATGACAATCAAAAAGACAAAATGTGTTCAACGAGTCAAAGATATCTGTAAATCTCAGAAGCAATTTATCTATAAAAGGAATGAAGCCAAAGTTGAATAGAAAAGTTATAGTTCTATTTTAAGTTTTATCCTAAAATAAGGGAAAAGTGCATATGTAAGTGTGATGAGTTTTGTGGTATGAATATTCTCATATCACAAGCACACTTCTTTAAGAAGCTAAAATATACATTGTCTATTTTCTCTCAAGCTTTGTAACGATAACAAATCCAATTGTTATTGTAACCTAGATGCTGGAAGCAATTTCCAGTTGAGTTATAGCAATAAAATTAATAAAACTATTAATTTTGATTTAAATACTCTGTTCCTTTATATTTACTTTAGTTCTTTGCCTTGTTAACTTTCTAATATTCTCTTTTATTTGTTGTTAGTAAGATTTGAGTTAAAATCGATTAATTAACAAATATTAGGAATTTACATTCAAACCCTCTTCTGCAATACTCATTCTACTTAAAATCGCCTTTGTAATTCTATCTTGACAGTTTCTTTTTACATTTCATATAAATATAAACATTAAAATGGCCTTCACTCTTTACTTCTTGTTTAAAATCTTCAACTCATAAACTCTCTAGCCTCTCTGTAACTAATATCTCTTCCGCTTCTCTTCCATAAATTTCTCAAACCTCTTTCTTTAAATTCCTAAAAATGTCTGGACCTCAACTTCTTTGCACCCTAGATCAGACCAACTTCACTACCATGGCAACCATGGGTGTGTTGGGACAATCGAATCATGATGCTGCGTTTTATGACATGAAAACGAACGAGTTTGAATAGAAAATTAACCTTAATCGCTACGACGCAAGCGATTCAAATCCACGTCTTCTACTGTATTCCCGTATTCACCTTGAGCGAAGTGTGGCCTTCGATCCTCCCAAGGTTGCCTCCCTTCTAGCTTTGAGATCTTGGAACCCTAGTTCTTGGTTGCCTCCTTGAACGGCTGCTCACAAAAACCCTAGTATTTTCCAACTCATAGCTAGAAGAGAATAAGATGAATATATAGGCTACAGTAGGGATCCTGGATAATTAGGTCGGGCCTTCCAATGACATTCTGGGTCAAGCCCAATGTCATTAAATATTAATTCAATCCACTAAAGAATTAATATTTGCACTACCTCTCCTAATGCCGTAATTTAATTATTTAATTCGGCTCCAATATTATTTGCTTATTAAATTCCCCATGTTTAAGATATCGAATGTCCATTAATTAAATTAATTTCTGATAATTAATTTAATCAATATCTTTTATCCTTGATCATCCACTCAACCTTATAATTATGCAAGAACAAATCTGCCTGCAGGACTAAAGCATAATTATCTTTATGAGCTTTCAAGAGGACATCATCACCCGAATATTTTCGGACACGGTTTCCTTTTATAGTCAATATCCCACTCTGTATGCAATGTCATTGTCCAAAACATAATATTGTGATTAACAAAAAATCACATCACATATGAATCAAAACATGTGCATTGCATACAAGTGTCAATCACTGTATCCGGATTAAGAACCTAAGCAATAATAATATTATAGAATCTTAGTTCTTCTTTATTATCAGAATAGAAGAACAATTCTAATATTTTAATCCCGTTCAATATACACAAAGCATACAAGTATTATTCAATAATCAAGATAGATTATTTCCAAATAATACTTCAGTCATTCCAGTGGTTTGTTTAACTCCACTTAAACTGTGAACATTTATTATATTATATATAGACACTGACAATCTAATCTTCTGTTATCCCATTTGATACTAGATTATCCACAATATATAATATACAAACAGTGTTAAAATACGCATTCAAGATTCTCAATAAAAAAAGACAATGTCATATACTTCAAACGAATAGTTCAGTATACTCCCTAATAGGGTGAAGCTAGTGAAGCCTTCAAATCCTTTGTTGGGTTCATGAATAATATTTATCTCTCATATGCCCTCACTAAAACCCCCAACCTGGAAATACCAAGGTTGTCTCAATTCTGGACCTCTGTAATTTATGACGAGGAGTAAGATGAAGGCTCCATATCATTTCAAATAAATAACAACTCCTACACCATCAACTCTTCCCGTATCAACACTACTTTTTACACTGAAGTTGAAGAGGATGCACCCTTTCAGGAGCCTGCAAGTGATGCTCAGATTGAAAAGTTCTTCAAATTTATTGGGTATGCCGGCCACAAGCTAAGCCCAGACACAAATGCATGTTATCCAACCGGTAGAATTGATAGGAAATTTTTGAATATGGAATGGAGGATGATTTTTTATGTTGTGACAACGGCAATGTCAAGTAAGACAAGTGGGTGGAATGAGGTCCATCCCTTCGTCAAAATAATTATGAACTCCATGGTGCAAAACTACAGAATAGACATTGGAAAGATAATGATGCAACAATTCAAGCTTGTCTTTGGGAAGAAAGATTCTCGAAAGTTGGTAGTCTCTTATCACAGGTTCTTTATGCTTATTATTAATTCCCCTTATAAGTAGCTTATAAATTGAAAAATACATATAGTTTTCAACTTATAACTAACTTATAAGAAATCCCAAATGGAGCCATAATTAATCTAGATAATGTACATAGGACAGAAATGGTCTCTGTTGTTGAGGGAGAAACTGCACTAGATATAGTAAATAAGGATGAAAATTTCAATGAACCCACAGAGGGTCCTGAAGTACCCAAGGTGAAGAGGGCTAGGACATCCTCCTCTGTACCTAAGTCTATGTCTTCTCAAAAGGGCACATATCTTAATAGGAACAATAGCACATCTCTGCATGTTTCCTCTCAAAAGAATGCATTTATTGAACTTGTCCAGTCACTCATGATCATACACTTAAAGAAACACATAATTTTGAAGTAGAAACATAAAAGAACTCTTCTTTCAATTTGATGTTTCACACCTTCATTCTGTGGAGCAGCCAACACTCTCCTCCGTATTTCAATTTTCTTCCTTCTCTACTACCCTAATTATTTCCTTTTCTCCATTTAGAGAGGATGGAAGACCCCCATTCTCAGAGGTTGATCATTCATTTTAAACCTTGAATGAGCCCCCATCATCAAGTGATACACAAGAACTTATTATTCAAAATGTAGTAGATATCACTCCTCCTTTACAAGAAACTCCTCAACAAAATTTTACTGTCACTACTTAGTTGCTGATAAGGACACATGAATTTTTTTAACACATCTGACAGTAACATTCCTTTTAAAGAATCTGTCACAGCCTCAGTTGTGGTTAAAGATAAAGTTAATGTCACTTCTCTTGATAGTAACTTCAATGCTCAGGATGTTGTCACAACTCAAATCCAAGACATCACTTCTCAAATACCTGAAGCCTCACAACTACTGGATGAGGAAACAAAAACTCATTATATTCCTCTCTCTAGTCTATTAAAGGTCAAATCCAAAATCTCAAGTGCATGGAGTACCTACTCAGTCCCATGCACCTAGGTTGAGTATAGGCGTGAAAAGAAAAGAGTGAGAAAAGAAAAGAGAAGTGAACATAAAAATGAGAGGCAAGGAAAATCCCTAGCAAAAAGAGAGGGCCTTGAGCATTGCCAAAAGAAAAGAAGAACCGAGGGAGCCAAAACATCTAAGGAATTAGGCCTTGAGAGTGAGCATGTGAGAGATGATGAGTTCATCTTGAAAAAACTAGAGAGTGTGCGAACCCCCTCAGCCTCAAAATCCTCATCTAAGCAAACTGCTATAAGGTTGAAATCCCTTACTCACAGAGTCTCCAAGCTGTCAAAGAGTATTGTAATAGTTGGCAAGAATCAAATAAAGTTAGTGAACAAGATGACCAATCTAGAATAAATGATGAATGAAGGTTTCAAAACCATTTTTTCTAAGCTAAAGGAGTTTGGTGACAAAATCTCTACATCTGTAGTTGTTACCTCAACTAAGGGGGGGAAGTTGAGTAGAAGAAGAAGTGTTTGTTAGGAGTCACTGGGAGGATTTGAAGACTGTGAATGAAGTTGAAGAAGTTGTTGGAGGGAGTAATAAGGGGGATGAAGTTGTAGTTTAGGGATAGCAGGTGGAGAGACATAAGGAAAAAGGAATTGTTATCAGGAAGAATATTGTGAAGGCCCCTGTGTATGTAGCTGGTAAAGGAAAGGTGAAAATGGTCTCTGAAGATTCTAATGATTGGATTGTTGAAGAAAAGGAGGATCTAATAGAAAAAGAAGCCACCATGCTAATGGTAGACTCAAATGAAAACATTAAGTTATTCCAAGATGCCAACTTAAATCATAGAATTAATAATCTTAGAAAATCATCCAACAGAGACCCCAAGAAATTTTTTGATGGTAAGAGAAAATCAATTATTGGAGCAGCTGTATTGGTGTCTAAAAGTAACAAGTGGGTAATCACACTGAGGGTTGAAGGAGGATTAAGTTGGTACATTAGTATGAGGATAAGCAGGCAAGAAATCTCTGTGATTGAAGCAATTAAGAACAAAATTAAGACAGAGGCTGAATTTGAACCTGAAAAGAACTTTATAGAATCAGATAATGGAGAAACTTCCTGAAGTCACTCATCAACCTTTTTGCATAAGATTTAGTTCTTCAATAGATGGAAAATATAGATTCATGAATCTTGAAAGAGTGATCTTCTGCAAACCAAGTTTGTAAGAGAAGCCTCTGACTACTTTAAATAACTTCCACAAAATGAAGAAAGAGTTGCGATAGTGAGGGTGTTAGAAGAAGAAATGAAGAGGCTTGAAAAGAAAAAAAAATCTAAGAAGATAGATATAAAAGATCAAGCTTGAAATGATGATAAAAATCCTGATGGAGGTGCAGGTAGCTCAAAGCAATTTGCTAAAGATGGAAGTGAAAACTCTGGAGTTGATGATAAAGAAGATGGTGAAGTTAAAAATGATGAAGACATTGTAAATCAGATTGAAGGAAGGGTGTTGAAGCAGGTAGTTCTGTGTTTTAAAGTAGAAAAGGAAGATGTTGTCATGAAAGATACTGTCATGAAAGACACTGTCAGGAGTGATAAGGTGGAGAATTTTGTCAAATGACAGGAACCTGCTATCATACATAATTTCACAGAAACTTCAAAAGATATCGTCATGAGTGATAAGATGGAAGATACTATCAGAAGAAAAAGGATGAAAGAAAGAGCTAACAGTAGCTATCATGAGTCAAAGGTTGCTAAGACAAAGAAGCCCACTATAAGCATATCTAGAAAGGGAACCAAAAAGATAAGTTTTATTTATCCAATTAGGACTGACAAAAGTAGTAGAAAGCTTACAACTGAAATGATGGATGTTGACTGCATAAATGTCAAGGGTCCCACTATCAACAACATAGCTGAGTCCAAAACTGAAATGATCTCAGATGTAGTTGCAGAATGGTTTGACTACAGTTCCTTATGTAAAGTTCAAGCCTTCTATTCAGATGGAAAGATGGAGAACCTAAGTTACAGCTTAGTTGAAATAAATTTATATATGATCAGAAAAATGTTGACTTTGTAAGAGGTAGGGATATAAGAACTCATGTTCTAAGAGGGCTATTGGTAAGAAAATTCTTGGAACTTCAACAAACTTTCAAGCCACATCCTCTAGATGGAGTTGGAGTTGAAGAGCCTGAGTCCTTAATCAAGATTGATCCTAATAGTATAATGTTCAAAATTGATGAAGATGTCAAAAAAATTTGGAGTATGGATTCCCTCAAGGACAAGAACATTGATCTCTTGATGAAGCATATGAGGTAACTGGTTGAATATCCCTATCTTGAGGAACAAGGATTCGTTTATGTAATTCTTGGCATAGTTGCCTCATAGGAGAATGAAGAAAAAGAAAAGAAAATGGAGAATGTGAAAATCCAGAAAAATCTACTTAGAAATCCGAGAAAACCATTTTTTATAATCAATTTGGTGATGCTGAAACCTTCTCATTTGATGATCTAAGAGTAATGGTAGACAAAGGGCCTGAAATTGTAGAACTAGTCAAAGTTCAGTCACTTCAAGTGACTGATCATAGTGTCTTAGACATTAAAATCAAAGCTCTAGACATTTGTGACATCAACATGAAGAAAAATAAGGAGGAAAGGGAAATGAGAGATAAGGAGGAGAATGAGAGAAGAGAAAAGCTAGATGTTGAAGCCAAGAAGGTCAAGAACGATATTAAGAAAATCAAAAGGTAAATTGAAGAAGCTCAAAAAGATCTTGAAGCTGGAACCTTCAATGAAAAGAATTCTCAGCTTCATTCCTATAAAACTCCAATCTCATTGAATCAACTAAGAATTTCAATGGACAATGTTGAAGTAAGAATAAAAGATTTCAATATACATAACATTGAAATTCTAACAAGAATCGTGAGAATGACTACAAGCTCAACTTTGTCATTCAAAAGAGATATCAACAGAATTGTAGAAAACATCATTGATTCCAGGGAGGATGAAGATAATTGGGTAGACAGACAAAGGCTAAACATAGTTTTCTCTTCATCCAAGCCCAGATTCCTAAAGGATGACTTTGGTTTCAAGTATCTCAATATCTCAAAAGGACTAGTGGAAATCTACTACACCTTCAAAGACTTGCAAGAGCTAATAGGCATAAAAGTCAAGCAAGTATTAGATTGTGTAGCTGGTTATTCAGAAACCACAGATGAAAAGATAGCTCTCAAATGTCTGGAGTCCTTATATGAGATGTTGACGCTAAGGAAAATATCTAGCCATGGAAGCTCAAGTAAAATTTAAAGATCTGCTCAGACTAGAGGAGTGTCAACTTAATAATTTAAAATTGTGTACTTGTATTTTCATTCTAAATTTTCTGTACAATCACTTCAATTTATTATCTGAATTAGCACCTACAATTCAATTTGAATTTGTCTTTATTTTTCATAAAAACAAATTGAGGGAATTTATTAGGGGTTGTGGTGTTAATGATATAATCAACTATGTCACTTAGCTTAATCAAAAATAGGCTAAGTGAAATATATTGTCATATGTATATTGACAGTATGTTTCTTTTAAACAAGTCACTTGAACAGTAAGGTTAACAAAGACAAAATAGGTAACAATAAGATTGATAAATACTTTCTTGTATAAAAAGAATAAAATGATTTATGAGTTAGAAGTTCACAAAGTGTTCATTCACAACATGTTTCAATCTCAGACAGTAACATCAAAACAATTACTCAAGCTTATGACAGTTCATTTAAGTGACATCTCTATCTACTTTGTTAAGTCTACTACTACAAATTGGGGGAAGACAATCAAAAAGACAAAGTGTGTTAAAGGAGTCAAAGATATCTGTAAATCTCAGAAGCACTTTATCTACAAAAGGAATGAAGCCAAAATTGAATAGAAAAGTTCTAGTTCTATTTTAAGCTTTATCCCAGGACAAGGGAAAAGTGCATATGTAAGTGTGATGAGTTTTGTAGTATAAATACACTCATCTCACAAGAACTTTTCTTTAAGAAGCTAAGATATACATTGTCTATTTTCTCTCAAACTTTATAATAATAGCAAATCCAATTGTTATTGTAATTTATAAGCTGGAAGCAATATCCAGTTGAGTTGTAGCAACAAAATAAAAAAAACAATTAATTTTGATTTAAACACTCTGTTCCGTTATATTTGCTTTAGTTGTTTGCCTTGTTAACTTTCTAATATTCTCTCTTATTTTTTGTTAGTAAGAGTTGAGTTAAAATCGATTAATTGACAAATATTAGGAAGTTGCATTCAACCTCCCCCCCTCTGTAACACTCATTCTACTTAACATTAATAGTAAAATTTAATATTATTTTATAGTAAAATTAATTGTATATGATATCATTAAATTTATTTGGGGCTTTTATTTATTAGGTTTGACCGCTTTCACATTTATAAAATAATTTTATAATAACATCATTAAATTTTAAATTTTTATTGAATTTGGGGGCTTTTATAATTTTATTAATTCTACTATAAATATTTCACACCATTGAAATAATTAGATATTAATATCAGTATGGTAGGATTGTCAAATTTTAAAAAAACAATTTGAATCAATATTCATCACACGACTAGTTAAAAGGAATATGTAGTTTGACCGATTTGACTATTATCCACATAGACTAAATCTGGAAATTTTTTTAAAACATTTTAAACTACTAAAATAATCAGATATTAACATCTGTACGGTTGAATCATTGAAAACAAAATTAAAAAATAGATTCAGCATTCAGCACAAGACTAGTTAAAGGGAACGTCTAATTTGTCCGATTTGACTATTATAAGTCACACATAATAAATCTAGAAATATTTTTACAAAATTTCACACCACTAAAATAGTAAGAAATTAACACCCGTATGGTTGGATCGTCGAAAAAGGATTTTTAAAAAATAGGTTCATCATTTAATACAAGACTAGTTAAAGGGAACGTCTAGTTTGACTGATAAAATCACCCAAAATAAATCTAGATTTTTTAAAAAAAAAATCACACCATTGAAATAGTCAGATGTTAACATCCATACGGTTAGATCATCGAAAAAGAATTTAAAAAAATACAGCACTCGGGTAATACTAATTACTATATAAAGACTAGAAAATACAAATGCAACACTGAAAAAATCAAATGCAACGCTACAATATAAAAAGTAACGCTTTTAAGTGGGACCACATGCCATGTCAACACCAGAACCGTTGCCACGTCATTAAATGTGGGCCCCACACATGCCACGTCAGCGTGAATCTCACTGTTACATCAATGGTGGACTCACATGTGGCCCCCACATGTAACGTTAACGTAGGTCCCACTATCAAGTCAGCAGTGGTGGACCACTAGTAGACCCCACTACCACGTCAGTGTTGGCCCCACTACCACATCAGCATGGGTCCCACTACCACATCAGCAGTGGTGGCCTATTGGTGGGTCCCATCTGCCACATTAACACTAGCCCCGTTACAATGTCAGCAATTGTGGGTCCCATGGTGGCCCCCCACCTGCCACATAAGCAAATATTAAAAATAAAAAATAGCTAATGCAACACCATCCGTTAGTGTTGCATTCTTTGCAACACGAAGTTTTATCTAATGGAATACTATTTTAGTAGTGTTGCAAAAGGGCCAAAAATTCAGAGCTACCGCAACGTTTTCAGTGCAACGCTTTCTAAAATCATTGCCTATGAGCACTTATGGCGTAGTGCGTGCATACACAAAATGGTTAAGCGGAGTCTTTGATTAATAGACTTCATCTTATTGCACGTCCCTTATTTCATAGAAATAAGTTACCTACTTCTGTTTGGGGTCATGTTATACTTCATGCCACGAACCGAATAAGGGTTTGACCATCCGCTTATCATGAAGAATCCCCTCATAAACTAATTCTTGGTCAAAAACCCGATATTTCCCATTTTATGATTTTTGGTAGTGTTGTATATGTCCCAATTTCACCACTATAAAAAATAAAAATGGGACCCCAAAGAAGACTTGGAATCTATGTTAACTTTGATTCATCATCTTGAACCATTAACTAGTGATGTCTTTACTGCTCGATATGTTGATTTTCATTTTGACGAATCTTTATTCCCTTCACTAGGATGAGATAATGTTTTACATAAATTAAATTCTGAACTGTCGTGGAATGCATAAGAATTTAATTTATTGATCCACGTATTAATTAATGTGATATTGAGGTTCAAAAAATTATTTATATGCAAAATATTGCTAATTAAATGTCAGATGCTTTAAATGACTATAAACGCATTATGAAATTATATATACATGTTATTAATACTCCAGCGATGATTAAAATCCCCAAACAAAAATCAATTCATGAATAATTTATTGATGACTCAAAACCGTGGTAGACCTATTGGTGCAAAATATATTGTACAGCGAAAATGGAAATTAATTGAACATGCCCAGAAGTGGCAAGAGTTCCAGAAAATACCCTTAAAGGGTTATTATATCCTGAAGAGGTTCAGTCCCCTGAAGTGGCTCGAACAAAGACCCTTGAAGTGGTATTAACTACTGAAGATGATATTGCCCCAGAATTGGCATATGTTTCCATAGAAGCAAAGGTACTTGAAAATTATGAGATCTCGATAAGTTACGTTCATAATGGGAAATTATTGGATCGTGAGAGTACTGAAATTGATGATGTATATGCTTTTTCTGTGGCATGTGATAATATGATTAACTCCGATCCAGAACCACAAAATGTAGAAGAATGTCGACAAAGAAATGATTAACCAAAATGGAAAGTTGCAATCCAGGAAGAATTAGATTTCTTGCGCAAGAGAAATGTATTTGGACATGCAGTCCAAACACCAGTTGGTGTAGTACCTGTTGGGAAAACTTGATGTGCTAAAAATAGAGATTCTAAATTGCAAGTGCACAATTTCAATCGTTTTAATATTTGAGATTCGTTCCGCAGAGACTAAAAAATTAATGTTGACCGGAAAAATCTAACACCACCAAACAACCTATTTAAATCTAGATCTAAAAATTAAAAACCATAATTAATACTACTAAAATTAGATCTAAAATTTAATACAACTCAAAAGTAAAACTACATCTAAAATATCAAACCATTAAACCTATTTTAACAAATCTAACAACTAAAAAGTAGATCTAAATTCTAACACCCACCAAGAAATAAATTTAGCTCTAAAATATTAAACCCACTAATAAAATGGAGATTTAAAAGGGGTTCAACTACAACATAAAAAAAAGTAGATTTAAAAACATCAAACTAAAGAGGCTCCTTTCAATTCTCAAGTACTTTATAAGCTAGAAATAGGGTTTTGAGTGGTGTTGGATCAATCCCCATCATTCAAATGAGTTGTTTGTTGGTAAAATCTACACCATTGATTTTTGATTCCATCCACCAACTTGTTCTTTTGTCTTTTTATCCTCTTTACTTTGTTGGCTTTCTTTTCTACCATTTTTGTCCTTTCTAACTCATTCCTTCTCTTTTTATTATTTATTTTACTTATCTGCAAAATAAGGAAAATGTAATAAATTAACTAATAAAAATACGAAAGTGAGCTATAAAATAAGCATTAAAATATATAAATTTATGTACTAATCAATGTCGACAAAGAAATGATTGGCCAAAATAGAAAGTTGCAATCCAGGAAGAATTGGATTCCTTCCGCAAGAGAAATGTATTTGGACATGTAGTCCAAACACCAGTTGGTGTAGTACCTATTGGGAATATATGGGTATTTGTACGAAAATAAAATGAGAGAAATGAAATTGTAAGATACAAGACCCAGCTAGTAGCACAGGGATTCTCTCAAAGGCCTAGACTTGATTACCAGGAAACATACTATCATGTTATGGATGGAGTTAGCTTTTGATTTCTAATTGGTATGGCTTGTATGGAAAATTTGAAAACACGTCTCATGGACATTGTGACAGGCTATCTATATGGATCACTTGATAATGATATTTATACGGAAATCCCTAAAGGATTAAAGTTAGATGAAACTAAGCCTAAACATTTATATTCTATTAAATTATGACGATCATCGTATGGTTTAAAACAATCTGGTCGTATGTGGTATAACAGGCTTAGTGAATATTTATTGAATGATGGGTACATTAATAATCAAGTGTGTCCATGTGTATTTATTAAAAGGTCAGAAACTGGTTTTCTTATTATTGTTGTATATGGATGATTTGAATCTTGTTGGTAATTTTGAAGATATTACTAAGGCTGCTAACTATTTTAAAAATGAATTTGAAATGAAGGATCTTGGAAAAATAAATTTTGTTTAGGTATACAGGTGGAACACTTATCTTCAGTCATATTAGTTCAGTCAAAAATTATTTATATTTATTTTTTAATATATGAATTACTTATATGATATTTATACTAATTCAAATTATTTAAATAATGCCCGTTGAGATTAATAATAAAAGTGATATTATACTTACTGATATGGGTAAAAATAGCCCTGAAAGAAGTAATAAACATAGCATTTATTATTCCTTTAATTAGACCTGTTATGGTCCAAAGGCTTAAGGCCCTTGAAACAAGTTAGGAAAATAAATCCTAGGGTTAATTGGATTTGTAAGTCCAGCCCACGAGCTCCATTGAAGCCCTAGGCCCGATAAGCCTTTATTATTATTTAAATTCATAGTTATTAAAGGGAGGTCTAGAAAAAGCCCAAGAAGCCTGTTGGAGGCCCACATCCTAGAAGGATCTAGAAGCCCAAACGTGGGGGGAGTCCAACAAGGACTCTCATTCCTATAAGGTTTTGGATACCCATGTTGCTAGGAGACTTGACCCCCAAGTCTCCTAACCCTAATCTGATTCCAAGGCCTTCGTGTGCCTATATAAAGGGCCTAACCCCTCAACATTAGAACTACGTTTTTGGCTTGATTCTCTAAACATAACAGAGATACGTAGGCAGTTAACGAGGACCCGAGTTAGTCACGAAACGTTTGTGCAGTCATAAAAGCTCGAAGCTCCCAAACCATAGCATTAATTACGTATTAAATACACCTCGTTTTTGATCCGTAACACTTACACTCGAGTAATCAATTAGATATTTAATCCCGTTTATATACTACACTTTGCCTTTACATCACTTGCTTGTTACCTTTTTTTCAAAATAATAATAATAATAGACTCTACATTTATATATACTTTTTTATTTTAATTAAATTTTAAAAATAAATTATTAATTTTTTATTTTAATAATGAATATTATTAAAATATAATGAATAAAATGTTAATTGAAAAAAGTCACAAAATTAATTAAAATAAATATAATATATTATGAATAATAATATAATGATTGGGAATGCTCTCTAGAAAGAATTTATTACAGCATGAGGACCGAGAATTGACTATGCAAATTACAAATTGTGCATTAGATTACCAACACACAGTGTAAGTAATTACGAGCTTGTATTCACATTCAAGAGGCGGTAAAATTGTATTATAAATAGATGTGTTTGTCATTGTACAAGAATATGCAGAATGCTGAATAAGCAAGATACAGGTATTCTATCTAATTCTCTCATTACATTATGAAGTTTTATAACAATCCTTATATATATTATATTATTAGATATAGTTAAATTTTATAATACGTTATTAGCACGAGTCTCTGCCCGAACAAACTTTATTCATGGAAGAAATATTTTTCGAGATATTTTAACGATTGAGGTATTGCCCCAGTAAGGTTTATTCACGAAGGAGGTATTGCCCGAATAAGTTTCATTTAACGAAGTAGGTACGCTTTATCTTTGTTTATTTTTTTTTATAAATATTACTATAATTGTTCTCATTATTATTTATGAATTTATATTACTCTTTAATATATATTAAAATTATTATGCTTATTAGTTACAAGTTTATAGTTGGCTATGTCATCGTAATTTTATAAATTTTATTGTATGTACGTGATTAATTGTTTATGTTTTAGCATGCATATTATCATATCATGTTTTAAATATTTATTTTGTAAATCAGAATGTCGAATCTTGCAAAATTAGAGTTTGTTGCTTTGAATATTTCTGGGGATAATTATATGTCTTGGGTGTTTGATGATGAATTATATCTGAGCGCTAATGGGTTAAAAGAGACTATAAAAATAGGAAAAACTCCAACTGCTGAATAAAATACAAAATCCATTATATTCCTTAGGCACCACATTCATACAGACTTAAAATCTGAATACCTAACTGTCAAAAAACCACTGACCCTCTGGAATAATCTTAAAGACAGATTTGATCATCAGAAACTTGGTTATTTGCCCTCAGCCCAATATGAATGGATTAATTTAAGGTTCCAAAATTTTAAATTTGTTGCTGAATATAACTCTGTGCTATTCAAAATGAGTTCAAAATTAATTTTATGTGGTGGGAAAATTACTGATGGTGAAATGATTGAAAAGACCATTTCAACCTTCCACCCCAATACTATAATTCTGGCTCAACAATATAGGCAGCGTATTTTCATAAATTACAGTGAGTTGATATATTTCCTTCTTGTAGCTGAAAAGAATAATGAATTGTTGATGAAAAATCATCAGATCCGTCCCAAAGGCTCTGCCCAGTTACCTGAAGTACATAACACGTCATTCCAGAAGAATGAACGTGAGAAAAGGCATAGAGGAGGATAAGGTTATGGGTGAAACCATGAACGAGGAAATTTTCGTGGACGGTTTCAAAATCAATATCATTCTGGTCACCTGAAGTGGAAACGTGATGGTTATAACAACTCTGGCCACCAGAAATCGAAAAATGAAGTGTCAAATAAAAGGAAAGCATCACGAGATGGAGATACTAGATATATTTGTCATAGGTGTGGGGATGAAGGGCACTGGGCACGTACTTGTCGTACACCAAAGCATCTTGTTGAACTTTACCAACCAAAATATATACAGCATCTTGTTGAACTTTACAAACTTAGCTCACTATAATCAAAATATAGGAAATGTACCAACCAGCGAGACTTCAAACGAATTTGACACTAGTACTAAACTTTATTATGATTTAGATGGCTAGGTTTCATATATACTTTCTCTGATTCATGTACTTGTTTTAATATACTTATTTTATGTTTATGTACTAGTTTTATCTGAATAAAATCGTTGTTTACATATATATACAGCATAAATATGGGAGACATATGCATTGCTAACTGTGCGACCACTCACACTATTTTACAAAGCCCATAATATTTCTCACAATTGACTAAAACCAACTCCCATGTTTGGACAATTTCGGGTACATCAAGTGTAATAGAAGGTTTTGGGAAAGCCAGTTTTATCCTACCAAACGAGACACAAATTGACATACAAAATGCCCTTTACTCTGGTAAATCCACTAGAAATCTTCTGAGTTTTAAAGATATCTGTCTTAATGGTTTTAATGTTGAAACCACTAGTGAGGATGAAAAGGAATATCTACTTATCACTTCTATTATCTCAGGCCATAAGAAGATTTTAGAAAAACTACCCTCAATTTCCTCCGGACTATATACTATGAAAGTTAGAGTCATCGAGTCTCACACAATCACCATTCCTAAAACTGTAGACCTAAAATTATTTACCCTTTAGCATGAAAGACTTGGTCATCCAAGAATATATATGATGTGTCGCATTATAGAAAATTCTACAGGACATCCTCTTAGAAATCAAAAGGTCATACCACGTTATTTTCCCAGTTGCACAAGTAGAATGGGGGGTTGAATACTTGTGTGCTCTTCCTGCCTGATTAAAATCAACTCAATAAGTAATAAAAGTTTGAATTAAGAACAAAGATGAAAACATAAAGATATGAATAGCAACTGTTTGTTTTATTGATGTATAAAAACAAACTTTCCTAAGGTGTACACGAAACCCTAACAGCTTCTCTGTGTATTTCACAACAATTCTCTCTATCTCTATGCTCTCTCAAAAAATTCGATTTTTAAATTAAGTTACATAGAGTCTTTTTATAGAGAGCTACCTATCAACTAATAATAGAAAACAAATTATAATAGGAATACAATTCCTAATTATTAGTTGACAGTTCTCTTCTGCAATTATCCTTCCTTTCATAGCATATATGCAATATCTTTGGCTTTATCTTCAAAGGCTTCCCTTATCTGTGATCAACTTCCAAATTCAGCTTTGACTTCATAGACTCTGAAATCTCTATACTCTGCCAGATTATAGACTATGATGAACTATAGACTCTGATCATTTATAGAATCTGACAGATTGTAGACTCCGATAGATTGTGGACTCCGATAGTCTATAGACTCTGATCACCTCCCAGACTCTGATCTTCATATAGACTCTGGTTTCACTTTTTACAAAAAATCTTCTAAGTACAAGAATGTTGACTAACTAGACTCATATTATAAAATTTCAGAGACTAGAAAGACTTATTATAAATAAGTTGTGCCAAATCCTGTTCTAGCATTCTGTACATTATCAAATGAATAAATTCCTAACAATCTCCCTCTATTTATGCTTTATAAAAATTAAGCATAAATCACGGTTTGATGATGCCAAAACTAGATAATGATACAATTATTCTAGAACAAAAAATCTGTATAAGGAAAAATAATTACTTCTCACTTGATCTTCTCAAAAGCTGGATTATTCTTCAAAAATGAATTCAACATATTCTCCTCTACAACAGCAAGTGCTTCACCAACATATTTCTTCAATTTCTTCATTTGAACACTTGATTTGACAATAAGCAGCTCTAAGATCATTTGCACTACTTTCTTGCTCCTTTAAGTCTTTCAACATTAGAACACTGACTTTCCCATTCATAGGCTGAAATCTAAAGTAATGACCCACACTTTCTTGAAATTTAATTTGCTTCTCTTCTACTGGCATGACTTGATCATTCCCTTCAGCATCAACATACTTTAAAGAAAATCTGCCTATTTGTCGATTTACTTGTCTGTGCAGAGTCAGCTTTCTGTCAATCTCTTTGAATCATCTGTGTGTGATAATTTCTTTTCTTTTGTTTACTTCATAAGAAATTTGTAGGAGAAATCTAACATATTGTAAATCTTCAACATGTTTGAAAAAGATAAAGTTTGACTGACTGATCCATCTTGCAGATCCACCTTCTAAAAAGTATACCAACATCTCATTTTTCACCTTTTCTGTACCTCATTGTCCTCCTTACACCTTTCTTTCAAAAAAATTATAAAACATTTGAGGAGATACAACTTTGTTCAAGTGTTTTTGTGTAATCTTCTCAAACTACCTATCTGTCAAGGATTGAGTATCCCTGGATAGAGTTATTGTTCTGTCAATATCTGATTCTTCAAAGCCTCCAAGACCTGTCTTCTTTTTGGCTCTAAGTTATAGATTGGATTGACTACATTTCTAGTAAGAAGGTTCTTTGACCTCATCAGAGTCTGACTTTCTATTTTGCCTATCAGAGTCTGGCTTAGACTTTGACTTCCCATGTCCAGTCCCTGACTGATATGTTTGAGTTTTTACCACTCCAGATTGCTTTTGTTGCACACCACCAAAAACCCTAGGACCAAGAGAACTATCATCAGCTTCATCATCACCACTCTTCCCCTTTTAACTCTCTTTTTAGCTTCCTTGCAAGCCTCATCCTTATGTTTCCTGGAGGAACCACCATTTTGCTTCTCCCCCTTTTTGAAATCATCACCACTAGTGCCAGCTAAAAGAATCTGTTCAAGGACAGTTGAAAGATTTGCTTGTGCTGTAATAATTGAATCACCCTTGGAGTTTAAAGCTGAAACTGTACTTTGAAGTTGAGCCTGATTTGCAGTGATATCAGCAATAGCATCATTGAAAGCAACTTCTTTGGATAATTGAAGGAAGTAAATTCTGTCAAACCTAGTACTGAGCAAAGAAGTTGTATTATCAACACTTGTAAGCTTTGTTTTTGTATATGAGAAATGTCCTTAACCATATTAGCCAACTGTTCAGCAACATTCTCTATTTCAATGTTAACATCCCCATCAAGTGCCTGATCTTCTTCGACATGATAGTGACCATGTTCTTAGAGAAAAGACTTTTTCTGAAAGGCCTTATGTCTATCAAACTGATTAATCTTCAAAATACATGAAAAGGTTTCTTTATCATCTATTCCTTTCTTTTGTGCAGACTCCGAAGATTGAGGAAACACCTGATCAAAATAACTAAAAGATGGATTCATTGCTCCATCATCCTCAGAAGTCTCATCCTCAACAACTAGTTCAATTTTGGTAATGGGAGGTGTGGTAGACTCTGGTGGTGTGATAGACTCTGAAACTGCAAAAGGAACTATAGACCCTGACTCCTCCTTAGAGTGATCAGAGTCACTAGACTCTGGAAGCCTAGCCCTTATTGGCATGATCAAAAGTGGTTCTTTTTTACTTCAATTCTGCAGTCTCATCTTGATTAGTAGTATCATCCACCAAGGCCTCCATGACTCTGTCTGCTCTTCTAACCAAAGAATCCACTAAATGATGATGTAGTCTTTGTATAAATGATTTCTCTGCAGCTAGAGCCTCCTCCTTCTTGCCAATCTGCATAATTAACATGAAAGAATTTTCATTCATCCCCTACCCCAACTCATTGGACCAACTCTGAGGAAAATCTTGATCCCAATAAGTGAAGCTAGGTTCAGGATACCCTAATCTCTCATCCTTACAGTAGGGTTGGGCACTCACTCTCTCTTCCTCACTCAAGCTCTCTACAGCCTTATCTGCCTCTCCTTTTGTCTGCACCAGTGCCAGCCTCTCAATTATTTTTTCATTCTTTTGGTTAGGTGCACTCAAAGGTTCTACAGAAGAGGGGTTGAGAGAAATATTAGATGCTTCAATACCTGAACCGCCTTGATGGAGGGGTAGCCCTTTAAATGTCTTAAGGCTAGGGGTTTCCACCAAGGGGTGAGCATCAACAGACCTTGAACCCGTACAAGCATCTTCTTTCTTTTCAGAGTCTGTTGGCTCCAGTATCCCAGTCTCAAGGTCTACCCTAGACTCTGACTGTTTTAATATGACTTCATTAGAAGTTAGAGTCTGAGTGTCACCATCTTTAACTGTTGGTGCATGACAATCCCCTTCAAGGTGAATAGACTCTGTTAGAATACATTGGTTAAATTCTTCATGAGCATCCATCAGAGTCTATTCTCCCATATCACTAGGGTTCCCAACTGCATAGTTTTGAGTTGTCAAGGAGGGCCTAACAGCATACTCTCCTGCCCCACTATCACCCAACCTCTGATTAGGTGGTTCTTGTGTGGGTGAAGCAGATTGAGCATCTTTATCACTAGTCACCACTGGTGCACTAGTCCCTTCCTCCAACTTTCTGTCAGCTCTTGCTACCTCTTGTGGTTCAACCATGATTAATGCCTCCAAGTTCCCATTTAGAAAAGTCCTTACATGGATGGCATTGATGGCTTAGGCATAGGTAATATTGAAGGAATCCTGCAATTCCCTTGCAATTGTTTGATAATGTGTGCCCTTGATTTGATCCAATCTACTTTCATAAGTTGGATAGATATACTTGTTGGCCACCTTTCCTACATTTTAGACAAGAAAATCAACCACTTTCCTTGAAAAAGGCTGAATAGTAGAAATCCAATCAATAGCTCTCTTGTAGGTAACTCCTTTATCCTAAATTGCTTCATAGGTAAAAACTAGTTGCTCAATCTCAGTTTCCAACTCAGCAACAGACTCTGAGTCTCTCCTTTTGTGGACTTTAAGCTTTTTAGGCTTCTGTTTGAATTGTTTTTCAGAGTCTGGCACACCTAGTTCTTTGAGAACTTCCTTATTCTTGCCTTCTATGAGCCCATCTGCTATAACTTGAAATGAAGAGTTGAATAGGTAACTGTAGAGATTTTTGACCACATCTTGTGCAGACATTTGTAGCTCTAATTCCATCCTCTTCCTTAGGGCTGCACAGGTTTTGAGAAGATCCAAGACTTGTTGTTGTGTCTTGTAGAGTTGAGGATGTTCTAATCCTTCCACTAATGGATAGAGAAATAGCAGAACCTCATCACTTGGAGTAATTATTTCATCAATCAGACATGAGGCTGCATCCACTGGCATTCCTTCCCAAAATGTCTCATGATCAGAGGCTAAAGGCATTCTAGACTCTGACTCAACATTAGAATCTGGTTCAGGTATTTTCTTGTGTTCAGAGTCTGGCCCTGAAGGAGCTTTGGGAGCATCTGTTTCCTGCAAAATAGGGTTAGTAGCAATAATATGATTGTGTGTGTGTGTGCAAAATAAGCCTTCCTCAACCTCCTATACTTCTGAGCAAAAGATTTCTCAAGAGACCCAATTTGAGAAGCCTGAAGTGCTTCCCTAGGTTTGTTAGAGTCTGTAGCCTTTTGAGAGTCTACATACTTGGCTTGAAGGTTAGAATCAAGTGTTTCATGACCCTCTTTTAGCAAAGAGAGCACTTCAACCACATGTTTCTCTAAGGGATTGAGCTCCTCATCACTTGGCTCATCTACCAGCCTTGTTTGAACTAATTTTCTCCTCTTTACAACTGGTGCCTATTGAGAGACACCAGACTCCAAAGGTTGGTTTCTTTTTGGATTTAGGTTTTGAGAATTATGTAAGTGAAAGGAATTTGGTTACTTGGGTAGGTGAAGGGGGGTTCTCCATTCCTTGTTCATGCACCATTTCACCAATAAAAAATGAAGAATTGTAGATAGCAAGTTTGTAGTTTGAGAGTTTTACCTGCATTACTTGTGGATATGTCATGGCAGGTAGACTCTTCTTCTTGTCATCAATTCTCTTGATATCAGAGAATATTCTTCTTTGTTGTTTATATGTCTGCACACAACAAGCATCTGCCAACTTGGTTGACATGTCAGGAATGAAGTGTTAGAGGAGAATCATAAGAAATCTATTATAGTAGACTTTCTTCCTTCCCTCCTGCACATTGTTTAATTTGTCTCCCATTTGAGTAAGTAACATATCACCAATGTTAATCACTTTGTCAAACGATAGACTATGACCAATTTGAGAAGTAATAGCATCAAAGTCATTACACTTACCAGTAAAATACTTAGCAAGTTGATCAAAGAAAAAGGACCATTCTTTCCTCAAATATGGCCTAGTTAGGTTACTCATGTTATCTAAACTACTAGAATATCCTAGTGATTTAAACATGTCTTTAATTTCAGCATCAGAAACAGTTTCATCAAAAGCTTGTTTTAACAGACACAGAATTAATTACATCAGCAGTGACATCAAAAGTAAGGTCACCAATGGTAAACATAATCTTACCTGATTGATCCTGAGAAGGATCAACTACCTGGGCTGAACTCCAAACCTGAGAAACAGCATCCATATGAATGACAGGTGATGCTTTGAGAATATAGTTTAGCTCAGACTGCTCCAAGAAGTCCAAGACCGGGTAATAGTCAGCATTTACCCCTTTCTTGTCCCTTAGAGCTGCAACATGGTTTGTGGTCATAAATTCAAAATCCCAAAAGTGAATGTGATTTCCTTGAGTCCCCTCATGATAGTTGAGATAACATCCATTGAATTTGAGATGAAAGTGATGAAAGTGCTTGAAGAAATTTGCTAGGATTCGTGAAGAGCTTTGTGAATACTTCTGCCTTTGAAAATAATTAGCAATAAACAGATGAGTAAAATGTATGAGAATTTTCTATTTTGTTTAAGTTGTATATAATATGCACGAGTCTACAGCCTATTACCAGTCAAAAGTAACCGTTACCATCTTTTCAAGTTATTTTAACAGTTTAAACATAATTAGAGTCTATAGGCGCAAATATTAACCATTTTAGGATCTAGGTGCCAAAAAAAAAAATCAGGGTCACAGACTCGTCAGAGTCTAGGAGTTAGACTCTGTCAAGATACAGTACTTCAGAAAATTTGTAAGAATAACTAATAGTTTGAGAAATCAGGGACTATAGTTAAAGTACATATCTTGGTTCCATTAAGATTGAACACTTACATATTTAACATACCTAATTCACCTACCAGTCTGAAAAAGGTAGATTCATCAAGTGGTTTGGTCAATAAGTCTGCAATCTATCTGTCAGTTGAAATATAATGAAGTGTCACAGTACCATTCTCAACATGTTCTCTAATAAAATGATACCTGACATCAATGTGCTTTGTTCTGGAATGTTAGACTGGATTCTCTGCAATCTTAATGGCACTTGTATTGTCACAATACATAGGAATATTTGAGAAAGATAGTCCATAATCAAGTAATTGATTTTTCATCCATAGAATTTGAGCACAACAACTTCCTGCTGCTATGTATTCAGCCTCAGCTGTTGAGGTTGAAACTGTTTGTTGTTTCTTGCTAAACCAAGAGATTAGTCTGTTACCAAGAAATTGGCATTGACCTGTTGTGCTTTTCCTATCCACTTTGCATCCTGCATAGTCAGAGTCTAAATAACCAATTAGTGAAAAGTCTGACTCTCTAGGATACCAAAGTCCAAGTGTTTGAGATATATAATAACAGAAAACAAATTATAATAGGAATATAATTCCTAATTATTAGCTGACAGTTCCCTTCTACAATTCTCCTTCTTTCCCATAACATATCTGTAAAATCTTTGGCTTTATCTTCAAAGACTTCCCTTATCTGTGATCAACTTCCAAATTCAGCTTTGACTTCATAGACTCTGAAATCTCTAGACTCTACCAGATTATAGACTCTGATGGACTATAAACTCTGATCATTTGTACACTCTGACAGATTGTAGACTCCGATAGTCTATAGACTCTGATCACCTCCCAGACTCTGATCTTCATCTAGACTCTGGTTTCACTTTCTACAGAAAATCTTCTAAGTACAAGAATGTTGACTAACTAGACTCTGATTATAAAATTTCAGAGACTAGAAAGACTTATTACAAATAAGTTGTGCCAAATCCTGTTCTAGCATTTTGTACATCATCAAATGAATAAATTCCTAACACACGTAATGAACTTCCTTGTTCAGCATGTTCCTTGGGAAAGCTAATTATCCGACCATCTTATGTGAAACTCCAAATCGAATCTGCAAAATTCTTAGAAAGAATTTAAGGTGATATTTGGGGTCCAATTCACCCATCTTCTGGTCCATTTAGATATTTCATGGTTTTAGTTGATGCCTCAACTAGGTGGTCTTATATTTTCTACTTTCTACACGAAATGTAGTATTTGCAAGATTACTAGCTCAAATAATCAAATTACGAGGCCAATTATCTGATCATCCCATTAAATCAATTCGATTAGATACTACTACTGAATATACATTCTCAACTTTTATTGATTACTGTATGTTAGTAGGAATCTCAATCGAGCACCCTATGCCTCATGTACACATACAAAATGGTCTAGCAGAGTGTTTAATTAAAAGACTTCAACTTATTTTTCGTCCTTTATTACTAAAAGCCCAATTACCTACATCTGTTTGGGGTTATGCTATACTACATGCCGGTAACATAATCAGGGTTAGACCATCTACTTATCATAAGGAATCTCCCCATCAATTAGTTCTCGGTCAAGTACCCGATATTTCTCACTTCAAGATTTTTAATAGTACAGTATATGTCCCTGTTCGCCCACCACAAAGAACAAAAATGGGATCTCAAAGAAAAATTATTATCTATGTTAGTTTTGATTCTCCATCTATCGTTAGATATCTTGAACCATTGACTGGTGATGTTTTTACTGCTCGTTATGTTGATTTTCATTTTGATGAGTATGTGTTCCCTTCATTAGGGGGATATAAAGTTTTGCATAAATTAAATTCTGAAATATCATGACATGCATTAGGATTGAATTCTATTGACTCGTGTACTAACTAATGTGAAAATGAGGTTAAAAGAATTATTCATATGCAAAACATTGTTAATCAAATGTCAGATGCTTTTAATGATTCGAGACATATAATAAAATCACATATACCTGCTATTAATGTTCCAGCGAGGGTTGAAATCCCTAAACATAAATCAATTCTTGAAAAATTTATTGATGATTCAAAACCACGCCAGAAGCGTGGTAGACCTATTGGTACAAAATATATTGTACCAGGAAAACGAAAATTGGATGGACTTACCCCTGAAGGGGAAAATGTTTCAGAGAATACCCCAGAAGTGGTACTACCTCCTGAAGAGGTTCGGGCCCCTGAAGTGGCTGTAACAAAGACCCCAAAAGTGGTATTGCCTCCAAAAGAGGGTATTGCCCCTAAAGTGGCACATGCTTTCATAGAAGCGAAGGTACCTGAGAATTATGAGATCTCAATAAGTTATGTACATAACGGAAAATTATTGGATCATGGGATTAATGAAATTGATGATGTATATGCTTTTTCTGTGACATGTGATATTCTTGAAAACTCTGATCCTAAACCAAAAAGTGTGGAAGAATGTCGACAAAGAGATGATTGGCCTAAATGGAAAGTTGCAATCCAGGAAGAATTGCACTACTTGCGCGAAAGAAATATTTTTGGACCTGCAGTCCAAACACCAGATGGTGTAGTCCCTGTTGGGAATATATGGGTATTTGTACGAAAATGAAATGAGAGAAATGAAATTGTGACATATAAGGCTTGGTTGGTAGCCCAAGGATTCTCTCAAAGGCCTGGATTTGATTACCAGGAAATATACTCTCCTATTATGGATGCAGTTACCTTTCGTTTTCTGATGGGGTATGACTTGTATGGAAAAATTGAAAACACGTCTCATGGACGATGTGACAGCCTACCTGTATGGATCACTCGATAGTGATATTTATATGAAAATCCCTGAATGATTGAAGTTAGAAGAAACTAAGCATCGTTATTTATATTCTGTTAAATTACAACAATCATTATACGGTTTAAAACAATCTGGTCGTATGTGGTACAACAGACTTAGTTAATATTTATTGAATGATGGGTATATTAATAATCAAGTGTGTCCATGTGTGTTTATTAAAATGTCACAAATTGGTTTTGTTACTATTGTTGTATATGTGGATTATTTGAATTTTGTTGGTACTTCTAAAGATATTACTAACGCTGCTAATTATTTGAAAAATGAGATTGAAATGAAGGATCTTGAAAAGACAAAATTTTGTTTAGGTATACAGGTGGAGCATCTATCTTCAGGAATATTTATTCATTAGCCCACTTACACAGAACAGGTTCTTAATCGTTTCTATATGGACAAATCTCATCCATTAACCACACTAGTGGTTGTCCTGTCACTTGAAGTTGAAAAAGATCCACTATGTCCCAAAAAAATGAATGAAGATGTTCTTGGACCTGAATTTCTATATCTCAGTGCTATTGGTGCTCTCATGTATCTTGCAGACAACACTCGACCTGATATTGCATTTGCTATAAATCTACTGGTAAGGTTCAGTTCTAATCCAACTAAAAGGCATTGGGATGGAGTTAAACACATATTGAGATATTTCCATGGGACAATTGATCTTGGACTATTCTTTCCAAACAATTCAAAAACACAGCTGATTGGATATGCAAATGTTGGGTACAGGTCAGATCCTCATTTTGGACGATCACAGACAGGTTATTTATTCACATATTGTGGAACTGCTATTTCTTGGAAATTTATAAAGCAGACTATGGCGACAACTTCATCAAATCATGCAGAGTTATTGGCAATTCACGAAGCAAGTAGGGAATGTATTTGGTTGCGGTCTATTATTCAACATATCCGGAAATCATGTGGATTATCAAACATCTCATACTGTCCTACACTTATGTTTGAAGATAATTCAGCCTGCATTAAACAACTCAAGGAAAGATACTTTAAAGGAAATCGAACAAAACACATCTTGCCAAAATTCTTCTATAGTCATGAGTTTCAACAAAATGATGACATTGATATACAACAAATTCGCTCAAGTGAAAATCTTGCAGATTTACTTACAAAGTCACTACTCACATCAACATTTGAAAAACTGCGAAATAATATTGACATGCGAAGATTGAGAAATTTGTTACATGAAAATGTCAAAGTGTGAGATGCTTTATTCGGGAGGAGACTGTACTCTTTTTCCTTCGTCAAGATTTTTATCCCACGAGATTTTTTCTTACAAGATTTTAACGAGACAGTTAATCTCTGTAATAACTCACATTGACAATCAGGAAGAGTATTATGAATAATAATATAATGATTGTCAATGCTCTCTAGAAGGAATTTATTACAGCACAAGGACCGAGAATTGACTATGCAAATTACAAGTTGTGCATCAGATTACAATACACAGTGCAAGTAATTTTGTAATTACATTCAAGAGGCGCAGAAATTCTACTATAAACAGATGTGTTTATCATTGTACAAGAATATACAGAATACTGAATAAGTAAAATACAGTTATTCTATCTTATTTTCTCATTACATTCTGAAGTTTTATAACAATCCTTATATATATTATATTATTAGATATAGTTAAATTTTATAATAAAATAGAAATTTTAATTATTAAACATATTTTCCTCAAATACAACACAATTCCATATTATTGTAGCAATACTGGGTTCCATATTATTAGATATAGTTAAATTTTATAATAAAATAGAAATTTTAATTATTAAACATATTTTCCTCAAATACAGCACAATTCCATATTATCGTAGCAATACTGGGTTCCTAACAAGGATTGAACAACCCAGTAAAGAAGCATATGATATCATCCAATCATGCATATCATCAATAATATTAATGAAATTTGTGAAGCAGCCTGATCGTTTGTGATCAACAATAGTGGTTAGGCTAGATGACCATCACAATGATATGGTGAAAAGATTGATAATTACCCTACAAACAATATACCACCTACAATTCTACAAACAACCAGATGCTCGTGGCAACTTCAAGGCTCACTCTAGCTGTCTTACAACTAAACATGAAACTATCTTCCTATGTTTCAAAATTATAATGTACAAGTGTGGTAATGTCTAAAATGTAAAGGAAAGTTTAAAAATGAAAATTACTAATAAGAATGGAATCTATACTATGTTATATTCATGGTGGGAACTGCTCTGAATTTCTTGAATTTCGAGTCCATGTATGGGAGGGTAAATCAGTCAAGTTAAACTTGCCATCCAGTAATTAGTAAGGAACCATCATTTTGATCATCAAATGTTTTCACAAGATATGCAGAAAGTTCCAGAGAGAGCCACATATGAAAGATTTTCCTGTATTCCTCTCAGAAACACCTAGGATGCCACTCCAGTGTCATACAGTCCGTGTAATACTGCAGTTGATCCAAAAACTATTTACATCATCGCTATAAGATTAAAAGTTATGTATAAGATTAACAGTTATGGAACATACACGTAAAACCTCTTATATATTGCCTAAAATAACTTATAGAAAGGAGGTAGACATGTGCACCCATGAGAGATGGAGACAGAAAAGGAAAAGTAAAAACAAACTTTAGAAGTACATGGCTTTACCTTCCGTGGTATGTATTTGGATACCAAAAAGAACTATTAAAGAGGCGATATAACTCTATGGTGAAATAACTTTGCAAGTGATCTGCGCTCACAATCCTGCATCATATCATTTACATGTAATTAGAGACTTCCTCCACCAACAATTTCAGGCGTTGGATTGTGATTGTGTTTGTAAATGTATTAACTTTTCGTTCTATAAAAATTGCTTAAATTTGATATTAAAAAAAATAAATAGATATAAGCTTAGAGGACTAAAATTTTAAATAAACAAGTTATTTTAGTTCATATTCGAGTTAATCGAGCCGTGTTGTCATTTTTGGGTTTTGTCTCTATAATCATCTCGTTAATAGGGCCGGGGTCTGGGTCCTATGAGATATTGTCATCCCTACAAAGCTTCAATATTAAATTCCATTAGAGACATGCCTATTATATACGTACTAGATCTTTACAGTTACCAACAGTATAGAGTATCTGTTGATTAACACACTCGACTCCAATCTCATGAGAACTGTTGGTTTTTTATTGATAAGAATAGAACACAAAATATAGGAGAACAAGAGGAGTATTGATAAAAACTGCAGATATAAAAGTTTCCTTCAATGGTCTTTATATAGAGCTAAATAAAACAACTAAAAGATAAGATAACTATTCCCAAAAGATAGTCAAACAATGACTTTCAATAACTAACTCTACTTAATTGAAAAAAAATAAAAAAAAATCATACCTTTGAATTATTATTCTAACAAGAACTGCTATTACATGAGCTGAGAAGATCCCAGGCTAGGGAAATAAACATTTGTAAATGAACTTAGCAGCATTATGTTACTTTCCCAAATGTCTATGTTATGGTGCAAAAGCCAGTTATATTGCTGAAGCTTTGTAAATTCACCTTCTATTTCCCTTTTCTTATGACAGTAAGGAGCATGGCTAAGTTTTAGATTAATAATCAAGTGGCTAAGCAAAAAAAAGAAGAAGAAGAAAACTTTAACCTGTGCGGGAGTACATAGCAAGTAGCATTAGGCAATAAGATTTGCTGAAAGATACTTTAGCTACTTTTCTACTATATACAGGGACGGAGTTAGGATCTGCTTGTTGCAGGGACAGAAATTTCTCTAACAATCTAGTCCATAAGTAATTATAATGTATGAATATTTTAATATATATTTATAAATAAAAAAGATATAATATACATAAATATACATAATTTTATATTTAAATCCATAATTTTTTTAGAAAGACCATTAATTCTATCAAAAAAATTAAGATTGTACACATTTTTACTTTGGGGGAGAAGAACACTAAAAATTAATAAATTTTACCTATAAAATACAAGAAATAAAAGGAAAATATATAACTATCTTAACATTAATTACATGATTGTTCCGGACACTAGGGGTGTGGCCGTCCCCCCATTCCCCCTCCTTCCCTGACTATACAAGTCAGAAAATAAGAATAGCCTACGGCTAATATACCCCTGCCAGCTATTGTTAACGCCTAAGATGAACCAAAGTCACTAAATGGATGCCAAAAGTAGTGAGTTTACAAGTTATAGGAAGCAAAGTGTTACAATTGAAAGTTCGCTAACTAAAGTGAGATGTGCGCAAAGCTACAGTATACAGGATGCAGACTGCAATTTACAACTTTACACTAACGCTATGGATTCTACACGGAGTTCATATGTGCGCAAAGCTACAGGATACAGGATGCAGACTGCAATTTACAACTTTACACTAACACTAAGGATTCTACACGGAGTTCATTCAGAGTTAGGCAGGTAAGTCTCATATATCAACTAAAGTGTTGGTATAGCTAAGTTGGAGGATTTACATCAAAATATAAGTGTGATTGCAATCTTCTCACGCCAGCTTCAATAATATACTATCTTTTCTTCTTTCTTAAAGAATGAACAATTATATGTAAACACAGAGTATTGGAGAAATTTTATGGCAAATGATAATCCCCACACTGCCACAGTATTTCTTTCAGTTTATAGCATGTTTATCCCAAGCAACAAATACATTTATAATAAGAATGCCAATTTTGGAGTGACTGAAGAAGGTACCTCACCTTAAACATATTAAGCATGAGTCCTCTATGAGGATTCATTCTCTTCAGTTTCAAAAAAGTATATCCAAAGCTCAGTTGATCCCGTGATGTGAAACGATCAACTTCATTGAACCATAAGCATGAAAATAAGTTGGACATTGGTGTGTGTTCCCTAATTATGAATGATCCTTCAGGAACATCTGTTAAGACACATTATAAACAAAATTAGAGGAGATTTTTGCAATGAATTGCAGGTGAAATTAAAAACACAAATTTCATAGTGGGTTAAAGACATTAGTGACACGCACAACTCGGAAGAGGAGTATTTGGATCTTGGGGGTCAAACTTGGTAAGTCCATCAGACTGGTAAAAGTTGAACTGTTCATCAATGGCTGTGTGATTGTACTTATTTAGACGCTTATTTTGGAGTACCTCTTCCCAGACACAGTGGCGAGTATAATGGTTTGAGATTGCATACTCTGATCTTGTCCGCCACAAAAAGTATTCGATGATCAGCATTGGATCAGATGTAAGTCGCAACTTGCTGTCAAGCCAAATGGAATACCTAAAACGAAAGATGGAAGAAGAATATTTAAGAAAAGACATCAACAACATGTTTACATAACACAGATAAGGTCAATAGAGAGAAAGGATGGAACAATGATCACCTAGAGGAAGGAAAGAGACGGTGTGATAAAAATTTTGGCACCTTTCCAGTTTTCCTCATGTCCTCGTATGGCAAATTCCTTACAACAACAATTCTCCATAACCCAAAATAACCACCATCATCAGGAGCACTTCCCTCAGACTTGAGTTTCACAAGGGTCTGCTCATCCACAAACATGACAAAGCAAACATTTTTCTTGGAATAACCACTAATCTGTAACAAGCAACTTCAAAATCAATCACAATATTGAATATATGATCATTGATCAGTGCTAGAAACAACATTCCGAAATGGAACGATAAAGTTTCCTATGCTAACGAATTGAGAAATAATAGTTTATATATCTGTTTTAATCGAAGTTAAAAAATTTATAGGTAAACTAAATGAAGCTTACTCGTACAGATAATAACAATATGTTGTACCTTTATTATGCTATATTTTCTCAATGTGTTGTACATTTAGTATGTTACATTTTTAAAGCAATATCCGCTACACGATGAAGAGATGTTCTAATGCACAGGGATCCATATAATAGTAGGCCCTCCAATCTGATACACACAATCTTACCCTATTACTAAAGAATAAAGAAGAGTGAAAACTTTAACCCATCACCACATCTGCAGACCAAACACTTACACTTCGACACGAACCACCAATTAATTATATCATTACACTACCTACAGAATATTCAATAAAATTATATAAGGAGACAAAAAAATGACCAAGTTCAAAATAAAGACGTTGGCCAAATAAATGAATTTATATATTTGAAAATAATTTCAATGAAATTACATTTAAAGAAAGTAGATGAAAATGCATTTGAAGGAGTCTTTCCATACAAACAATTTATAGAAGTGGTGAGATAATTAATGATATATGTCAAGCCTATCATGATTGTCATTGTAATATTATGCAATCAACTGTTGCAATTATCAACCAAATATTCTCTATGCTTATCTAGAGAGTTGCATATATTTCAGACTTTGAAAACATTAAAATTCCTTACCATTTTGCTTGTAGGCCTCCTCAAAAAGTCTGAGCTACCAAAAATGCAGGAAGATACCACGACAATGCAAGTAGTCATGTATTCTTTATCCTTCTTATCCAGATCGAATCCGGTGCTTGGGAACCCTTCTGGTCCTTTAACGAAACCACAGTGAATTTTTTGAGTTTTTCCGAAAAAGGATTGCTCTCTTTGTTCAAGAGTTTGATGACCTCCAAATCTAGGGTAAGATGAACCATTCAGGGAACTTTCCTCTCTATCTACATATTGCAATGAAAAATCTGCAAAATTGATGAATTCCTTGGGCTCTACAAGATCATCAACTGAGTCTAGTAATCCAACCTTGCATGGAATAAATCCTGAAACATTATATATGAAGGAATGATTATAATGACATGAGAATCTTGTTGGAACAAAAGCCAAATCCTTACAGAGATAATAGAGGTGATGCTTTCACAAACTATATGTGGTATTTCCACAGAAGTGGAAGACTTTTGAAATTGAGTACAAACAGCTTAGTCTTAATAAAGAATAAAGGTAACTGTTCAGTAGCCTTGATAGGAGACAGTTATAGTGTCATTAATGAACTCCTTTCTTATATAGATTAAGCCCAGCACTAGATACCAAGGGAACTTCCTGTATAAACCTTGTGAGATGAAATATAAGATGCTTTTCGGTCAACAATGATCATATTACCTTTTAGAATTATTATTACGATCTGATAGCTAGAACGTCACTATTAAATACTCTTCAATTTAATTAATATTGACTGGAAATTCTTTACAATGTAGACATTAGTGTAGCCACAGGACTACATATACATATTTGCAATACTGGTATGTGCTAGGTACTTTACTAAATATGGGTTGACTTAATGTTTTGGTCTAGATTTAAATTTCCACATTCAAATCATTCTAAAATCCCACCTATGTGAATGTAATTGTTTCCCTTGTAACTGTTGTCTAAATAATGAGCAAACTTAACAGTTGGCACAAGCTAAATTCCTAAACAAGTTCCTGAGTTTAAATCGTGTATTAGATGAAACACATAAATAGCATATGTTTACAGATGTCAGGACCAACAAAATGATTCTTTAACAAAACAATTAATCAAACTCATGCAGCATTAAAGAAAAACAAATATACACCGTAAAAATGAAAACTTACGTGGTCGACGGGGTGTTTTTTTGGGCTTGTCTGTTGATACTTTTCGGACTTGTCCCACTGATGAAACTGTATCAGTCATTACACGGCTTTCGCCTGTTGATACTTTTCGGACTTCTCCCACTGATGTAACTGTATCAGTCGTTACACGGCTTTCGCCTAAATGTACAAGTTAATTTCATACTTAGAATCAGTAGATAAATCATTCATCGAAACATTTTAATCCTAAATTTATGAATTTTAAAGAATGTACCCAAGTAGAGTAGTTATTAGATTCCCATCATATTCCAAAAAGGTATCACTTATAGGTATAATAGAAATGATCGTTCTACTTTTTGTAACAGAAATGATGAGTACTAGAAAATTCTACTTGAACAATCCAGCTCAATGATCAAAATATCAAAGTTTAGAACCAGAAGTACTCATGAGTTATAGTTTTCAAGTGCAAAGATCATATGTTATCATTCCCATAAAAAAATTATATCAAAACAACTCATAAGTATGTAAATCAGAAATGAGGAAGACCTTATCAATGAATATAAAGTGAAAACCCCCTTTAGCTTAAGCTTTGTGTAATGATTATTTTGTAGTGTATTATTAATAACAGCAAATCAATGTCTAAAATCCATCGATATATATATAAATATATAACTTATCACTCCAAGGCGTCCAGCATATAGTGTTGATCAAGTTATATAGTGGCTGAAAGCACATTATCTTAAAACTCACCGTGAAGAATAATCTTCAATCCAGAAACTGCTAAGAGGATTGAGACTAATGTAGCACTTGAAAAAACCCAAAGCAAAAGCCTTCTTCCCGAAAACCGACCCAACTTCCGCCTACGTATAGCCCTCAACCCATGGTCATTATCAATAGATTTATCATCTGGACCAGTTAATATCCTTCTTTCCGCTAACAAATCACTACTCTGCTTATAAAGAGCCATCGCAGCATCACACCAAAACCGTAAATCTGAACCAGCTCAGCTGTACAATAACATCAGTATCAGCATCATTTCAAGTTTTCGAAAAAGATGCAAATTTACACACTTCAAGTATTATTTTTTTCTGTAAATGAAAATAAAAGTTTGTTGGTTTTATGTACAAGCAAATGTATATGCAAATTAATTCCCTTATGAATATGAAAAAATTCAATCTTTATATATATCTATATATACATATATAAAATTAGAATTAAAACCCTAAAAGCATACAAGAAAGAGAGAGACAGATCAATATATCAATGACACACACACACACACAACATAGAAAAAGCAGAGAAATTACCCAAAAAGGTGAGAATTGTAAAATCTTGTTACAAGCTGAAATGGGAATCTTTATTACAGGATCATGGGCATCATAAGTGTGACTTTGTTTCCATGTCTCAAACTATAACATTATTCTCGATACATGTTCATTTCAAGTGGGGTAAAAAAAATAGAGGAGATGGAGAAACAAAGGGTGAATAAGTGAATAATGTGAAACGGTCACAGTGGGGTCGAACACTAGGCCTGATGATCTCCGCTGCGCTAACAGAACAGTGTTCAATGTCGCATCTAAAATTTAATCAGTTCGTAGCCACTAATTTTTAGAATAATATAATAGAATCACAAATTAAATTGTTATTTATAAAATCAAAATTAAATAAAAATATTTGATGAAGATTTGTGTTCACTTTAAACTACTATATGGGCATAAATTGAAGGGAATTTTTAAGATAAAATATGTCCAAATTTATAGTGCTGTATTTATCACTATGTCTCTTCTTATATCAATTTTATAAATATGACATATTATTTTATTAACAGATATAAATATAAATATCAAGAATAATATACTCCTAGATTTATCCAACGTATTTTATATGAGTACTAGTTAATAACTAATGAGTTGATATATTTTCACAAAGTCTTAGGGGTTGTTTGGTTTAACACATTCTAGAATCAAGTTTGAATTTCGTCCATTCTAAATCCATACATGATGTTTAGTTGTGAAAATTAACCCACAAGGTATGGGTTTTTGATACCCAAGAGGATGTGAATATGAGAAAAGGTTACGAGGAATCGTTTTATTTTAATATTTTAATCTCTATTTAAGCAATTAAAATAAATCAATGTTACAAAAATACATTAAAATAATAAATTGATTAATATTTTAAATTAATTATAATTAATAACTCAATATTTATTAAATCAAATATATTCATTCCAACATTCAACCAAACACAATATATCAGAAATAATACCTCAAACTCATACTTTCTTAACCTTTCAACCTCATACCACTCCGCGAACCAAACGATCCCTTAATGTTATAGTAATTCGATGTTTTTGAAAATGGGTGTTGTAATATATGTTATGTTTTTTATTATCCGATTATTTGAATAATGATATGATTAACTTCCAGAATCTTGTTATATGTATATGCATATGTGTGTGTATATATATATATATATATATATATATATATATATATATATATATATATATATATATATATATATATATATATTGCTCAATAGAAAACTTTTATTTTATAGAAAACTGAGGTACTCTTTTCATCCATTGATTTACTTTCCATCTAACGGTTGTTAATTTTCTACTAAAATAGCTTGATTTTAAGTGTGAGGGTAAAATGGTGAACTTAATATTCTTTGTTTCATAAATTATTTTGCATTGATCATAAAATTTAAAAATTCGAATACTTTCCTTTTCTAGTTGAAACTGATTGTAGTTATTTATTCCTAAATTTTGCATTTGAATATAATACTTATCAATTTCAACATAATCGTAATATTCTTTATTAAATGCAAATACTTTCCTTGTGTAAATATTAGTTATATTAAATATGTGATTTATTTATGTGCATATATTTTCGTATATATTTTACACATATTATGTTCATTATAATATGTTTTACCATGTATTATACTCGTTCAAATTCATCAATATTTCATATTATATATTTTACTCCAATTTCTCATATACAAATAATAGTAATCCACTGCGTCTTTTATTTTATATTCTAAATGAGATTCAAGATTCTATTAAATGTTTAAATAAATTATTTTTTAATTTTATTTTATATTATACTAAATATGTAATACAAAAAATTAATTATATTTATAAATGGCTATGATTTTAAAATAACTATTTGGAGATTAATATTAATATATGATATTTATTAGACTAAATTTATAATTAAAATTTTTAAAATTTTACTTATATTTATAAATGGATATGCTTCAATTATATATTCAACTAAAATTTTCATTTTCATTTAAATTTTATATTTCATTTAGTTTATTTCAACATCCCATAAACTATTTTAAGATTCTTGATAATATTTTAAAATTGTATTGTATATTCCACTAAATTTTTTATTTAACTTTTTAAAGATTCCACAAAATGTTTTAAGATTATAGATAACATTTAAAATTTTATTACATATTCCACTAAAATGTTTCTTTTAATTTTAAATTTTGATGTTAAAGTTTATGTAAATTTTATTATAATGTATGATAATATTTTTATTATTTTATTATGTGTTCTGTTAAAATTTCAAAAGATTCTTGACTATTTTAAAATTTGCAAAAGATTCTTGAATATTTGGTAGAACATTTAGTGGAATCTTAATTAAAAATATTTAGTAGAATAGTTAGTGGAATAGTTAATATAATCTTAATATTATTTTAAAATTAATAGTGAAATATCTAGAAGAATTTTAAAATCTTTAAAAGATTTTTGATTATTTAGTAGAACACTTAGTGAAATATTAATTAAAATATTTAGTGAATAGTTAATAGAATAGTCAATAAAATTTTAATATTATTTTAAATTAATTGTGAAATATATATAGAAGAATTTTAGAATTTTTAAATTTTTTTTTGACTATTTAGTATAACACTTAGTAGAATCTTAATTAAAATATTTAGCAGAATAGTTAATAAAATATTTAATATTATTTTAAATTAATAGTGAAATATCTAGAAAAATAATTACTATTTTAAAATATTCAAAATATTCTTGAATATTTAGTAGAACATTTAGTGGAATCTTAGTTAAAAATATTTAATAAAATATTTAGTAGAATAGTTAATGAAGTAGTTAATAGAATCTTAATATTATTTTAAAATTAATAGTGAAATATCTAGAAGAATTTTAAAAAATTTAAAAAAAAATTGACTATTTAGTAGAACACTTAGTGGAATCTTAATTAAAATATTTAGTAGAATAATTAATAGAATCTTAATATTATTTTAAATTAATAGTGAAATATCCAGAAGAATAATTACTAGAATATTAATAATATGAATTAGTGATATATTAAACGTTAATATACGGTATTTATAAAAATTAATGTTAGTATGCAGGACAATCAATTACATGTGTAATTATTACCTTCATGAAGATAATTTCTTTATTTACATTTGTTTCTTATTCACATTAGTACATGTTTTTTTAAAAATATTACTAATTTGCCATTATGAGTTATATATACAAATTAATTATTATTATATTTAATTAACGGTCTAGATGGAGTTTCCTAAGTTTTCTATCTAAGGAGTTTTCCCTAGATCCCTACTATATATATATATATATATATATATATATATATATATATATATATATATATATATATATATATATATATATATATATAATGTCTTTTTAGTGTGTGCCCAACAGCTACTTTTTGATGAGTTGTCAAATTTTGATTGGTGAAAATTTTTGTGCATACATGGGGTATTATTATTAATGAGAAATGAGACACTAAAAATTTGACAATTCATCAAAAAGTAGTCGTTAGTGTATGTCCATGGGCACACACTGGAAAAACCGATATAGTATAGAATATGAGTTGGTTAAATTTTAACACTATTTGTTTATAATTTTTTATGAAACCAAAATTGTAATGAGAAATTTTATCTTAAACTTTATATGTTTAATGTATATTAGAATTATGAAATAAAATAATTTGGTATCAAATTTAAATTTAGAGGATTGAATTTATAAATATATTTTTTTGCCAAATTTGAATTTATAAATATTATTTAAATACTACATTTGTATTATATTTATTTTAAAATTTCAACTATTTTAAATTATAAAGATAAAAATGTCCTTCTAAAATTATTAAGATGATGAAAATTGTGTATGGGGCATATTTGAAAATACAACTAAAAATATGACATATTTGTAAATAATTTTCAAATTTGGAACATATCAGAAAAAATACCCTAAATTAAACGGGCATATAATTTGAAATGAGTCATGGTCTCTGACCTGCGATTCATGCAACCATCACTCAGTATTTTTTTCCTGTGGATAGGATTAACACTAAGTTTCCTATTTGTAGAAAAAAGTGTGGAGTGATGGTTGTGAACAATCATGTGTTGTAATAGTACAATATCGTTTGTATGAATTATTTTAGTATCTATCTACTATATTATTAATCCCACTAATCTTAACTTGTTAGGTCCCGAAATATCATAAAAAGGGGGTTGAATATGATACTAATAATAATTTAGATTCTTTTTAGAATTTACGGATAAATAAATTATTGCTTCAGAGTGGGTTTGGCTATTTGTAGTGTTTATGAGAGCTGCTTACTAATTTTTTATGAGTCTGGATAAATCAATTTGGTCCTAGAAAATTTGCAAGAAAATACACGGAAAAAGATTCGGGGAATATATCTTTTATATATATAACCACAAGTCGCGAAAAACTGAGTCCGTAGATAGTGATATTTAGGAGTCCTGGGCAATTTTTATTAAAGAACCGAGGCCTAATATCTAACCGGAAGTAAGGTATTAGTGTGTATAAATTATATCTTCTTACTCCTAGACATGACTGTTGCTCTCTAATATTTTGCGTTGAAGAAGACAACTCTCCCTTTTTTTCGAATGAGTGGTTGTCCTCTATTTATATTGTGTAGACTTAAATTCAATAAAGTAGCTGCCTGAATTTGATTGGTTAGGAGTTTAGGGCGCTTATACACTAAAAGCTTGAGGGCACCTATTAATTCTATAAGTTAGGGCCACCTGTGGTGTTACTTGGATTGTCGCCTTGAAGAATTAGTTAAAGGCGCCCTGGAGATTTACTTGGAGATGTTATGAAGATATGTCCTTCATAAGAATCAAAATTCCTGGGAACGTCTTCAATATAACATAGCTCATATGATGTTCTCCCCCTGAGAATGTGATTCATCTTCTTTTTCTTCTTCTCCCCTTTAGATGAACAATGAAAGTGTCTTCTCTTTAATTTTCTGTATCCCACTTAGATGAGGAATCCTCCACTGATATCCCCTTACAAGTACATGATAACTTTTTTGTTGGGTCCCGAAGTATCGTAGAAGGGGGGTTGAATACGATACTCACAATAATTTAAATTCTTTTCGGAATTTGAGGATAAATATATTATTGCTTCAGAGTGGGTTTGGTCATTTATAGTGTTTAGATGAGCTGCCTACTAATTTTCTGTATGTCCAGATAAATCAATTAGGTTCAAGAAAATTAGCAAGTAAAATAAACGGGACAAGATTCGGGGAATATATCTGTTATATATATATATACCCGGAGGTTGCTACACCTAGTTAAAAATATAACTGGTTTCCGAAGAATAAATTAGTTCTTTGCTATTAACACAAAAATATAAGGCTCAGTTTCTATACAAATATATCTAAATTAGTACAAAGAAAAACTGAGTCCGTAGGGAGTGATATCCAGGAGTCCTAAGCATTTTTTGTTAAAGAACCGGGTCCTAATATTTGACCGGAAGCAAGGTATGGGTGTGTATAAAGTATATCTCTTGCTCCGGCCATGGCTGCTCTATATATTTTTGTGTTGAAGAAGACGACTCTCAAATGAGTGGCTTCCCTTTTTATCTGTGTAGACTTTTAAATCAAATAAAGTAAGCTGTTGAAATTTGATTGGCTGAGTGTTAAGTGGCGCCAATGGCTAAGTGTATACATGTAATACACAGGGGAGACGCAACATTGAAATGTAGTTGTATCAATTTAACCAAGTCAAGTGGCCCCAATTCAATATTTTGCTGCGCCTGAATTGTTTTTGGCGCTTATAATCTTTGTGGCGCCTTATTAATTTAGTTGCGCCAAAGAATTATTTCATTGCGCTTCTTCATTGTCTTGGTCAAAGTGCAATTTGATCACTGCACTTTGACCTTCTTCTCATTCCTTGACTAAAGTTTAATAACTTGAATTTCTTGTACCAAAGTCTTGTCATATTACACCATGTACTCTGAGCTGTTTCCGTTCTTCGATTGCAGTTCAGAAACTTTCACTTTTCATACCAAGGTTGTGACACTTTGCACCATGCACCCTTTGAGCTGTTTAGCTGTTTAGCTGTTTGGCTTTAGCCTCTACAAATCACTTTTCGTATCTTAATAAATAACAGTTCTTTCCAAGTACGTTCTTCAACTTAACAATTATTCTATAGTTAATACTCAGATTCCTTTCACAAACTGCTGACGCCTAGTGCAAATGGTTTGGTTCACAGATGACTAACTTTGATCCAGGTCTTCGAATTATTGCCTTACGTACATTGTTAAGTTTGCAACAACTTAATTGCTTCGAACACTGACTGTCAATAAACACTGTAACTTCACTAGAATCTTTTCTAGTACTTAGAAAATGTCTCTATTATTACCACAATCTTGAATACATCATTTGTTCTTCACTGACACTTAAATATATAACTAAACTTCTTTCAATGAGTATAGTTTCAAAACTGCAGATGTCTTCTTTAGCCTTTGTCTTTACCTTGTCTTCAATCCTTCAAGATTCCTATACTTCAAACACTGTTTATCTTCAATCAATGCCTTTATACTGAAATCTTCTAGTGGTACTTCTATACTGAATCTGCAATACTTTTGAAACCCTGAAAGTCTTCAACCATTATTCTTCACTGAGACATGAACATATTAATGTACTTCACTCAATGACCTGTAGTAGACTTCAAAACTTCTTCTAATGTCTTGATTCACTATATCTGCCATGTCTTCATTTCTTCCTGATTTCTGTGTAGGCATAGTATTATTTACTTGTCATGTTCTAGTGTTGAGTTATCACGATTACTATTCATACGGCTTCGTAATCTCGCCAACAATCTCCCCCTATTTGATTGTTAAACTTAGCAAACAAATCCCATAGAGAGGATAACTCAACTAACAACTAGAAAAAATAATGGTCTGGGACTTGTAAATAATGCCACTTGTTTTTCTTGATCAGATTCTGCATTTCTAGATTTCTTGTGTAACTAAAATGAAAGATGTTTGTTCATCTAGCACTGAACTGATATTCAAGTAGTATCATCTTCATTTTCTCTGTGTTTGAGCTTCCACTGCTTCAAAATCCTTCATAGTTTGAACTTAATGTTGGGTTCCGAGGCATAAAACGCAGCGGATAAACGTAAATATAACGAAAAATTTCGGAACCCTAACGCAGGATCATGTATAAGATTGGACGGATTATGGTGATAATCGAATCATACCTATTACGATCTTGAATGTCACGAACTCAACGGAGATCCTTGCTATCACGACTTGTGTCTTCTTCTCGAAAACACCTCTATGGTATCCACACGAGCACCTTCAAGAGCGTCTCACGATCTTGATTACGGAGTGGATGTACTAGCAAACCTTTGATAATTCGAATTGTCTTCCTGCCTCTTTGCTGCCTCTTCTAGGGTTTTTCTATCAAAACGTGTTCTGCCTCTTAACCCTACATTATCTATTTATAATGTTTGGTTAACAGGCCCATAGCAGCAAAACCTAACCCATGTAGGTCTAGGAAAATAATAAAACGAATTTTATTATTTAATTAATAACTAAGTCATACTTAATTATTATGGGCAGAAATACAATTCTAATTTGAATTTATATTATCTTAATTAATTAAGTCTCACTTAATTAATATAATAAAAATTCAAATAATTATCAATTAATTTAAATCTATAATTTAAATTAACTATTCCTCTAAGTGCTCTTTGCGTGTGACCCTATAGGCTATTATTTAATTGGCAATAATTTTATTCTCCAATAAAATTATAAACAATGAGCGGCATCTAGTAATACATCATTGCTACCCAATTAAACAATAATTAAATCGTGATTCGATAAAACCTTTCGTGATTAATGTTTCCGTGTAATATAATCCTTTTAACCATATATATTATAGATTAAACTCGAGGCATGTATTTAGTCATCCTCTTCAACATTTAATCCGGGTTTACTTGATCCATGAGTAGACTATGAAAACAAATCATTATTTGAGCACGACCATGCATTTTATAGTCTCACTCAATCAAGAGGCCAATAATATCTCTCCTAATTATAGGAGGGTTAAATCCTTTATCTATCATTCATATTTCTCATACGACTCATGATATACCCGATGTCCACTTTTATCATTACCCGGTCAAAGGTAACTTTTAATGTAGTCAAAGTATATTAATCCTCGTATAAAAATATAATGATCTCAAGTCAGAGGATCATTACACCATTATCACTGTGAGTCTTTCTTATGACTTTATTAAACATGAAGAATCTCACTGTGGGTCTGTCCAGTACCATGTACTCCTGCATGTACCTATGTGTTGACTTTAGTATCCCCATACTTATAACCAATGAGATGTGGTTATCTGTCAAATAACATACTAGTCTATTTATGTATTATTATTGTCCTATAATAATAATACTCGACTAGGGACATTTAAGAATATGATATATTATATAATCTCAAGTTCAAGTCATGTACTAAACTATACAATGTGTATCATGATTCTAAGGACATTTATTATGCTAACAAATATATCGCAGTAATTAAAGTCATAATAAATATGTTTATTGAATAATCAATTGACATAAAGGTTTATCAAAATAAACATTGTATTGCCTCTAGGGCACCTACACCAACAATCTCCCACTTGCACTAGAGCCAATCACCCATGTATCTAATACCCATGGAACTAGTGTGACCGTCGTGCTTCTTCTGCGATAAGCCTTTGGTCAGTGGGTCTGCAATGTTATCATTTGTGTGCACTTTACATATGTGTATGTCACCCCTTTCATTAATCTCTCGAATGAGGTGATATCTCCTGAGTATGTGTTTGGTTCGGGAGTGAGCTCTAGGTTCTTTAGCCTGTGCAATGGCTCCATTATTATCGCAGTATAGATCAATGGGATCTGCGATCGATGGAACCACTCCCAAATCATTAATGAATTTTCGAATCCAAACAGCTTCCTTAGCCGCTTCACAAGCTGCAATGTACTCAGCCTCCATTGTAGAATCAGCTACTGTTTCTTGCTTTGAACTCTTCCAACTTACAGCACCTCCGTTTAGACAAAACACAAAACCAGACTGTGATACAGTATCATCCCTGTCTATTTGGAAACTTGCATCGGTGTAACCTTTTACAACCAGTTTCTCCTCTCCTCCATACACCAAGAATGAATCTTTAGTCCTTTTCAAGTACTTTAGAATATTCTTGACAGCCGTCCAGTGACCTTCACCTGGATTAGATTGATATCTGCTCGTCATGCTTAAAGCATACGAAACATCTGGGCGAGTACATACCATTGCATACATGATGGATCCAATTGCTGAGGCATATGGAACCTTACTCATGCGGTCCTTGTCATCCAATGATTTCGGACACTGATCTTTAGAGATCGTTATCCCTTGAGATACGGGGACATATCCCCTTTTTGCATTTTGCATACCAAAACGATGCAAAACCTTTTCGATGTATGTACTCTGACTTAGACCGATCATCCTTCTAGATCTATCCCTATAGATCCTCATTCCTAGAATGTAGGATGCTTCTCCTAAGTCTTTCATAGAGAAGTTGCTCCCTAACCAAATCTTAACAGCCTTGAGAGAAGGTATGTCATTCCCCATTAGTAGTATATCATCAACATATAGTACTATGAATGCCACATGGCTCCCACTAACCTTCTTGTAAACACAAGGTTCATCTTCGTTTTGAACAAAGCCATACTCCTTGATTGTTTCATCAAAACGGATATTCCATCTCCTAGAGGCTTGCTTCAATCCATAAATGGATCTACGTAATTTACATACCTTGCAAACATTCCTTGGATCGACAAAACCTTCAGGTTGTGTCATGTACACATCCACATCCTCTTCAAGGATTCCGTTAAGGAAGGCTGTTTTGACATCCATTTGCCAGATTTCATAATCATGGAATGCTGCAATAGCAAGCAAAATCCTTATGGACTTGACCATAGCCACTGGTGAGAAAGTCTCATCATAGTCAATACCATGAATTTGTCTGAAACCTTTTGCAACCAGCCTTGCTTTATAGGTCTGAACATTTCCATCCATGTCAGTTTTCTTCTTGAAAACCCATTTGCACCCTATGGGTTTTACCCCTTCAGGTGGATCAACCAAGGTCCATACTCGGTTTTCTTACATGGAATCCATCTCGGATTTCATGGCTTCTAGCCATCTCTTAGAGTCTGGACTGTTCGTAGCATCTTGGTATATGAGAGGCTCATCTTCGTCTATGAGCATCAAATCACCACATTGAGTCAAGAGAAATCCATATCTCTCTGGCTCATGGCGAATTCTACCAGTTCTACGAACAACCTGTGTTTGTTGAGCATTATCATTATCCTGCTCTTGTTCCACTTCAGGTTCAATGCTATTTTGTGGTTCTCGATCTTCATCGAGGTCTATAGTTCTCCCACTGTTTCTTTTGGAAACAAAATCTCTTTCCATGAAAACAGCATCTCGAGCAATGAACACTTTCTGCTCAGTAGGACTATAGAAATAGTACGCCTTTGTTTCCTTAGGGTATCCCACAAAATTGCACTCTTCAGATTTAGGTCCAAGCTTGTCAGATACTTGACGCTTCACAAACGCCTTGCATCCCCAAACTTTCATAAAGCTCATGCCTGACCGTTTCTTCTCCCATATCTCATATGGAGTCTTTTGAACCTTCTTAGTAGGAACACGGTTAAGTGTGAAAGCCGCTGTTTCTAGAGCATAACCCCAGAAACTAATTGGAAGATCTGCATGACTCATCATCGATCGCACCATGTCCAACAAGGTGCGATTTCTCCTCTCTGAAACTCCATTCCATTGAGGTGTACCTGGCGGAGTGAGTTGTGATACAATACCACACTCCTTTAAATAATCTTTAAATTCAGTGCTCAAGTATTCTCCTCCACGATCAGATCGTAAGATTTTAATACTTGCACCTCCGCCAATTTGCTTCTCTACTTCAGCCTTGTATTCTTTGAACTTTTCAAAAGAATCGGATTTATTCTTCATAAGATATACATATCCATATCTACTGAAATCATCAGTAAATGTTATGAAGTAGTAGTAGCCTCCTCTAGCCATCACACGCATTGGGCCACATACATCACTATGTATTAGCTCCAAACGTTCAGTGGCCCTTTGACCCTTACCAGTGAAAGGGGCTTTAGTCATTTTACCAAGCAAACAAGATTCGCATTCTTGGTATGATTCAAAATCAAACTTATCCAAATATCCATCCTTATGTAATTTGGATATGCGTTTCTCATTTATATGGCCTAGACGACAATGCCAGAGGTATGTTTGATTTGAGTCATTAACTTTAAGTCGTTTGTTTTCTATATTACAGACAGGATTATCTAAGTCAAGAACATATAAACCATTAAACAAACGCGCAACACCATAGGTTAAATAATTCAAAGCAAAAGAGCAACTGTTGTCCTTTATTGTAAACGAAAAACCTTTCTTGTCCAAACAAGAAACAGAAATAATGTTTCTGCGAATTGCAGGCACGTAATAACAATTCTACAGTTCTAAAACTAGCCCAGAGGGCAAAGATAAATAATAGGTTCCTACAGCTAAAGCAACAACTCTTGCTCCGTTGCCAACTCGTAGGTCCATTTCTCCTTTAGCCAATGTCCTACTTCTCTGCATTTCCTGCACATTTATACAAATGTGAGAAGCACATCCGGTATCCAATACCCAAGATGTAGAAATAGACAGATTGACTTCTATAACATATATACCTGAATTAGAAGTTTGCTCAGCCCTCTTCTTCTTCAGATCCTCCAAGTAAACTGAACAGTTTCTCTTCCAGTGACCAGTTTTCTTACAGTAGTGACATTCACCCTTAGCGACCCCACCTTTAGGCTTTAAAGCCTGTTTAGGACCTGACTTTGGCTTGGGTGTAGAATCAGAACCTGTCTTCTTCTTACCCTTCCACTTGCCTTTCCCTTTGGCCTTACCTTTATTGCCCACCATCAGTATGGGAGCGGGTTCAGCCGTCTTCATGTTGGTCTCATATGTTCTCAACATAGCCAACAATTCAGTAGGTGTTTTGTCAAATTCATTCATATTGTAGTTCATAACAAACTGAGTGAATTTGTTGTTCAAAGAATTCAAGATTAGGTCAATACCAGTTTCCGGACCAATCGGGAAACCCAAAGTATCAAGATACTCAATGTAACCAATCATCTTCAGAACATATGGGCCAACTGGTTCACTTGCCCCTTGTTTGCAGTTAAAGAGTGACTTGCTCGTGTTGAACCTTTCTTGACGAGTTTGGCTTGCAAACATGCTTTGCAAGTGCTCATTGATAGTATATGCATCCATATGCACATGTTGTCTTTGAAGCTCAGCACTCATAGTTGCCAACATAAGACATGCAACATCAGTTGCATCATTCTCATCCTTTGTGTGGGCCGCTCGTTCCTCAACAGTAGCGCCCTCAGGAAGGGGACCTGCCGGAGGAATATCAATGACATGAAGCTTGCGCTCCTGTCTGAGGACAATCCTCAAATTCCTCTGCCAGTCTAGGAAGTTGTTTCCTCCTGTCAGCTTATCCTTCTCAAGGACAGATCGTACGGATAGTGTGTTTGTGTTGTTTGTCATTATTCGGTATCTACAATGATAAAAGCACAAAATAAACATTAGATTGTCTGAGTTATTTATTATGTTCAAATGATTATGATACATTCATAATATATCTCCCACTATTTTTATCAAATCAATAGCCCTTACTATTAATTTGGAAAGTATATCCCATAATTCTTTCTAGTGAGCCAAGATCCATATTTCGTCATGTCTTAAGTCAAACACTGGAAGTCCTTAAGAATGATTATTTAGGTAGACAACATTTGTCAATTATATCATATATAATTCTTGGATAGTTTGGTGAGCAACGATTGATCTTATCTATCTAATAGATTTTTAACCAAACTCCATGCTTCTAAGTTCATAATTGTTGAATATAACCGTTTACTTTCACCTTATTATGACGACTCAGTTAAGTTTGACCCAATGATACAACGGCCGAATATAACCGTTTATATTCGTCGCATCTCACCACGATAGATAGGAGTCCCCTGCCACTGACAGTCTTTCCCCTAATCGATATAGGATTCGATGAGTGTTCATTCATTGGAAAGCATCCGATTAAAACTTAATATTTTGTTAAGGGGTTTAGAAAATTTACGACGATCATGATCACATCATGAAGAGATCCTCAATTTTTCCTTGAACCAAATATTTCAAATTGACATCTTAAATTGTTCATTTCCCAGGTAGATGGAGGATACCAGTGGTCACACTTAAAACCCATCAGCCTTACGAATACGCATATCCGCTTTTGACAGAAAATCCCAGTTTTAGATATCGAAAATTCATATTTAATTCCGTGTTTTAAAATCCATATTTCATAAACACAAGAATCTCATGATCGTTCGTTTGTTAATTTTAAAATCTTAAATCGTTAAAGATTTTATCTTGTTTAGCATGGCAAGCATGGCATGGGTGACGTATCTAATACATGCATACATCATTAATCTAATTAAAGCATGCATCTTCTACTCTACACATACATTCATACATCAATATGTAAAGTGCAGTATGTAAACGTGCTTGGTTCTCTTCTTGGATTATCCTTCAATCTTCAAGTACATTACATGGAATAATTGAATACAATCTATACTAATGTACTTACATAAGAAAACTCGAGTTACATTCGAGGTTAAACAATTACAAGAATGAAGAAAACGACATGCAAGTCGTATTTATAAAACCAAAACCAAAAACCATTAATCTAGGGGTCCAAAGGCCATAACCAGCACCATGCTCAAGTACACAACAAAAATAATGCGGGGGTCCGGGGGCGGCAGCCCCCGGCTGGGGTCGAGCTGCCAGGTCAGCTCGAATTTTTTTTTAATTTTCGAAGACCAGTCCTATTCAGAAATCATCAATTTCTGAATTACAGATCATATCTGTTGGCCTTTTTCCCCACTGCAATTTACACAGTTTCAGAAGCATGTATCATATACATACTTATCATATCCCAGTTAACAGATCATGTCCAACATAAATCTTTCCACCATTTTGTATCATATACAAACTGACCCTCATGCAAAATATACAAATCGCAAACATGCATATAAATCAGTCATGACAAATCATTAACATGCTAGTATCATCATCTATTTACTCATCATATGAATAACAATTCGAATATACATGGCAGTAGCATGGCAGTAGCATAGCAGAAGCATGGCAGTATCATGGCAGTCATCAAACAGGCATGGCAGTTTCATAACAGGCATGGCAGTAGCATAAGCAGTGGCATGGTAGTTATGACAAAGCAGTAGCATGGCATGGCAGTCACCAAAACAGGCATGTATGCATCAAATACATAAAACACGTAACCAAATCAGTCCCTTATACACGTAGCTCTGATGCCATTGTTGGGTTCCGAGGCATAAAACGCAGCGGATAAACGTAAATATAACGAAAAATTTTGGAACCCTAACGCAGGATCATGTATAAGATTGGACGGATTATGGTGATAATCGAATCATACCTATTACGATCTTGAATGTCACGAACTCAACGGAAATCCTTGCTATCACGACTTGTGTCTTCTTCTCGAAAACACCTCTATGGTATCCACACGAGCACCTTCAAGAGCGTCTCACGATCTTGATTACGGAGTGGATGTACTAGCAAACCTTTGATAATTCGAATTGTCTTCCTGCCTCTTTGCTGCCTCTTCTAGGGTTTTTCTATCAAAACGTGTTCTGCCTCTTAACCCTACATTATCTATTTATAATGTTTGGTTAACAGGCCCATAGCAGCAAAACCTAACCCATGTAGGTCTAGGAAAATAATAAAACGAATTTTATTATTTAATTAATAACTAAGTCATACTTAATTATTATGGGCAGAAATACAATTCTAATTTGAATTTATATCATCTTAATTAATTAAGTCTCACTTAATTAATATAATAAAAATTCAAATAATTATCAATTAATTTAAATCTATAATTTAAATTAACTATTCCTCTAAGTGCTCTTTGCGTGTGACCCTATAGGCTATTATTTAATTGGCAATAATTTTATTCTCCAATAAAATTATAAACAATGAGCGGCATCTAGTAATACATCATTGCTACCCAATTAAACAATAATTAAATCGTGATTCGATAAAACCTTTCGTGATTAATGTTTCTGTGTAATATAATCCTTTTAACCATATATATTATAGATTAAACTCGAGGCATGTATTTAGTCATCCTCTTCAACATTTAATCCGGGTTTACTTGATCCATGAGTAGACTATGAAAACAAATCATTATTTGAGCACGACCATGCATTTTATAGTCTCACTCAATCAAGAGGCCAATAATATCTCTCCTAATTATAGGAGGGTTAAATCCTTTATCTATCATTCATATTTCTCATACGACTCATGATATACCCGATGTCCACTTTTATCATTACCCGGTCAAAGGTAACTTTTAATGTAGTCAAAGTATATTAATCCTCGTATAAAAATATAATGATCTCAAGTCAGAGAATCATTACACCATTATCACTGTGAGTCTTTCTTATGACTTTATTAAACATGAAGAATCTCACTGTGGGTCTGTCCAGTACCATGTACTCCTGCATGTACCTATGTGTTGACTTTAGTATCCCCATACTTATAACCAATGAGATGTGGTTATCTGTCAAACAACATACTAGTCTATTTATGTATTATTATTGTCCTATAATAATAATACTCGACTAGGGACATTTAAGAATATGATATATTATATAATCTCAAGTTCAAGTCATGTACTAAACTATACAATGTGTATCATGATTCTAAGGACATTTATTATGCTAACAAATATATCGCAGTAATTAAAGTCATAATAAATATGTTTATTGAATAATCAATTGACATAAAGGTTTATCAAAATAAACATTGTATTGCCTCTAGGGCACCTACACCAACACTTAAAGAATTTATCATGAACAGAGCTTCGTAAGAATTAAAATTCCTGGGAACATCTTCAATAGAACATAGAACATAGCTCAAGTAATGTTCTCCACCTAAGAATGTGATTATTCTTCTCTATCTTCTTCTCCTCTTTAAATGATCAATGGAAATGTCAATTCTTTTCTGTACATCCCATTTGGATGAGGAATCCTCTGCTGACAACTCCTTTCAAGTATAGGATACAGTTTCTTGATTCTACCAAATTCTATTGTTTCCCATAAGGATTAGAAGATAAGATTTTCTTCTTTTTCTTGTCTAAATTCTCCCCCTAAGGATATTAACTTCTCCCATAAGGATACGAATATAAGACCTTCTCCTTTTTTTGCTTTTTCTTGTATACTAAATTCTCCCCCTTAATTGAGGAATCCTCCAATGGCCCATGATCTTTCAAATGGCTTGTCTTCCAAAGAAGTAGCTTTTCTTTCAGAAGTAGCAAGTAGCAAGGGTAAGTGTTTGGTCTATGGTTTCCTCACTTCTATTACGTTCGGTTAGTGTTTACACTAAAGTGTCAAGCACTTTGAAGTGTATCACTCTTTCTCTCCCTATCTCTCACTCAAGTGTATCTCTCCCTCACTTTCACTTAAGTGTTTCTCTCCTTTACTTTCACTCTGCATTCCAAATATATCCTTCTATACCTGCAAGTGAAATCAATCAATTCATTTGTATTCTCATCACCTGATTCTTCAGAATGAACTGAATCACTATCAAGTGGATAATTGCCTCGTAAAGGTGTTCTTGATCTATCATGCATAAGCACTGTCTCAACACCAGACTCAATAACGTTTACTAAATCACTGTCTAGTGGAGCCTCACATCTTTAAAAAGGGTTATCCCAAGATATTAATATCTGTTAGGGAATCCTGCCTTATTCTATCAAGGAGTTGCCTCACACCTTCTTCGTAAACGGGAGATGGACATTCCTTTTTAGGATCTGGAAATGTTCCTTCCAAGAGGGGTGACATAGTAGGCAATGTAATGAATGACAATTTTGAGCCTACATTTCCATCGTAACCCTGTGACGGGAATTTTGTATAAAATACCCTACTTGACTCATCCGAAGAATTCTTGCCAAGCAGTTGTCTCTCAAGCCCAGATAAATCTGAACAAGAAATCTCCCTTTCGGGATGTAGAAAATTAACTTCTGTTTAAGGTAGATACCTTGGACAATGTAATGTATGGCTAATTAGAGTCCATATCTCCTCTGAATGCCTATACCTCTCATTGTGCACGCCTTACAATGTGTTCTTAGAATTTATCTGTTTAGGCTTACCATCAGCATGAGTGCCGGTGGTGTGCTTGACTCATTACAAGATACTCTGGCTGACGAGCGAATTTCAATGGACTCACACTATTGAGAGAATGATTCCAGAGACAGTTTTATTGCCTTTTCAGCTCAGCATCATTTTGAGAAGATGCAGATGAGCTTACAGTTACCTCAGTTATATACTACTTTACTTCTATGGAGGCATAGCTGTGGGTGCACTTTCGACTTCATCCTTATTTGTTGCATCAAGTGCAGTTACTCCCTTATCAACCTCTAACTTACATATGCTCCTTTCTTATATCTACAAGGGTTAATATATGGAAGTGGATGAATTAGTGTTTGGTACTATGGTCTGAGTAAGAAATTGATGGGTTTTCAACCTCTTGGCCAGCTTCTAAAGCCATTAGGGGCTATACGGATAGAGACAATCAAGATAAATATATAATCACTTAACATTCCAAAACATATTTTTCATCTCAAAAAGAAGGAAAAATATAATAAGGAATGGTAATGGATTGCATTAAAGCGCTTTTAGTAAAAGAGTTTTGTCGGATCTAAAGATTTATCATTTAAAAGTATGATACGAATTTTTTTTTAAGATTCTTATCCCATAATAAAATACGGGAAAGTGTATCAGAGAAGAAATTTTTTATCCCTTAAGAATTTCTTACAAGGCAAATTTCCCATAATAAAACGCGGAAATTTACACCAAAAAGGAATTCAGCTCTCCTACCAAATTATATCTCAATAAATTGACTTTTTTCCTTTAAACCTTAGCACTGTACGTTTTGATTTTTTTTGCAAAACATCCTTATCAGATAGAGGACTATGATTTTCCTACTCATAATGCAATTATGATTTACATCATTTTTGTCTGCCTGATAATGTCCCTGACTTAAAATAAAACGTCTATAGTTAATACTCAGATTCATTTCACAAACTGCTGACGCCTAGTACAAATGGTCTAGTTCACAGACGACTAACTTTGATCCAGGTCTTCATATTATTGCCTTACGTACATTGTCAAGTTTGCAGCAACTTCATTGCTTCGAACACTGACTGTCAATAAATACTGTAACTTCACTGGAATCTTTTATGGTACTTAGACAACGTCTCCATTATTACCACAATCTTGAATACATCATCTATTCACTGACACTTGAATATATAACTGAACTTCTTTCAGTGAGTATAGTTTCAAGACTACAGTTGTCTTCTTTAACCTTTGTCTTTACCTTGTCTTCAATCCTTCTAGATTCATATGCTTCGAACACTGTCTATCTTCAATCAATGCCTTAACACTGAAATCTTCTAGTGGCACTTTTATACTGAATCTTCAACACTTCTGAAATCTTGAAAGTCTTCAACCATTATTCTTCACTGAGGCATGAATATATTAATGTACTTCTCTCAATGACCTGTAGTAGACTTCAAAACTTCTTCTAATGTCTTGATTCACCGTATCTGCCTTGTCTTCATTTCTTCCTGATTTCTGTGTAGGCGTAGTATTATTTACTTGTCTTGTTCTAGTGTTGAGTTATCACGATTATTATTCATACGGCTTCGTAATCTCACCAACATTTTCTTAAATATACCATGTTCTTTCTTTTCCTTAATTCTCCCATAAAGATCAGAAGATAAAATTGTCTTCTTTTTCTTTTCTACTAAATCCCCCCACTTAGTTGAGGAATCCTCCAAAGGACCATGATATTTCAAATGGTTTTTCTTCCAAAGAAGGTTCTCGTTTGTCATTGTTTGGAAAAAAATAGTACATTTTCTTTAGAAGTAGCAAGGATAAATGTTTGGTCTATAGTTTCCTCACTTCTACTACGTTATATTGGTGTTTACACTTAAGTGTCGAGCACTTTGAAGTGTTTTACTCTTTCTCTCCATATCTCTCACTCAAGTGTATCTCTCCATCACTTTCACTTAAGTATTTCTCTCTCTATTAGAAATAAGAGCTACATAAACTATACAGGGGGGGGGGTGAATGTATGGTTTAAAATTTTTGATTTTCTCTTTTATTTTCCAGGCTTGATGAACTGAATAACAAATCTTTATAACTTTTATAACAAAAACAATGTTTACTTAAAATATTGCGAAACTAATATAAACACTCAAATTTTAACTTTTAATCTAATTGTATATTAGAATGAATTGCTACAAATCTGAGATACTGATGTAAATCTCACCTTCTTGTTCTTGAAGAATAAACAAGGTTTGAATTCTGTTCTACACACACTATATTGTGAAGTTGTGCATTCTACTAAATAAAAAACATGTCTTTGGTACAAATGCTTTCACAGCCAACTATACTATAACTAGAAACAGACAAATGAAACTTTACATTTTACTTAATTCTATTTCTAGCTAAAACTTTCACTTTGACAGTCTGTACAATCTGCATTCTATCTTCTGTCCTTGTCTTATTCTTCCTTCAAGTTTCATTGTAGACTTGTCATTATCTTCACAGGTTTGACTGACCTGATCATGACAATGCTTAAAATTACTTGTCTTGGTCTTCTGCAAATTTCCTTGAAACTAGCTTTTTGAAACATTTGAATACTCAACTGATGTTGTTTCGAGAAGTCATGAGATAAAATTCTCGTTCGAGTACTTTTGAGACTTCTCAATTAGAATTTAACTGATTACTTCTTGAATGTCTAGACTTCTCGATTGCACACTTCTTTTGAAGACTTCTCGGTCAGACTAGACTTCTCGAATGATTCATTTCCTCAACTTCTCGATTGCTTCAATAGCTAACTTCTCGCTTTGTTATTCTGGACTTCTCGAATGTATATCATTTTCACACAACTCGATTAGCTTCAATTCCTTGACTTCTCGAATGTATACTTCTTGTCGAATACTGATTCAATGACTACTTTGAGACTTCTCTACCAGTTACACTTTTAACTTCTCGATAAGGTGATTTCTCGACAGATCATTTGCTTTAGAAAAAATTTCATTTTTGAACTCCTTATTTTGATGAGGTCTTCATTCCCCTGATGCATAATCCATATTGACTTGAATCTTCTACCAGTAATTATTCTTGTGACCATCTATTTACAATTGGAGTTATAGTAGAAACATACTTCTATCTGCAAGTGTATAAACTAAAGAACTAAGTCACCACCTATACATGAAGTTCTAAAATGTTACAACATGACAAGTAAAAACACTGTAGTAGGATTGATTTGGTCTAACAATCACCCTCAATTTAGGAAAAACTAATTTCAAAAATTAATACAAGATATCAAGCCTACCTATTGTTGTTGTGAAAGTTGCTTCTGTTCATGATTAGATCATATTTTGTTTTCTTTTTTTCCCTCCCTTGCATTAATTTCTTCAATGCCTTTGAGAATTTCTTGTCTGGCCATGATATCTTCAATTAGAATTGCACATTTTAACATATCATCAGTAACTTTGAGAATTTGTTTTGGGTAATCACGGACAAACTTGAGTCTGATTTTGGATGTAACACCAATTCTGAGTTTGTTCTCAACACTATATCAGGATCTTTGAAAACTCTGCATTTTCTCAATCTCCTCAATTCTGCATCCATCATCTTCATCTCTTCATTTTTTTAAAGCTTCTTCTTAGTCATTTCTTCCAAGTATTTGACCTTGTTAGCCTTCTTCTGATATTTTCTGACTAAATACTCAATCACTTCAACCATCTTCAATTTATTTACCATATATTTCTTATCAAAGAGACTGATTACTCTTTTGGTGTTATGAGTGGTTGTACCTGATTGTTCATGATAGAAAGGTCTTTCTTCTCCATCAACTATAGTAACAAACATTCTTCTATTCCTCATTTCCACTTTACAAATTCTGTTTGCAATCCATTACTTCACATATAGCTTGTTTTGCTCAACTAACTCCTGGATCGGTTGTACTGGCAGACCTTTGTCAAGAACAATAATCTATTTTCTCCATTTGGGATATCCGACTAGTGAAGAACTAGCAGAATGTTTGAATTTCATTTTGATGACTTCATTTACTGGATTTCTTTTACAGAGTTTGAAACTATTGAGATTCTTTCTTTACCCCTCTTTATCACTCCATTTGCAGTCACATTGACAAGATGTCTTTTTGGTGATTTGGATTTGGAAATTTTAGCAGTTTTAGAAACTGTTGGAGTTACATTAGCACCCTAAATTTTGGTAGGTGTACTAACATGACTGTGGTAGAAAGTGTCAGTTGATTCTCAGCCAGCTTTACAACCTTCTCATTTAACTTGGCAATGGTTGATTCTTCATTCTTTTCAGCCTTTACTTTTTATTGGTAGAAGAGATCCACTTGTAAAGGAGTTAGATCATGTAGAGGTACATCTTATGGCAACTTATCTGCATGTCTATTCTTGTAGAGGACTTCTACCATTGAATTAATCTTGGCATTGTATTTTTTATGAGCATTCACATTATCCACCATTTCATTGAATGATTTCTCCATTTTTCCACCATGTTGTGAATGTCAGTTAATTTTGATCTAGAGAGATAAGACTCAGATCTTGGTAAAGGCATGTCATCAATAGGCCTTGGCACTATCCCAATAATTTTGTCTAAGTTGGTCATTCTAGTTTCCATCAAATCTCTGTGCTATCTTATTTTAGATTGAAGACCTCTTGCCAAATAATGATTTACTTGCAATTGCACCTTGACAGCTTCATGTATGGCATCATAAATTGCAGTTGGGGCTAGAAACTTCAGCTTTTCTAAGGACCAAGTCTCCTTGTCTAAAAAATCTTTTCTTAACCCTAAGGTTGTAATAAAAAGAAGTTTTCTTCTTATATTCGATGATCTTTGCATGAGTTTTGTCCCTGACCTCATCAATCAATCCAATGCAAGCTTCATTCCTTCCTCATTTTTCTCAGGCTCAAGGGCCTTGATTCTTGGGGATACATGTGAGATTTTAACTAAAATAACTACCTCGGCTTTGTAAGCGAAGAAGAAAGGAGTTGCATCAGTAGTTACTTTATGAGTGGTTCTGTATGCCCAGAGTATTGACAAAAGTTCATCCACCAAAGTGTTAGCTGATCGTTCAATTCTTTTCTTTAGTCCATCAAGGTTGATGCGATTGGCTACTTCAGCTTACCCATTAGCTTGGGGATGTGTCACAGAGGTAAAATATAGATCGATGTCATTATCATTGTAATACTCCTTGAATTCTTCATTATTAAATTACATGCCATTTTCTGTGACCAAGATTCGTGGTATTCCATACCTATATATGATGTTTTCCCAAAAGAATTGAACTACTTGCTTGGTTGTTATCTTGGCTAGTGGTTTAGCCTCAATCCACTTAGTGAAATAATCAATTGCAACGATTAGAAAATTTCTCTGTCCACTAGCCATTGAAAAAGGCCAAAGGATGTCCATTCCCAACATTGTGAAAGGGATGGGGGAATTGATGGATGTTAACATCTTATGAGGTTGCCTTACAACCGGCACATGCCTTTGGCACCTATCACATATTTTCATATACTCCTGCAAATCTTTCATCAAGTCAGGCCAGTAAAAGCCTAGACGGGTGATTTTATGAGCAAGTGTTAGCCACAAATCCCTTCTTACACTTCTTTCAAAGCCTCATGGGCCTCATCTGGCCTTAGACATTTCAAGTATGGAATAACAAAAGATTTCTTGTAGATAATTCCGTCAATAAGAGCGTACCTTAATGCCCTCACAGTAAGCTGTTTGGATTCTATAGTATTTCTAGGAGTCCATCCAAATTTAAGGTGGGCTTTAATCGGATCTATCCAGTAATTGCCCACGCTTATCGGGGCTACGAGTTTTGCATCAATGTTAGGGGTCTTCAAGACTTGGAAGTAGACACTCTACGGGTGTTCATCCACTTCAGACGATGCAAACTTTGACAAGGCATTAGCCTTTAGAAAATGCCAAAGGATGGCCCAAGAGCATTTTCTTCTTTATGAATGTATTCCATCTGACATTCATCAAACTCAGTCATAATGGCCTTTACCAATCGAAGATATTTAGCCATAACTTCTTCTCTTGCTTCAAACTCCCTATTTACTTGGGATATGACTAACTTTGAATCTCCACATACTTTGAGATTCTTGGCATTCAATGCTTTAGCCAAACCGAGGCCGACTATCAGAGCTTCATATTCAACCTCATTGTTAGTAGTTGGGAAGTCTAGTTTGATAACATATTCAATGAGGAACCCTTCAGGGCTTTGCAAAACAAGACCAGCTCCACTAGATTTTGTTTTTAATGATCCATCAAAATTGAGCACCCAGTATTCCTTAGGGGATTGTTCCTTTTCTCCCTCTTGAGGTATTTCCTCTTTGTCCTGCCCCCGACTTCATAGTTATCAATGGTACATTTAACCACAAAGTCAACAAAAACTTGAGCTTTAATGGCCGTTCGAGGCTTGTACTTGATGTCGAACTCTCTGAGTTCTATGGCCCATTTAATCAGCCTTCCACTTGTCTTGGGGCTATGTATGATGTTCCTTAAAGGCTGATCAGTTAGCACTTCAATTTTGTATGCTTGAAAGTAAGGTCGTAGCTTCCTTGAGGCCATTACCAAGGCTAACACAAAATTTTTGATCTTTGAGTAGTTCAGTTCGGTTCCGTGCAAGACTTTGCTCACATAATAAACCAGCTTTTGAATCTTTTATTCTTCCTTTACAAGGACAACACTCAAGGCCTTTTCTGATACGACCAAGTACAAGTATAAGATGTCCTCGGGATTAGGCTTGGCCAACAACGGAGCTTCAGCCATGTACTTTTTTAGTTCCTCGAAGGCCGCTTGGCTTTCTTCTGTCCACACAAAATCTTTCAGTTTCTTCAATGTCTTGAAGAAGGGTAGGTATTTATTTCCAGACTTTGAGATGAACCTTCCTAAGGCCGCAACTCTTCTTGTCAATTTTTAGAAGTCCCTTACTGTCTTTGGGGGTTCCATGTCGAGTATAGCCTTAATTTTATCAAGATTGGCCTCAATCCCCTTTTTAGAGACAATCATTCCCAAGAATTTTCCAAACCCTATGCCGAAAGTGCATTTTGTGTGGTTTAACATCATCTTATGGTGCCTCAGCACTTCGAAAGGCTACCTAAGGTGTTCGATATGGTCGGTCTTATCGAAGCTTTTGACTAATATGTCATCAACAAAGACCTCCATAGTTTTTCTGATGATATGCTTGAATATCTTATTAACCTACCATTGGTAGGTGGATCCTGTATTTTTTAACCCAAAGGCCATAACAAGATAGCAAAATACACCAAAGTCAGTGATGAAGGATACCTTAGCAATGTCATTTTTATGCATCTTGATCTGATTGTATCCACTGAAACCATCCATGAAACTTAACATCTCATGTCCCGCTGTTGCATCTATAAGTGCATCGATTCTTCAAAGAGGGAAGTAATCCTTTGGACATGTATCATTCAGATCAGTGAAGTTCACGCACATCTTTCATTTTCCATTGGACTTCTTAACCATTATCAGGTTAGCGAGCCATTCAGGGAATTGAATTTTCTCAATGAAACCAGCCTCCAAGAGCTTCTTCACTTCTTGATTTATGGCCTCTTGCCTTTCTAGCGCAAGGTTTCTCTTCTTTTGTTTCACCGTCTTTCGTCCCAAACCGACATTGAGCTTGTGAGTGATCATTTAGGGATCAATCCCTGGCATATGAGCAGTTGTCCATCCAAACAAGTCCCCATTTTCTTGCAATAACTTTGTCAACTCGCCTTTCATAGGCTCTTTCAGTGAGGCCCCGATATACATAACCTTATCAGGTTCTCCCAGAACTAAGAGAATTGGAACCAAGTCTTCAACTGGTTTTCCCCTTCTTTCCTCATCTTCTCTTGCATCCATGTCTTCTATGGGAAAGACCTGCTCCCGACTCCATCAGATCTAAGGACGGCCACATAGGAACTTCTTGTCATTCTCTAGTCTCCTCTTTCCTCTCCCACGCCATTTCGAGTGGGGAATTTAAGATTTAGATGGTAGTTTAAGGCAACAGCCTTAAAAACATGTAAGTTTGTCCTTCCAAGGATATCGTCGCACGTAGAAGATGCATTAATCACCAAAAAGGTTAGCATATGGATGACTTCTCGAGTCTGTCTTCCCATTGTCATAGGTAGTTGGAAAGTCCCTTATACTTTCGACTCCACCCCATTGAAACCGTAGATCGGAACATCCGAAGGGGTATGTTGAGAATCATTATATCCCATCTTCATAAAAGAATCATAGACCAAGATATCAACTGACACTCCATTATCCACCAGGTCTCTTTTTACTTTTGAATTGCCTATCAAAGGAGTTATGACCAAAGGGTCATCATGGGGGAATTTCACCCCTTTCAAGTCTGAGTCATCAAAGGATATGATCACCTCTGTTCTAGCGCGTTTATGTGCTTCTCCTATGACTTGCATAACTTCTCTAGCATATGCTTTCCTTGAGTTTCTTGAATTCCCTGCAGCTGTCGGCTCTCCAAAAATCATGTTAATGACTGGCCCTCTAGGCTGGGGATTTCTATCTCGATTATGATTGTTTCTCCCATTATCATTGCGCCTATCACGGCTTCCATCTTTGGTGAACTTAGAAAGTTTTCCTCTTCTGATGAGAAATTCGATTTCATCCTTCAGTTATCTGCAGTCATCCATGTCATGCCCAGTATCCTTATGAAACCAACATAACGCATTCTTGTTTCTTTTCTCAAGGTCAGACTTTAGAGGCTTGGGCCATCGTAGGTCTCGATCTTTCTCGATATCCATCAGGATTTGGTTTCGAGACGTATTCAGCCTTGCATACTCAGCAAACCTTGGCCTCAAGTTATTCTTCTTAGGAGGGGAGTCATAATCCTTATCCGGCTTAGAATACTTGTCTCGAGCATCATAATCTTGATCACCTTTTCTTTTCTTATTACTATTCCCATTTGTGACCACTGAGACGATGGTTCTCTTCATGCTTTACTCTGCCTTGATATATTTTCCAGCCCTATCTTGAAGGAGAAACATGTTCTTTGAGGGGTGCTTGGCTAATGACCTTTTAAAGTAAGGATTAGTCGTTTCTTGCTGCAAGGCTATCATAGCTACTTTTTTCTTTCAAGTCCGGGACCTTTTGGGCTTCCTTGGTAAAACGGTTCAAGTAGTCCCTCAGGGATTCATTTTTTCCTTGCTCCAGATTCATGAGCGAAGATGAGTTTTTTTCATGCACTCTCCTGCTTATGAACTGACTTATGAAGGCCTTGCTGAGTTCTTTAAAGGACCCAATGGAGTTGAGAGGCAGCGGCTACACCAATGTTGAGCCATGTCCCCCAAAGGTTCAGGGAAAACCCTACACTTAACAACATCATTGATAGGTTGTAATAACAAAGCATTCAAACAAGTTCTTACGTGGTTCCAACCTTCTGATGTATGGAGGGGATAAGCTTGGGAGAGTCCAAGCCTAGGTTGGGCAATGATGCTACTAGGGATAACAATAGTGAAAATTTGTGCATGAGGAGGAATAGTAGCAATAAAAGGAGTTTGAGTTACCTGAGACAGAGGGTCATATCCATGGACGATTTCTTCAGGATTGGTAGAATGGACGATTTCACTGAACGGGCCAAGCCTTTGAGTGTTGGGGCCTTGAGTTCCAGCATGAATAGTGGTGGTAGCGGGGACCTCGGTGGTTTGAGTTCCATCAAGAGGAATCACAGCAGTTGGGTCTCTTGTGGTAGGGACAATGTCTCTATCAACTCTTCGTGTTCTTACCATGGTTGATGTTGTTTCCCTACAATGGCGCCAAATGTTATGAATTAGAAACTAGGGTGTATTAATTGCGATGTGTGTCGGAGTTTATCGAGCTTTAATGACTGCACTTGTGTTTCGTGACTTAATTCTGTCATCACAAGATGCCTACGTTTCTCAATTCGTATGAGAGTCAAGCCAGATGTAGTTCTAAGAATGAGGGATTAGACCCTTTATATAGACGTTGATAGTCTTAGAATCATAATAGGGTTAGGAACCTTAGCGGATAATGCATTTCCATGAATGATTCTGGATACTTCCTTTGATAGAAGTGGTTTCTATGTAGGAATATGTTTATTTATAGGAGTTGGCATCTTGGAAGCTTCCTCCCAATAGTTGCCTTTTGATAAAAGATATTAATTAGGCTGATTAATAGTCTTATTTATTAATTACGAAATTAATAAATACTTAATGCTCTTTGGCCTTAACAGGCCTTTATTAGAATGTTTTTAGGTGACATGGTTAAACCCATATTTCACAACTATGGGCTTTTTCGATTGGATCCACATCATGGGTAATCAATATCTTTAATGCTCCATTTAATGAGATCAATTAATGCAACATTAACTGTGTTTTTAGGGTTATTTTATATCCCCATCATAAGGCTTTTAAAAAAAATAAAAATTCAAGTAGATCAATTGGTTTAAACAATGATTATTTAACATTAAGTTATTGGTTTGATACCAAATGATTACATCATTTTATCCTTTTTTTAACAAAATTTTTTAAATTGTGGTATATACGTAATCATGTAAAATATAAGAGTATAATTGTCATTTAACAATTAATAAAAAAATAAATTTTACCTTTATATTGAGCTTTATTATTATATATAATAATAAAAAATTAAAACAATTTATGAAAATAAATAATTCAATCCGTTAACAAAATCCCCAGTCGGCTGCGCGTTATTACAAAAAAGACCAGTTGACCAGGGCCCCCATCATTTTCAGACACCTCACCGATCATAAAAATCATCCACGGCCACAAATAATAAACTTGTAAAACCAACCAAAAAGACCAAACACCCCAATCATATAAAATACTCCCTCCGTCCCACCCAATTGTTATCACTTTTTTTTCACTTTCTGGCACGCATTTTAAGGTGAATTTTAAGGATAGTTCCATAACTTATTTTTAAAATTTTCTTTTTTTGTATAAAAATAGGATTGTTCTATTTTTATACAAAAAAAGAAAATTTCAAAAATAAATTATGGAATTATCCTTAAAATTCACCTTAAAATGCGTGCCAGACACCCCATTTTGAAATGATAACAATTCAACGGGACGGAGGGAGTACCAAAAGAAAACAAACCGAAGCATCAATAATTGGTTTCAACGAACCCTTCTCAACTATTCACATTTTTCGTTGAAACCCTAGTCAGATTCACCCATCCCCATCCTAATTATACATACATAATACATATATTATCATTGCTATACGTAAGGGGAAGATAAATCTTGAATAGGGTATTTCTTGAAATGGAGTTTAGTGTATCAGATGAGTTATTGGGAACTGTGATGCCAATTGTTGTGTATTGGGTTTATTCAGGTTTATATATTATGTTTGGATCTTATGATAATTATAGATTACATTCAAGACAAGATGAAGATGATAAGAATCTTGTTACCAAGCCTACTGTTGTTAAAGGTGTTCTTCTTCAACAAGCTGTCCAGGCTGTTGTGGCTATTATTCTATTCAAGGTACCATCTTTATGTATGTATCTGTATATGCATGTAATTTTCTTTTGTTATTTGTTGATGGGGGATTTTAATTGGAAAGATCTTATCTTTTTTATTTTGCTGATTAAAGATTTCACCTTTTTGAAATTAAATGTTTATTTGCATTTTTTTATTTTTAATTTGATATACTGGTTGAAGAAGTTGTAAGAGTGTGTTGTTAAACAGAAGGTTTGAAAGTGTTGTAAAGCTGTCAGTGGTACACTTTTGTGCTGTGTTTTAGTTACCAGAAAGAGTTGTGGTATGTTTTTATCTTGTTTTATTAATACCAAACACACTATGAAATAGAGAAATATTTTTCTGGTTGCTGTAGCTAGTTGTTTGAGGTGCAATTTATGGAATAGTTAACATACAAGGATGACTTAGTATCATATTTTGTTATACGGTATGTCTCCAAGACATGTTATATGTTAGAATGTCACTATGTTTGTAAGTAGCCCTATGAAGTAACTAGAATTTTGAATTTACAGCCATTTATTTCTGTTTGCATCAGAATGTACTAATGGGAAAAGGTTATATATGTTTATGTACCTAGACTCTGCAACTCTGCAACTGCTGGGAAATTGATTGGATAGGGTAAAAAGAAAGGAACCCTTGTGACGGAACTGGGGGTAGGGTGTAATATATTTTGCATGGGACGGAACTGGGTATTGGGGTCAAGGTGATAGCTCTAACCTGGTGCACCCTTAAGTCAAATGCATAACCTTCTAAATATTACATCGGGCGAGGGCTAAAATACTAGTTCCTTTAGAAAAGTTAAAAATAATCCCCATTTTTAAAATTTTGGCCAAAAACACTGAAGGGATATGGCAAATTGCCATATTTTGGTCAAAACCACCTAAGGGATATGGTAGATTGCCATCCATATGCATTTGGCCAATACATATCATCTACAAAAATTTAAAAATTATAAGTGTCACACTTCTCGAGAATACATATTACCTATTACCTGTGGTGCACATTTTGGAAATGCGTGTCTTAGGTGATAAGCATTTTGGAAATGCTTATCACTTGTGTATACATGCAAAAAATGTTTTCATCCAAAAACAAAAAGTTATGGGATACCATGTGGGAAATGTGTATTGTGTCGAGAAAGAAAAATGGTCAACAATTAAAAAATGGGTCTCATTACTCTCTTTTTTTTAAATGTTATAGTTTTTGTTTTTTCCATTACATCTTTGTAGTTGTAGATTGAGTTTGTTATATGACTTGATCCATAATTTTCTTCACTCCTTTCCTTCATATTTCATATTTCACTATTACAAACTATGGATGCCAATCTTTGGGAATAGTAGAATCTACCATTATGCATATCTTAAATTTCATCAAGTGGGTTCAACATAACATATCACTATAAATTATATATATTGTTTAGTATCCGTCAAACACATCATGGAATCAATAGGAAGAAAAAATCAATGAACTATCTATCTAATATAACTCATTTCTTACAACATTAACCAACATATTCTTAAGGAAATAATGCATCCATGTTTAAAATATTAATAATTTCCGGCAACCATGACCAAATGTTCTCACCCTTGGCCTCTACTCTCTAAACGCGCATGTTTTTCCAGTCCTTATAAAGTCTATAAGTCTCTTTACTGAATTACAAAACCTTGACACAACTACCAGCATCTATTGTGGATAAAAGAGTATTTAATTCACACCCTCCGTAATAAAACACATGTCTTTTATTTGGCATCATCCATCGTCTTACTTTCCTTCTTATTAAAATTTCTTATTTTTCTATGTCAAAGAAACACAATGAATGTTTTTGCTAAATACAACACATCACTTTTGTGAGATTATATCTTGATTGTAACTATTATCAACTAGAAATTTTTTGCCCCGCGTGGCATTAAAATTCTGTTTTATTATTTCATATAAATTTTAATATTATATGTATATATATACTATTTTTTATTAAATGGAATTGCAAACCTATATTTATTTTCTGAGTGTTTAGTCGGTTATTAAACATGCAGCATACCATTATTATTAATCTAAAATTGAGTTTAAATAATTTTCAATAAAAATTATTTAAAAACTGGTCTAATAAAAGAAAAAATAAGTTAATTAATCAAAATTGATCTTATTAACATTTTCATAAATCTTATTAAATCATTAAAAGTATTTCTTATTTTGTTAAATCAACCCACATGTTCAAGAATTAGATTTTTAATAAAATATGATTACAAATTTATAATCATTACCAAATTTTCAAATATTTTTAGATACATATATATTAATTGTATAAGCATACATGTAAACGAATTGGTCAATACATAGATATTAGTTGATTGTTTAATATCATATTAATTAATGGTTTAATATCATAAATCTTATTAAATCATCAAAAGCATTTCTTTTTTTGTTAAATCAACCCACATGTTCAAAAATTAAAAATTTTCAATAATATATGATTACAGTTTTACAATCATTACTAAATTTTTACACAATTTTAAATAAATTTATACTAATTGTATAAGTATACATGTAAATGAATTGGTCAATACATAGATATTAGTTGATTGTGTAATATCATATTAATTAATGGTTAATTAATTATTTTAATTAATTAATTGTTATAAGATATCTCATTGGGAAAATAGATTTTTTTTTCACTCAACTATTGGTATTTTTAGAAACCTACCACTCAACTAAATATTTTTTAATTATAGGTACTAATGTTATATTTATTATTCATTTTAACCATTCCGTTAAATTTGACTAAAAACCATTAAAGTTGACTTTTTTAATTATTTTTTATATTAGAAAAATGTTTTTTTTATCACTCAACTATTAACCTTGTTAGAAACAGATCACTGAACTAAATGTTTTTAATTGTAGATACTAGCATAATGTTTATTTTTCATTTTAGACATTCCATTAATTTTAACTAAAAATTGCTAAAATTAACTACCTACGTGGATAAATTGCTAATATTAGGATTGAAAAAAATCGAATATTCAATCCGGATTTTAAATTCGAATCAGATATCCAATTTTTTCGGATCATAAAAATCACAATACAGATCCGATGCAGTTATCTCGGATATTCGAAAACTAAATATCCGGTTAAATTGAATGGGATACTGGATTATTCGCATTCGATTTTACAAATATATTGGTTATTTTATTTTGAATTTTAATATATAAATTTTACTTAATATGATATATAGTTATTTCAATATATATTATAAATATTAATTAAAAAACTACTAATAAGATAAAATATTTTCAATTATATATGATTTATTTGAAATATATAAAATAATGTTCTAATAATATCTTTCATATTACAAATATTTTTTCTTGATTTATATTTTCAATTCTTAAAATTGTTTACTAGAGTCATGCAGTGAGTCAATGAATAAATTATCAATTTAATAAAGCTGAGTTCTAATATAAAGTCTAATAAGAGCTGAATGCGTAAATTTTAATACAAAGTTCATCATTTAAACATATTAATTTTTAAAACACCAAAAGAAGAGTACAGCCTAAAAATAATTCTTCCCGTACATATATAATCTATTGCAACCTATAAATTCAAAATCATATAAAAAATAAAATCCGTGATAAAATTATTATTATTGTTATTATTATTGAATTGTGTTCATACTCTAGTTATATAAAAAGTAATCTTAAATAATAAAAAGAAGTCAACTTTAACGGTTTTTAGTCAAAATTAACGGAATGGTTAAAATAAAAAATAAATATAACGTTAATGGCTATGATTAAAAAATATTTAGTTAAGTTGTAGATTTCTAAAAAGACCAATAGTTCAGTGGTAAAAAAATCTATTTTCCCTATCTCATTTATTGCAATTAATTAATTATTTTACAATAAATTAATTTATTAATTTTAATCAATGGTTTAATTTCCAATTTTTAGGATATAGATTTAAGATAAATAAATCTCATCAGTTGCATGAATGATATCATTAAATATATTTTTAAAATTCATATATATATAAATAAATAATAGTTATTTGTCTAAAATTTAATAAAATTAAAAATAAGGTAGGACTTCCGAATACGTGAAATTTAATACAAAATTTTATCTTATTTTAAATTATTAATTCAAACTTGATTTATTTCTCTACAATTTAATTAAAATAGTTATTTGTCTAAATTCATATATATATATATATATATAAATAATAGTTATTTGTCTAAAATTTATTATTAGTAGAAAATTGAATTAATTGCTTGAATTAACCAATTACTTGAATACCCATAATAACGTAGTGAAAGTTATTGAATTGAGAATATAATTGAAAAGAAGAAGTGCAAGATTAGTAGGAATTATAATATTAATAGATTGGAATTAATTGTGTGAATAAATATTATCTCCACTTTTATTTTGGAATAAAACAAAAGCTCGAACTCGATTATACTCGGCTTGAACTCGGTTCGGCTTGGCTCGAATTACAGCCCTACTAAAATTAGTGATTTGTGTTTCTACTATAGAAATTGGAGATTGTTGCTAGAAATTTGTGTACGGATTTGAAGATTTGTGCTTAGAAATTGATGTTTTTTGCTATAGAATTTAGTTATTTGTATGCTCTATTGAAATAACGAAATTCACGTATTCAACTATACAAGTCAATTTTTTTTGCGAAATCAGTTGATGCAACTGTTTACTTATTGTGATGTTGGAATTTATTGGGGTAAAAATCGTGATACGATGGTGACGGTGTTGGTGGTGATCGGAAGTAGATTGGACTTTGGAGGTGGTTGTAATGGTAAGGTACGCTAGTTCGATGGTACGGCAGTGATGATGCTGGCAGTCATCAAAGTTAGATTGGAAAATGTGGTGATAATAATGATGGTGGTCTATCACAGTTAGATTGGAGAATGTGGTGAATGAAGCAATGATGATAGATTGATTGTGGTGATGTTGTATCAGGAGGGATGAAGATGATATATCATGTAAAGATGATAATGAATACATTGTGTATATTTTAAATTGTGAAAAGTGTGTAATACTGCAATGATACTGGATGTGTGTGTGTGTGATTATCAATATGGCCTCTCCTCTAATGACCTCTTTTGACGTTTTTTACTATTTTTAATCACAATAATGTAAAATTTAATTTTAATATGTTATTTACAGAATAACATATTAAAATATTCATTTATATTATAATATTTATTTATTTATTTATAATAACATTTATAGTATTAGCTTTAAAATTTGATTTTTAAAGCTAATAATATAAATATTCATTTTAATATGTCATTTATTATATTTGAACCATAGACTGAAAAGAATATTCCCTAATAATTAGATCCAACGACTCATATATTTAATTTATGATCTAGTGTTATCTATTTATTTTGCAATAACAAAGTTTTGGATAAGATCCCTCTGATACGTAGGATTTAAATTTTTATATATATAAAAAAATGGGAATGCTATTGATAATATTTATTTCACATTGGATTGACTTGCTATGTGAGCTTGGATTGACTTGATAATTTTGCATTGTGCATCTATTATGTGTGATGGTGTACAGTCAATACACAACTGTACATACTGCATAAGACTACTTGATGATATTATGTATTTTTGCAGGTTACTGGAGATGATTCTGATGCTACCATAGGGGAGCAGCAGTCTTCATTCTTTGTTCTTGCGAGACAATTCCTTATTGCGATGGCAGTATTGGATACCTGGCAATATATGATGCATAGATACATGCACCAAAATAAGTTCTTGTATCGACACATACATTCTCAACACCATCGTCTAGTTGTCCCTTACGCTTATGGAGCTCTTTATAATCATCCAATCGAGGGACTTCTCCTAGATACAGTGGGTGGAGCTCTGTCTTTCCTCTTATCGGGCATGTCCCCTCGCGCTTCCATCTTCTTCTTTTCCTTTGCTACCATTAAAACAGTTGACGACCATTGTGGGTTGTGGCTCCCTGGAAATCCGTTCCATTTATTATTTAGTAATAACTCTGCATACCATGATATTCACCATCAGCGTTATGGTACCAAATATAACTTTTCACAGCCATTTTTTGTTGTATGGGATAGAGTTCTTGGCACTCACATGCCCTATGCACTTCTGAAGAGAGCAGAAGGGGGCCTCGAAGCACGACCGGCTAAAGAGTACAAGGAGAGCTGACCAACATGTTAATATATAGCCCTTCAATATATTTTTAATAATCTTCCACAATGATTGATTATTTATGTATCTTGTATATACCTATAATTGTTGTATTGTTCAGTGCTTTGTATGTTGAATTAGACACCTGAAATGAGTACCTCATATTAACGTTGGGCATCTGGAATTTCTTCACGTCCTTTTTCTCAGACTCGGTTGTAGCTCCTGTTGTTTTAGGTTGATGACTGAGCTTTTAATTGCATAAACTTAGTGAGCAACTTATCATAGAAAATGTTGATGTTTTTTAACCTGAGTTACAACTATTTATTGGTATTTTAACCTGAGTTGTTTCAGCAGGTTGGACATTTTTTTTTTCCATTTCGTACTTTTTATTTTTGTTTAGAAGCTTAGATGTGGATCAATCTTTCTGGCAATTAAAACGCATGTGATGGAGATTGCCTGCCAAAGACGTATGAAGGTTATAATATCCTTTTGTGATATAATGATGTTTCTGTTCAATTGTCAAGCTATCCTTACTGTTCTTTTTACCCATTCTATTATCATACTTGATGCCTTATTCTAATTTCTGAATCTGGAATACTGTAAAGAATTGGGTTGGTATGATGTTTTGTAGTTGAAGACACTATCAATTTGGTTTTGAATGTGCTTGAAAGGCGCCTTCTTTGCCTATGATGTTTGGTTTTGAATGTGCTTGAAAGGTGCCTTCTTAGCCTATGATGTTTGTATATATTTGTTGTTGGAGTAGTGTAAGATTTCTGAACTTACCGTGTTGATGTGTTATAATATGGAGATTATTGGAATTACTGAAGCAATTGTAAGTAGTTCCTCAAACTTTACGAGCTTACATTATACTCCCTCCGTCCCGGCCAAATGTTTACATTTGGTCCGGGCACGGAGACCAAGGATAGTGGGTGTAATAGTGATTTTATTGTTAAAATAAATGAAGTAGTGGGTGTAATAGTGTAAAGTGTTGAAAAAGTGGAGTGAAGTAGTGGATGTAATAATATATTTATTGTTAAAAGTTACTATTTTTAGTAATGTAAAGAATTGGGTGGGACGTCCCAAAAAGGAAAGTGTAAAGAATTGGTTGGGACGGAGGGAGTAGTGACTAACCGCCTATATCTAAAAATACAATACACACATATCTGCATATAAATAAAAAATAATTTACAAATTTTAAAATTCCCCACCTGCAAACTTATTTATAGCTTCAGAGTTTAAATTTTCTTTTGTTAATTCTATATGTTTTATAATATAGAATTCCTACATGAATATATTTTATTAAAGTATGTGTAAGGTTGTTGTTTATTTTATATATACAGCCAAGTTCCCGTGAGGTTAGGGGAAATGAAATGGATTTATTTAAGTTATTAAATTGAAGTATAAATTTCTAAAATTAAGATATATAGATGGTTGGTTGAACGTATAAGAATGAACACATGAATAAGATCTGGAAAAGTGGTAGTTGTAATGGGTCGTGAATCGTGATTGTTTAGAAACGTTAGTCAGTTTTGTGTTTAATGTTGAAGGAAGGTAGTTGCCATAGGTAATCGTGTGCTTGGGAGCTTGAGACGCTTTCGTAAGACATGACCAAACTAGTCATTGTGGTCCCGAGGTGTCGGCTAACTTCTCTGTGTAGTGTAGTGTTGGCATGCCGTATAAAGCCTATAACAATTACTCCCTCCGTCCCTTAAATATTGGCTGAGTTACTATTTATATTTGTCCCATAAAAATGTCTTGGTTATTAAATTTATAAAAATATTTCCATCTGTACCCTTATTAAATGCATATACAGTAATCAATATCCTCACTTTATTAGTCCAGCTCTATTTGTATACACTTCTATTCATCATTGAAGCACAAGTTGAAATTTGATTTTTTTTAAATCCCTCCATTAACAACAGCTAACTAGAATTCATATGAAATGAAAAAATTTAAATTCCCTCCCATAGCTTTCAGAATTCCCTCCCATAGCTTTCAGAATTCCCTCCATCCAGAAAAACATTTTTGTATGCCAAAAGTCTATATAAACTCTTGAAATGCTTCAGGTCATTGAATAAAAAAATGGAAGAAAATACAAATACAAATGAATTAGAGCATGAAGAGACAACCCATAGAATTAGAATATCCCACAAGCATATGACATCCAGTAGAAGAAGAATTATTTTTGACTATCTTTTACATAACTCCAAAAATTTGGTCGTCAAGAAGGGCTTCAAGATGGCTGCTGCCTACAAATTTAGTGTTTCAACTCGAACTATTGCGAGAATCTGGGCACATGGTAAAAAAAATATGGAAACTGGAATAGATTTCTCAAACAAGTCAGTTGGAAACGTGGGAAGAAAACGAATTCATGTTGACATAGCTAGCAAGGTGAAAGTAGTACCTTTTGCTAAGAGAACAAATATCCGTACACTTGCTAATGCTATTCAAGTATCCAAGTCCACTCTTCATCGACGCATCCAAGGAGGAGAGCTCCAACCCCATACAAATGGCATCAAACCTATTTTGACGGAGGACAACAAAAAAGCTAGATTGAGGTTTTATTTATCTATGCTTATTAGAGATAATCAATTAAATATTTCTATGTTTTCAAATATGTTGGATGTCATTCATATTGACGAAAAATGGTTTTATTTAACAAAAAAAAATCAGAGGTATTATCTTGTTCCCAATGAAACTCCTCCATTGCGTACTTGTAAAAGCTCAAACTTCATTATGAAAATTATGTTCTTGTGTGGAGTTGCAAGGCCAAGATATGATCACATCAGGAATAAATATTTTTCTGGAAAGATCGGTATATTTCCATTTGTGATTCAGGAACCAGCCAAGAGAAAAAGCAAAAATCGACCTGCTGGTACATTGCAAACGAAGCCAGTGAATCATATTACTAAGGACGTTACAAGGCGTATGATGGTTGATAAATTAGTTCCTGCTATTTGTTCTATGTGGCCAGGTGCAAATACGGAAGGAATCATCTACGTGCAACAAGACAATGCGAAGCCTCACCTATATACAGATGATATAGAATTTGCAGAAGCAGCTCAAAAACATGGATATGATATACGCCTCCGTTTTCAACCTCCAAATAGTCCTGACCTTAATGTGTTGGACTTGGGTTTCTTTAGAGCGATTCAAAGCTTACAACATGAGCAAGCTCCTACTACTATTGATGAACTTGTGATCGCGGTTGAAAAAGCATTCCAAGACCTCCATCCAGATAAACTCAATAAAATTTTTCTGACACTACAATTACACATGATGGAGATAATGAAAGTTGGTGGAGGCAACCATTTTAAACAGCCACACTTTGATGCTACTCAATGTCCATCTGGCACCATTCCCCTTCAACTCAGATGTGATCAAAACATCATTGATCATGCAAAGGGTATTGTCAGTAGAACCTCTTAGGGAGAATAATGAACTACTCGTTTGAATTATATGATATTGTCTTTTTTTATTGAGAATCTTGAATGCATATTTTAACATTGTTTGTATATTATATATCGTGGATAATCTAGTATCAAATGGAATATCAGAAGATTAGATTGTCACAGTCTATATATAATATAGTAAATGTTCACAGTTTAAGTGGAGTTAAACAAACTACTGGAATGACCGAAGTATTATTCGGAAATAATCTATCTTTATTATTGAATAATACTTGTATAATTTGTGTATATTGAACGAGATTAAAATATTAGAATTGCAATAAAGAAGAACTAAGATTCTATAATATTATTATTGCTTAGGTTCTTAATCCGGATATAATGATTGATACTTGTATGCAATGCACATGTTTTGATTCATATGTGATGTGATTTATTGTTAATCACAATATTATATTTAGGACAATGACATTGCATACAGAGTGGGATATTGACTATAAAAGGAAACCGTGTTCGAAAATATTCGGATGGTGATGTTCTCTTAAAAGCTCATAAAGATAATTATGCTTTAGTCCTGCAGACAGATTTGTTGTTGCATAATTATAAGGTTGAGTGGATGATTAAGGATAAAAGATATTGATTAAATTAATTGTCAGAAATTAATTTAATTAATGGACATTCGATAGCTTAAACATGGGGAATTTAATAAGCAAATAATATTGGAGCCGAATTAATAATTAAATTACGGCATTAAGAGATGTAGTGCAAATATTAATTCTTTAGTGGATTGAATTAATATTTAATGACATTGGGCTTGACCCAGAATGTCATTGGAGGACCCGACCTAATTATCCAGGATCCCTACTATAGCCTATATATTATTTTTATTCTCTTCTAGCTAAAAGATTGAAAATTAGGGTTTTTGTTAGAAGCCGTTCAAGGAGGCAACCAAGAACTGAGGTTCCAAGATCTCAAAGCTAGAAAGGAGGCAACCTTGGGAGGATCGAAAGCCACACTTCGCTCAAGGTGAATACGAGAATACAATAGAAGACGTGGATTTGAATCGCTTACGCTGTATCGATTAAGGTTAAATTTCTATTCAAACTCGTTTGTTTTCATATCATAAAACGCAACATCATGATTCGATTATCCCAACAATTGGTATCAAGAGCAAGGTTCAGGTTTTACGTTATATGATATGTTGTCCATGTCGTAATTATGTATGTATATAGTGGTGGGTTTGTATTGTTTTTTGATTTAGGTTGTTATCCACTATTATGGCCATGGTTATAATTATGTATTTGGATCCAACGTGGTTTATAGGGGTTGTAAGTTAAATCATGAGGGTTGATCATAATAAGTTTTGATTTTGATTTCTATTCTGATTGTAATCTTGTAATTCGATTTGTATTCTATTTATATTATGATCTGATGTAATAAAATAGATTCTTCTGATGTATTTGTCGTATGTAATTGTTTGATCAACGAAGATGCGAGAAACAAAGTTCTTCCGCTGTTGTATACTATTTTCGTGGCTGCTTCGTTGTTCTTGCTACAGATTTTGCATACGATATCCGATTGAGGTGAATAATACCTTTTCGGAAACGATAGAACGAGACTTACAGGCTAAGATAGTAGTAATCTCCAGATTTTTTGAGCCATTTTGAACTTGTTTAGGCAGTCAAACAGGCGCCTGAAGATTTTCGAAAATATTTTGACGGATGATTTTGAAGATTATTCTTCGGGGCCATAATAGTGGATGTATTTTATTATATTTTGCATAAAATTTTCTTATCTTGATTATTGCTACTATGTGTTCCGTGTTTGTATTTATATGCCATGTGATACTAACCCTTAGCATGCTAGAACGACATGGACATAGGGCTGTTTTATTATGCATTAATCATGATGAGTATGCTGCTATGTTATGTGTTATATGTATTGTTATTATGATACACATGGACTGTGAAAATATGACATAGGGAGATGCATCTAGATGAACTCCTTATAGTAAAATACTAAATGGGAGAGGGAATTAATTTGGTATTAAATCCCATGGTCTCCATTATTGTTTGTATGTAATTTAACACTAAGACGAATATAAATTATGTATACGTCACCTATCATGGCATGTAATTTATGGTGTCTAGAGTGTTATGGAAATCACTAGAACAAACTTCTAAAATTAATTATGAATATTGGAAGGTACATATGTCACCCAACGTGGCGTACTAAGTTTTATAAAATTCAAATAATAAAAGGATACCCTCTTTTTTGATAGATTTCACGCTCAACTAGGAAGAGAATATAAAATAAAACATCTTTGAGTATTCTTGCGTTGGTGTCTAGGAAAGCGTGTAGCTTACCTGACCATTTAGATTGGTGTCTAGAAAAGTGGTTTGCCTCTTGGCACTGCTTCCACCTGCCTGGTCAGTCAGTCTGAATACTCTTTAGATTTGTAATTTTAGTAGTATATTATTGTTAGGAGCAAGAATTTGTCATAATCAAAAGACGTATCTGGTATTATTATTAATTTAAGATTTAATAATGGTATACACTTAGTTATGAAAAATAATATAGACCACCATAACATGGCTAATTATTTAGTAGTAGGACCGAAGTAATATTTAAATAAATTTAGGTGGCATATAACTCACCCAACATGGCGTACCGGAAACTTATGGTGTTTAAGTGTTGGTGTTTTAATTTTAAATAATTGTTAGAGGAACTAATTTTTTTAAAACACCCTCTAATTATGTGTTATATGTATGATTCTCAGGATATAATGAGCTTTAATCTACTTTTTACCATACTTAAGATCACAAACTTACTGGACCTAACTATATTGAACGGAAACGTAATTTGGACATTGTGTTGACTGCTGATGAGTACAAATTTTACATTAATGAACCCAAGCCAGAGGAGCCTGTTGAGAATGTTTCTGAAGTTGAGAAGGAGTATTACAAGAAGTGTGTTGGTGAGATTACAAAGCTGTATGAACAGTAATCGTGATAACTCAATACTAGAACATGACAAGTAAATAATACTACGCCTACACAGAAATCAGGAATAAATGAAGACAAGGCAAATACAATGAATCAAGACATTAGAAAAAGTTTTGAAGTCTACTACAGGTCATTGAGAGAAGTACATTAATATATTTATGCCTCAGTGAAGAATAATGGTTGAAGACTTTCTGGGTTTCAGAAGTGTTGAAGATTCAGTATAGAAGTGCCACTAGAAGATTTCAGTGTAAAGGCATTGATTGAAAATAGACAGTGTTCGAAGCATAGAAATCTAGAAGGGTAAAGACAAAGGTTAAAGAAGACAACTACAGTCTTGGAGTTATACTCGCTGAAAGAAGTTCATTTGTATGTTCAAGTGTCAGTGAAGAACAAAATGATGTATTCAAGATTGTGGTAATAATGGAGACGTTGTCGAAGTACAAGAAAGGATTCTAGTGAAAGCTACAGTGTTTATTGACAGTTAGTGTTCGAAGCAATGAAGTTGCTACAAACTTAACAATGGCGTAAGGCTATAATATGAAGACCTGGATCAAAGTTAGTCGTCTGTGAACCAGACCAGTTGCACTAGGCGTCAGCAATTTGTGAAAGGAATCTGAGTAATAATTATAGAAGAATTGTTAAGTTGAAAAACGTACTTGGAAAGAACGGTTATTTATTAAGGTATGAAAAGTGATTTGTAGAGGCTACAACCAAACAACTAAACAGCTAATAGCTAACTGCTAAACAACTCAAAGGGTGTAGGGTGCAATGTGTCACAACCTTGGTATGAAAAGTGAAAGTTTCTGAACTACAGTCGAAGAACGGAAACCGCTCAAGGTACAGGGTGTAATGTGACAAGACTTTGATACATGAAATGAAAATTGGTAAACTTCAGTTAAGGAATGAAAAGAGGGTCAAAGTGTAGTGATCAAATTGCACCTTGACCACATGAATAGTGAAGTGCCACGAAATATTCACGCGTAAAAAACTTGTATTCTGTTAAGTAATCAAGTTTTGGTGGCGCCATTACAAGGGTAACCAAGTAGAGGCGCAACAAAAAAGTGGCAACAAGTTTATTATAAGTACTAAGGCACCACTTTGAACTACACAGGGGATTTACTCTAGTAGGAGCAACAAAATATATTAGCGCAACAAAATATTTTGGTGCAACAAAGAAATATTTCTTGTCCCCACTTAGCCCTCAGCCAATCAAATTACAGCAGTTACTTTATTGATTTAAAGTCTACACAAATAAAAAGAGAACATCCACTCTTCAATGAGTCGTCTTCTTCAACAAAAATAAAATGTAGAGAGCTACTGCCATGGCCGGAGCAAGAGACTTAAATTTATACACACCCATACCTTGCTCCCGGTCAGATATTAGGACCCAGTTCTTTAATGAAAAATACTCAGGGCTCCTAGATATCACTCCTTACGGATTTAGTTTTTCCTTTTACTAATTTAGATATATTTGTATAGGAACTGAGCCTAATATTTTTGTGTTACTAGCAAAGAACTAATTTATTCTTTGGAAACCAGTTATATTTTTAACTGGGTATAGCACCCCTCTGGGTTTATATACGAAAGATATATTCACCGAATCTTGTCCCGTTTATTTTACTTGCTAATTTTCTTGAACCTAATTGATTTATCTGGACACACAGAAAATTAGTAGGTAGCTCACGTGAACACTACAAATGGCCAAACCCACTCTGAATCAATAATTTATTTATCCACAAATTCTGAAAAGAATTTAAATTATTGTTAGTATTGTATTCAGCCCCCCTTCTACGATACTTCGGGACCCAATAATTGTTATCAGAGCTCGCTGATTGATATACAAATCAAGATCCATTGGTTCAATGAAGCTCACCGTGCCGAAACTGCTTGAACACATAATGATTAGATGCCTTGTTAAATAAGTTTAATTATAAACTTTTAATAAGTTTATTTTATAAAATTTATTTTATAAAATTTTATTAGTTTATGTTATAAATTTTAATTAGTTTATTTATAAATTTTATATTAAATTTATTTTATAAACTATTATAAAATTTATTTTATAAACTTTTATAAAATTTATTTTATAAACTTTTATTAGTTTATGTTATAAATTTTAACTAGTTTATTTTATAAAGTTTAAATAAAATTTATTTTGTAAACTTTTATAAAATTTATTTTATAAAATTTTATTTGTTTATATTATAAATTTTAATTAATTTATTTTATAAATTTAAATAAAGTTACAATTTAAATTTATTAAACAAAACATGGTCCATTTTCTTTTGAGTTCATTCAACCATGTTAACATCCAGGAAGCAAGTTGGCCAATGTTTATTCAAGGTGACCTGCACGTGCCATGTATATTCTCACAAGTCAAACAGGACCAGACTTGATTACACGCGCGGCAAATCAACCACTAAATTGTTAATTTTATTGTGCCCGCTCTCTGTTCCCTCTGTGCTGGCGCCGCGAAACAAAAAATTGTTTTTGTTGCGCCTGTATAGGGACTCTACTGTACAAGCGCCACAAAAATAGCTAACCGCCACAAAAATACCAAAATGCAGTTTGGTACCCAAGTTTTGAACCCTCTAATTTTTAGTTTTTCGTTTAGATTTATTTATTTTTCCAGAAAATTTGAAATTCTTGAAAACTAAATTTTTTTCCTAAATATTAATTTACGATATTTTAATTTTTAAGGAAATTCAAAATTCTTTAAAATTAATTTGTTGTATATTTTTATTTTTGATTAATTTATTTTCTAAGAAAATTAAAAATTCTGTAAACCTAAATTTTTTTAAATATTAATTCGAGGGTGCTCAAGGGGTTTGTAGATGAAGATTTTTTCGGGTATTGAAGACAACAAAAATTGACTGAAGATTATCCAATGAATTTAATTCTGGAACATGTTGAAAAAATATTGGTACTAATTTCCTCAGAGGTTTACTCCATAGGATCCCACTAATATTTTGGAAGCATGCAAAAGAAGAGATTATTTTGGGTACAGTTTTTGGTTAATTTGAGTTGTATTTTTGGATGAAAAATCTTAGGGGTTAAAGTAGTGAAGGAGAACAGACTGGACTACCAGACATCTCAGTACAAGCCTTAAAGATTATTCTACAGGGAGATTACAGGAAGTTCGTGCTAACACTGCAGATCATCTGGAACGCAGGATTACAATCAACAGGGATCTAAGGATACAACCACATTGTCTGTAAAAGACCTGTATGTGCTGAAGGCCTATGAACTAGAATAAGAGCTGAAGAAGATAATATTTAGTAAAACAGGTTGTTGGCATATCCACTGTATTTATGACCCAGGAACCAAATTTGATTGAAGTCAAGGTTGAGAACCTTTGAACAAAAATGAATTGATCCTAGGAGCTGAATTGAATATGTAGTAGCTTGAGGTAGTGGTCAAGGTATTATAAGTGATTTGACACTTTGGAATAACTTGAGAACTAGACTACAAGTCAAGCCTGTAGGGCAACAGGAAGTTCAGTGACATCAGATTCAGACGGAATCCCAATTCTAAATCTAAGGTCCTTACCTATAGATTCCATGGAGGAGATTTTCAAGTACAGTTCAAGAGGCGATTGCAAGACAGGGATGGTTTAAAATAAAAAGACAAGATCAGGGATTTCCTACACAGTTTGAAGAAGCCTGTACAAGCAAAAGATGACAAACACTATGTTGGGTTGAAGCAGGAATCTCAAGCATTATTAAGGATGCATCAAGGGAAAGCATTTGTTGGTGAAGTTAAAAGCAAGGATGATTCTATCAGTGACAATGATGAACCAAAGGGATATCTGGCATCAATGACCAACACTGGAGATGAATCACTATGCACATCATAGGTACACATTTTAACTAGTATACATTTATCTAATTCAGAACTATATGATTATTTGGTATTGAAATGTATTATATTCATGTCAACATGTTAGCATCTTATGACTTAAATGCTTAATTGATTGCTAAGAATAAGATTGCATACTAGGATTCATGAGTTTAATAAGTACATTTCTTACTTGATTTTATATGCAGTAAAATGAATATCTAGAATTAGATAGGGTGTTCTAGACGGTTAGGTGTATCCCTAAACATTTGCTGGAACTTGAGTTAAATCTTTTGTGATTTAATACCCCTGCTAATGTTGTGAAAATTGCTAAATAGACAAACATGTCATAGATAAGATATTTTATATTTGCTCTTATTAATGACTTGATAAGTATATGTGGAATTTGATATTGCTTATATTGTTTTATTCAAATATTCTGCATATTCTTAAATTTTTTATGTGCTTATTTTCATATGATTCGCTCCCACTCACATAGTTGCACTTAAATTTCATATTAGATCATGTATTTACTTGTTAGGGATAAAATGGTTAAAAGATGGTAGAATTATCTAAGTAGTCAATGAGACTTGTTGATTCGAGAATTAATCTAAAACTGACTTAGGTAATTAGAGATAGTTAAAAATGTTAGACAACAACAAAAATGGATTAGATAGAACTAGTAATTAATTTATTAGTTCTCCTATCCATGTACTTTTAGAAAATTAAATTTTCTGATATGTATGTTGAAGCTGTTGTTACCACTATTTAAAGCAATATCTCTAACCCATCAGTACTCAATTGAAGTTGAGTATCAAGAAGCTTAATCATTTATGATTGCAGAGTATGTAACAAAAGACAAAAGTTATGTGACTTCGTGACATTTATTATTCGAGGCGTATGATTAAGATTAAAGCTCTCTAATATCACAGTTGGTTGAGAAAGGCTATCTAATGGTAACCTTTGGAGATGACAACAAAGGATGTACAAGGGATCTGGCTATAATGAATTTTGGAACTGTCATAAAAGGAAGCATCTTTCTTGTGCAAGGACTTAAGCACTATCTACCGGGCACTAGGGAATTTGAAAGGCAGAGTGTTTAAACTTGTAACACTATAATTTATGTAACTCAACTAAAGAAAAGATACTTAATCCGAAGACAATCAAGAACGAGAAGTCACAAAGAAATCAATACAAATGAAGACAAAATAATTGATACAGTTCAACATGGTAAATATGATCAAACAAAGAAGAAATCATTGGAAGAAGTTCAAGTTAAAGTTGTTCATGCCCCAGTGATTTGTAACTCAAAGAATCAAGATCATAACTATCAGTATCAATAAGACTAATTGATTTCAAGTGAAAAAGAAGGAAAGCAATTGTTGGAAAGCCACATTTCTAATTGAACATGGTAATCTATTCAGAAGCAAGAAACCTATCAAGACTAGTCACTTATGAACCAGACCAGTGCATCAAGTGTCAGGACATTGGTAGCAAGTTCATGTCAGTAGTAGAGTTCCAAGTTCAAGAGCTTGTTGAAGAAAATAGAAGACATGAAGAAATCACAAGTTCAAGATGTTGCATTGAAGTTTCAAGTTGAAGCCCAGAATTTCTCTAAGTACTTACAAGGGAACCTATGTAGAAACTCCTATCTAGAAATTCTGGATAAGCTTCTACTTAGAGCCAAGTAGAAATTCTGGAGTTGGAAATATTTTCTAAGTACTCAACTCAGGAAGCTATCTCGAATTTCCTATGTCGAAATTCCTAAGTCGAATTTCCTATGTAGAAATTCTGGAGGTGAAAATATTTTCTAAGTACTCAGGAAGAAGGCTATCTCGAATTTTCTATGTAGAAATTCCTAAGTAGAAATTCCTATGTAGAAATTCTACTTAGAATTCGAGATAGAGCCAAGTAGAATTTCCTATGTAGAAATTCTACATAGAGGACAGTTTCAACATGACACATGGCATCATCCTGGTGGCAGATTTCAAAGCTTTCAAGACAAGATAAGATTCACGTGGACAACATTGGGCCACTCATATCTTATCTTTTGAAGACTACAAGTCATAGATTACAAAGTAGTATAAATAGAAGTACTTGTGTAACTTATTAACAGAGAGCGATATTCGAGAGAAACACTTGTAATAAAGAGAGAGTATATTCACAGAGCTTAGTATCATTTACTACCCTCTTTACTTCTGTTGTACTATTGTAATGAATGTTGTAGCAACCCTTTCAAGTTATATATAAGACATATATTCCTTGAATCATTGTGTTCATTTATTACATAGTATTTATTGCTTCATTAATTCGAAAAGTTGTATTCACCCCCCCCCTCTACAACACATTTGGACCTAACAATTGGTATCAGAGCTTAATGTTTGACAAACAAAACATAGATCCTTGTGTTTGGTAGAAGATTAATGAGTTTTCTCTTCCAGATCTAATTTTCGAGTTTTTCTTGAAAAGTGTGCCTTAATTTTTTTTCGGTGAAAACTCATCCCAAAAATTATTTAAATACTCCAGGTGTGATTATTTAGCTTGGGTGGATTTTAGATAATTTTTGTGATTTAATCTGGGTATTTTGGTTTGTGGTGTTCTTCAAGTGTTCATCACTGTTCTTGGTAAAGAAGACAAAACCAACAACTTTAGATCTCCTTTTCAAGAAGGCAAAAAGTGTAAAAGGTGTTATTGGCTTTTGATTGGACAATTTACTCACAGAAAAAGAATTGTCAGAAGACTCTGTACCTTTCACGTGGGTGTTAGGTGAAGTTAGGTGAGATAAGTCATAAAAGTCAAAAAGTGTGAAAGTGACCTGCAGCAATTTTTTTTCTCCAAGGCAAAAGTTCTACATAGAATATCTACTTCAGAATTTCTACTTAGAAATTTCGACTTACAGAATTTCTACTTAGAAATTTCGACTTGACAGAATTTCGACTTGGTGAAATTTCGACTTGGCAAAAGTTCCACATAGAAATTTCGACTTAGCCTAGTCTTGTGTACTTAGATTTTTTTTGTGACCAGTTTTTGAACTTTGATTTATTTTGAGATAATTCAATTTTCTTTTAATTACTACTCAAGTAATAAGAAAAGTTTATTATCTCTACTTTAAATCTATATTAAGATGGCACCTAAAAATCAATTCAAAATTCCAATGTTCGACCGAGATCACTATGAAGAATGGGTGTTGAGAATGAAATTATACCTTGAGTCCATTAACCCTGAATACTTGGAAGTCCTTGACAAAGGTAAATTTGTTCCAATGGTGGTTGTTCCTGAGCATATGGAAGGAGATGTGGTTGTACCACAGCGGTCTGAGCCTAAAAAGGCAGCGGACTTTTCAGATGCCGATAAGGAGCAGATAGCCTTTGATACATCCGTTCGACAAACATTGGTGGAATCCCTCGATCATGAAATGTTTAATGTAGTTAAAGGACTAACTACAGCCAAGAAGATCTGGGATAAGATAGAGGTCGTCATGGAAGGTACAGCTGAGGTTAGAAGTAACAAGACACTCATACTCAAGATGGAGTATGACACTTTCAGGATAAGAAAAGGAGAAAGCATAACAGATGTCTATCTAAGATTCAGTCAGTTGGTGTTGGATTTGAATCTGAGAGGTATAACTCTCCCCATGATTGAAGTCAACACGAGATATCTAAGGAACCAGCCAAAAAGCATTGAACATAGAGTCTACGCTGTAAGAGAAACCAGAGATTTGCATATAACTTCTCTGGAAGAGTATTATGGAATTCTAAAGACCTATGAGCTGGAGACCCTTCAAGATCAAGCATGGGACAATGATTCAAGAGGAAAAGAAGTGGCATCAGGATTGGTTGCTGATGAGGAAGAGTCTAAGAAGGCAATGGTTGCAGAAAAACCTAGATCATCACCTGCATCTCATCAAGTTGATAATGATGATGAATGCACCTCAAATAGTGATGATGACTACTTCACCCAAGAAGAGCTGGACAACATGGATGATAGTGTCGTGGCATACATGGCGAGGAAGTTCAGCAATATCAGATTCAAAAAGAGTAACCGACCACAGAGAAAATCTTCATCTTTCTATCGGGTTACAAGGGGTGGTGGTAGTTCTTCAGGTTACAAAGGAAAAGGCAAGAGTTCTAGCTACAAATCTCCTTTGGATTTCAAAATGAAGTTCAAATGCTATAACTGTGGTGAAGCTGGACATTTTGCTACGGACTGCAAGAAGCCGAAACAGACTTATCCAAAAGAAAGTTATGAAGCCCTCAAAAGCAAGTATGAAGCCCTGGTGAAGGAAAGACATGGAAAAAGAGCTTTAGTTGTAACAGAAGGTAGAGCTTGGGATGATTCAGACGAGGAAGAAGTTATTCATGCAAACTTTGCCCTCATGGCTGAGACATCAGAGGAACCAGAGGTACCAGTTCTAACCCTTAAGGAAGAAATGTCTATTGATGATTATAAGGTGCAGAACGGGGCTCTTAGCGAAGAGATCTATATGTTGTGCAAAAGCCTAAACACTTCTCAAAAGGAACAGAAAACACTTGTTGCCAAATGCAGAATGCTTGAGGCAAAAGTGGAAGAGTTAGAGGCTGTTTGCACTGTAGATACTTCCCTAAGAGACTCTATTAAATCTTTGGAACACAAGCTTAGCCTTAAAGATGAAATAGAAGCATGTCTTAGGAATAAACTAGCTGAGTTAGAAACAAAATGCGAAGCTTATAAACTAGCTGCTAGTAAGGTGAATGTTGACAGTGACACATTTAAGAAGATAACTGGAGTTGGTGTAGGTCTTGATTATTCTAACTTATCTAAGAAAGAAGGGAAAAGACCTGTAGACATTAGTTCCAGTAAGACCAAGACTGAAATACCTACTTTTCTTAAATCAGCTGTCAAACCCATCTTTAAACACTTCGTTCCTCAAGTAGAAGAAGAGACTGAATTATTAGTTAGATATGAGATAGAGATGGAAGATCGAAAGAAAGAACAACCTGTAACTCCTATTAAATCAGTTAAAATCAAATCCACTAGAGAAGAATCTAGACAAGGATTAGGAGCTAAGGCTGTTAAACAACAGAAAAAGGAAAAAGGCATAAAAGAGGTTAAGGCAGAACGTGTTAAGAAAGAGTGCTATCATTGTAAATCTACTGAACATCTTTCTTACGCATGCAAATCTAACATGAATATTCCTATTACTCATGCCATGCCCGTACCACACACAATGAATAACATGCATATGAACCATGCACAATGTGGTCAACCTAATTGTATGCCATGCACTTTTAACGTCATGCAAACATTTGTAAACTTGATGAATGCAACTAGCCAATCATGTCAGAATTCTACTGCTAGTTCTAATGTCAAAAAGAAGCATGTTAGAGCTAAGACTGCCAGTCCTCCTAAAGTTAGGAGTGACAAACCTTCTCCTAAGACTAACAAAATTGTCAAGTCTGAAAGAGGAAAAGACGAAGTCGAAAGCTCGAGTAATGTTAAAGTAGGTGCATCTACTGTTGTTAAAACTGATAATTCTCGATCTTATAGAAAAGCCGGGCCCAATCAAACATGGGTTCCGAAGAACGCCTAACCAATCTGTCATTGCAGGGCATTAAGCGGAACAGAAATAAAGTTATATGGGTGCTAGACAGTGGAGCATCGAGGCATATGACAGGAAACAAGTCCCTGCTTACAGAGTTGGTTATGAAGGCTGGCCCTTATGTTACCTTTGGAGATGACAGCATTGGTGTGACAAAGGGATATGGCAAATTGAAATCTGGTAATGTCATCATTGAAGATGTTTCCTATGTTGAGGGATTAAAACACAATCTGTTGAGTATCAGTCAATTTTGTGACAAAGGATATGAAGTTATATTCAACAAGAGAGGTGTATCAATCACTCACATTAAGGAAGGTTCGTTGGCTTTGAGAGGAGTTCGAAAGGCAGATCTTTTTGTTGCTGATATGGATTCGGCAAACCAGAATGAAGTGACCTGTTTCTATAGCAAAGCGTCAGATGATGAAAGCTGGCTATGGCATAAGAAGCTGTCTCACTTGAACTTCAAAACGATGAATGCTCTCGCAAGGCGAGAACTGGTGAAAGATCTACCTCAAATGGAGTTTGCTCCTAAAGGACTCTGTGAAGCCTGTGAAATGGGAAAGTCAAAGCGAGCATCGCACAAGAGTAAAGAAATTTCTAGTGTCACTGAGCCTCTGCAACTCCTTCATATGGATTTATTTGGCCCAGTGAATGTCCTATCATTGTCTAGGAAAAGATATGCTTTGGTAATCGTGGATGACTTCTCAAAATATACATGGGTATTGTTTGTAATGACAAAAGATGAAGTACCTTTCCAAATCATTGATCACATCACTGAGATTGAGAATGTATCAACACTCACTGTGAAGACGATAAGATCAGACAACGGCACAGAATTTAAAAATGCAATATTGAATGACTTCTGTGTTTCTAAAGGAATACGTCATCAGTACTCAGCCCCGAGAACTCCACAACAGAATGGAGTAGTTGAAAGGAAGAACAGAACATTGGTCGAAGCAGCAAGAACTTTGTTGTATGAATCGAAACTTCCTCTATACTTTTGGGCCGAGGTAGTGAGTACAGTGTGTTACACTCAGAATAGAACCTTGATCATAAAAGATAAAGAAAAGACACCATGTGAACTAATGAATAACAGAAGACCAACAATCAAATACTTTCATGTCTTTGGAGCTAAATGCTATGTACTTATAGATGATGAAAATCTAGGCAAATTTGAAGCAAAAGCGCGTGAAGGGATATTTGTTGGTTATTCTACAAATACGGTGGCAGCTTATCGGGTATTCTTGGTGAATGAACGGAAAGTGATTGAAAGCTACAATGTCAGATTCGACGATACCAAACTCCCATCAATTTCTAAAGATAATAGTGAACCTGAGTCCCTAAAATTTCATAATCTGGACTTGGATGAAATTGAGGATGAACCTGAGTTGGTTGTTACTTCAAATATACCAAGTGATCGTGAAGCTATACCTGAGTCTAGTGGACAATCGAATTCTACGAGATCAGAAGAAACTTCTTCCGCACATTCTGGCAACAACTCAGGGGGAGTAAATAGCAGCTCAAGAACAGGTGATCAAGACTCGAGGAGAAATGACACTAGTTCTGTAGGAGCTGGTACTAACTCAGGGGGAGTTAGTAGAAACAACATAAGTAGTCAGCACAACAATTCAGAAAGTCAAGCTGAATCATCAAGACAATTACCAAGAGAACGGGTATGGAGTAGAGACCATCCGTTTGAATTAATTATTGGTGATCCAGATGCTGGTGTGACTACTAGAAGATCTACAAGAGCTGACATGGCAAATATCTGCTTGTACTCTGGGTTCTTGTCCAAACTAGAACCTAAAGAAATAGAAGAAGCTCTTGGTGATGCTGATTGGGTGATTGCAATGCAAGAGGAGCTCAATCAGTTTGAAAGGCAGAAAGTTTAGAAGCTGGTACCCCGACCAAAGAACAGATCAGTAATTGGAACTAAGTGGGTATACAGAAATAAACTGGACGAAAACGGACTTGTAACACGAAACAAGGCTCGTTTGGTAGCAAAAGGTTACTCTCAACGAGAGGGAATTGATTATGATGAAACCTACGCTCCAGTTGCAAGACTTGAGGCAGTCAGGATGCTCTTGGCCTTTTCAGCACACAAGAATTTCAAGGTTTTTCAGATGGATGTGAAAAGTGCCTTCCTGAATGGAGAGCTAGAAGAAGAAGTGTATCTGGAACAGCCACCTGGCTTCATTGATCCAGAACTTGAAGATTTTGTGTTTCTTCTCTTCAAAGCTGTCTATGGCCTCAAGCAATCCCCAAGACGATGGTATGAAACCCTATCCTTGTTCTTAATTGAAAATGGTTTTATTAGGGGAGTAATTGATAAAACATTGTTCTACAAATATGTAAAGGATGATTTGATACTTGTTCAAGTGTATGTGGACGATATTATTTTTGGGTCATCTAATGAGCGCTTGTGCGAGAAATTTGCCAAGTTAATGCAGGATAAATATGAGATGAGCATGATGGGGGAGCTGTCTTTCTTCCTTGGATTACAGATCAGTCAAAGAAAAGAAGGAATCTTTATCTGTCAATCCAAGTACATCAAAGATTTACTCAAGAAGTACAATCTTGAAGATGCATCAGCAGCTAAAACTCCCATGCCAACAGCCACGAAGCTTGATGAAGACAAATCAGGTAAACCAGTTGACATCACAAGCTATCGAGGTATGATTGGCTCCCTTCTCTATTTAACTGCAAGTAGACCCGATATCATGTTCGCAACGTGTTTGTGTGCAAGGTTCCAAGTGGATCCTAGAGAGTCACATCTCATAGCTGTCAAACGAATCTTTAAGTATCTCAAGGGAACACCAAATCTAGGGATTTGGTACCCAAGAGATACAGGTCTTAATCTAATAGGCTATTCGGATTCAGACTATGCAGGTTGCAGGATCGATAGGAAAAGCACATCTGGTGCTTGTCAATTCCTAGGCAGAAGATTGGTGTCCTGGCAAAGTAAAAAGCAACATACAGTATCTACTTCTACTGCTGAAGCTGAGTACATTGCTGCTGGAAGCTGTGTAGCTCAAATACTGTGGATGAGGAACCAATTGAAAGATTATGGCATGGAACAAACAAAGATTCCAATCATGTGTGACAACACTAGTGCCATTGCCATGACCAACAATCCTGTAGATCACTCCAGAACCAAGCACATAGACATCAGGTATCATTTCATCAGAGAACATGTCGAGGAGGGGACTGTGGAGTTACATTTTGTACCCACAATGCAACAAATTGCAGATATATTCACCAAGCCTCTTGATGAAGTAACATTCAATAGGTTGGTTGGTGAATTGGGGATGCTTAACACAAGTTAGTAAATCCTCCTATCTGTAAAATCCAAGTTTTTGATCATTTACATATGTTTGTTTTTCTTGATTATTGCCTAGTTGAAAACATGTGTAAATAATCTTTAAAATTGCTCAAAATATCACTTCTGCATGCCATTTAATCATTTTGAACTTAGACTTTAAGATGTTTAATTAATGATTATTATATGGTGTATGTTGTGTTATTTTTCATAAATTCACTGTGCATTAATTGAAATTATTGATCAAAACTTTGAATTTATGCTCATTAATTGCATGAACATGGGGGGAGTTAAATTCATGGATCTCTAAATTTATCATGATTTTAAATGAATTTTTCTATGTTTTTCATGTAATTTTTATATAATTTAAAGCCTTAGAATTGTCAAGGAATGTCCCTTTTAATGGTTTTTATTAAAAATCCTTGAATTGGTATTTATTTTAATTTGGCAAAATTTAATTATTGATTTTCCAGAACAATTGCCAAATTTTACTAAGTACCTTCAAAATTTCGAGATAGAGTCTATCTCGAAACTCATCTCGAAATTTGGCTTGAATTTCGACTTTGAGCTTCCAGGAGTGAAGTTTTAAAAATTCTAAGTCTGGTAAATTTTTCGACTTAGTGTCTATCTCGAACTTTATCTCGAATTTCGACTTACAGTTCGAGATAGAGTTCCAGGTGTAAGAGATTTGAATTTTCTAAGTCTGGGAAAATATTCGAGTTAGCATCTCTCTCGAAATTTATCTCGAAATTCGACTTGAAATTCGACTTGGAGTCTATCTCGAAATTCATCTCGAAATTCGACTTGAAGTTCGACTTAGGGTCTATCTCGAAATTCAACTCGAAATTCGACTTGAAGTTCGACTTAGAGTCTATCTCGAAATTCATCTCGAAATTCGACCTGAAGTTCGACTTAGAACCTATCTCGAAATTCATCTCACAATTCGACTTGAAGTTCGACTTGGAGTCCATCTCGAAACTTATCTCGAATTTCGACTTGAAGTTCGAGATGGGTCTTCCCTGAGAGGTTTAATGCTGTTTAAAATTGTTTAAGTGAATTTAATTCGAGTTAGCCTCTATGTCGAAACTTATCTCGAATTTCGACTTGATGTTCGAGATAGAGTTCGACATAGAAGTTCGACTTAGAAGTTCGACATAGAGTTCGACTTAGATTACCCTGTGCGTACTTAAGTTTTTTTTCATTTTCACAGGGATATTTTTGTCATTTCTCTCTATTGCCTATATATACAACATTAACCCGATTTTACTTTCACTTTTACCTAATTGTTTTACAACCTAATTTTTACAGCAACCCTCCCTCCCACCCACGACTGTTCATAGTTGTGGTTGAATCTCTTCCTTATAACGAACTACTGTCCATTTTGTTTCTTGATTTTACTATCTGCATCACGTTTAACCGTTTATATTGTGCGTAGTTTTGTGTTTAACATCGTGACCGTTCATCTTCACAGATACATACATACACACGAACTGCACACATCTCTCACATACATATTTTTTACTGCAGATTTTGGTTTCACAGTAGCTTGTTACTGATTCTTGTTTAATTCCGTAGTTTAATTTTCAGTACAACATCTTAGTTGTTTTCTAACTTAAAAGGGATTAACACGATTTTTTTTATATAAACAAAAACAAATTATGACTCACCAATTTTCTCTTGCAAAACATAATTATTATAATATTCCGACTGAAATTGGTGATCAACTCCCGCGTTTCAAGTTTTGGGTACGATATCTTAATTTGTACTCCAAAGCTAGCACTGCTTTTACTGCAAAACCTACACTGGTCCATGATGCTTTGCAGCAGTTATGGACTAGTGCAGTACCTTTTGGGAGTAAATCGACCCCCTACGGTTTTACTTTTACCTTGGAGGGTCAAAATTTTGAGGTTACAGAGGCTATTTTTAATACAGTTCTTGGTTTTCCAGTCAAGGATTCTTATGACCCTGAACCTACAGCGGCTGAGCGCCAGAATTTTTTTGAAGCAATTGGATGTTATCCTCCCCCTGGACGACTATCCACTTCAAATATTCAAAAACAATTTTTTCATGTGGAATGGAATTACTTTTTCGAGGCCATTACTAGATGCTTTCGGGCACGAGAAAGAGATTTTCATCAAATTTCCATTCCCATGCAAATTTTTGGTGTTTCCCTAGCCCAGGAACTAAACATTAATTATGGCAGGCTTGTTCTTTCAGAATTAGTGGCTACAATGGGATCACCTGAAACCAGAGACATTTCACACAATGATATTGTCTGCTGGTATCCTCGTTTCTTGCAAATGCTAATCAATCATCTCGTGCCTTCAAATGCTTTATCACTTAGGCAGGCATTTGCTCGCAGTCCCACCTCTGCACCTCTAGGCATGGGCACTAAGTCACTAACCACTATCGCTAACCAGGATAAACATCAGGGTAAACCTATGTCTATTCCTGAGAACATTCAAGTGTGGCTTTCTTTTGATGCAGGTGTAACTACTTTAGCGGGGACGTCTCAACTCTCATCACATGCTCAGAATCCATCTGCCCACAATGAAGCATTTCAAGGGATTCCTGATGAGCATATTGATGACGAACAAGATGAGGGCCAATCTCTCAGTCACTTCACAGCCAGGCAAAGGGAACAGCAACCGTCTCCTAAGACAACACATGCTGCTTCTGATTCCTCTGTTGGCCAAGGTAACGAAGGAGGTACTTTCTTAGAACCTAACACTCCTTCTTCCTCTAATTCTGATTCCGTGGCCCAAGATTCTGCTAACCCGCAGGATCTATCCCAGGGTGATAGCCATATTTCTGCGTCTGCTTCTCTAACTTCTTCACTATCACCCCTGTTAACGGGAGTTAAAAGGCCGGCACCTTTAGAATTAGGTGAGAGTACTGATGAGAGTGACCCTGAAGTGCAGCCAGTTTTAAGGAAGCGAGCCAAATTTTCACAAGCTGCTACTTCACAAGCCCAGTCCATCCCTAGCGTGTCTATCACAACCACTCCACCTCACGAGAGTGGTTCTCCCCTTGCACAGTCAACACCTAGGATGGTTGCTGAGGATTCAGTGTCTTCTGAAGAGCCTGTTCCTTCAGTTAGGCCGGAAGTTTTACGAGCTTCGAAAGTACCTTCACCGGTACGTCCTGATGCTGCAGAGAGGATCGGTTCTACTGTTGTACTTGAACACTCTGCAGCCTCTCAGCCTGAGATTCCACCTCAGGACAACACAGGCAACATTGATCCCATAACTGTTCCTCATTTTTCTTATCCAGTTTCTGCAGGTACTGCTTTGAATCTGAGTGCTATTATTGAAGACATACACGAGCGTGAGACAGGGAGTGAGTGTGAGCGTTTAGGGAGTGAGGGACCTTCATTTTTAAGGCCCGAAACTGAGCGTCAAACACAAACAGAACGATTCTTAGAGCGAGAAAACCTAAGCCAAACACCGTCCCTGGTTCTTCAAAATCTTGAAACACGTATGTCAACGGTGGAAAATCATATACAGCAGTTTGGGCAGTCTATGGGGCAGTTAGGGCTTAATGTTGGAGATCACAAGAGGGCTCTTGATGACTACGCAGCACGAATGGCAGGTCAAGCTGAAGCTTTAAAAGATATGACGGACAAAGTCAATGACCTGGGCCATGCTGGTGGTGTCTTGGGCAGCACTCTGTATGAAAGAATGGGAAGTGTGGAGAGCGTTCTGCATACACTGGCAACAGAAGTCAGTCGTATGATGTATGCAGTTCGACACTTAGTTCCCCCGGAGTGCTTCGATGACCATTTCAATCAACCTCCCCCGGATGCTGATGGTGCAGGTGGTGCTGCTGGACCGACTTCTGGACCTTCTGGTTTTGGTTCAAGTGCTGGTGGATCGGGTGCGCAAGGTGATGTTCCGGATAACTCACCTAAGGGGGAGAAAGGAGGTAATGAGACGACACAACAGTCACCCCGTGCTGAAGAAAAGATTGATCCAATGGTGACTGATGAGGAGGCTCAGAGGAAGCGAAAGGGTAAAGCAGTGATGGTTGATCAAGAAGAGCCATTCACTGACTTTGGTGATCGACAGGAACACGTGCAAGTTGATTCAGATTCTGATATGGAAGACGTACCTCTAGCACATGCAATTAAGAGATCTTTGGAGGAACAAGGTGGAGGTGCTGGGGCGTCTGCTGAAGAGATTCCTGTTGATGAGGAGACCCTGAAAGCTCAGCAGTTAGCTCTGGAACAAGCTCAATTTTTCAAAATGAAGATGATGCAGGATAAAGCTGTTTTTCTTGAGAAGCAAGTGGAGCTCAAGGAAAAGCAGTATGATCATGAGCTTGCCAGACTAGCTGATCCTCAAGTTGATCTGGACAAAAGGAGGATTGGACAGAAATGGGACGATGCACGAAAGATACTGATGGGGTCGTGTGCACATGGAGTTCATAATAAGGAGGCAGATGACTTGTTCTTCAACTTAAACATGAAGAATCCGATGACGATGGACTATATAAATGCTTTGAAGAGAATGATTTCTAAAGTCCGTGTTGGATACAAATCGATGGATAATGAATGGCAAGTTATTTTGTCTTTAATTGATGGAGCCCCGATGTCTTTTATGTATGTCGATGATCAGTTTATGTCGAGAAGATCTGCGTCGGAGTTGTTCTTGCTAGCAACTAAAATTCAATATTCTCAAGCTGAGGAGCTAAGCATTCTGTATAGAGATCAGTTAATGCAGTTAGCAGAGGACAAGGGACCAGAATTCTCAGCCAATCCAGACGTTGTCAGAATGGTTGTTGATGGAAAGATGAAGAGGGTTAGCTTGGAAGAAAATGACTTGATGGCTCTATCGGTGGAATCCCTTAAAGCTGTTTGCAGACAAATGATGGGTAAGGGATTCACCTCGGATATTAAAGAAAAATCAGTGGAGTTCATTGAGAAGATAATCTTTCAGAAGAGCAGTGAAATATGGAAGTGCGATGTCGTTGCTCCAAATCCTCTGGATAACGTGAAGATTGAGCCAGAGCTAATGCAAAGAAAATGGGATATTCTACAAGCTGTGAAAAGCGTAGATGAAGCTTTGACTCTTCCTTCAGGACCCCTGGAACAAGGAGAGATAAGGGAGGCAGTTGGTGTTCCAGGAAGAGAAAGTGTATACTGGATTCATTCTTACACAGATGATACAGCTGATGCCTTGGTGTTCATTGATGCAGACCAGAATCAAACCTTCTTGCATATGAGTAGGAAATGGCTGCTACAGACTCAAGATGCTGCATTTCTAGACAAAGTCAGAGATGAATTCAAATTTGGAGATGTAGAGGATAGGTTTGCAGATGAAAAGCAGAGACTGTTAAAGTACTTGTCTGAGGTAGTAAAGGAGAAAAGGAGAATGGAGTCAGATGCGGCTAGTAGGCTCAATACCAACCGTGTCAAGGGCTACCCTAAAATGATATACTGTCAGTTCAAAGCTGATAAAGCTCATTGGAAGCCTCAGCTCATCATGAAAAACTTTGAGGACATTCCGAAGATCAGAACTACCCAGGAAGTTGATAAACTAAGAAGGCTTTTCAGACATCCATATCCAGAACCCAAGAATTCTCTGGAAATGGAAGCAGTAAGTTTGCTGAATGCGAGATGGGCACAACTACATGATCCAGTATACAAAAGAGAACAGCAAAGGAAAGAAAGGCGCAGAAAACAAGGAGAAGATAAGCGCAGTGCTGTTAAGGAAGTTAGGAAGGGGAAACGGAATTAGAGTTAAAGTTCAAAGGGATGTGAACTTGAAGTTGGAAAAACTTCATATCTTTTGGTTGCTCTAACTCACTTGAGGAAAATTCACCTGACCACGGTATGCGAGATAGGCTAATTCACCATACTGTAACCGTGAATCAGAGTGGATCCAATAAGGTGATATGAGTTGGACTGAAAGGTATGAAATAATCCAGGTGATAGAGATCATCTCAATGGTCTTTAATTCGAGGTTCGAATTTTCTTTCTAGCTTATATTTATTTTCTAAAGTTCTTTGTATTGTTTTCAAGTTTTTATTCAAGTGTAAAATGTGCAAGACATTAATGTTACTTATCTTTTCTCGTCTCATTATTTAGTTGAGTTATCCTTCTTTAATTTGAATGTCATTGTTAGACAATCAAATAGGGGGAGATTGAAAGGCAGAGTGTTTAAACTTGTAACACTATAATTTATGTAACTCAACTAAAGAAAAGATACTTAATCCGAAGACAATCAAGAACGAGAAGTCACAAAGAAATCAATACAAATGAAGACAAAATAATTGATACAGTTCAACATGGTAAATATGATCAAACAAAGAAGAAATCATTGGAAGAAGTTCAAGTTAAAGTTGTTCATGCCCCAGTGATTTGTAACTCAAAGAATCAAGATCATAACTATCAGTATCAATAAGACTAATTGATTTCAAGTGAAAAAGAAGGAAAGCAATTGTTGGAAAGCCACATTTCTAATTGAACATGGTAATCTATTCAGAAGCAAGAAACCTATCAAGACTAGTCACTTATGAACCAGACCAGTGCATCAAGTGTCAGGACATTGGTAGCAAGTTCATGTCAGTAGTAGAGTTCCAAGTTCAAGAGCTTGTTGAAGAAAATAGAAGACATGAAGAAATCACAAGTTCAAGATGTTGCATTGAAGTTTCAAGTTGAAGCCCAGAATTTCTCTAAGTACTTACAAGGGAACCTATGTAGAAACTCCTATCTAGAAATTCTGGATAAGCTTCTACTTAGAGCCAAGTAGAAATTCTGGAGTTGGAAATATTTTCTAAGTACTCAACTCAGGAAGCTATCTCGAATTTCCTATGTCGAAATTCCTAAGTCGAATTTCCTATGTAGAAATTCTGGAGGTGAAAATATTTTCTAAGTACTCAGGAAGAAGGCTATCTCGAATTTTCTATGTAGAAATTCCTAAGTAGAAATTCCTATGTAGAAATTCTACTTAGAATTCGAGATAGAGCCAAGTAGAATTTCCTATGTAGAAATTCTACATAGAGGACAGTTTCAACATGACACATGGCATCATCCTGGTGGCAGATTTCAAAGCTTTCAAGACAAGATAAGATTCACGTGGACAACATTGGGCCACTCATATCTTATCTTTTGAAGACTACAAGTCATAGATTACAAAGTAGTATAAATAGAAGTACTTGTGTAACTTATTAACAGAGAGCGATATTCGAGAGAAACACTTGTAATAAAGAGAGAGTATATTCACAGAGCTTAGTATCATTTACTACCCTCTTTACTTCTGTTGTACTATTGTAATGAATGTTGTAGCAACCCTTTCAAGTTATATATAAGACATATATTCCTTGAATCATTGTGTTCATTTATTACATAGTATTTATTGCTTCATTAATTCGAAAAGTTGTATTCACCCCCCCCTCTACAACACATTTGGACCTAACAGAATTCTTTGTCAATGGTTTTCTTGAAAAACATTGAAAAGGAAAAGTGTTTGATCGCAAACAAAAAGGTTGGAAGCTCACTCAACTGAGAGTGAGAAATCTTGTTCGTAGCTGACATGGATTTTGTATGCAAAGGTGAAGTGAACTTTTCAGTAAAACTTCATCAGTAAAAAGTTAGCTATGGCAAAAGAAGCTCTCACACTTGGTGAACAAGACAATGGATTCTTTGATAAAGATGAAATTGGTGAGAGGACTGCTTTTAATGGAATTTTATCCAGAATGACATTTTGAAGTATGTCATATAGGGAAGTCAATAAAAACATCACACTGAAGCAAATAATGGCATGAAATAAATATGCTTAATGGTGGTTGATGACAACCCTAGTTACAAGTTGGTGATATTCGTGCATTCAACAAACTAAATGTCACAGATGGTAATTGATCATCAGGTAGATCAAGTTGGAAGCAAAGTAAGCTGTGAGAACTTTGAAGTCAGATAATGGAACTGAATTTCGTGAATGAAGTTCTAAATGAAGTCTGCACTGATAAAGGTACTTTGAAGCTGAAGCAATTAACACAACATGCTGCTTTAATCAACAAGAACGTGTAAAGATATCATAAGAGTTAATGGCCAACCAGAAGCAAACACTGAAGCTCTTTCGTGTGTTTTGAGGAAATTGATATTTATTGAAGATTTAGATGAGCATCTTGACGAACTTGAAGTTAAGGCTCATGGAACAATTTCCTAGGCTACTTATTGAAGTCGAAAGCTTATGAGGCGTATGTGATTGAAAACCAAAAGGTGATTGAAAGTCTGAATGTGTTGACCTACCACACCATGCTCCCAAGCATTCAAATGAAAGACTATTATGAATCTTTGAAGCTTGACATTCCATCAGAGTCAAATTCAGATACTAATGTTAAAACTGTGGTTGTAGAAGGAATCAATGATAGTTATGATGATTCAGATCCTATTAGTGGAAATGGTAGTGAAACTACACAACTCGTGAACTTTAACAGAATCCACTGAATAAGGTGAATGATCTTCAACAAATTCTAGCAGCAACTCAGGGGGAGCAAATAAAAGAAGGATCTACTAGTCGTACTCAACATAATGAAGATCAAATGAATACATCAAGAACATATCTGCCAAGACAAAAGGTTTGAAGTCAAAGTCAATCCTGGAGTCTAGTTCTTAGTAAACCGGATTATTGAGTAAAGGCTAGAAGTGCTAATCAAAATGAACATATATTTTTCGGGATCTAACATTTGGTATCCCAAAGAATACTGAAGATGCACTGATTGATCCAGATTGGGTGATTGCAATGCAAGATGATCTCAATCAGTTCAAAAGGAAGAAACTACTGAAGCTGGAACCCAGATCACAAGATGAAGATGAAATTGGTACAGTAAGGGTTCTCAGAAACTGGATAGTTGTTGGCATTGTTATAAGGGACAAAGCCAAACTGGTTGCTACAGGTTACTATCAAGTAGAAGGTATCGATGATGATGGAAACAGAACCTTCGGGACTTTCAAGATCAAACAGTAAGAACCAGTGATGAGACTTGATCCTTTTAGGACCTAACAATTGGGCCTAACAAGATGAGGACCTAACAGAGTTAGGGATTCAAGCAAATCGTCAAGGACATGGTACAACATGAGCATGTTAGAAGAGTTACAATTCTTTTTGGATTACAAGTAATTCGAAAGAATGATGACAATTAAAATAAGTCAAGAATCTTTTGAATATGCGCAATTTGGAAGATTCTAGACCTGCCAAGACTTTTTGCCAACAAACCACTAAGCTTGATCAGGGAAAATCAGGTATATAAACTAAAGTGACAAGCTATAGAGGTATGATCAACTCATTACTTATTCAAGTGCATAAAGACCATATATTTTATTCTCGATATGCCTATGTGCAAGTTTTCAAATGGATACTAGATAATCTTATCTTATAGCTAAGTTATGAATTGTTAGATATCTTAGGGGATCACCAATTCTCAGAATCAGGTACCCTAAAGATACTAGGTTAACCTAATTGGCTATATAGATATAGATGATGCAGGTTGTAAGAATGACAAGGAAGTAATTCCTAGAAGCTATCAACTCCAACAACTCTGCTGGATATTCTCTACACCACGTATGAAAGAAGCTCATGGATACCACATATCATTTCTTTTGAGAGTTGTCCTTAGTAGAATAACTTGTGAATTTGTTTGAAATCCAGTACTTCATACTTTTTGCTATTAGTTTAATTATCATACTTACAATGTTATATGCATATGTGGTAGTTAAATGATTTAGCATAAAGTTAGCGGCATTATTATTTGTATGTTAAATATTTGATGAATATTAGTCAATGATATTTTGCTTAATGGCTCTGATATTTTTATCTGATATTTTTAAATAATTTATTATAAATAATTGTGATACTTTTGATATTAGTGATAGTGTTTAGAATTTCTGTTCTAAATAAATAATGCATATTTCAAAAATCACTAATATTGGAAGATGAATTATTTTCTAAGTCATGTGTATAAAACTCTCAATATTTTATATACTTAGAAAATATTTCTAAAATTTGATTTTATTTGCGAGAAGTTGTAATTAAGATCACAAGTATTAAATGTCAATATTTAAAGGACTTGTGAACTTCTATTCAACTATTTTCTCGAGCTTACGTATATCAATAATAATTGTTATGAGTATAATTATAATATGCTAGAGTGATAATTATTAGATATAGTGTCGGAAGTTAGATACTAATATTCAATCCTATGAATATTTTAGTATTTAGCGAAATTATTTTATCTTATTAAAATTATGGATTGAAGCAACTCAATGTTTATTAGTTTCATAATTTTGATTTGATAAAATATTAGAAGCATAGTTTCTTGCATTTTGAAATTATTGATAAATATCAAATAATGATATTTTGTTAATGTTTCTTTGCAATTAATTGTGATATTTTTAATATTAATCATAATACATGTTGTTTATCTAAAATTATTAATAATAAAAATATGTCTAAATGTTTATTGTTCTACTGAATAATTGCCACATGTTATTTGATTTATATATGCATATCCGTGGTAACTGTTTAGTATTATATAAGTATTACAATTAGTTTTCTTTATTTAACTGAATTTTAAACTTGAATGTATTAAAAAGAATTTCTTGTCTGATTCTTTTTCAAAACATTTTATTCAAAGATACATTCATTTTTCTATCAGTTTTAAAGAAGAAAACATTAAAATTCTTTTTCAAAACTTCTCTTTTGAAAAGCTTTTGATTTACAGCCCTACTTTGATTTCTAAATCCTAGGGTGTGAATCAATCTTTTCTTGAGGATAATCTTTCTTTAAATCTCAAAATATTTTATCCTCTCTCCAAAACTGGTTTTAAATGCTATATTTTTAAAACCGTTTTCTCTCTTAATTTTTCTTTTTAAAGTGACAGAAACTTTGTTACTGCTATTTTATTCGGAGAAATTATTTTAACTTCGAGGTACCAATCACTTGTAAAATGATTTGTTTGTAAACACTTGTTTCAATGTATGTTTCACATTGATTCATAGTACCAAAACAGTGATTGTTGCTTTGAAGGCCTTATACTGTATTGTTAAGCATTCATTCACCCCAATTGTCATGTTTTTATTCTAAGTCGGGGATACTATCAGGTGGACGAAAAAAATATAAATCATAATTGCATTATGAGTCAGAAAATCATAGTCCTCTATCTGATAAGGATGTTTTGCAAAACTGTTTTCAAAACATACAGTGCTTAAGTTTTAATGGAAAAGAGTCATCTTATTGAGATAGAATTTGGTAAAAAAGTTAAATTTCTTCTTTGGTATAAATTCCCGTGTTTTATTATGGGGAGTTTGCCTTGTAAGAAATTCATAAGGGATAGAATTTTGATAACTCAACACTAGAACATGACAAGTAAATAATACTACGCCTATACAGAAATCAGGAAGAAATGAAGACAAGTCAAATACAGTGAATCAAGATATTAGGAGTGAAGGGTTTCGGGCATGAAAACGCAGCGGAATTAACGTAAAAACAATAAAAAAAATCGAAACCCAATCGCAGGATCCATGTATAACGTTGGATGATTATGGTGAAGTAGTATGTACCTTAACAAAGCTTTCGTATGCTGTTTATGGAGGTCCAGAAAGATGAATCATAGCAGTCCTTTGTTGCAAAGATTTGCTCTCTAAAGAAGTCCACACGAACGCCCGATCGTCCTACGATCACCGGAGTCGGTACTAGCCGAATTGTTTGCCTCTCTCTCTCTCTCTCTTTCTCTAGCCTCTCTTGATGTTGAGCAGCTAGGGTTTTTCTCTAAAAATGAAATTTGATGATTAATCCCTAATACTATACATCATTATGTATATATAGGGGAGAGAGAGATTTTAGGCCTAACCCTAATCCATGTGGTTTCCAAAACCCATTATGACTTTGGGTTATTATTATTATTAAATCTGAATTCTAATATAATTAATCAAGTCTCACTTAATTAATTTAATAATTATATTCGAATAATAATAATACTTATTAAATCCGAATTCTAATATAATTAATCAAGTCCCACTTAATTAATTTCATAATTAAATTCGAATAAACAATAATATATTTAAATTCGTAATTTAAATAAACCTCCGTTTTGACGTTCTTTGTGTGTGACCCTTTAAGTTATTATTACATTGGCAATAATTTTATTATCTAATAATAAAATTATAAACAATGAGCGGCATCTAGTAATACATCATTGCTACCCAAGTAACAATAATAATTGGTGATTCAATTAAACCTTTCGTGAATAATGTGCAATGTAATATAACCCCTTTAACCTTATATTATAGATCAAACTCGAGGCATGTATAGTGTCATCCTCTTCAACGTTTAATCTCAGTTTCCTTGATCAATGAGTAGACTATTTAAACAAATCAATATTTGAGCATGGCCATGCATTTCATAGTCTCACTCAATCAAGAGGCCAATAATATCACTCCTAGAATTGGAGGGTTCAATCCTATATCTATCATTCATATTCCGCATACGATTCATAGCATACCCAATGTACACCTTTATCATTACCCGGTTAAAGGTAACTTTGAGTGCAATCAAAGTATATTAATTCTCGTATAGAAATATAATGATTTCAAGTCAGAGGATCATTACATCATTATCACTGTGAGATTTCTTATGACACTTATTAACATGTAGAATCTCACGGCGAGTCTTTCCAGTTTCATGTATTGATACATACACTTATGTTCTTGACTTTAGTATCACCATACCTATGACCAATGAGATGCGGTCATCTGTCAACAAACATACTAGTCTTATTGCATTATTACTGTCCTTAAATAATTATACTTGACTAGGGAATTTTAGGAATAAAATACTATTCATATAATCTCATTTTTAAGTCACATACTTAAAGATATATATTACGTATTAATATTCCAAGGACATTTATTATTCTTTCAATTTATGACGCAGTAAATAAAGACATAATAAATATTAATTAAATAATCACATAAAACATAATCCTTAATTGTTTTCAATAAAACATTAAAAGTATTGTCTCTAGGACACCAATACTAACAAGGAGAAGTTTTGAAGTCTACTACAGGTCATTGAGAGAAGTACATTAATATGTTCATGCCTCAGTGAAGAATAATGGTTAAAGACTTTCAGGGTTTCAGAAGTGTTGAAGATTCAGTATAGAAGTGCCACTAGAAGATTTTAGTGTAAAGGCATTGATTGAAAATAGACAGTGTTCGAAGCATATGAATCTAGAAGGGTAAAGACAAAGGTTAAAGAAGACATCTGCAGTTTTGGAGTTATACTCACTGAAAGAAGTTCATTTGTATGTTCAAGTGTCAATGAAGAACAAAATGATGTATTCAAGATTGTGGTAATAATGAAGACATTGTCGAAGTACAAGAAAAGATTCCAGTAAAAGCTACAGTGTTTATTGACAGTCAGTGTTCGAAGTAATGAAGTTGCTACAAACTTAACAATGTACGTAAGACTATAATACGAAGACCTGGATCAAAGTTAGTCGTTTGTGAACCAGACCAGTTGCACTAGGCGTCAACAGTTTGTGAAAGGAATCTGAGTATTAACTATAGAAGAAGTGTTAAGTTGAAGAACGTATTTGGAAATAATGAATATTTATTAAGGTACGAAAAGTGATTTGTAGAGGCTACAGCCAAACAGTTAAATAGCTAACAACTAATAACTAAACAACTCAAAGGGTGCAGGGTGCAAAGTGTCACAACCTTGGTACGAAAAGTGAAAGTTTCTGAACTACAGTCGAAGAACGGAAACAACACAGGGTACATGGTGTAATGTGACAAGACTTTGGTACAAGAAATGGAAGTTGGTAAACTTCAGTTAAGGAATGAAAAGAGGGTCAACATGCAGTGATCAAATTACACTTTGACCACATGAATAGTCAAGCGCCACAAAATATTCATGCGCAACAAACTTGAATTCTGTTAAGTAATCAAGTTTTGGTGGCGCCATTACAAGGGTAACGTAGTAGAGGCGTAATAAAAAAGTGGCAGCAAGTTTATTCTAAGTACCAAGGCGCCACTTTGAACTACACAGGGATTCACTCTAGTAGGCGCAACAAAATATATTAGCACAACAAAATATTTTGGTGCAACAAAGAAATCTTTCTTGGCCCTATTTTGCCCTCAGCCAATCAAATTACAGCAACTACTTTATTGATTTAAAGTCTACACAAATAAAAAGAACACAACCACTCATTCAAGGAGTCGTCTTGTTCAACAAAAATAAAATGTAGAGAGCTACTGCCATGGCCGGAGCAAGAGACTTAAATTTATACACACCCATACATTGCTCCCAGTTAGATATTAGGACCCGGTTTTTTAATGAAAAATGTTCAGGGCTCCTAGATATCACTCCCTACGGACCCAGTTTTTCCTTGTACTAATTTAGATATATTTGTATAGGAACTAAGCCTAATATTTTTGTGTTAGTAGCAAAGAACTAATTTGTTCTTTGAAAACCAGTTATATTTTTAACTGGGTGTAGCACACCTATGAGTTTATATACGAAAGATATATTCCCCTAATCGTGTCCCGTTTATTTTACTTGCTAGTTTTGTTGAACCTAATTGATTTATCTGGACACACGGAAAATTAGTAGGCAACTCACCTAAATACTACAAGTGGCGAAACCCACTCTGAAGCAATAATTTACTTATCTGCAAATTTCGAAAAGAATTAAAATTATTATTAGTATCGTATTCAACCCCCCTTCTACGATACTTCGGGACCCAACAAAGTGGACCAAGGCTGATGATATGTCACAGTGTTACATTCTGGCAACAATGTCAGGTGTTTTACAACATTAGCATCAGGCTATGGCCACTGCTTCAAATATGCTCTTTAATCTCAAAGAACATTTTGGAGATCAGAGAAGGGATGCAAGACAAGTAGCAATGAAAGCTTTAATGAACACTCAAATGGCTGAAGGGACACCTGTAAGGGATCATGTTCTTAGGATGATGTCACATCTGAATGAGATTGAGATCCTTGGTACCAAGGTTGATGGGGAAACCCAGATCGATATCATCCTTATGAGTTTACCCAAATATTTTGAGCAGTTCCGCTTGAATTACACCATGAGTAAGAGGATGAATAGTCTTGTGAAACTTCTGACCGAACTTCAGGCAGCTGAAGGACTTTTTCAGCAGAGTGTTCAAGTCAATGTGGCTGAGAAACCTTCTTCTTCTAAGCCGAAAGCCAAGAAGAAGAAAAAGGCTCAAACACAGAAAGTTGTGAAAGGTGTGGGAGTTCAAGGTGGTGTTGTGAAAAAGCCTAAGGGCAAGTGCTTCAGGTGCAAGCAGTCGGTTCACTAGAAACAGGATTGTCCTCTTTCTAAGAAGAAAAACAATACTAGTATATCTCCTTCTGTAGTTACAAAAAAATATATAATGGCTATATCTACAAGGTGTGTAGATACAAGAGCCACTGATTATATTTGCAAATCTATGCAGGGGTTCCAACAATCCAGAATGCTTAGAGATGGCGAGATATTTGTGTTCATGGGAGATGCTACGAAAGTAGCAGTAGTTACAGTGAGAGATGTTAATTTATCTTTTAGTGATGATAGGAGTTTGGTTTTGAACGATTGTCTTTATGTACCTTCATTTAGAAGGAATTTAATTTCAATTTCTAAACTTGTTTTGGATGGTTATAATGTTTGTTTGGATCATAGGAGAATCAACTTTGGGAAGCTAATTCTTACAAAGATCATAAGAAAGATGGGTACTGCTGAGAGTAGAAACTTGGATGTTGAACAGAAAGTGAATTATTTCTAGCCAAGATTTTTAATGCTAATTATGAATAATTTTCTGTTAGAAGAAGATAAGGCACATTTTCTGAACAGCCCAGTGGAAGTATCTTCAACAACTCAGAAGAATTTGTTCACCAGGATCAGAAATCAGAACAAGTTCCCAGGAGTAGCCATTGTAAGGACTCAATACATGGCTTAGATTTTAAATCGGATTGTAAATCCTGCACAAGCTTTACCTGATCAGCAAGAGCAAGAGCCAGTTCAAGAACCACAACCTGAACAGTTACTACTTGAAGCTGCTCATCTTGCAGAACAAGAGGCACATGTACATCAGGTAATAACTCAAACCTTAGTATCTAATTTTTTACCTTTAAATATATATCTGTGTAGACTATGATTGTGGTCTTGCACTTCAGGATATCGGCTATATACCTAAAAATACACAAGTTCAATATCAAGCTGAGTTAGAGCCACAAACAGTTTTTTCTTCATCAACTTCATTGAGTTATCTCAGAAAAAGAAAGAAACCTGTTAGAAAAATTAGAGGAAGAAGTCAAGTTAGTTCTATGAGTGAACCCGCAGCTCTGTCTCCACCTCAGAAAAGATCAAGAATTGAACCTGAGACAACTGCAGCCCCATCCTTATCCTCTCAACAGAATATGGATTTTGAAATGGCAATTCAACAGTCCCTAGATTCATTCTATCAACATGATGACTCTATTGAAATTTATCGTTCAGTCGTGGTAACTTGTGAAGAGTCAAGCACACTGCTAGCACTCACTCTAGCAGGACCTCCTATAATTCAAGATACACTCAGAGAAGAGAGCACAGAACATGATCAACAAAATGTTTTTGATACTAATCTATTTGATGCCACATTTACAGTGGACCAGAACATTTTAGATGCTGTGCAGTATCAAATGCCTTTACAGGCTATAAGGGTCACCATAGACTCTTATGAGCCACTCACTACATTGTCTAAGGTGATGATCCCCTGGAATTATCATATCCAGTTTCTTCAGAGGAAGTTCTCCCATCCACAAGTGGATTATGTGAGAGGAAACCGTTCCATAGAGGGGGTTGGGGCTTCATTCAAGGCGCAGCTACGTCAGTAGAGGAGCCACTTTAGGTTAATCCTGCTATGGACATGCCTTCACAGGCTTCAGAAGAATTATTCAATTTTTCAACTGCTATTGTACTTTATGAAGGTACTATAAAGGAATCTGGAAAGGAGCTAAACACGAGTGTTGTGAGGCAAACACTGAGTGAAACACATGTACATAGTCATAGTGAAATAAATAATAGTGCAAGTTAGGTGAGTGCACACATACACGATGAATTATACATGAAAAAATAAGCTCTCTAAAAAGAAATGCAGATTGTTCAGGCTGAATTAGCCCAAGTCAAAGCACAAGCAGAAACAAAGCCTACATCTGCCTCTGTAATAGAACAACTGACAATCGTGCAAAGAAAAGTTAATGATGTGAAATCCAACATTCTATTTACGACCCAAGATATCCAGAATGTACAAAGTCTAATTTTTGAGGATATGAAGGAGATCAACAATATAAATGAAAGAATAGATGATGTTGAGAAGAGCTTGAATAAAAGAATCATTGAAAGTGAAGAAATCTCAACTAAAAGATTCAACAAGCTGGATGAAAGGATGATTCACCTAAATGAAGGAATGAAACAGGCCTACGAGACCATAGAGAAACTTGTAAAATTATTTGAAGCTTCAAACTCTATAGAGGATCCCTCAACTAAGGGGGAGAAAGAAGTGAAGAAAGTAAGTAAGAAAGAGAAAGGAAAAGTTAAGCTTTATGAACAAGATCAATATGTGTCAACAGAATCAAACATTCCAGAAGAACCATTCTATCCCGAAGATCACTTTGTTGAGGATAGTGGTCAAGATGACACTTATAGTCCAAAGTACTGCAGAGTTGAAGATGAAACAACCTTTGATGAATAATTTTTGTTTTCGAGAGAAGAACAATCTGATCCTGCCTATGAAGAGGCTATGAGGAAGCTAAAAGAAGACATCAAAGCAAGTGATGCTATGTTCGAATAGCTGCAGGCTTTAGTCAAGGAAATAGCTAAGGCTGAAAGAAAAGAGAGCATAGAAAAGCAAAAGTTATGGGCAATTGCTGTGAGGGAAAAAAAGAAAGATATTTAGCTCAAGATAGGTGCTAAATGGGATGCTTCCAGAAAAGTTATGGACAGAGAACAAAAGGGTCCATTTCAAGATAAGTTGTTAAAGTCAATTATCAATCGTTTAGAAAGTTCAAATGATAGCATTGATAATTTCATGAAAGCCTTAAAATAAGAAATTGATTACATCACTGTGGTAGTTGATCATATTCTTGAGGATTGGCACATCTTGGTTTACACCCACATGAACGGTTCTTTCGGAATTTCCTTGGAGTTCTTCAGACCAAGATCTCCATCTATTTTGTGGATTATACTGAATAAAGTAAAGAGTAGTTAAGAAGAGAATGAGCTTCTACGAGACAAATTCAGGGAATTTATAAAGTTTGCAAGTCCTCAAATCATTCATTATCTACATGAAGTAAGATTTCTCACTGACAAGTACCATCAGATTCTAAAGCTAGATGAGGATTCCTAACAAAAATACTCAGTCAAGTACATAATTGAAGTTGACACTATGTTGAGAGCTAAGGGTTTCAGAAATCAAGACAAGACAGAACCTGCTGAGAAGATCCGAAATTATTGTTTAAAGAAGAAAATCAGTTCTTACATCCAGAAAATGTCAAAGATAGATTTCAGTCAACCTTATGATATTCAAGAGGAAGAAGAAGATCCTGTTGAGCAAGAGGTGCTTTGGTAGTTATCATTTGCAAATCAAAGAAGTTTATATGGTGAGCCCATTCAACTAGAGAAACCAGCCACTGAAGATGTACCAATGACACCTGTACACAAAAGTTCAACTCTAGAAGAAGGTGAAGGTGATACTTCTAAAGATGGTGAAGATGGAAGACATAAATAGGTGAAGATAGAGCTTTGTAATATATGTTCAGTCTAGAGGAACATCTATTTTATATTTATCTTTCACGTTTGAATCTAGAAAATTATTAAATATAATACCAGAACTTTTTATTATTTACATTTCTCAAATTTTATTATTTTATTATTTGTTAGTTGAGTTATCCTCTAGAAATTTATGTGTTAAATGTTTAACAACAAATAGGGCGAGATTGAAAGGTATATGAATAGTCCTATTTGTAATAATTAGATGATAACTCAACTCAGATTAGAAATAGAAGTAAATAATAAATATGATAACAGAAATGAAGACGAAGAAAGTCAACTAGACCAAAAAAATCTGATTATCAGAAGTATTTTGATAAGGTTGCTACTCTACACTGGAAGAAGTTCATTAATATATTCAAGCATCAGTAAAAAATAAATAAGTAGTATTTCAGAAGACTTCATAAGATACAGAAGATTTCAAGTGGCTACTACATAAAGATTCCAAGAAAAATAATTATAGAGATAAAACTAGAAGTGAGAACAAGATAGAAGATCACAGATTTAATGTTAAAAGGTGAAGAACATTTATTCTAGTATGACACAAATGTAACAGACAGTACATTGTGTGTCAACTATATAGATGAAAGTTCAATATCAAGTACAAGTGATTTTCAAACATACAGTACGGTAAAAACGGAAATACTCAAGCCAAATCTACATTGATTGTGCAGTAAAAAAACTAATCAATTCTACTATCAAAAGTAAATTAATTATTTAATTTATCTACTTAAATTAATTAATCTTGAATTTATTTAATTTATAAATTAATTAATTAAAATTAGTGAAATTAATTAAGTTAAAAAGAAATTTTTATTTAAACATAAAATAAGTCTTGTTGTAACCTTTTTTAATAGTCTTACCGTATTTCATTAAGACCTTTCAAAGGTCTTACCGAATTCAAGTAAGAAAAAGTCTTACCGAATTTTACACTTCAACAAGTTTTCTCATGCATGTGGGAAAAAGTCTTACCGAAAAATGAAGTGAAAAAGATCTTGTTAAAGCCTTGAAAATATTCTTACCAAATTTAGAGAAAGTCTTACTGAGTTCTAAAAGTCTTGCCCACTGGTTTAAAAAAAGTCTGAAAGGTTAATTTATTGTCTTTTAGAAGTCTTGTTAGAAAAGTCTTATCAGCTTAAACCTCTATAAATATGAGGCTAAGGGCTTCATAATTCAGTTGTTGAAAACATTCAAATTCAGTAATTTGTCTGATTGTAATATTCATAGACTTTCGGTGCTGGTTTGAATTATAATTGTTAATTTAGAACAATTCATGTCAAAATCGTTCTAGAATTTTAAACAGATATTTATACTTTCATCATATTAATTTTATAATACTTTTCAAGTTAAAAATCTTATCCTCTACTTGAACATTATTTCATTAAAATTAATATTTTGTGATTAATTAAAATAATATTTTTAAATCCAAAATTCTGCGAATAAATTTAGTTATTGTATTCAACTCCCCCTCTACAATATCAGGGACCAACACCAGTCTCCTTCAGTTAGTAGAAATAGACCAACTTCTGGACAAAGAGAGGTTCTTGGAAATTGTCAGCATAGAAAATATATATACAAGCTATCATCTTATAGGAGGTGAGGGTAAGCTGCATGGGAGCCAGCTCATAGAACTCTGACATCTCCTCAAAGAATGGATGCATGGACAAAGACATTCCCAGTTTGATGAATGCAGCAAACACCACTGCATCAGGTTCCATCATATCAAACTTGTGGCACCTCTCACCAGCACGAGGTACCACCAAGGTGCAACCAGCTACACTGGTTTCTAGACGCTTTTCTAGCTTAGCTTCTATCATGGATGATTTCAGGTTCTCACAGGCAAGAGGGTGAAGGGTTTCGAGGCACAAACGCAGCAGAATAAACGCGAAAAATAAATCAAAATAGCGAAACCCTCCGCAGGATCCATGCGAAAACAAAAGATTTAATTCGGAGATAAAGAATAAATACCTTTAGAAGCTTTAACAGTTCATTAATGCAAGATTAATGGAGGTTCAAAGCTTGTTTAATCACCACGTATCCCGCTCTCGCGATCTACGCTCTACGGTATCCACACGAACACTTTTCATGAAGGATTGATGTGTACTAGCACCCGAAAACTGTTTCTCTCTCTCTATCTTCCTTTTTTCTCAAAACGGCTAGGGTTTTAGTAAAAATATGTCTCATAAATTAAATCAGCCCATAAAGAGATTATATAGAGAGAGGAATAAGTTTTCTAATTATAATCAAATTATAATTAATACTAATCCAAAATTCTAAATTATTTAATTAAGTCTCACTTAATTAATTAATTGTTAATTTTGGAATTATTTTAAATAATTCATTTATTCTATTTATATAATTAATTAAGTCATACTTAATTAATATCATAAATAAAATAAATTACTTATTTAATTTAAATTCATAATCTAAATTATTTCTCCTTCAAGCGTACTTTGTGTGTGACCCTGTAGGTTATTATTACATTGGCAATAATTTTAATATCTAATTAAAATTGTAAACAATGAGCGGCATCTAGTAATACATCATTGCTACCCAAGGAATAATAATAAATCGGTGATTCGATTAAGCCTTTCGTGAATAATGTTCCATGTAATATAATCCCATTAATCTTGATATTATAGATTAAACTCAAGGCATGTCTCGTGTCATCCTCTTCATAATTTAATCTTTATTTTCTTGATCGATGAGTAGACTATTAAAATTAAATCAACATTTGAGCCCGGCCGTGCATTTCATAGTCTCACTCAAACAAGAGGTCAATAATATCACTCCTAAAATTAGGAGGATTAAATCTCATCTAGATCATTCATATTTCTCATATGATTCATAATATACCCAATGTCCACTTTTATCATCACCCGATCAAAGGTAACTTTTAATGTAATCAAGGTATATTAATTCTCATATAGAAATATAATGATTTCAGGTCTAAGGATCATTACACCGTTATCACAGTGAGAATTACTTATGATACTTATTTAACATGTAGAATCTCACGGCGGGTCATTCCAGTGCCATGCATTGAGACATGCACTTATGTTTTTGACTTTAGTATCACCATACCTATGACCAATGAGATGTGGTCATCTGTCAAGAAACATACTAGTCTTTGTACATTATTATTGTCCTTAAATAATAATACTCGACTAGGGAGTTTTAGGAATAAGATAATATTCATATAATCTCATTTTTAAGTCACATACTTAAAGATATATAATACGTATCAAAATTTCAAGGACATTTATTATACTTTTAATTTATTACGCAGTAAATAAAACATAATAAATAAATAATAATCAATAAAACATAATCCTTAATAATAAATATTTTCCTTAAAATATAAAAAGTATTGTCTCTAGAGCACAATTACTAACAATCTCCCACTTGCACTAGAGCCAATTACCCAAGTATCCAATACTCATGGAACTAGTGTGAGTTTCGTGCTTCTGTTGCGACAAAACCTTAGTCAGTGGGTCTGCAATATTATTATTAGTATGCACTTTACATATATGTATATCTCCTTAATCATTAATCTCATTAATTAGGTGATATCTCCTAAGTACATACCCAAACAGCCTCCTTGGCTGCTTCGCAAGCATCAATATACTCAGGCTCTATTGTAGAATCAACAACTGTCTCTGCTGTGAACCATTCCAGCATACAACATCTCAAGAAAAATAGATAAAACACAAACCCAGACAGAAACATTAAATCATCGTTGTCTGTCTAGAAACTAGCATCACTGAAACCTCTTACAACTAGCTTCACATCTCCTCCATATAACAAGAATGAATCTTTAGTCCTCTTCAAGTACTTAAGAATATTCTTGACTGCCATCCAGTGACCTTCACCTGGATTAGACCGGTATCTTCTAGTTATGCTTAAAGCATACGAGACATCAGGACGAGTACATATCATTGCATACATTATAAAACCAATTGCTAATGCATATGGAACTTTACTCATGCGGTCCTTATCATCCAATGATTTAGGACAAATTTTATTTTGAGATCACTATCCCATGAGACATTGGGACATATCCATTTTAGCCTCTTTGCATTCGAAATCGATGTAAAACTTTGTCAATGTATGTACTCTAACTTAGGCCGATCAATCTCCTTGATCTATCTCTATAGATCCTGATCCCTAATATATAGATCGCATCGCCTAAGTCTTTCATTGAAAAATTATTTCTCAACCAAGTCTTCACAGTCTATAGAGAAGGAATGACATTCCCTATTAGTAATATATCATCAACATATAATACTAGGAATGCCACATGGCTCCCACTAAACTTCTTGTAAACACAAGTTTCATCTTTATTCTGAATAAAGTCAAACTCTTTTTGGCTATTTCACCAAAATAAATGTTCCATCTCTTAGAATCTGGAGTGTTCATAACATCTTGGTAGGTGATAGGCTCATCTTCATCCACAAGTATCACATCACCATCTTGAGTCAAGAGAAATCCATAATATCTCCCGGCCTCATGGCGAATCCTACCAGACCTACGAACAACCTGTGTTTCTTGAGCAATATTGTTTTCTTGTACATTCTGCTTAGGTTCCTCCATTGGTTCAATGTTATCATATGGGTCTCGAACTTCATCGAGATCTATTATCCTCCCACTATCTTTCTTAGAGAGCATCTCTCTCAAGGAACATAGCAGTTCAAGCAACAAGCACTTTGTTCTCGGAAGGATTATAGAAAGAATAACCCCTTATTTCAGTTGGGTATCCCACAAAATTACATTTGTCTGATTTTGGTCCTAGCTTGTCAAAGATTAGACGTTTCATAAACGCTTCACATCCCTAAATTTTTATAAATGACATGCTGTGACGTTTCTTAGTCCATATCTCATAAGGAGTCTTTTGAACCTTTTTAGTAGGAACACAATTAAGTGTATATGGAGCCATTTCTAGGGTGCAACCCCAGAAACTAATTGGAAGATTCCTTGAATCAACATTGATCGCACCATGTCCAACAAGGTGTGATCCCTCCTATCAAAAACAACTTTTCTTTGATATTTTCTACTTCATTTTTATAGTCTTTGAACTTTTCAAATGATTCGGATTAGTTCTTCAAAAGATACATATATCCGTATCTACTAAAATAATTAGTAAATTTTATGAAGTTAATAAAATCTACCTTTTATCACCGTACACATATGACCACATACATCACTATATATAAGTCATACCCATTCAATGACCCCTTTACCATGTCCGGTAAAAGGAGTTTTAGTCATTTTGCCAAATAAACCAAGATTCACATCCTTTTGTATAATTCATAATCAAACTTATCCATGAATGCATCCATATGTATTCTGGAAATGCGTTTCTCATTAATATGGCCTCAACAACAGTGCCAAAGGTAATATTTGATTTGAGTCACTTTAGAACATATAAATTGTTAATTAGTTGTGCAACATTATAAGCCTCATCATCAAAATAGAATAAACAACTATTGTTATTTAATTAAAATGAAAAAGCCTTTCTTGTCCAAACAAGAAACTGAAATAATGTCTCTGTCAATTGCAAGCACGTTATAACAATTATCAAGTTCTAAATTTTCCTTATAGGCCAAAAGGTAAGTAACGAGTTCCTCTAACCAGAGCAACTACCTTTACTCCAATTCCAACCCGATACCTAAAACTTGTCCCTTATTGATCATCTTTTTCCGATCTTCCAAATAAGCATGACAGTTTAATTTCCAGTCTCCCAATTTTCCACAGAAGCGGCAATCGTCATCTTTATCAACACCTTATTTAGACTTTAGAGTCTGCTTTAGGGACTGGACTTTAGTTTGACAACGGAACTAGATCAAATCTTCTCCTTGCCTTTCCATTTTCCTTTCCTTTTTGCATTCCCTATGTTTACCATCAATATAGTAGTAATTCAGGCATTTATCATATTGCTTTCAGCAGTTCTCAACATGCTTAGCAACTCAATGGGTGTTTTACCAATCTTATTCATTTTATTGTTCATAACAAACTAAGAATAATATTTGTCCAGAGATTTTAAGATCAAATCTAACTAAGTCTCCAGACCTATCTGGAAACCCAAAATGTCAAAGGTACTCATTATACCTGAAAGGCATAGGTGTACTAACTTGTAACACTTAATTATTTTGTAACTCAACTAAGTAAAAGATAAAACAACAGCAAAACAAGAGAAACTGAAGAAGCACATGGAATCAATCAACTGAAGAAATGGTAATGATACTTGGTAACTACAAGTAACTAATTTGGTTAATCAAGGATGCATAAGTGAGAAGAAGTTCAATCTGAGTATTGCTCATGCCCTAACTTATCTAATGGAGAATCAAATTAATGTCAAGGAAGTATCAAGAAGGCCAAAGTGATTTCATGTAATGTATATCAACATCTGGATAATGTAAAGGTTAATCAACAAATGAGAACTGACATTCAGAAGCAAGAACCCCTACAAGACTAGTCACTTATGAACCAGACCATTGCATCAAGTGTCAGGACATTGGAGGCAAGTTCGTGTCAGTAATAGAAGATCTCATTTGAATTGAGTGAGGAAAAGAAATTGAAGAAGCTAAGGAAACTTGCTCACAAAGGTTAATTCTCAATTAGTCACTAAAGAAGGTCAACATTGGATGTGTGCATATTTGCCAAGGCAAATGTCGATCCACAGCAGATCGAGATGCGGATCGAGATTTACAAGTGAAGTAAAACTCTGCAAAGGCAAATCTCGATCCAGGCGATAGATCGAGATCGAGATTTTCCCAGATCCAGATCGAGATTCTCCCAGATCGAGATCGAGATTTTCCCAGATCCAGATCGAGATTTTCCCAGATCGAGATCGAGATCCTCATAGATCGAGATCGAGATTCTCCCAGATCGAGATCGAGATTTTCACAGATCGAGATCGAGATGGGTCCAGGCGAAGATCGAGATGCGGGTAGAAATGTAACATTTAATGTTCAAGGGACAAGTGGCTTATTGTGAACGGTTGATCCAGAGTTGTTGGGAAAGTACTTTTTGTTGTCGAAGTCCTGATTGGGCCACGTACACAAAAAGGACAAGATCAAGACTACATGACATTATAAAAGCAGCACTTTGTTTTTATTTTTAGTAGTAACTTGTATTTTAAACGATAATTTTTAAGAGAGAGCATTTACTGTAAAACAAAAAGTGAGAGAGAGAGGATCAGTTGAATCTAGCTTTAATTACTGTATTTATTGTTCAACTGATCATGATGCTTTTATGAATGTTGTAGCAAATCCATCAATGAATATAATGATATATTCTTGAAATTCTGAGTCATCATTTATTACTTGCACATTGTTTATTCTCTCATAAATTTTAAACAGTTGTATTCACCCCCCCCTCTACAACACTTTGGACCTAACAATTGGTATCAAAGCATCTGTTAAACACATCTAACAGAGATCCTATTGTGTTGGTTGAGTTGGTTCTTGAAAATCCCAGATCCATTTTTTTCTTGAAGTTTGTGCCGAAAGTTTTTGTTTGTCTCTTCCTGGAAAAGTCATAGATCTAAAAAGTTCTAAGTAATGGTGTAAGGAATACTTGTACAAAATTCCAAAATACTGTACTTTAGAGCTTTGTGGATTTTCTTGTGGTCAAAACTGGAATCAACTGATTGGCTAAACAAAAAGGACAATTTCGAACTTCTGTCAACTAGAAAGTGGACACCTTTTTGTTTGGACTTGAAAAATTGTGGACCCTGCTACTGTTCCTGTGATTAAAACTAACTTGCTTGAATCTTAAGTGCAGAATCCGTTGGATATTAATTGTTGGACATTTAAAGTGAGATAATTAATTTTTCAAGTAAATACAATTTATTGTAATTTGAAAAGTGTATTATCTTAATTTTAAACTTTATTAAAATGGCCGCCGCACACAGATTTAAGATACCTCCGTTTGATGCACAACATTATGACGAATGGACCGGAAGGATGAAAGCTTACCTTGAATCAATAAACAAGGTATACTTGAGAATATTGGAAAACGGTCCATACATACCCATGAGAATTGAGCCAGAGCGAATGGAAGGAGGGATACTAATTCCATCCCGGTCTGTTCCTAAAGAGGAAATGGAGTTTTCAGACGCAGATAAGGAATTGGTTGGTATGGATGCGTCATTACGCAACGTCATAATTGAATCCCTAAACTCAGAGTACTATGTTCAAATAAAGGGATTAAAAACAGCTAAAGCCATGTGGGATAAACTGGCTGTGGTGATGGAGGGGACCGAGGAAGTTAGAGATAATCACAAACGCATTCTGATATCTGAATATGAATCGTTCAGATGCGAACGAGGAGAAAGCGTAGCAGATGTTTACAAACGTTACAGTAAATTGCTTATAGAGCTGAGTATAAGAGATAAAGTCTATCCACTAGCAGATTCAAATATCAAGTTTCTCTTGAATTTGCCTAAACATCTGGAACACAGGATCACTGCCATTCGAGAGTCAAGAGACTTGAAAAATACTTCTCTGGAAAAGCTGTATGGTGTTTTGAAGACCTACGAGCTGGAGCAGGAACAAAATGACAGAAGAAGATCCTACAATAGTGGAGAAAACAAAGCGGTAAGTGAGTCTGGACTTGTAGCTGAAGAACCTGCTGTAAAGGCACTTGCAGCTGTCTCATTGAAAAATGCTAATCCTGAAAGGGTGGTATTAGACATTGAAGATCCATCCGAAGAGAGTGAGGATGAATACTATACCCTTGAAGAGCTGGACAAATTAGAAGACAAGTCATATGCTTGTATTGCTCGAGAATTTGCTCATATCAGCTTCAGGAAGCAAAGAAGTGGTAAAGGACGATTTGGTAGTTCTTTCAGCCGAAGAGGCAGGAGAGGCAGTAGTGTAAGTGGTAGTGGAAGTTACAGCGGTCGGAGTAGCACATCTGGTAGTGGCTACAGACCTAACCTGGTAGACAAGAACAAGTTCAGATGCTACAACTGCAATGAATTGGGGCACTTCGCAACAGAGTGCAAGAAGCCCAAGTACGTTCATCCCAAGGAATCCTATGCTGATTTGAAAAAGAAATATGATGCCTTGGTTAGCAAGCAACAGAAGGGAAGCCGGGCGTATGTTGTGACTGAAGGGAAGGGTTGGGACGAGTCTGATGAAGATGAAGATCAGGAGCTATGCAACTTTGCTTTAATGGCAAAATCTTCAGAACAATCAGAGGTACCAATTCTAACCGTAAATGAAATGTCTATTCCTGAGTACCAAAATGAATTAGCTGCCATGACTAAAGATATGTACAATCTCCAACTTAATCTAATTGCTGTTAATGAGGAAAATGCTAAACTCTCCCTTAAGAATAGACTTCTCGAGGCCAGGGTAGAGGAATTAGAATCAGGAGAAAGTAAGGAAAGGCAGTTAATGAATCAGGTAGATGTTTTAGAACACAAGCTTAAGATTAGGGAAGACCTTAACGAAGAACTTAAAAATGAATTAGCTGAGCTTAAAGTAACATGTAAATCTTTTGAAGAAGCCGCTAATAAAGTTTTCGTAGAAAGGGACATGTACATGAAACTGGCAGGCAAGAGCAAAAATGAAAAAGTTAACATAGGACTTGACTACACACAGAAAAGGAAAAATAGGGCTGCTGAGTTGTTAGAGCCAGTGTTGGTCAAAGAAAATGTGCCTGAGGTTTTAATGGATGTTAGAAAACCTATCTTTAAACAGTTTGAGCCTAGGACCATAGATCCTGTTGCTACTGAAATTGAACATGAGATTAAAAGTGAAAGAGATTCAGAAGAAAAAGTAGTAGAACCTACAACTTCTAAAAGAGCTAGTAAGATTGCTTATGCTAAGAGAGGTGTAGGAACCAAGGAGGCTAAGACGGTGTCATATAAACAATGGGTAGCAGGGTCAGACCAAATGAAAGCACCTGTAAAGGCAGTTAAAACTGAACCTGCATCTGTATCTACATCTACACGAGCTAGAAAAGCATGCTATATCTGTAATCAAACTGATCATTTGTCTTACTATTGCCCGTTCTATGTAGAGGAAGAAAAATCTGTTGGTTGTAATACCATGCCTGCAACTACTGCTTTGCCTAACATGCATGCAAATCATGCTAAATGCAATCATCCTAATTGTATGCCATGTGCTGTAAACATCATGCATGCTTATTTTAATTTAATGAATACTGCTAGTGCATCTGTTGAACATACATCTAGTAGTGGTAAGAAAAAGCATGTGGGGTCAAAAATCTAAGACTTCAAGTCCTCCTAAAGTTAGGAGTGACCAGTCTACTTCCAAACATGACAAACCAGTCAAGGTTGACAAGGGAAAAGACAAAGTCAAAATGAATGCCCCTGATGGCATCAAGGCAAAGCCTTCTGTATCTGAAAAGAAAAAGGAAATTATTGATGCCGGGCCCAAACATCATTGGGTTCCGAAGAACACCTAACCTTTCTGGATTTGCAGGGCAGTGTACAGGAAAAGAGTAAAGTCATATGGGTGCTGGACAGTGGAGCATCGAGGCATATGACCGGCAATAAGTCCCTGCTAACAGATTTGGTGTTGAGAGCCGGCTCCGTGGTTACTTTTGGAGATAACAGCAAAGGTTACACCAGGGGATATGGCAAGATCGTTTGTGGAAATGTTATCATTGAGGATGTATCTTTTGTGGAAGGATTGCGACATAATCTTCTCAGCGTTAGTCAGTTCACCGACAAGGGTTTTGACGTCAACTTTGGGAAGCATGATTGTTCGATTCGAAGCAAAAAGGATGGAAGCCTTGCTCTCAAAGGAGTAAGGAAGTCAAATTTGTTCATAGCTGACATGAATTCTGCTGATCAGTCTGAAGTCACGTGTTTCTACAGCAAGGCTTCTGCTGATGAAAGTTGGCTATGGCATAAAAGATTATCTCACCTGAACTTTAAAGCAATGAATAATCTCGTAAGAAGAGAATTGGTGAGAGGGCTGCCGCAGATGGAGTTCACTCCAGATGGACTCTGCGAAGCATGTGAGATGGGAAAATCAAAAAGAGCCTCGCATAAGGATAAACAAGTGAATAGCATTACCGAGCCCCTACAACTCCTTCACATGGATTTGTTTGGACCTGTTAATGTTATGTCAATGTCAAAGAAAAGATATGCGCTGGTAATTGTCGATGACTTTTCCAAATACACATGGGTGAAGTTTGTGACATCGAAAGATGAAGTGCCACATGAGATCATTAGACATGTACTGGTAATTGAAAACGTAGCAAGTCTGACTGTGAAGACTATCCGATCCGACAATGGGACAGAATTCAAGAACTCAGTGTTAATGGATTTCTGCATATCTAAAGGGATCAGACGACAGTATTCAGCACCGAGAACACCACAGCAAAATGGGGTGGTAGAAAGGAAGAACAGGACACTGGTTGAAGCAGCTAGGACAATGCTGTATGAGTCAAAACTTCCTTTATATTTTTGGGCTGAAGCAGTTAACACGGCTTGTTATACACAGAACAGAACCCTGATTATAAAGGACCATAATGAGACGCCGTATTACATGATGAATAAACGAAAACCATCTATCAAGTACTTTCACGTATTTGGTGCCAAATGCTTTGTGTTAAAAGACAATGCACAACTTGGAAAGTTTGATGCCAAAGCAGATGAAGGGTTTTTCATTGGATATTCTCTTGAAGTAGTAGCAGCGTACAGGGTGTTTGTGCTTAATGATCGCAAGGTGGTTGAAAGCCTTAATGTCACATTCGACGACTCAAGGCTCCCTTCTATACAAAAAGAAGATAGTGAGCCCACTTCCCTAAGATTTGAAAATATGGATGTTGATGAAGTGGATACAGTTCCTGAGTCAGTAGTGCAGGGTAGTGATCCAACTATAAATAATGAAATTAATCAAGAGTCTAGGGTTTCGCAAACTCAAAACACTAGGACTGAGGGATCACCTTCCGTCAGACCTGGTACTAACTCAGGGGGAGTCAGTATGCACTCAGGGGGAGCAGCTCACTCAGGTGGAGCCAGTACTAGCTCAAGGGAAGCTAGTGAAAGTGCTTCTAGACTAAGTCATCTTCACTTACAAGATCAAGCTGAATCATCAAGAACATTTGCTAGGGATCGCACTTGGAACAAAGACCATCCGTTCGAGCTAATTATTGGTGATCCGGAGGCCGGAGTGACTACTAGAGGAAAAGCTAGAGCTGAAATTGCCACTGAGAATGAATGTCTATATTCAGTGTTCCTTTCCCAGATAGAACCTAAAGTGGTGGAAGAAGCTCTAGATGACGCTGATTGGGTGATTGCTATGCAAGAGGAACTCAATCAGTTTGAAAGGCAGAAGGTGTGGAAGCTGGTACCCAGACCAAAGAATAGATCTGTCGTTGGGACAAAATGGGTATTCAGGAACAAGCTGGATGAAGACGGACGTGTAACACGAAATAAAGCTCGCCTGGTTGCTAAGGGTTATACTCAAAGAGAAGGAATTGATTATGATGAAACCTATGCACCAGTAGCAAGGCTAGAGGCAGTAAGGATGTTCTTGGCATTCGCAGCACATCATGGTTTTAAAGTCTATCAAATGGATGTCAAGAGTGCATTCTTAAACGGTGAACTGGATGAAGAGGTGTATGTCGAGCAACCTCCCGGGTTTATCGATATCAAATATTGTGATTATGTTTATCGACTCTTCAAATCAGTATATGGCCTTAAGCAGTCTCCGCGGAAGTGGTATGAAACTCTGTCAGACTTCTTACTAGAAAGTGGTTTTACAAGAGGAGTAATCGACAAGACGTTTTTCTACAAGAAATGCAAAGATGATCTAATAATGGTGCAAGTATATGTGGATGACATTATCTTTGGGTCTGCAAATGAGAAGCTGTGTGCTAAATTCGCTAAGTTAATGCAATCAAGGTATGAGATGAGCATGATGGGAGAGCTGACGTTCTTTCTGGGCATTCAAGTTAGTCAGAAGAAGGACGGGATATTTATCTGCCAGACCAAGTACATTCATGATCTATTGAAGAAGTATGGTCTCCAAGATGTATCACAAGCAAAGACTCCTATGGCAACAGCCACGAAACTTGACGAGGACAAATCGGGTAAACCTGTAGACATCTCAAGCTATCGAGGTATGATCGGCTCACTTTTGTATTTAACTGCTAGTAGACCTGATATTATGTTCTCTACATGCTTATGTGCAAGGTTCCAAGCGGATCCTAGAGAGTCACATCTCATAGCCGTAAAGCGCATTTTTAGGTATCTCAAGGGAACATCAAATCTCGGGATTTGGTACCCAAGAGATACAGGGTTTAATCTTGTTGGCTATTCGGATTCAGATTACGCAGGTTGTAGAATAGATAGGAAGAGTACTTCAGGAAGCTGTCAGTTCCTTGGAAGAAGGTTGGTGTCTTGGCAAAGCAAGAAACAACACACAGTATCTACCTCGACAGCTGAAGCAGAATATATTGCTGCTGGAAGCTGTGTGGCCCAGATACTGTGGATGAAGAACCAACTCAAGGACTACGGTGTGGAAGTATCTAAGATTCCTATCATGTGTGACAACACAAGTGCTATTGCAATGACCAACAATCCTGTGGATCACTCAAGGACCAAGCATATTGACATCAGAACATTTCTTTTCTCAAACACAACTCTAAAATGGCAAACCCAAATTTCACAATTCCCAAGACCAACTTTGTTAATCTCTCTGCTGATCGAGCAACTGGTAGATTTATTCACTATCAGTTCTGGATTGAATCCCTCAACAACACGTCAATCATAAGTCACGCGTTAACCGCCTCTCCCATCCTGAATGTCGAAGCCCTTCAAGCTGCTTACTCTACACTAGAGATTCAGGGTGGAAAAGCCAATCCAACAGGACTATCCTTTACTATTGGTGGTGTCAAATATGAAGTCAGTCTGCGGAAGTTCAATGAGTTACTCGGGCTTCCTACAGAAGATTATGCTCCGGAACCCACTATGGAGGATATGTTGCAATTATTCACGGAGATAGGTTGTCGCCCTCCCACGGGTCCTATCAAGGTAACAAAGGTTAACACCGGTATGCTACCAGCTGAGTGGGATTATGTAGTTCAGGCCATTCAGCGCTGCATGTTCCCAAAAGACAAAGACTACAGGCCAATGAACAACAGCTGCCGGGTAATACTATATGGAGTGGCAAACAACAGGAGAGTGAATGTGGGCAAACATCTGTTGATTCAGTTACATGAGAGGTGGGCATTGGAGAAAAATGCCTCAAGGAATCCAGAAGATGGTCCAGTCAAATGCTGGATGCCAAGATTTCTTCAGATTGTTCTGGATGACGTCCTTTCAGAGGAACACAGAAGAATATTTCAAGGCTCTGAAAGGATGGCATGTTTTGATATGACTCTAAAGAGTATCTCCACCATGGAAACCCAGCAAAAGTCAAGACTTTTTGAGTTGCGCCTGACTCCGTACTTCCAGGATCTGCAAGATGAGTATGCTAGGAGGCATGTTTCTCAGTTTACTGCAGTAGAAGCTGAGAGTAGCGGTAACGAAGCTGAAGGTGGAGATCCAGTGCCTAGAACTTTGGAACAAGCAAGAATGGATGTTGATATGGCCGAGGCAAATGTTGCAGAAGCTGGCGCTGACAAGGATGACGATCTTCTTAGTCAGGTACCTATTCTTGCTAATCTTGATCAATCATCAATTCAACCTGTTTTCTACAGCCGTGGGCCTGAAAACCCCCAGGCTCTATCCCAGGCTGCAAGCCCTTCTGTTCATAAACGTTCAGCCAGCCCTAAAACTGGTGATAAAAGGAAGGCAAGCTTATCTGAGTCGAGTGATTCGAGTGGAGGGAGTGTAGGAGTTGAGAGAGTAGTCACTTCAGCAGCTCTGCCACCTTCAAAGAAGCAAAAGGTGGATTCAAACCCAGTGGCAACTGCACAACCTGTTAAGGCTAGTTCACCTCTCACAGCCACCACACCTCACGCTGGTGGCTCTCCTCTCCAAATCATTTCAACACATTCGCACTCGCCTAGGCATGTTGGTGAGAGTCAAGAAGGGGGTCCAGCTCAACAGCCAATAGGAGCTGGCCCTACCTTCCCTGAGTTGTCCGCTCAGGGCTCTTTGAGCAATTTCTCGGAAGGGGAATGGCAAACTGAGACTAGCACTTCTGATACTAGTATCTCAGGCAGTTTTAATGAGGAAGAGTCTGTCGAATCCAGTACGGATGACGCTTCCTCATCTAAATCAGAAAACAAGTTGCTTGCAGAGCAACGACATCTGGTGACTGGTGGGTCTACGCCTCCAGAACAGCCCAGCGAACCAGAAAAGGTTCTAAGTGAACAAGGGGATGACATGGTCATAACGTCATCTCCCGTCGTAGACACAGCGCTAAAAGGCTCAGTCTCACTGACCGATATCGCCGACCAACTCACCGCTAGTCCCCAGCGATTAGTGGATGAGGCTCTAGTACTGTTAGGCTCTAAACACGAGGGAGAGACAGGGAGAGTAGATCCCTTCTTTTTAGGGATCTTGAGTGAAACAGAACCCGGCGAGAGTAAACAGTCTAACCCAAGCCAAACACCGTCCCCCAAATTGCAGGATCTAGTGAAGAAAGTGGAGGCTTTGGAGGCTGGAGTTGCTGGTGTTACTGCTGCTGTCTCTTCTCACTCTGGAAGATTGGAGGTTGGAGCTCAGTTCATGGAGAACCTGATTGCCGTCCAAAATCAGATGATTGACAAGATAAACAATCTCGGATTGGCACAGGTGGAGGTCGGGAGGTCAGTAGATGATGTCACTTATGGCATGTCTCAGGTTTGGACGAAACTGCATGAACTACTTGATGCTGTCTTTGGACGTAACAAGGATGGACCTGGTCCTTCAACTGGTGGTGGTGGTGACGATAATAATGATGATGATGCTCCTGATGAGGATAACACACCTAAGGGGGAGAAAGAGGATCAGGGTCTGAAAAAGCTGACTAGTAAGGGTCCGGTGATCGAGTCCTCAAACAAATCTGGTGAAAAGGTGGAGGAGGCTCAACCGGCTCTTAAGGACAAAGGCAAGCAGAAGATGGTAGCTGAAGAAGAAGCTGAGAAAGAAACACCTCTTGTTGATACATTTATGGGAGACTTTATTGAAGATTCTGATGATGACGAGATGGATGTAGAAGCCTTAGTGGCAAGGAGGTCGAGACTCGAGCAACGAGCAAAAGAATGGGAACAAGAAAGAGGTCTAAATCCTGGCGGATCTGGCGCAGGAGTTGCAGGTGATGCAGGAGACCACTCGGTTGCTGACGAGCATGTTCCAGAAGAAGAAGTTGATGAAGCGGAGATGCAAGGAGAGATTTTCAGGGAAGCCAGAGAAAGAGTAAATGAAGAAATTCTACAAGGGATAGTTGAAAAAGAACTAATGGCAAAGGAGAAGAGAGCGGCTCAGAAAACTCAGCATGAGTTTGAAATGAAAAAGATCAATGATCCTAAGGTCCAGGCTGACATAAGGAGGGAAGGTCCCGAGTGGGACAAGGCTAGAGAAGCCTTAGCTGGACCAAGAGCCTATGCTCATGACTCAGGAAGATTGAGCTTTCTTCTTCATAAGCTAGAAAATCTAAACCCTGGGCTGCTGAATTATCTAAATTGCATAAGACAGGGATGCACCTCCGTACAAGTCATATTCAAGGAGAAGGCATGGAATCTGATGATCACTTGGACACCCATAACAAAAATCGGGCCGTGTATGGTCGATGAAGCTTTCTTCCATGAAAGGGGTGCAAGTGAACTGGTAGAATTCGCTCACAAGGTAGACACCTCTGTCAAGACTGGAGTGCTGTTTAAGGAGAAATTGTTGAAGATGGCTGAAGACAGAGGGGTTGACATCATTCTAAATCCCTACCAGATCAGATATGTCCATGACAAGGTCTTGAGGATTGTAAATCTGCATGATTCGAAACTAACTCCGAGCGGAAATGTGCTGAAGGCAGTTGCAAAGCTAGTTCTCTCTAAGGGTTTTCTAACAAAGGAAAAGAAGCTGGTGGCTAAGGACTTGGAGAAGCTGATAAGAAGGCAAGATTCTAGATACAAGTTGCCTGAAGCTACACTACCAGTGGTTAAGAAGGAACCTGAAGACTATGCATTCGAGCTGCAAAACGAGGCAATAAGAGAGCATGTGCAAAGATACGGAGATCCAAGGATAGACATTCCAGAAGAAGGGGAAATAAGAAAGGAAGCTAGTGCAGTGGTTAGTGCAAATGTCAAGTTTGTCAAGAGCAAAGCTGAGAATGAGAATGATCTGCTGATCTATACAGACAAGCATAAGGTGGAAACCATCATTGAAATCAAGTACGACATCTTTGCAGAACACAGTCATGAAACACTGTGTAGTATAAGAGAATTGATTGAGGAGATGGATGATATTGACGAGTTTGATCAGGATTATCTGAGGGTCACGTTTGATAACTTCTGTAAGAGAAGACAACAACTTGATATTCAGAGGCTACAGCAATGCACCACCGCTATTGTCATTGGATACCCTAAGCAGCTGGTCATACGGAAGAAAGGGGAAAAGGGGTACCCTGACAAAGTCACAAAGCTGAGGTTTGAAGACATTCCCACGAAGCTTACCACTCGCAGCATGGTTGAAAGGTGGTTGAGGTTGTTTCGAAATTACAAGATCAGAAATCATGTGGAAGCAGAAGGACTTAATCTTCTCAAGAAAAGAATGGATGAAGTCTGCAACCCTGAGTTCATGAAGAAAGAAAAAGCAGCCAAGAAGAAAGCTCGTGAGGAAGAGGAGCGCAAGAAATAAAAGTTTTAATGTATCATGCTTGTAATGTTTCTTTGCGTTATAATTTGTTTTCTTGTTTTCCTGCATTGTAAAAATATATTATCTGTTGTCTTGTGTAGTGTAAGGTAGAAGTTAGTTAGCTAAGTGTCTTGAAACTGGTTTATATAAGGCATCAATTATTTCGCGAAGTTCGGCGGTGGTAATACTGCTAAAAGGACTTCAGAAGGATAATTGAAGATTGAGTGGACCGTGCTCTTAAAGTACTTAGAGAAAATCTCTAGAAGAGCATGAAGCCATTTAATCGAGCCAACAGGTGTCCAATTTTGGCACTTGAAGTATCAGTAATAGACATGAAGTTAATTAATCAAGCCAAGCATTATGCAAGTTGACATGATCTTTTATGAATGTTATTTTATCTTTTTCAGTCCCTGTTTAGTTGAGTTATCCTCATTGTGAATTTGGTTGTCATTGTTAGACAATCAAATAGGGGGAGATTGAAAGGCATAGGTGTACTAACTTGTAACACTTAATTATTTTGTAACTCAACTAAGTAAAAGATAAAACAACAGCAAAACAAGAGAAACTGAAGAAGCACATGGAATCAATCAACTGAAGAAATGGTAATGATACTTGGTAACTACAAGTAACTAATTTGGTTAATCAAGGATGCATAAGTGAGAAGAAGTTCAATCTGAGTATTGCTCATGCCCTAACTTATCTAATGGAGAATCAAATTAATGTCAAGGAAGTATCAAGAAGGCCAAAGTGATTTCATGTAATGTATATCAACATCTGGATAATGTAAAGGTTAATCAACAAATGAGAACTGACATTCAGAAGCAAGAACCCCTACAAGACTAGTCACTTATGAACCAGACCATTGCATCAAGTGTCAGGACATTGGAGGCAAGTTCGTGTCAGTAATAGAAGATCTCATTTGAATTGAGTGAGGAAAAGAAATTGAAGAAGCTAAGGAAACTTGCTCACAAAGGTTAATTCTCAATTAGTCACTAAAGAAGGTCAACATTGGATGTGTGCATATTTGCCAAGGCAAATGTCGATCCACAGCAGATCGAGATGCGGATCGAGATTTACAAGTGAAGTAAAACTCTGCAAAGGCAAATCTCGATCCAGGCGATAGATCGAGATCGAGATTTTCCCAGATCCAGATCGAGATTCTCCCAGATCGAGATCGAGATTTTCCCAGATCCAGATCGAGATTTTCCCAGATCGAGATCGAGATCCTCATAGATCGAGATCGAGATTCTCCCAGATCGAGATCGAGATTTTCACAGATCGAGATCGAGATGGGTCCAGGCGAAGATCGAGATGCGGGTAGAAATGTAACATTTAATGTTCAAGGGACAAGTGGCTTATTGTGAACGGTTGATCCAGAGTTGTTGGGAAAGTACTTTTTGTTGTCGAAGTCCTGATTGGGCCACGTACACAAAAAGGACAAGATCAAGACTACATGACATTATAAAAGCAGCACTTTGTTTTTATTTTTAGTAGTAACTTGTATCTCTGTATTTTAAACGATAATTTTTAAGAGAGAGCATTTACTGTAAAAACAAAAAGTGAGAGAGAGAGGATCAGTTGAATCTAGCTTTAATTGCTGTATTTATTGTTCAACTGATCATGATGCTTTTATGAATGTTGTAGCAAATCCATCAATGAATATAATGATATATTCTTGAAATTCTGAGTCATCATTTATTACTTGCACATTGTTTATTCTCTCATAAATTTTAAACAGTTGTATTCACCCCCCCTCTACAACACTTTGGACCTAACAATACCCTATAATCTTTAGAACATGTGGTGTAACCGGGTCTCACTCTCCCTACTTGTAAGTGTATAGTGCCCTTTTATTTCCAAATATATCTTGTGCTCAATCGTCTCATAAGCATCTATATGTTCATGTTGCTTCTTAAGCTCAGCACACATATTTGCGAGCATGAGACATGTGAAAGGCATAGGTGTACTAACTTGTAACACTTAATTATTTTGTAACTCAACTAAGTAAAAGATAAAACAACAGCAAAACAAGAGAAACTGAAGAAGCACATGGAATCAATCAACTGAAGAAATGGTAATGATACTTGGTAACTACAAGTAACTAATTTGGTTAATCAAGGATGCATAAGTGAGAAGAAGTTCAATCTGAGTATTGCTCATGCCCTAACTTATCTAATGGAGAATCAAATTAATGTCAAGGAAGTATCAAGAAGGCCAAAGTGATTTCATGTAATGTATATCAACATCTGGATAATGTAAAGGTTAATCAACAAATGAGAACTGACATTCAGAAGCAAGAACCCCTACAAGACTAGTCACTTATGAACCAGACCATTGCATCAAGTGTCAGGACATTGGAGGCAAGTTCGTGTCAGTAATAGAAGATCTCATTTGAATTGAGTGAGGAAAAGAAATTGAAGAAGCTAAGGAAACTTGCTCACAAAGGTTAATTCTCAATTAGTCACTAAAGAAGGTCAACATTGGATGTGTGCATATTTGCCAAGGCAAATGTCGATCCACAGCAGATCGAGATGCGGATCGAGATTTACAAGTGAAGTAAAACACTGCAAAGGCAAATCTCGATCCAGGCGATAGATCGAGATCGAGATTCTCCCAGATCGAGATCGAGATTTTCACAGATCGAGATCGAGATCCTCACAGATCGAGATCGAGATTTTCACAGATCGAGATCGAGATCCTCACAGATCGAGATCGAGATCCTCATAGATCGAGATCGAGATTCTCCCAGATCGAGATCGAGATTTTCACAGATCGAGATCGAGATGGGTCCAGGCGAAGATCGAGATGCGGGTAGAAATGTAACATTTAATGTTCAAGGGACAAGTGGCTTATTGTGAACGGTTGATCCAGAGTTGTTGGGAAAGTACTTTTTGTTGTCGAAGTCCTGATTGGGCCACGTACACAAAAAGGACAAGATCAAGACTACATGACATTATAAAAGCAGCACTTTGTTTTTATTTTTAGAAGCAACTTGTATCTCTGTATTTTAAACGATAATTTTTAAGAGAGAGCATTTACTGTAAAACAAAAAGTGAGAGAGAGAGGATCAGTTGAATCTAGCTTTAATTACTGTATTTATTGTTCAACTGATCATGATGCTTTTATGAATGTTGTAGCAAATCCATCAATGAATATAATGATATATTCTTGAAATTCTGAGTCATCATTTATTACTTGCACATTGTTTATTCTCTCATAAATTTTAAACAGTTGTATTCACCCCCCCCCCCCCTCTACAACACTTTGGACCTAACAATTGGTATCAAAGCTTCTGTTAAACACATCTAACAGAGATCCTACTGTGTTGTTTGAGTTGGTTCTTGAAAATCCCAGATCTAATTTTTCCTTGAAGTTTGTGCCGAAAGTTTTTATTTGTTTCTTCTTGAGAAAAAAAAATATCGTAGATCTAAAAAGTTCTGAGCCATGGTGTAAGGAATACTTGTACAAAATTCCAAAATACTGTACTTTAGAGCTTTGTGGATTTTCTTGTGGTCAAAACTGGAATCAACTGATTGGCTAAACAAAAAGGACAATTTCGAACTTCTGTCAACTAGAAAGTGGACACCTTTTTGTTTGGACTTGAAAAATTGTGGACCCTGCTACTGTTCCTGTGATTAAAACTAACTTGCTTGAATCTTAAGTGCAGAATCCGTTGGATATTAATTGTTGGACATTTAAAGTGAGATAATTAATTTTTCAAGTAAATACAATTTATTGTAATTTGAAAAGTGTATTATCTTAATTTTAAACTTTTTAAATGGCCGCCGCACACAGATTTAAGATACCTCCGTTTGATGCACAACATTATGACGAATGGACCGGAAGGATGAAAGCTTACCTTGAATCAATAAACAAGTTATACTTGAGAATATTGGAAAACGGTCCATACATACCCATGAGAATTGAGCCAGAGCGAATGGAAGGAGGGATACTAATTCCATCCCGGTCTGTTCCTAAAGAGGAAATGGAGTTTTCAGACGCAGATAAGGAATTGGTTGGTATGGATGCGTCATTACGCAACGTCATAATTGAATCCCTAAACTCAGAGTACTATGTTCAAATAAAGGGATTAAAAACAGCTAAAGCCATGTGGGATAAACTGGCTGTGGTGATGGAGGGGACCGAGGAAGTTAGAGATAATCACAAACGCATTCTGATATCTGAATATGAATCGTTCAGATGCGAACGAGGAGAAAGCGTAGCAGATGTTTACAAACGTTACAGTAAATTGCTTATAGAGCTGAGTATAAGAGATAAAGTCTATCCACTAGCAGATTCAAATATCAAGTTTCTCTTGAATTTGCCTAAACATCTGGAACACAGGATCACTGCCATTCGAGAGTCAAGAGACTTGAAAAATACTTCTCTGGAAAAGCTGTATGGTGTTTTGAAGACCTACGAGCTGGAGCAGGAACAAAATGACAGAAGAAGATCCTACAATAGTGGAGAAAACAAAGCGGTAAGTGAGTCTGGACTTGTAGCTGAAGAATCTGCTGTAAAGGCACTTGCAGCTGTCTCATTGAAAAATGCTAATCCTGAAAGGGTGGTATTAGACATTGAAGATCCATCCGAAGAAAGTGAGGATGAATACTATACCCTTGAAGAGCTGGACAACTTAGAAGACAAGTCATATGCTTGTATTGCTCGAGAATTTGCTCATATCAGCTTCAGGAAGCAAAGAAGTGGTAAAGGACGATTTGGTAGTTCTTTCAGCCGAAGAGGCAGGAGAGGCAGTAGTGTAAGTGGTAGTGGAAGTTACAGCGGTCGGAGTAGCACATCTGGTAGTGGCTACAGACCTAACCTGGTAGACAAGAACAAGTTCAGATGCTACAACTGCAATGAATTGGGGCACTTCGCAACAGAGTGCAAGAAGCCCAAGTACGTTCATCCCAAGGAATCCTATGCTGATTTGAAAAAGAAATATGATGCCTTGGTTAGTAAGCAACAGAAGGGAAGCCGGGCGTATGTTGTGACTGAAGGGAAGGGTTGGGACGAGTCTGATGAAGATGAAGATCAGGAGCTATGCAACTTTGCTTTAATGGCAAAATCTTCAGAACAATCAGAGGTACCAATTCTAACCGTAAACGAAATGTCTATTCCTGAGTACCAAAATGAATTAGCTGCCATGACTAAAGATATGTACAATCTCCAACTTAATCTAATTGCTGTTAATGAGGAAAATGCTAAACTCTCCCTTAAGAATAGACTTCTCGAGGCCAGGGTAGAGGAATTAGAATCAGGAGAAAGTAAGGAAAGGCAGTTAATGAATCAGGTAGATGTTTTAGAACACAAGCTTAAGATTAGGGAAGACCTTAACGAAGAACTTAAAAATGAATTAGCTGAGCTTAAAGTAACATGTAAATCTTTTGAAGAAGCCGCTAATAAAGTTTTCGTAGAAAGGGACATGTACATGAAACTGGCAGGCAAGAGCAAAAATGAAAAAGTTAACATAGGACTTGACTACACACAGAAAAAGAAAAATAGGGCTGCTGAGTTGTTAGAGCCAGTGTTAGTCAAAGAAAATGTGCCTGAGGTTTTAATGGATGTTAGAAAACCTATCTTTAAACATTTTGAGCCTAGGACCATAGATCCTGTTGCTACTGAAATTGAACATGAGATTAAAATTGAAAGAGATTCAGAAGAAAAAGTAGTAGAACCTACAACTTCTAAAAGAGCTAGTAAGATTGCTTATGCTAAGAGAGGTGTAGGAACCAAGGAGGCTAAGACGGTGTCATATAAACAATGGGTAGCAGGGTCAGACCAAATGAAAGCACCTGTAAAGGCAGTTAAAACTGAACCTGCATCTGTATCTACATCTACACGAGCTAGAAAAGCATGCTATATCTGTAATCAAACTAATCATTTGTCTTACTATTGCCCGTTCTATGTAGAGGAAGAAAAATCTGTTGGTTGTAATACCATGCCTGCAACTACTGCTTTGCCTAACATGCATGCAAATCATGCTAAATGCAATCATCCTAATTGTATGCCATGTGCTGTAAACATCATGCATGCTTATTTTAATTTAATGAATACTGCTAGTGCATCTGTTGAACATACATCTAGTAGTGGTAAGAAAAAGCATGTGGGGTCAAAAACTAAGACTTCAAGTCCTCCTAAAGTTAGGAGTGACCAGTCTACTTCCAAACATGACAAACCAGTCAAGGTTGACAAGGGAAAAGACAAAGTCAACATGAATGCCCCTGATGGCATCAAGGCAAAGCCTTCTGTATCTGAAAAGAAAAAGGAAATTATTGATGCCGGGCCCAAACATCATTGGGTTCCGAAGAACACCTAACCTTTCTGGATTTGCAGGGCAGTGTACAGGAAAAGAGTAAAGTCATATGGGTGCTGGACAGTGGAGCATCGAGGCATATGACCGGCAATAAGTCCCTGCTAACAGATTTGGTGTTGAGAGCCGGCTCCGTGGTTACTTTTGGAGATAACAGCAAAGGTTACACCAGGGGATATGGCAAGATCGTTTGTGGAAATGTTATCATTGAGGATGTATCTTTTGTGGAAGGATTGCGACATAATCTTCTCAGCGTTAGTCAGTTCACCGACAAGGGTTTTGACGTCAACTTTGGGAAGCATGATTGTTCGATTCGAAGCAAAAAGGATGGAAGCCTTGCTCTCAAAGGAGTAAGGAAGTCAAATTTGTTCATAGCTGACATGAATTCTGCTGATCAGTCTGAAGTCACGTGTTTCTACAGCAAGGCTTCTGCTGATGAAAGTTGGCTATGGCATAAAAGATTATCTCACCTGAACTTTAAAGCAATGAATAATCTCGTAAGAAGAGAATTGGTGAGAGGGCTGCCGCAGATGGAGTTCACTCCAGATGGACTCTGCGAAGCATGTGAGATGGGAAAATCAAAAAGAGCCTCGCATAAGGATAAACAAGTGAATAGCATTACCGAGCCCCTACAACTCCTTCACATGGATTTGTTTGGACCTGTTAATGTTATGTCAATGTCAAGGAAAAGATATGCGCTGGTAATTGTCGATGACTTTTCCAAATACACATGGGTGAAGTTTGTGACATCGAAAGATGAAGTGCCACATGAGATCATTAGACATGTACTGGTAATTGAAAACGTAGCAAGTCTGACTGTGAAGACTATCCGATCCGACAATGGGACAGAATTCAAGAACTCAGTGTTAATGGATTTCTGCATATCTAAAGGGATCAGACGACAGTATTCAGCACCGAGAACACCACAGCAAAATGGGGTGGTAGAAAGGAAGAACAGGACACTGGTTGAAGCAGCTAGGACAATGCTGTATGAGTCAAAACTTCCTTTATATTTTTGGGCTGAAGCAGTTAACACGGCTTGTTATACACAGAACAGAACCCTGATTATAAAGGACCATAATGAGACGCCGTATTACATGATGAATAAACGAAAACCATCTATCAAGTACTTTCACGTATTTGGTGCCAAATGCTTTGTGTTAAGAGACAATGCACAACTTGGAAAGTTTGATGCCAAAGCAGATGAAGGGTTTTTCATTGGATATTCTCTTGAAGTAGTAGCAGCGTACAGGGTGTTTGTGCTTAATGATCGCAAGGTGGTTGAAAGCCTTAATGTCACATTCGACGACTCAAGGCTCCCTTCTATACAAAAAGAAGATAGTGAGCCTACTTCCCTAAGATTTGAAAATATGGATGTTGATGAAGTGGATACAGTTCCTGAGTCAGTAGTGCAGGGTAGTGATCCAACTATAAATAATGAAATTAATCAAGAGTCTAGTGTTTCGCAAACTCAAAACACTAGGACTGAGGGATCACCTTCCGTCAGACCTGGTACTAACTCAGGGGGAGTCAGTATGCACTCAGGGGGAGCAGCTCACTCAGGTGGAGCCAGTACTAGCTCAAGGGAAGCTAGTGAAAGTGCTTCTAGACTAAGTCACCTTCACTTACAAGATCAAGCTGAATCATCAAGAACATTTGCTAGGGATCGCACTTGGAACAAGGACCATCCGTTCGAGCTAATTATTGGTGATCCAGAGGCCGGAGTGACTACTAGAGGAAAAGCTAGAGCTGAAATTGCCACTGAGAATGAATGTCTATATTCAGTGTTCCTTTCCCAGATAGAACCTAAAGTGGTGGAAGAAGCTCTAGATGACGCTGATTGGGTGATTGCTATGCAAGAGGAACTCAATCAGTTTGAAAGGCAGAAGGTGTGGAAGCTGGTACCCAGACCAAAGAATAGATCTGTTGTTGGGACAAAATGGGTATTCAGGAACAAGCTGGATGAAGACGGACGTGTAACACGAAATAAAGCTCGCCTGGTTGCTAAGGGTTATACTCAAAGAGAAGGAATTGATTATGATGAAACCTATGCACCAGTAGCAAGGCTAGAGGCAGTAAGGATGTTCTTGGCATTCGCAGCACATCATGGTTTTAAAGTCTATCAAATGGATGTCAAGAGTGCATTCTTAAACGGTGAACTGGATGAAGAGGTGTATGTCGAGCAACCTCCCGGGTTTATCGATATCAAATATTGTGATTATGTTTATCGACTCTTCAAATCAGTATATGGCCTTAAGCAGTCTCCGCGGAAGTGGTATGAAACTCTGTCAGACTTCTTACTAGAAAGTGGTTTTACAAGAGGAGTAATCGACAAGACGCTTTTCTACAAGAAATGCAAAGATGATCTAATAATGGTGCAAGTATATGTGGATGACATTATCTTTGGGTCTGCAAATGAGAAGCTGTGTGCTAAATTCGCTAAGTTAATGCAATCAAGGTATGAGATGAGCATGATGGGAGAGCTGACGTTCTTTCTGGGCATTCAAGTTAGTCAGAAAAAGGACGGGATATTTATCTGCCAGACCAAGTACATTCATGATCTATTGAAGAAGTATGGTCTCCAAGATATATCACAAGCAAAGACTCCTATGGCAACAGCCACGAAACTTGACGAGGACAAATCGGGTAAACCTGTAGACATCTCAAGCTATCGAGGTATGATCGGCTCACTTTTGTATTTAACTGCTAGTAGACCTGATATTATGTTCTCTACATGCTTATGTGCAAGGTTCCAAGCGGATCCTAGAGAGTCACATCTCATAGCCGTAAAGCGCATTTTTAGGTATCTCAAGGGAACATCAAATCTCGGGATTTGGTACCCAAGAGATACAGGGTTTAATCTTGTTGGCTATTCGGATTCAGATTACGCAGGTTGTAGAATAGATAGGAAGAGTACTTCAGGAAGCTGTCAGTTCCTTGGAAGAAGGTTGGTGTCTTGGCAAAGCAAGAAACAACACACAGTATCTACCTCGACAGCTGAAGCAGAATATATTGCTGCTGGAAGCTGTGTGGCCCAGATACTGTGGATGAAGAACCAACTCAAGGACTACGGTGTGGAAGTATCTAAGATTCCTATCATGTGTGACAACACAAGTGCTATTGCAATGACCAACAATCCTGTGGATCACTCAAGGACCAAGCATATTGACATCAGGTATCATTTTATTAGAGAGCATGTAGAAAATGGAACTGTAGAGTTGCATTTTGTGTCTACTGAACGTCAAATAGCAGATATATTCACTAAACCCCTAGACGAATCAACATTTTCTAGATTGGTTGGTGAATTAGGGATGCTTAACACCTGTTAGTTTTGCTACCTATCTGTTATAATTCAAGTTGTGTACATATTATTGTTATTCATGAATATTCATAATTAATAATGTGTACTTAACTTCATAAATGTATGTGTTGCATATCATAAGGAGTTAGAAAGTTTCATGACATTAATCTTGTGCTGATCTGTATATCATTATGGTTAGTGTCTAAATGAAGTAATGAGAAATTTTCTATGGCAAATCTCGATCTATCCACATCAAGATCGACATCGAGATGTAGATCGAGATGCGGATCGAGATCGACATCCAGATCGACATCGAGATGTAGATCGAGATGCGGATCGAGATCGACATCCAGATCGACATCTAGATGTAAATCGAGATGCGGATCGAGATCGACATCTAGATCGACATCTAGATGAGGATCGAGATGCGGATCTCGAGATCGAGATGTGACGTGTCTTTTCAGTCATTTTTTTTTGTGCAGGTATATATTATAGCATTAAAAAGGCTGTTCATTATTTACATTAACTTTCTTTCTCTCCAAAAGCTTAAGCTCTTCATATACACTCGCGTATACATACATTACATCAAGTTTTCTTGTGATTTTCTTAAACAAAAATCACTAACTGTTACTTAAAAGCATCAATAACTAAAACGAAACTCTGCTAAAATTTTGTTTACAACTGTTGAACTTCTTGCGTTGTTTTTATCGTTATTACTGTTCTTGTAATTAGTTCTTTAGTTTTCTTCTTCATTCGAGTGAGTTTGGTTTTTGTTTCGTGCTTTCTTATTCTTAAGTACTTTTGTGTTCTTGAGCAAAATAGTTGTGGGTACTACTAGTTAATCCTTGAAGTGCAACTTTACCGCCGTGTTTGTGGCTTTCTGGAAAATAATTTATTTTGTAACGGCTGTTCACTTTAATTTTCGAAAACTCAACTGTCAATCATTAGTGGGGAGTTAAGTGGTCATTAGTGGGCAGTTAATTTGTTTTAATTTGTGTCACTAATTACGTGGGGTAATTAGTGGGGTTCGTGTACGTTTTTTTTGTTGTTTAAATTTAGAACTTGTTCTCCAAAAAAATTTCCATTGCCAAACCATTTCAGAACATTTCTTTTCTCAAACACTACTTTAAAATGGCAAACCCAAATTTCACAATTCCCAAGACCAACTTTGTTAATCTCTCTGCTGATCGAGCAACTGGTAGATTTATTCACTATCAGTTCTGGATTGAATCCCTCAACAACACATCAATCATAAGTCACGCGTTAACCGCCTCTCCCATCCTGAATGTCGAAGCCCTTCAAGCTGCTTACTCTACACTAGAGATTCAGGGTGGAAAAGCCAATCCAACAGGACTATCCTTTACTATTGGTGGTGTCAAATATGAAGTCAGTCTGCGGAAGTTCAATGAGTTACTCGGCCTTCCTACAGAAGATTATGCTCCGGAACCCACTATGGAGGATATGTTGCAATTATTCACGGAGATAGGTTGTCGCCCTCCCACGGGTCCTATCAAGGTAACAAAGGTTAACACCGGTATGCTACCAGCTGAGTGGGATTATGTAGTTCAGGCCATTCAGCGCTGCATGTTCCCAAAAGACAAAGACTACAGGCCAATGAACAACAGCTGCCGGGTAATACTATATGGAGTGGCAAACAACAGGAGAGTGAATGTGGGCAAACATCTGTTGATTCAGTTACATGAGAGGTGGGCATTGGAGAAAAATGCCTCAAGGAATCCAGAAGATGGTCCAGTCAAATGCTGGATGCCAAGATTTCTTCAGATTGTTCTGGATGACGTCCTTTCAGAGGAACACAGAAGAATATTTCAAGGCTCTGAAAGGATGGCATGTTTTGATATGACTCTAAAGAGTATCTCCACCATGGAAACCCAGCAAAAGTCAAGACTTTTTGAGTTGCGCCTGACTCCGTACTTCCAGGATCTGCAAGATGAGTATGCTAGGAGGCATGTTTCTCAGTTTACTGCAGTAGAAGCTGAGAGTAGCGGTAACGAAGCTGAAGGTGGAGATCCAGTGCCTAGAACTTTGGAACAAGCAAGAATGGATGTTGATATGGCCGAGGCAAATGTTGCAGAAGCTGGAGCTGACAAGGATGACGATCTTCTTAGTCAGGTACCTATTCTTGCTAATCTTGATCAATCATCAATTCAACCTGTTTTCTACAGCCGTGGGCCTGAAAACCCCCAGGCTCTATCCCAGGCTGCAAGCCCTTCTGTTCATAAACGTTCAGCCAGCCCTAAAACTGGTGATAAAAGGAAGGCAAGCTTATCTGAGTCGAGTGATTCGAGTGGAGGGAGTGTAGGAGTTGAGAGAGTAGTCACTTCAGCAGCTCTGCCACCTTCAAAGAAGCAAAAGGTGGATTCAAACCCAGTGGCAACTGCACAACCTGTTAAGGCTAGTTCACCTCTCACAGCCACCACACCTCACGCTGGTGGCTCTCCTCTCCAAATCATTTCAACACATTCGCACTCGCCTAGGCATGTTGGTGAGAGTCAAGAAGGGGGTCCAGCTCAACAGCCAATAGGAGCTGGCCCTACCTTCCCTGAGTTGTCCGCTCAGGGCTCTTTGAGCAATTTCTCGGAAGGGGAATGGCAAACTGAGACTAGCACTTCTGATACTAGTATCTCAGGCAGTTTTAATGAGGAAGAGTCTGTCGAATCCAGTACGGATGACGCTTCCTCATCTAAATCAGAAAACAAGTTGCTTGCAGAGCAACGACATCTGGTGACTGGTGGGTCTACGCCTCCAGAACAGCCCAGCGAACCAGAAAAGGTTCTAAGTGAACAAGGGGATGACATGGTCATAACGTCATCTCCCGTCGTAGACACAGCGCTTAAAGGCTCAGTCTCACTGACCGATATCGCCGACCAACTCACCGCTAGTCCCCAGCGATTAGTGGATGAGGCTCTAGTACTGATAGGCTCTAAACACGAGGGAGAGACAGGGAGAGTCGATCCCTTCTTTTTAGGGATCTTGAGTGAAACAGAACCCGGCGAGAGTAAACAGTCTAACCCAAGCCAAACACCGTCCCCCAAATTGCAGGATCTAGTGAAGAAAGTGGAGGCTTTGGAGGCTGGAGTTGCTGGTGTTACTGCTGCTGTCTCTTCTCACTCTGGAAGATTGGAGGTTGGAGCTCAGTTCATGGAGAACCTGATTGCCGTCCAAAATCAGATGATTGACAAGATAAACAATCTCGGATTGGCACAGGTGGAGGTCGGGAGGTCAGTAGATGATGTCACTTATGGCATGTCTCAGGTTTGGACGAAACTGCATGAACTACTTGATGCTGTCTTTGGACGTAACAAGGATGGACCTGGTCCTTCAACTGGTGGTGGTGGTGACGATAATAATGATGATGATGCTCCTGATGAGGATAACACACCTAAGGGGGAGAAAGAGGATCAGGGTCTGAAAAAGCTGACTAGTAAGGGTCCGGTGATCGAGTCCTCAAACAAATCTGGTGAAAAGGTGGAGGAGGCTCAACCGGCTCTTAAGGACAAAGGCAAGCAGAAGATGGTAGCTGAAGAAGAAGCTGAGAAAGAAACACCTCTTGTTGATACATTTATGGGAGACTTTATTGAAGATTCTGATGATGACGAGATGGATGTAGAAGCCTTAGTGGCAAGGAGGTCGAGACTCGAGCAACGAGCAAGAGAATGGGAACAAGAAAGAGGTCTAAATCCTGGCGGATCTGGCGCAGGAGTTGCAGGTGATGCAGGAGACCACTCGGTTGCTGACGAGCATGTTCCAGAAGAAGAAGTTGATGAAGCGGAGATGCAAGGAGAGATTTTCAGGGAAGCCAGAGAAAGAGTAAATGAAGAAATTCTACAAGGGATAGTTGAAAAAGAACTAATGGCAAAGGAGAAGAGAGCGGCTCAGAAAACTCAGCATGAGTTTGAAATGAAAAAGATCAATGATCCTAAGGTCCAGGCTGACATAAGGAGGGAAGGTCCCGAGTGGGACAAGGCTAGAGAAGCCTTAGCTGGACCAAGAGCCTATGCTCATGACTCAGGAAGATTGAGCTTTCTTCTTCATAAGCTAGAAAATCTAAACCCTGGGCTGCTGAATTATCTAAATTGCATAAGACAGGGATGCACCTCCGTACAAGTCATATTCAAGGAGAAGGCATGGAATCTGATGATCACTTGGACACCCATAACAAAAATCGGGCCGTGTATGGTCGATGAAGCTTTCTTCCATGAAAGGGGTGCAAGTGAACTGGTAGAATTCGCTCACAAGGTAGACACCTCTGTCAAGACTGGAGTGCTGTTTAAGGAGAAATTGTTGAAGATGGCTGAAGACAGAGGGGTTGACATCATTCTAAATCCCTACCAGATCAGATATGTCTATGACAAGGTCTTGAGGATCGTAAATCTGCATGATTCGAAACTAACTCTGAGCGGAAATGTGCTGAAGGCAGTTGCAAAGCTAGTTCTCTCTAAGGGTTTTCTAACAAAGGAAAAGAAGCTGGTGGCTAAGGACTTGGAGAAGCTGATAAGAAGGCAAGATTCTAGATACAAGTTGCCTGAAGCTACACTACCAGTGGTTAAGAAGGAACCTGAAGACTATGCATTCGAGCTGCAAAACGAGGCAATAAGAGAGCATGTGCAAAGATACGGAGATCCAAGGATAGACATTCCAGAAGAAGGGGAAATAAGAAAGGAAGCTAGTGCAGTGGTTAGTGCAAATGTCAAGTTTGTCAAGAGCAAAGCTGAGAATGAGAATGATCTGCTGATCTATACAGACAAGCATAAGGTGGAAACCATCATTGAAATCAAGTACGACATCTTTGCAGAACACAGTCATGAAACACTGTGTAGTATAAGAGAATTGATTGAGGAGATGGATGATATTGACGAGTTTGATCAGGATTATCTGAGGGTCACGTTTGATAACTTCTGTAAGAGAAGACAACAACTTGATATTCAGAGGCTACAGCAATGCACCACCGCTATTGTCATTGGATACCCTAAGCAGCTGGTCATACGGAAGAAAGGGGAAAAGGGGTACCCTGACAAAGTCACAAAGCTGAGGTTTGAAGACATTCCCACGAAGCTTACCACTCGCAGCATGGTTGAAAGGTGGTTGAGGTTGTTTCGAAATTACAAGATCAGAAATCATGTGGAAGCAGAAGGACTTAATCTTCTCAAGAAAAGAATGGATGAAGTCTGCAACCCTGAGTTCATGAAGAAAGAAAAAGCAGCCAAGAAGAAAGCTCGTGAGGAAGAGGAGCGCAAGAAATAAAAGTTTTAATGTATCATGCTTGTAATGTTTCTTTGCGTTATAATTTGTTTTCTTGTTTTCCTGAATTGTAAAAATAAATTATCTGTTGTCTTGTGTAGTGTAAGGTAGAAGTTAGTTAGCTAAGTGTCTTGAAACTGGTTTATATAAGGCATCAATTATTTCGCGAAGTTCGGCGGTGGTAATACTGCTAAAAGGACTTCAGAAGGATAATTGAAGATTGAGTGGACCGTGCTCTTAAAGTACTTAGAGAAAATCTCTAAAAGAGCATGAAGCCATTTAATCGAGCCAACAGGTGTCCAATTTTGGCATTTGAAGTATCAGTAATAGACATGAAGTTAATTAATCAAGCCAAGCATTATGCAAGTTGACATGATCTTTTATGAATGTTATTTTATCTTTTTCAGTCCCTGTTTAGTTGAGTTATCCTCATTGTGAATTTGGTTGTCATTGTTAGACAATCAAATAGGGGGAGATTGAAAGGCAAAGGTGTACTAACTTGTAACACTTAATTATTTTGTAACTCAACTAAGTAAAAGATAAAACAACAGCAAAACAAGAGAAACTGAAGAAGCACATGGAATCAATCAACTGAAGAAATGGTAATGATACTTGGTAACTACAAGTAACTAATTTGGTTAATCAAGGATGCATAAGTGAGAAGAAGTTCAATCTGAGTATTGCTCATGCCCTAACTTATCTAATGGAGAATCAAATTAATGTCAAGGAAGTATCAAGAAGGCCAAAGTGATTTCATGTAATGTATATCAACATCTGGATAATGTAAAGGTTAATCAACAAATGAGAACTGACATTCAGAAGCAAGAACCCCTACAAGACTAGTCACTTATGAACCAGACCATTGCATCAAGTGTCAGGACATTGGAGGCAAGTTCGTGTCAGTAATAGAAGATCTCATTTGAATTGAGTGAGGAAAAGAAATTGAAGAAGCTAAGGAAACTTGCTCACAAAGGTTAATTCTCAATTAGTCACTAAAGAAGGTCAACATTGGATGTGTGCATATTTGCCAAGGCAAATGTCGATCCACAGCAGATCGAGATGCGGATCGAGATTTACAAGTGAAGTAAAACACTGCAAAGGCAAATCTCGATCCAGGCGATAGATCGAGATCGAGATTCTCCCAGATCGAGATCGAGATTTTCACAGATCGAGATCGAGATCCTCACAGATCGAGATCGAGATTTTCACAGATCGAGATCGAGATCCTCACAGATCGAGATCGAGATCCTCATAGATCGAGATCGAGATTCTCCCAGATCGAGATCGAGATTTTCACAGATCGAGATCGAGATGGGTCCAGGCGAAGATCGAGATGCGGGTAGAAATGTAACATTTAATGTTCAAGGGACAAGTGGCTTATTGTGAACGGTTGATCCAGAGTTGTTGGGAAAGTACTTTTTGTTGTCGAAGTCCTGATTGGGCCACGTACACAAAAAGGACAAGATCAAGACTACATGACATTATAAAAGCAGCACTTTGTTTTTATTTTTAGAAGCAACTTGTATCTCTGTATTTTAAACGATAATTTTTAAGAGAGAGCATTTACTGTAAAACAAAAAGTGAGAGAGAGAGGATCAGTTGAATCTAGCTTTAATTACTGTATTTATTGTTCAACTGATCATGATGCTTTTATGAATGTTGTAGCAAATCCATCAATGAATATAATGATATATTCTTGAAATTCTGAGTCATCATTTATTACTTGCACATTGTTTATTCTCTCATAAATTTTAAACAGTTGTATTCACCCCCCCCCCCCTCTACAACACTTTGGACCTAACAACATGAAACATCAGTCACAACATCAATTTGCTTCCAATAAGCACTATGATTTGCACATGTTACATTCACAACTTTAAGAGTAGGGGAAGAGATTTGACTAACATCTGGTGTTCGAGGACGATCCTCAAGCTCCTATGTCAGTGAAGGAAATATATTCTCGTCAACTTGTCCTTCTCAAGGACTGATCGCATGGAGAAGTTGTTTATGTTTATCATTTGATATCTACAATATTAAAGTGTATAAAATAAGTTACAAATTTAATATTAATTATGTTTAAGTGAGTATGGTATATCACCATATACCTCCCACTATTTTTATCAAACTAATTGCCCTAACTATTAATTCGAAAAATATATCTTTAAATCTTTCGAGTGAGCCAAGATCCATATTTCATCCATGTTTTAAGATAGCGTTGGCTAATACACTCTAAACATGACTATTTAAGTAAACAACATTTGTCGATTATATCAAATATAACTCTTGGAAAGTTTGGTAGAACAACCCTTTGTACACATTTATCCAATAAATCTCACCAAACTCTATGCCTCTAAACCCACAATCCTATTGTGATGATTTAGTTAAGTTAGACCCAATGTTTCAACAAACTAAGTACACTTACTTATCACGTCTTCCCATGATTGATAAAAGCACATTGCTTTGGCAAACCCACTCCTTCTCAATCTAGATCTTGATGAGTATTAAACATTAGAAGGCATCTGATTAACTTAATATGTATTTAGGGATTTTTATTGTTTATATAAACGATCATGATCCCATCATAAAGAGATTCTCAATTTTTCCTTGATCAAATAATTCATTTCAATATTCGTCAATGGATTGATTTCCAGGTCGTCGGAGAAGTCACAAGCGGTCTCACTTAAAACCCAACTTCCTTACGAATTAAACTAATAATCCGCTTTTGACAAAATCTCCCCATATTAGAAAAAGAAAATTCATATTTAATACCGTGTTTCATAAACACAAGAATCTCATGATTGTTTGTTCAATTTTAAAATCTTGAATCGTTACAGGTTTTATCTTTCTTAAGCAAACATGGCATGGGTGTCGTATTTAATACATACATGATTAATCAATATTAAGCATGCATCTCGATTATATCTACGCATACGTACCAATACATGCAATCATATACATATATGTAATTTGCGTAAATTAAACGTGTTTGGTTATGACCCCATCCTATGTGATCTTTCCAAGCTAATGGAAATATCAAGGTCAGTCTATGGTGGTTTTAAAAATACTATCTATTACATGTCTTTTTTCTTCATTGCTCCATCATCCCCTTTTGGATCGCCTCCTTGCTTACAAGTCTTCATTGATAATTACATTGAATAATAAAAATAAAACTATTCTAATAAAATTACAAGAAGAACTTGAGTTACATCCGAGGTAATTAAATTACAATGAATAAACGACATGCAAGTCGTATTTAGAAACCAAAACCATATATCAAAACCACTATACTATGGGTCTTTAGGCCAAACCATCCACCATGGTGTCACATAACACATATAATATATCTCAAATTATAAAAACATATCATATAATCATATATAACAAATTTTGAAATTTTAGAAAATAAAAAATAGATTTATAAAGACAATAAATCATTGTTCATTGGCCCGATTCCAGTCAGAAAACACATATCGTTTGCGAAAATCGGATACGGCAATCAGATTTCACCAAATCTGATGGTGTTTCAGAAATCGTATCATATACAATCCCCATAACAAGAACAAGAATATATCATATATACATACACAGTGATACATACAATCATCACATGATTATACATCACATGAATATCATATATTCATAATATATAAATACATATACTCAAAATTTTAGAAAATCAAATAATTTTCAGAAAATAATAAATCACCATTTTGGGGCTTGTAACGACATCTAATGGCTTACAGACGCAGAACTGACATAATCCGTATTGCTCAGTGACCCGATTCCAGTCAGAAAACATATATCGTTTGCAAAAATTGGACAACGAACACAGATTTCAGAAAATCTACGTCAGCCATTTCAGAATTTGTATCGAATACGATTCCCTTAATAAGAACAAACATGTATCATATACATACATCAATACACACAATCATCACATGATTATAAATCATATGAATATCATATATTCATAATATATAAAAACATATACATATTGTATCAATACAAAATCATGATAGATCGCATACATGATTACTTATCGAAAACTATTAAGCACATAACCGAATTAAAACGTTTCGCAAGTAACTCTGATGCCGTTAAAGGGTTTCGAGGCACAAACGTAGCGGAATAAACGCGAAAAATAAATCAAAATAGCGAAACTCTCCAAAAGATCCATGCGAAAACAAAATATTTAATTCGGAGATAAAGAATAAATACCTTTAGAAGCTTTAACAGTTCATTAATGGAAGATTAATGGAGGTCCAATGCTTGTTTAATCACCACGTATCCCGCTCTCGCGATCTACGCTCTACGGTATCCACACGAACACTTTTCATGAAGGATTGATGTGTACTAGCACCCGAAAACTGCTTCTCTCTCTCTCTCTCTATCTTTCTCTTTTCTCAAAACAGTTAGGGTTTTAGTAAAAATATGTCTCATAAATTAAATCAGCTCATAAAGATATTATATAGAGAGAGGAATAAGTTTTCTAATTATAATCCAATTATAATTAATACTAATCTAAAATTCTAAATTATTTAATTAAGTCTCACTTAATTAATTATTAATTTTGGAATTAGTTTAAATAATTCATTTATTCTATTTATATAATTAATTAAGTCATACTTAATTAATATCATAAATAAAATAAATTACTTATTTAATTTAAAGTCACAATTTAAATTATTTCTCCTTCAAGCGTTCTTTGTGTGTGACCCTGTAGGTTATTATTTCGTTGGCAACAATTTTAATATCTAATTAAAATTGTAAATAATGAGCGGCATCTAGTAATACATCATTGCAACCCAAGTAATAATAATATATCAGTGATTCGATTAAGCCTTTCGTGAATAATGTTCCATGTAATATAATCCATTTAATCTTGATATTATAGATTAAACTCAAGGCATGTCTCGTGTCATCCTCTTCATAATTTAATCTTTATTTTCTTGATCGATGAGTAGACTATTAAAATTAAATCAACATTTGAGCACGACTGTGCATTTCATAGTCTCACTCAAACAAGAGGCCAATAATATCACTCCTAAAATTAGGAGGATTAAATCTCATCTAGATCATTCATATTTCTCATATAATTCATAATATACCCAATGTCCACTTTTATCATCACCCGGTCAAAGGTAACTTTTAATGTAATCAAGGTATATTAATTCTCGTATAGAAATATAATGATTTCAGGTCTAAGGATCACTACACCATTATCAGAGTGAGAATTACTTATGACACTTATTTAACATGTAGAATCTCACGGCGGGTCATTCCAGTGCCATGCATTGAGACATGCACTTATGTTCTTGATTTTAGTATCACCATACCTATGACCAATGAGATGTGGTCATCTGTCAAGAAACATACTAGTCTTTGTGCATTATTATTGTCCTTAAATAATAATACTCGACTAGGAAATTTTAGGAATAAGATACTATTCATATAATCTCATTTTTAAGTCACATACTTAAAGATATATAATACGTATCAAAATTCCAAGGACATTTATTATACTTTTAATTTATTACGCAGTAAATAAAACATAATAAATAAATAATAATCAATAAAACATAATCCTTAATAATAAATATTTTCCTTAAAATATAAAAAGTATTGTCTCTAGAGCACAATTACTAACAGAGGGGCAGCCTGATTTCTAGTAGCTTCTCTCTCTATGACCATCATCCCTACCTCAAACTTGTTGGAGGAAGCTCCTGTATTGTCAAAAAATGTCTTCTCAGATTCACTAATAAATGGGGTTCCAAAGTCAAGAGGTGACAGGTTTTTGGGAGTTGGTACATTGTCATCTCCTTCCTCAGCAGTTAGAGAAAGGTCTATAAGGGCAGTATTAGTTACATGAGGGTTGTATGAATGTAAATCTATAGGGGCTAGGTGTTTTCAGAGATATTATAGCAGCCGAGACATCCAAAACCACCACCCTTGACCGTGTTTGACCACTAACAAACTATGGAACCTCTAAGTGTCAGCTCCAAGATTAGACCTTTCCTCTTGGGGGAACCCTTTGTTAGTGTAGGTGCCCTAGAGGCAATACAATGTTCCTTTTCTTATGGACCTTTATGTCATTTGATTATTCAATAAACGTATTTATTAGGACTTTAATTACTGCGATATATTTGTTAACATAATAAATGTCCTTAGAATCATGATACACATTGTATAGTTTAAGTACATGACTTGAACTTGAGATTATATAATATATCATATTCTTAAAAAGGTCCCTAGTCGAGTATTATTATTATAGGACAATAATAATACATAAATAAACTAGTATGTTGTTTGACTGATAACCACATCTCATTGGTTATAAGTATGGGGATACTAAAGTCAATACATAGGTACATGTAGGAGTACATGATACTGGACAGACCCACAGTGAGATTCTTCATGTTTAATAAAGTCATAAGAAAGACTCACAGTGATAATGGTGTAATGATCCTTTGACTTGAGATCATTATATTTCTATACGAGGATTAATATACTTTGACTACATTAAAAGTTACCTTTGACCGGGTGATGATAAAAGTGGACATCGGGTATATCATGAGTCGTATGAGAAATATGAATGATAGATAAAGGATTTAACCCTCCTATAATTAGGAGAGATATTATTGGCCTCTTGATTGAGTAAAACTATAAAATGCATGGCCATGCTCAAATAATGATTTATTTTCATAGTCTACTCATTGATCAAGTAAACCCGGATTAAATGTTCTAGAGGATGACTAAATACATGCCTCGAGTTTAATCTATAATATATGTGGTTAAAGGGATTATATTACACGAAAACATTAATCACGAAAGGTTTTATCGAATCACGATTTAATTATTGTTTAATTGGGTAGCAATGATGTATTACTAGATACCGCTCATTGTTTATAATTTTATTAGAGAATAAAATTATTGCTAATTAAATAATAGCCTATAGGGTCACACACATAGAGCACTTAGATGAATAGTTAATTTAAATTATAGATTTAAATTAATTGATGATTATTTGAATTTTATTATATTAATTAAGTGGGACTTAATTAATTGAAATAATATAAATTCGAATTTGAAGAGGATTTCTGCCCATAATAATTAAGTATGACTTAGTTATTAATTAAATAATAGAAACACGTTTTATTATTTAATCCTATACCTACATGGGTTAGGTTTTTGCTGAATAGGCCCATTAACCAGTCATTATAAATAGATAATGATAGGTTAAATGACCATTACGTTTTTGAGAGACCTAACCCTAGAGGCAGCAGCAAGGTAACAAAAAGGCAGAAATTTGAAATCATAAAAAAGGAGGCTAGTACATCCATTCCGTAATCAAGATCGTGAAACGTTCTTGAAGGTGCTCGTGTGGATACCATAGAGGTGTTTTTCGAGAGGAAGACACAAGTAGTGAAAACTAGGATCTCCGTTGAGTTCGTAAAAGTCAGGACCAGAAAAGGTATAATTCTGTTTCACCATAATCTGTCAATCTTATACATGATCCTGCGTTATGGTTACGAAATTTTTGTTATATTTACGTTAATCCGCTGCGTTTTATGCCTCGGAACCTAACAATGGCATCAGAGCTACGTGTATAAGGGACTGATTTGGTTACGTGTTAACTGTATTTGATGCAAATATGCCTGTTTTGGTGACTGCCATGCCACTGCCATGCTACTGCTTTGTTACTGCCATGCCTGTTTGAGACTGTCATGCTACTGCAATGTTATAATCTGTTATGGCATGATATGTGTGATGCACTGTATGTATGTGATACGAGATACAGTCATACGAAGGTCATCGGAATCGTTCTGAGACGTTTGAAAACACAACCGCATAAGATGCAGTTTTATGTGAATAGTGATTCTGCAGTGAATAGTGTTTTTCGACGGAGTCAGAATGGGTCGAATTTACTCTTTCTGGAAAGGAAAAATCGCCACGAGCAAAAATCACCGCTTTGTCGTGACCTATGGTGTTTTTTGGCCATTTGACATCGTTAAGGGCCTCAAAAACGCAGTTTTCTGTTTTGAGATCATAATTTTAAATTTCTGATAATTTTTTTTATGCTGCATGATGATATGATTATGCATTCTGAGATGTCAGTAATTGTTATGTGGGCATGGTGCTGGTTATGGCCTTAGACCCCTAGATTAATGGTTTTGGTTTTATAAATACGACTTGCATGTCGTTTTCTTCATTCTTGTAATTGCTGAACCTCGAATGTAACTCGAGTTTTCTTATGTAAGTACATTAGCTTAAGTTGTATTCAATTATTCCATGTAATGTACTTGAAGACAAAGGATGATCCAAGAAGAATAGAAGGTAGCCATGGATGCAAGAAGAATGAAGACAAACAACTGTATTTATGTTTTACCACCACTATAGATTGACTTTGATCCATTCATTAGCTCGAAAGGATCGCATAGGAAAGGGGCCATAACCAAGCACATTTACATACTGCACTTTACATATTGATGTATGAATGTATGTGTAGAGTAGAAGATGCATGCTTTAATTAGATTAATGATGTATGCATGTATTAGATACGTCACCCATGCCATGCTTGTCATGCTAAACAAGATAAAATCTGTAACGATTTAAGATTTTAAAATTAACAAACGATCATGAGATTCTTGTGTTTATGAAATATGGATTTTTAAAACACGGAATTAAATATGGTTTTTGATATCTATAATTGGGATTTTCTGACAAAATCGGATATGCGTATTCGTAAGGCTTATGGGTTTTAAGTGTGACCACTGGTATCCTCCATCTACCTAGGAAATGAACAATTTAAGATGTCAATTTGAAATATTTGGTTCAAGGAAAAATTGAGGATCTCTTCATGATGTGATCATGATCGTCGTAAATTTTCTAAACCCCTTAACAAAATATTAAATTTTACTCGGATGCTTTCCAATGAATGAACACTCATCGAATCCTAGATCGATTAGGGGAAAGACTGTCAGTGGCAGGGGACTCCTATCTATCGTGGTGAGATGCGACGAATATAAACGGTTATATTCGGCCGTTGTATCATTGGGTCTAACTTAACTGAGTCGTCATAATAAGGTGAAAATAAACGGTTATATTCAACCATTATGAACTTAGAAGCATAGAGTTTGGTTAAAAGTCTATTAGATAGATAATATCAATCGTTGTTCACCAAACTATCCAAGAATTATATATGATATAATTGACAATTGTTGTCTACCTAAATAATCATTTTTAAGGACTTTCAGTGGTTGTCTTTGGACATGACGAAATATGGATCTTGGCTTACTAGAAAGAATTATGGGATATACTTTCCAAATTAATAGTAAGGGCTATTAATTTGATAAAAATAGTGGGAGATATATTATGAATATATCATAATCATTTGAACATAATAAATAACTCAGACAATCTAATGTTTATTTTGTGCTTTTATCATTGTAGATACCAAGTAATGGCAAACAACACAAACACACTATCCGTACGATCAGTCCTTGAGAATGATAAGCTGACAGGAGGAAACAACTTCCTAGACTGGTAGAGGAATTTGAGGATCGTCCTCAAACAGGAGCGCAAGCTTCATGTCATTGATATTCCTCCGGCAGGTCCCCTTCCTTAGGGCGCTACTGTTGAGGAACGAGCGGCACACACAAAGGATGAGAATGATGCAAATGATGTTGCATGTCTTATGTTGGCAAGTATGAGTGCTGAACTTCAAAGACAGCATCTGCATATGGATCCATATACTATCAATGAGCACTTGCAAAGCATGTTTGCAAGCCAAACTCGTCAAGAAAGGTTCAACACGAGTAAGTCACTCTTTAATTGCAAACAAGGGGCAAGTGAACCAGTTGGCCCACATGTTCTGAAGATGATTGGTTACATTGAGTACCTTGAAACTTTGGGTTTCCCGATTATTCAGGAAATTGGTATTGACCTAATCATGAATTCTTTGAACAACAAATTCACCCAGTTTATCATAAACTATAATATGAATGAATTTGACAAAACACCTACTGAATTGTTGACTATGTTGAGAACATATGAGGCCAACATGAAGACGGCTGAACCTGCTCCCATACTGATGGTGGGCAATAAAGGTAAGGCCAAAGGGAAAGGCAAGTGGAAGGGTAAGAAGAAGACAGGTTCTGATTCTACACCCAAGCCAAAGTCAGGTCCCAAACAGGCTTTAAAGCCTAAAGGTGGGGTCGCTAAGGGTGAATGTCACTACTGTAAGAAAACTGGTCACTGGAAGAGAAACTGTTCAGTTTACTTGGAGGATCTGAAGAAGAAGAGGGCTGGGCAAGTTTCTACTTCAGGTATATATGTTATAGAAGTAAATCAGTCTATTTCTACATCTTGGGTATTGGATACTGGATGTGCTACTCACATTTGTATAAATGTGCAGGAAATGCAGAGTAGTAGGACATTGGCTAAAAGAGAAGTGGACCTACGAGTTGGCAATGGAGCAAGAGTTGCTGCTTTAGCTGTAGGAACCTATTATTTATCTTTGCCCTCAGGGCTAGATTTAGAACTGGAGAATTGTTTTTACGTGCCTGCGATTCGCAGAAACATTATTTCTGTTTCTTGTTTGGACAAGAAAGGTTTTTCGTTTACGATAAAGAACAATTGTTGCTCTTTTGCTTTGAATGATTTAACCTATGGTGTTGCGCGTTTGTTTAATGGTTTATATGTTCTTGACTTAGATAATCCTGTGTATAATATAGAAAACAAACGACTTAAAGTTAATGACTCAAATCAAACATACCTCTGGCATTGTCGTCTAGGCCATATAAATGAGAAACGCATATCCAAATTACATAAGGATGGATACTTGGATAAGTTTGATTTTGAATCATACCAAGAATGGGAATCTTGTTTACTTGGTAAAATGACTAAAGCCCCTTTCACTGGTAAGGGTCAAAGGGCCACTGAACGTCTAGAGCTAATACATAGTGATGTATGTGGCCCAATGCGTGTGATGGCTAGAGGAGGCTACTACTACTTCATAACATTTACTGATGATTTCAGTAGATATGGATATGTATATCTTATGAAGAATAAATCTGATTCTTTTGAAAAGTTCAAAGAATACAAGACTGAAGTAGAAAAGCAAATTGGCGGAGGTGCAAGTATTAAAATCTTACGATCTGATCGTGGAGGAGAATACTTGAGCACAGAATTTAAAGATTATTTAAAGGAGTGTGGTATTGTATCACAACTCACTCCGCCAGGTACACCTCAATGGAATGGAATTTCAGAGAGGAGAAATCGCACCTTGTTGGACATGGTGCGATCGATGATGAGTCATGCAGGTCTTCCAATTCGTTTCTGGGGTTATGCTCTAGAAACAGCGGCTTTCACACTTAACCGTGTTCCTACTAAGAAGGTTCAAAAGACTCCATATGAGATATGGGAGAAGAAACGGTCAGGCATGAGCTTTATGAAAGTTTGGAGATGCAAGGCGTTTGTGAAGCGTCAAGTATCTGACAAGCTTGGACCTAAATCTGAAAAGTGTAATTTTGTGGGATACCCTAGTGAAACAAAGGCGTATTATTTCTATAGTCCTTCTGAGGAGAAATTGTTCATTGCTCGAGATGCTGTTTTCATGGAAAGAGATTTTGTTTCCAAAAGAAACAGTGGGAGAACTATAGACCTCGATGAAGATCGAGAACTACAAAATTGCATTGAACCTGAAGTGGAACAAGAGCAGGATAATGATAATGCTCAACAAACACAGGTTGTTCGTAGAACTGGTAGAATTCGCCATGAGCCAGAGAGATATGGATTTCTCTTGACTCAATGTGGTGATTTGATGCTCATAGATGAAGATGAGCCTCTCACATACCAAGATGCTATGAACAGTCCAGACTCTAAGAGATGGCTAGAAGCCATGAAATCCGAGATGGATTCCATGTACGAAAACCAAGTATGGACTTTGGTTGATCCACCTGAAGGGGTAAAACCCATAGGGTGCAAATGGGTTTTCAAGAAGAAAACTGATATGGATGGAAATGTTCAGACCTATAAAGCAAGGATGCTTGCAAAAGGTTTCAAACAAATTCATGGTATTGACTATGATGAAACTTTCTCACCAGTGGCTATGGTCAAGTCCATAAGGATTTTGCTTGCTATTGCAGCATTCCATGATTATGAAATCTGGCAAATGGATGTCAAAACAGCCTTCCTTAATGGAAGCCTTGAAGAGGATGTGGATGTGTACATGACACAACCTGAAGGTTTTGTCGATCCAAGGAATATTAGCAAGGTATGTAAATTACGTCGATCCATTTATGGATTGAAGCAAGCCTCTAGGAGATGGAATATCCGTTTTGATGAAACAATCAAAGAGTATGGCTTTGTTCAAAACGAAGATGAACCTTGTGTTTACAAGAAGGTTAATGGAAGCCATGTGGCATTCATAGTACTATATGTTGATGACATACTACTAATGGGGAATGACATACCTTCTCTTAAGGCTGTTAAGACTTGGTTAGGGAGCAACTTCTCTATGAAAGACTTAGGAGATGCATCCTACATTCTAGGAATGAGGATCTATAGGGATAGATCTAGAAGGATGATTGGTCTAAGTCAGAGTACATACATCGATAAGGTTTTGCATCGTTTTGGTATGCAAAATGCAAAAAGGGGATATGTCCCCGTGTCTTAAGGGATAACGATCTCTAAAGATCAATGTCCGAAATCATTGGATGACAAGGACCGCATGAGTAAGGTTTCATATGCCTCAGCAATTGGATCTATCATGTATGCAATGGTATGTACTCGCCCAGTTGTTTCGTATGCTTTAAGCATGACGAGTAGATACCAATCTAATCCAGGTGAAGGTCACTGGACGGCAGTCAAGAATATTCTAAAGTACTTGAAAAGGACTAAAGATTCATTCTTGGTGTATGGAGGAGAGGAGAAACTGGTTGTAAAAGGTTACACCGATGCAAGTTTCCAAACAGACAGGGATGATACTGTATCACAGTCTGGTTTTGTGTTTTGTCTAAACGGAGGTGCTGTAAGTTGGAAGAGTTCAAAGCAAGAAACAGTAGCTGATTCTACAATGGAGGCTGAGTACATTGCAGCTTGTGAAGCAGTAAAGGAAGCTGTTTGGATTCGAAAATTCATTACTGATTTGGGAGTGGTTCCATCGATCGCAGATCCCATTGATCTATACTGCGATAATAATGGAGCTATTGCACAGGCTAAAGAACCTAGATCTTACTCCCGAACCAAACATATACTCAGGAGATATCACCTCATTCGAGAGATTAATGAAAGGGGTGACATACACATATGTAAAGTACACACAAATGATAACATTGCAGACCCACTGACCAAAGGCTTGTCGTAGACGAAGCACGATGGTCACACTAGTTCCATGGCTATTAGATACATGGGTGATTGGCTCTAGTGCAAGTGGGAGATTATTAGTGTAGGTGCCCTAGAGGCAATACAATGTTCCTTTTCTTATGGACCTTTATGTCATTTGATTATTCAATAAACGTATTGATAAATGTCCTTAGAATCATGATACACATTGTATAGTTTAAGTACATGACTTGAACTTGAGATTATATAATATATCATATTCTTAAAAAGGTCCCTAGTCGAGTATTATTATTATAGGACGATAATAATACATAAATAGACTAGTATGTTATTTGACTGATAACCACATCTCATTGCTTATAAGTATGGGGATACTAAAATCAATACATAGGTACATGTAGGAGTACATGACACTGGACAGACCCACAGTGAGATTTTTCATGTTTAATAAAGACATAAGAAAGACTCACAGTGATAATGGTGTAATGATCCTTTGACTTGAGATCATTATATTTCTATACGAGGATTAATATACTTTGACTACATTAAAAGTTACCTTTTACCGGGTGATGATAAAAGTGGACATCGGATATTACACGGAAACATTAATCACGAAAGGTTTTATCGAATCACAATTTAATTATTGTTTAATTGGGTAGCAATGATGTATTACTAGATACCACTCATTATTTATAATTTTATTGGAGAATAAAATTATTGCTAATTAAATAATAGCCTATAGGGTCACACACATAGATCACTTAGAGGAATAGTTAATTTAAATTATAGATTTAAATTAATTGATGATTATTTGAATTTTATTATACACATTGCTAATTAATTGAAGAGGATTTCTGCCCATAATAATTAAGTATGACTTAGTTATTAATTAAATAATAGAAACACGTTTTATTATTTAATCTTATACCTAAATGGGTTAGGTTTTTGCTGAATAGGCCCGTTAACCAGTCATTATAAATAGATAATGATAGGTTAAATGGCCATTACGTTTCTGAGAGACCTAACCCTAGAGGCAGCAGCAAGGTAACAAGAAGGCAGAAATTCGAAATCATCAAAAAGGAGGCTAGTACATCCATTCCGTAATCAAGATCGTGAGACGTTCTTGAAGGTGCTCGTGTGGATACCATAGAGGTGTTTTTCGAGAGGAAGACACAAGTCGTGAAAGCTAGGATCTCCGTTGAGTTCGTAAAAGTCAAGACCAGAAAAGGTATAATTCTTTTTCACCATAATCTGTCAATCTTATACATGATCCTGCGTTAGGGTTCCAAAATTTTTGTTATATTTACGTTAATCCGCTGCGTTTTATGCCTCGGAACCTAACACCCTTATTGGCCGATGAAATGGAGGAATTAGCTGAAATAGTTGGATTTGACATCTTCCCCAAAAACATAATAAATTGAACTTTAGAGGGATGATCGTGAAGGAATAAAAGAAAAATAAGGGTAGATGAATTTTAGAGAAGATCTTCTAGTCTGGTTTGTTTTCTACAGTTGAGGTGTAAGGAATCTATAGTCATTGAGGACGGATATGGATAAAATTATTTGAAGGTTTCATGAGACATGGCCTATAGGACCTATTGACAAGCAGGTTCCTCGTACTATGCTTGTTTGTATTTATACATATTCCAGGTAATACATATTCATGCTAGTTGAAGCAAACACAGAGGAGTTGAGCATGGTGAAGTATTTCATGTTTCAATAAAAGCAATAAGTGTTATTTCAATTATTAGCTAGTGATCCAGGGGTGAGTGCTACACTATGTGCCATATGAAGATTGAACAAGATATGAAAGTAGTAAGGCAGGGATACAGTGGGATATATAAAACAAGTATGTGAGATGCATGAAAATTTCAAGAACATAAAGAGAGTAAACATGACATATGGTTATCAAATTCAAAGCTATAGTAGTGGTGTGTGCAGCTGAACATGGAATCACATGGCTACATTATAGGGAAGAAATATGCATGTATATAAGGAGAGGTGAAGAAAGCTTACCTTGAAGAGGATTGAAGAGGAAGAACCTGGTACTGTTATAGCAAGCATGAGTTGTTGCAGGGTTTTGAATAGTCTATGAGATGAAGAGGCGCAAGAGAATTGAGTTTTTGAAGAGATGTGAGAGAATAAAAATCCAAAAGAGATTGAGGTGTATGTATATATAAGCATGAGTTAATAGTAGTTAATGGGGAACAAGGTGGACATGTGGCACCGTGTAAGTGGAGAAGAAAGGGGAGTGAAAAGGGGTGTCATACACAAACTCGGGAACTAATACACCTGTTATTAAGGTGAGGTGTAAGCACACAGTTTTCAAATTAAATTCAAGTGGTTTGAAGGGATAAAGGAACCTTAGAGTTTCAGGCGGTTTTAGTTAATTTGAAATTCAAAACTATATGATTAATTGATAATGTCAGAAGAGAGAATGAAGGGTGGAACCTTCGATGAAGATCAATGAACCGGAAAATGAGGTTCCACATGGAGACCATGGAAGCTGTAGATTAATAGTTCCTGAGGTAATTTTTATTCTAATATCAAATACTAAATAGGTTGTAGTGGTTTATGTTAAATATGAGTTGTTGTATAAATTCTATTATGAATTATTTCTTATTTCTTACGCCGGGTTAACCAGTGTAAGCTCAAAACTAATTTGTTGAAGTTGTAAAATAGTTCATAACATATTTCAGGGCTGTTTCCTTTTGCATTTAATGGCTACAAGGAACTGGGGGTAATTATTGTGCCTAAAATCTCACATGGGCAAGATTTAGGCCCATAAGTTGTCTAAGATCTAATCCACCAAATAATTATGCTCCCGAAGAGGTTCTAGGAAAGGTTGAGAAGATTTATAGAGGTTCTACTGTGTTAAAGTGAACCATGGAAGCTACTAAGAAGGTCCATAGGGTGACGAACCATCCAAGGATGAGGAATCAGTAGGGGAAAAGTCCTAATGATGCAGAGGTGTTACTGTCCAAAGAGCTTCCATTATATCAATGTTGGAACCTATTTTGGAGAGGTTCTGGAAGGCTAGTGAAGGTGAGAATTCATATGAAAGGTCCTAGTTTGCCGTAGCTTCGATAAAATAGGTTCTACGTTCCATTGGACAGTTTGGAGAAGCTAGCTTCTAGAACAGCTGCTAGGTACCTCCTGGATGGTTAGTCATGCCTAGACTATTTCACCTGATTTTTAGTAGATGATTTCTCCATGATTGCAGGGAATAATTAACATGATATTTATATCAAATCAAGGATAATTATGAGGAAAATACATATGTGTGCATATATGGTTAATTCTTCATGATAAATGAGCTTCCAAGGAGTCCTAACTAGCCTAGAATCTCCTTATAGCTCAACCACTTTGAGATAAATATCAACCAGATGATAAATATAATCAAAACACAGCTGATCACTCATCCAAAGTATCATGAATACCTAGAACTATATATGGACTTGATCCCTATAAATAGGATATGTATGCAACTAGCAAAGGGTTCGGAAAATACTTGGAGGGAGGAGAGCAAACCAAAAACACAAGTATTCCTTGACACTCTGAAGTATATGGCTTGTATAATCACTAGTGGATACATGCATGTGCTTTGGATCTTTTCTAGCTCAGCCCTTTCCACACAAAAATTACCATCCACCTTCTGTGGAAGCTCTGTTAGGAAGTTGTTTCTTGACTAGATTCATTACTTTTCTTCTGTTATTCCAGCACAGGGCCTTTATAGTGTTGTAACTAAATTCCTCTCACAACAATATGAAACCTCTAGTGTTAACCTGATTTATTACGTCGAGACAGAGCATTGGTTAAATATAATTTATCAGACGGGTTCTTTGAGGAATTCGTGGAAGAAGTGAGGAAGCACGACATCAATACCATAATTGTTATCATCACAAGTTATAAAGTAAATATTGATACATGTATCATGTAAACATTAATGTTAGGAATTATCTTCTTTGATGATAACTGAACCTTTAGAAATCATAAGTTAGTAAAATTCACTTTGTAACTTGTCAATGGATATATGTTCTACAAATATCCATTGACTAGGTAGCCAATTATCAGTTGAAGCTTAAATTATATCAACTGATAATATGGTATTATAGGAACAATGTTATCTAAGTCATTTATCCATTGATAGATTAGATGATCAATGGATAATACATTCTAGAGTCGATGGATATCTGAGTCAATAGATGTTAGTCAATCAACTGATATGATAATAGATTGTTAAATTGTAAAAGACAGGAAAATTCATAAGTAAAGCATGATCAACGGATAAATAAAAGCTCAATGGATGTTCTAATACTCGTTGGATGTTGAAGAATGAAGACAATCAATGGATGTTAAAGACCCGTCGATTGATAAAATTAATATCAATCAATGGATAAAATTATCAGTCGATGGTGATCAAATAACCATTAAAAATTCCATACAAGAATATCAATTGATATGCTTAACAGAAAATTATCAATTGATGTTGACAATTCATGAGGACAAAGTTAGGAATCTTTCAGACATATGATAACATTGGAAGATAGTCAAATTTATCTTGACTGTGAAGACTCTGATATGAGCTGTCTTTCTTGGAAGAATGCAAGACAAAACATTCCCCAATTTTGCTCAATGTAGAATGGAAAGACAGAACCAACAATTTTCTAGTTTAGGACAATTTTGTTTTATCTATTGACTAGTAAATTGTAAAGAACATTTAGTAATAAGTAAAACCAATGCTATAGTATAGTTGAATGTGTGAAATAGATTAAAAACTTCTGAGTATAAATTATTCAGTGCTCTCAAGCAAAATTGTAAGAACAATTTATATTTTAACTTTTTAAAGAGGCTTTTTTAGACCTAGAGTTATAACAGCAAAAACACTCTGGTAGATCTATTCAATCCACAAGTAATTTTTAATTCTGAGTCTATATTTCTATTTATTGTTTTGAATTGAAAAGTTCTAGATATCAAGAAATTTGAAATTGTATTCAACCCCCCCATCCCTTCTATAATTTTTATTGTGACTTTTAGGGAATTCATAAATAACAAGTACTTGACATTTTTCCCTTATGTTTCCATTGTTTTGATATTAGTTTGAAGAATTAGTTGTCGTGGTACCAGTTTTTTCTACAAATTATGATGTATCAGGTATATATTATTTGTGATGTATAAGGTATCAGTTTTATACTGTAAATTAGTTATTGTTTGTGCATCTTGTATTTGTTTCCAAATTTTCTATATGTTGCTGGAATGAAAAGGGGTTTTGAAGAATAACTATTTGTCAAAATTCTATAATTATGATTATTTTTCTTTATACATATGCTCTTGGAGAGAGTTTCAGTTATCCTATAAATTATGAAACATGCATTATTGTCACGAGAATTTCACCTTTCTAATGTTACGACAAACAGGTTCTTCATCCAATATGACCATCACCATGTTCATCAATTTCGATAGTGGTTAGTTTCCAATAAACCATATTTATTTTAGTTTTGTTTTCGTATAATAGGACACTTACATTATAACTTAAATTCGATTGTAACAGGATTTGGTCCAATAAGGATGATTTTGGACTGTAGCTCTTAGTGAAAGATAATACGGAGAATTCTAAACTATTCACATTTTATGAGTTAAGAATTTGAGAGTCTACTATATTGAGGTTATTTTTTTGATACTTTGTTGAAAGTTATGTAATCTCTCAAGTCGCTCCATATATTTTATGAAATTGAGGTGTCAACTAAATGTAGAGAAGCGTACTTTGTCCAATCAAAATTTCTGAAGGTTGAATATGTTAGAAATGCAAACACTGATGATTGTCAGAGAATACAAATCAGAGTTTATAGTGCCGACGTCATCAGAGAATAAGGAGCTATCGGTCAAAATTTACTCTATCAGAGAATACTTAATCAGAGAATACTCCAATCAGAGATTAACAACCGATAGAGTTTACAAGATAGAGTTTGTCAGGAAGCAATTCAAATCAGAGTTTGATTAAGATAGTAAGAAGGAATCCTAATTTAAGTCTATTTCCTTATTTAAAGCTATTCTTTTCTTAATTTGATTTATAATTGAATTGTAACCGTGTTTATATAAACACAGACATAGGTTAACATTTACTGTTTACTATTGATGACTATTTCCTCTGTTATTTGTATTTGTACTTGTCTTGTCTATGACTTCTCCGAGAAGACGAGGCGCAAGTGCCGGAATCAAACAAAAGGTCCGAACGTCCGAGGACGAAAGAAAAAATGTTTTTCATAAACTAGCAGCTCTTGAGAACAAAGTGTTTCTTGAGAGAGTTTTATATTCTTTTCAATATTATCAATACAAATCTGTGATTACTTTACATATTTGTGTTCTTGATCGATTTACTGGTACTATTACATTCAACCCCCCTTCTGTAATAGGATATATATCTGGGCAAACAAGTGGTATCAGAGCAGGCAGTTAAATTTAACTGTTAGATCATAAAATCATGTCTAGAAACAAGTATGAAAGCATAAGAATTCCAATCCTGAAGAAAGCTGAGTACCCTACATAGAGGGTGAAGATGTTGATGTTCATGGAAGCAACAGATCCTGATTATTTAGACAGGATCAACAAAGGCCAGTATCTTCCAACAAAACTGGTTTCTGCAAAAATTGTAGAAGGCAGAGAAGTTCCTGAACATTATACTCTTAAAGACAAGAAGGAGTGGACCAATGAGGAAAAGCAAGAAGTCCTCAAAGATGCCAAAGTAAGAAACATATTGCATAACAGTCTTGACTCTGTAATGTCCAACAGGGGAATAACATGCAAAATAACAAAAAAGATATGGGATGTACTAGAGATTCAATGTCAAGGAACCAGAAAAATCAAGAAAAATAGAAGATCTGTGTTAATTCATGAATATGAATACTTTGAGGCAAAGCAGAATGAATCACTAACAGATATCTATGACAGATTTTTAACTCTGTTAAACAACTTGGCTTTGATGGATAAGGTGTATGATAATGAGATTCAAACACCAAGTTTCTAAGGGCTCTTTCAGAAGAACGAGATCTGCAGACATCTTTGATTAGAGATAGGGCTGATTTAGATAAGATGTCTTTAGATGAGGTCTATGGAAAATTGAAAACTCATGATCTGGAGTTACAATAAAGAAGAAAGAGGAAGAGTAACAAGGCAAGATCCATTACTTTGAATGTTGAAGCCAAGACTGAAGAACTAAAAGAAAAAGTGCTTAAGGCCTCAAAGAAAGGGAAATAAGTAATTGTCCAAGAAAGTAGTGAATCAGAGTTTGAGACAAACTCTGAAGCAAATTATGATGATTTCACAGACTTTGATATGATGGAGATGGTTGCTATGATTGTTAAAGGCTTCAAAAAGATGAAGTACATAAAGTACAAAAAATAAGTAAATTTTCAGAAAAAGCATGGAGAGTCAGACAAGAAAGGTTCAAGAAAAGTGAAGATAGAGATGGGAAATCAAAGACTGTTGACAAGTCAAAGATTAAGTGTTACAAGTGTAACAAGATGGGGCACTTTGCTACTGAATGCAGAAGTAAGGAATTAGGAAAGACACTAATCACATCAAAGAAGGATTGGATGGATTCCTCAGACTCTGGAAAGAGAGTCCAACAAATGCTGACTAATAAGAATTGGACTTCTGCTTTAGGTTATGAATCTGACAAAGATACACACACTAAATCACACATAAAAGGAATATTTAATAAACCTATGAAATTTGTTAGAGCTAGTAATGATAAGAAAACTTCTAGTGAATGCTCTAAAAACAATAGTGTTTCAGAATCTAAAAAGGTGAATATATGATTTTTTTCTCAAAAGTAACTTATGGAAAAGTTGAAGGCAGTTACCAATAAAAATAAACCTAAAAAGGTGAAAAGAAATAGGAATGGCAAAGTAGGAATTACTAGGGAGAATAACTACATGCATATCCCTGATGCTCCTAAGAAAACATGTTTTACTTGTGGTAATTCAAATCACCTTGTTATTGACTACAAACAAAATAAGAAGAAAGAACCTGAAAGACCTAGTTTTGAGGCTAGAAAAAAACTAGATATAGACCACAAAATCCCTGTTTTCATTGTGGTAGCTTGTGGCATTCCATTTATACATGCAAAGAATATCGTAATTTGTATTAAAAATTTTATGAACCACAACCTCAAATAAATATTTCTCTAAAACATACTGTCAAGCAAATATATGTGATAAAGTCTGATAAAAGGAGTGTAAACTCTGACAGTACAAACTCTGTTCATGTAAACTCTGTTAACACAAACTCTGATAAAAGTACTTCTGCTGCAAAAATTAACAAGTTTTCAAAGAAAGGACCCAAACTATTTTGGGTCCCCAAACCTACTAATTAAGTTTCATTTACTGATTGCAGGGAAACAGGAAAAACATCCTAGTGATTAATAGTGGATGTTCTGCACATATGACTGGAAATAAATCCCTGCTTTCAGAGTTTGAGGAGAAGGTTGACCCAGCAGTATCTTATGGAAATGACAACATAGGAAGAACACTGGGATATGGTAATATTTTGATTAGAAATGTCATCATTGAAAATGTAGCTCTGGTTGAAGGACTCAAACATAATCTGCTAAGTGTGAGTCAAATGACAGACATAGGTTATTCTATTGAATTTCATGGAACTCATTGTGAAGTGAAACGCAAGAAGAATGGGAGAGCAGTTCTTATTGGACACAGACATAACGATTTGTTTGAAGCTAGCTTGGATGTTAAATCTGATGGTCCCTTAACTTGCCTATTTAGAAAGGCATCATTCCTGGAAAGCTGGAAATGGCACAAAAAGCCGTGTCACTTGAATTTTGGAAACATTAATGAATTAGTGAAAAAGGATCTAGTTTGAGGTCTTCCAAAAGTTCAATTTCATCCTGATGGACTCTGTGATTCATGTCAAAAGGCCAAACAAAAGAAGACATCTTTCAAGAGCAAAACAGAAAATTCAATTGATCAACCTTTTTATCTATTACATCTTGATTTATTTAGTCTTGTTAACATTATGTCCATTGGAAAGAAGAAATATACTATGGTGATAGTTGATGATTACACTAGATTTTCCTAGGTGTACTTTTTGCATAAGAAGGATGAAACTGCAGAGATAATATTTGATCATATTGCAATGATTGAGAATGGATTAACACACAAGGTAAAGAATCTAAGGAGTAAAAATGTAACAGAGTTTAAGAACTCTACAATGGAGGAATTCTGCTCAACGAAAGGTATTATTCAACAATTCTCAGCACTTGGCACACCTCAACAAAATGGTGTAGTTGAAAGAAAGAACATAACTCTAATAGAAGCTGCCAGAACAATGCTAGAAGGAGCAAAGCTACTTACTTATTTTTGGGCAGAAGCTGTGAACACTACATGCATTACTCAGAATTGTTCTTTAATAAACAAACATGGAATGACTCCATATGAATCTTTGAAGGTAAGAAAGCCAAATGTTAAGTACTTTCATATCTTTGGAAGTAAGTGTCTTATTCTCAAAACACATCTTGAACAACTGAAGAAGTTTGAACTTAAAGTAGATGAATGAATTTTTGTTAGATATGCAACAACTTCTAAAACCTCTTTAAGGGAATTCAAAGTATTCAATTTAAGGACAAGGACAGTCATGGAATCAATCAATGTCTCTTTTGATGAAGGGAACATAGATGAATTACATGATAAAGATGCATAGGAAACTCTGAGATTTAAGAATGAACTGCAGAAAATAAACTCTTCTGAACTAAACTCTGATGAGATAAACTCTATTCAACCAAACATAGGTGAGGTAAACTCTGATTCTTTAAACTCTGATTCAGAAATGATTGAAATAGAAATTGAATATTCTGCACAAGTTGAGGGGGAGCAACATTAATCAAATACTGACATTGGAGATCAAAACACAGTTATTGAAATATCAGAGTCTGACCAAACTCTGATCAACACAAACTCTGAAACCCTAAACTCTGATCAATCAAATTCTGAGACCACAAACTCTGAGACCTCAATCTCTGATAATTCAAACTCTAAGTATATATACTCTGAGACATCAAACACTGATGGAAACACATCTTCAAGGGGAAGATCAGCATTTACAGAAGAATCATTCTATGAAGACACAAATCATGGGAGAGCATCTATTCTAGAAATCTTCCATATCCAAGAAAATGGACAAAAGATCACACACCTGATTTATTTATTGGTGATCTAGAAAGTGGAGTAAAGACAAGAAAAGCTACTCTGAATGAATGTCTATTTCATAGTTTTTTTCTCAAACAGAACCAAAAAAAGTTGAAGATGCTTTGAAGGATGCAGATTGGGTTACTGCATTGCAGGAAGAATTGAATGAGTTTGATAAGGAATGAAGTTTTGACCCTAGTTCCAAGGCCGAAGAACAGATCTATTGTTGGCATAAAATGGGTATTCAGGAACACGACAAACTCTGATGGAATCATTACAAGAAACAAATCAAGACTGGTAGCCAAATGTTATTCTCAACAGGAAGGGATTGATTATGATGAAACCTATGCACCTATAGCTAGACTTGAGGTAATCAGAATTTTTCTTGCTTATGCTGCACATAAGAAATTCAAGGTCTACCAGATGGATGTGAAAAGTGCATTTTTAAATGGTGAACATGAAGAAGAAGTTTATGTTGAAAAACCACTTGGCTTCGTCAATCCAAAATATCCAAATCATGTCTACAGACTGGGTAAAGCCTTATATAGACTAAAGCAAGCACCAAGGGCCTGGTATGAAACTTTGACTTTATTTTTACTTGAAAGTGGTTTCACTAAAGGTACTGATGTGTTGAAATACTGCAAGCGCACAGTGGTTAATTGTAGCAATCACAGATCGATCCTCAGAGACTATAAAATTTTTAAAACCTAACAAATAAATCAGGCAGACTAGACAAATAGTTATGAGAGAGATTTAATTAACCTAATAAGCAAATAAGATCAAATAAATATGAAAAACCTAGGAATCTGAATCCATCAATTAATCACAATTAATATCCAACTTGCCCTAAAAATTAATTCTCTTTCTTCAACAAATAAATATCAATTAACGAGACAAGCATATACTATGAAACTTATTATCTAACAATAACCCATCAAAACTTCATGGAGCAAGCATAGGCTATGAAAAATAAATTCGGTGACAATAATATATCAAAATCACTTTGTTAATCAAACAATTAAGCACCAAGAAAATTATGAGAATCAAATAATAGGAACAAGTAAATACTAATAATAAGTAACTAACTTCATCTTCATCCTATGGTAAGAGAATTAGTTAGACATGATTGAAGAAGAAAACAAAGCAACTAATATAAGACATGTAAATAACAAATAACATAAAAAGTGTTTGAGAGATAAAAACTTGTTTGTATTGAAAAAGCAAGAAAATAAAAGTACTCTACTCCTACTCCTAACTATTGAAAACTAAAATTAAAGTTAAGGTACAAGGTTCAGGTCTTTTAATACAAGAGAGGAGACCCATATATATATGGGAAATAATATAGGTTTTCTATATCGATTATAAATTGAATTCTAAATATTTCCTTCTATTCATTTTTCTTCTCCAACAAGTATTCGATTTTATCTCCTTTTTCTTTGCCTCCAAGTAATCTCCACCTCCTTCCTTGTATTCTCCTTTTTCTGTTACAATTCTGATTTTAATTAATTTCCTACAAAACAAAATAAAAATAATTAATTAACTAATAAAATTATGAAAATAAACATAAAATAGGTATTAAAGATGTATTAATTATGGACCTATCAAATGCCCCCATACCTATCTTTTGCTCGTCCTCGAGAAAAATCAAAAGAAAAAAAATATATTATAAAAGTCCTATGCTCCTTTTCGTAGGCGTGACGGATAATTTTAGGTTTACCAACCCGTTAAACTCGTAGACGATCTCTACCAGAGGAGTGTTGTCTCCTAAGGGTTTACAGAAGATATACCCATAAAATCTGTGAAATATTCTAGCAAGCATCTCACTCTATCAATAACGTTCATTGGTGTCAACAAAAGAAGATTTTTAGGAAAATACATGCCTTAAAGACTCTTCTAATAATAGATAAGATGTAGGTATCTAAAATCCACTTATATTGACGCAAACGTTTGCAAAAACTCCCAAGTTGTGTCGTGAAAATAGGTCTCTGAAGAATCAATTGAATAAGTACATTTCCTCTTTTTCAACCAATATTGAACTGACCCAATCTCTATCAAAACATGTATCTAGCCAAATTTCACAGTTTTTTTCCAATTGACTGTGCAATGTTCGTTTTCTTAGGCTTTCTATGTTACCCATGTAGCAAGCTTTGGGTCAATGACTCCCAAACCAGTTGGTTTTAGGGCACTAGGTTTCAAAATACCCCTACGGACTTAATTACTCGAGTAACAAAGGCCACAAAACAAGACTAGTCAATTACTACTTTTATCCTAGCTCGTCAAGTAATTCTCCAGTAACCAAGGGCAGTGAAAAGTCACCAAGAAAAATTTATTTCTCATACAATCGTACTTAATACCAGCACATGTACATGGATCGTCCCTTTCATATAACATTGTATTTGCCACCCATTGATCTCAAAGGAGTACTTGATGTTTATATATTTTTTCACAAACATTTGATTCGACATTGTTTTAACATGTGGGCTCTCTCTCAGGTATCGAAAACTTCCCTAGACAATCTTTCCAACAAAGACCTTGTGCAATAAGTGCCATCTTGGACTTTTAAGCAAAAATTTGTTCGACACAAGTTTCATGAAGAAAACCTTACTCAACTACGTTCGAATTATCTCAAGGCATTACATATATATAATTTTATAAAAAATTATTAACACCAACTAGCAGCAAAGTACAAGAGTGGAAAACTTAGCTAAAACATCTCTATTTTTGGATTTTCTAATTTTTTAATTTTTTTTGGATTTTTGAATTTTTTATAATACTACTAATTCCCTCCCCCATACCTAAATCATGCATTGTCCTCAATGTATGCAAAGAAGAGAGAAATGACAAAGTAAAAGGACGAGAATACCTGATAAAAACATGATGGAGGAAGCAAAATGAACTACTATACAACACACACACATAGTTACTCCCCCATACCTAAACTGGACTATGGGAGACAATCAAGAATAACTTACTAACCAACACCACATCGAGGAAAAACTTCTTTCATCGTAGAGTAAGCACACTGTTGAAACACATTCTCAAGAACAACATTATCCACTAGAAATATACGATCTCGCAACAAGATAAAACTCATACTACTAACATAATCCATAAACCAATTAGACGCTTCTTTAAATTGTTTAAGCAGATTGATTACTTGATATTTGTGATCATGGACTAAGTCATTAGAAATAAAAGCATGATGAGTTTCATTGAAACCTACAAAGGACTGACCAAAAATGGATATAAATGGTTTTGAATCAAGTGGGGGTGGCTTACCTACAAAAGTCTTAACAATGGACCTAGGCTCAAACGCAATATCCTTCAATTGGGTTTCATGTTTAGAACAAATGATATTCAATTCATCTAACATCTCATCAGAAGTGAAATTTTGGTACAACTCACGAAGTTCTTTATTACTCTCATACTCTAACTGTTGGTGTAGGTGCCCTAGAGGCAATACAATGTTTATTTTGATAAACCTTTATGTCAATTGATTATTCAATAAACATATTTATTATGACTTTAATTATTGCGATATATTTGTTAGCATAATAAATGTCCTTAGAATCATGATACATATTGTATAGTTTAGTACATGACTTGAACTTGAGATTATATAATATATCATATTCTTAAATGTCCCTAGTCGAGTATTATTATTATAGGACAATAATAATACATAAATAGACTAGTATGTTGTTTGACAGATAACCACATCTCATTGGTTATAAGTATGGGGATACTAAAGTCAACACATAGGTACATGCAGGAGTACATGGTACTGGACAGACCCACAGTGAGATTCTTCATGTTTAATAAAGTCATAAGAAAGACTCACAGTGATAATGGTGTAATGATCCTCTGACTTGAGATCATTATATTTTTATACGAGGATTAATATACTTTGACTACATTAAAAGTTACCTTTGACCGGGTAATGATAAAAGTGGACATCGGGTATATCATGAGTCGTATGAGAAATATGAATGATAGATAAAGGATTTAACCCTCCTATAATTAGGAGAGATATTATTGGCCTCTTGATTGAGTGAGACTATAAAATGCATGGCCGTGCTCAAATAATGATTTGTTTTCATAGTCTACTCATGGATCAAGTAAACCCGGATTAAATGTTGAAGAGGATGATTAAATACATGCCTCGAGTTTAATCTATAATATATATGGTTAAAAGGATTATATTACACGGAAACATTAATCACGAAAGGTTTTATCGAATCACGATTTAATTATTGTTTAATTGGGTAGCAATGATGTATTACTAGATGCCGCTCATTGTTTATAATTTTATTGGAGAATAAAATTATTGCCAATTAAATAATAGCCTATAGGGTCACACGCAAAGAGCACTTAGAGGAATAGTTAATTTAAATTATAGATTTAAATTAATTGATAATTATTTGAATTTTTATTATATTAATTAAGTGAGACTTAATTAATTAAGATAATATAAATTCAAATTAGAATTGTATTTCTGCCCATAATAATTAAGTATGACTTAGTTATTAATTAAATAATAAAATTCGTTTTATTATTTTCCTAGACCTACATGGGTTAGGTTTTGCTGCTATGGGCCTGTTAACCAAACATTATAAATAGATAATGTAGGGTTAAGAGGCACAACACGTTTTTGATAGAAAAACCCTAGAAGAGGCAGCAAAGAGGCAGGAAGACAATTCGAATTATCAAAGGTTTGCTAGTACATCCACTCCGTAATCAGGATCGTGATACGCTCTTGAAGGTGCTCGTGTGGATACCATAGAGGTGTTTTCGAGAGGAAGACACAAGTCGTGATAGCAAGGATCTCCGTTGAGTTCGTGACATTCAAGATCGTAATAGGTATGATTCGATTATCACCATAATCCGTCCAATCTTATACATGATCCTGCGTTAGGGTTCCGAAATTTTTCGTTATATTTACGTTTATCCGCTGCGTTTTATGCCTCAGAACCCAACACTAACATAACATCATGTTCAAGAAAAGACTCAATCAATCTATCCTCAAGATTCGACCATGAAACAACGTCATTAATGAAATTAAGTCCTACAGGTTGGTCATATAGATCATTGGATTGACTTCCCACATTAAAAATATTAAGATCTAGAGTCATGTTTCCAAAAGTTAGTTTCATCGAACCATTCCTACAGTTAATCAAAGCATTGGAAGTAGCAAGAAAAGGTCTTCCTAAAATGATAGGGATTAGATTTTTAAAATTTTTGACAGGTTCGGTCTCGAGAACAACAAAATCCACGGGAAAGATAAAATCACCAACCTTAATTAACACATCCTCCACTACGCCCTTAGGAGTTTTGATAGAACGATCAGCTAACTGAAGAGTGACATTAGTCTTTTTAAGCTCACCTAAACCCAAAGTTTGATAGACAGATAATGGAAGAAGGTTCACACTAGCTCCTAGATCAAGTAACGCTTTGTCAATGAAAGTATCACCTATGACACAAGAGATTGTAGGACAACCAGGATCCTTATACTTCATAGGGATTTGATGCGATATGATAGAACTAAAAAGAGATGTTAGGAAAGCTTTCTTAGGAACATGAGTGGTTTTTTTATGAGTAACAAATCTTTTAGACACTTAGCATAAGAGGGAATTTGTTGAATTACATCTAAAAGAGGAATGTTGATCTTGACTTGTTTAAAGACTTCCAAAATCTTATCTAATTGAGCAGATTGTTTGTTTGAAGTAAGCCTTTGAGGAAATGGGGCTTTTGGCTTGAAGACTTTTTCAAATATGGGTTTTGAAGGTGGTTTATCAGATTTGGAAGGTTCACTAGATTTCACTACTACTTCAGAATTATTGGGAGACAAGGATTGGTCAGGACTAGGATTTAAGAGTAAAGGATTTGGTTCAGAAATGAGTATTTCTTCCTCTTGAGTATTGAGACCAGCATGATTGTTGAATTGATTACCAGACCTAAGAGAGATGATGGAATTCACATTTTCATGAGCTTTTTGGTTTTGATGAAATTTAGGATTAACCTCAGGTTGACTAAGAAATCGGTTTCTCTCTCTCTCACTGATTGTGTTGGCTAACTGACTGATTTGAACCTCTAGTTTAGATATGGCTTGAGTATTGGAATTTAGTAACTGCCTATCTTGGGTCATAGTTTGCATGAAAGCCTGTTGAGATTGAGTTATATTAGCTTAGGATTTCAATAACGCCTCAATGCTCTTTTCCAAGAAATTCATTTTCTTATCAGTTTCATTAAAACTAGGAGGATTCAAAGGGACTGAAACAGAAGTTGGATATGGGCCAAAGTTTTGAGCAGGAAATGAGTTGGGATTTTGAGTTGGGTATGGACCAGAAGGAGGCTTTTGAAAAGCAGGTTGAGATGATTGGTTAAACTAATTGTATTGACCTTGGTTCCATGAGAAATTTAGGTGATTTTTCCAACCAGGATTGTACGTTGGTGCAAAGGGGTCATTCCTAGCTTTCGTTTGAAACATGGCATTAGCTTGTTCAATGTCAGGGCAATTTTCTATCACATGATTACATGAGTTACAATTTGCACATGCAGATAATTGTGGAGAAACTTTGTTGGTTTCTAAGGCTTCTAATCTTCTAGTGATTGTAGCTAACTTAGCTTCAGTTGCAAGGGAACTACCAATTACATGTATGCCTTTAGATGAGCTAGGTTTTTCAGTTTCCTGACTTGGTTCCCTAGTTGACTCCCACAACATCGTTTTTTCAGCTAACTCCTCAAAAAATTGCCAAGCTTCTTCTTCATTTTTATCCATGAAATTACCTTGACACATTGACTCTAACAAAGAAGTGGTTGGGCTATCTAAGGCTTCATAAAGAATTTTACAAAGTCTCCATTGTTCTATTCCATGTTGAGGACATTGGGACAACAGATTTTTAAATCTATCAAAATATTTCCAAAAAGACTCATTTTGATTTTGTTGAAATTGGTTAATTTCATTCCTAAGTTTGTTAGCCTTATGGTTTGGAAAATATTTTTTTAGAAATATGCTTACAAATCCCTCCCAAGTTGAAATAGAATTAATGGGTAGACTATATAACCATTTTTTAGCATTTTCTTTAAGAGCAAAGTTGATAAGTCTCAATTTAATGGAGTCATAAGTCAATTGTTGAATTTTATGTAGGGCACAAACTTCCTCAAACTCTCGGATGAAAAGATATGGATCCTCTCCCTCTACCCCAGTAAACCTAGGTAACATGCTAATGTGGTGAGATTTGATTTCAAAATTATTACCATTTACTGTTGGTAGGACTATGCATGAGGGTTGAGCGGAACGAGTGGGATAACAACGGTCTCTAAGTGGAATAGACATGACTTACAAGTAAGCAAGTAAGCACGTAGCAGACAAGAGATAGAACTAAAGACCTAAAAAAATATAAAAGAAAAATTCTATATCTATGTTAACCTAGAGAAATTCTAGACCTGCTCCTAACTTTAAGATAATACTAAGAGTCAGAAATCTAAAAATATTCAAACCGATTAGCCAGGCAGATGGAAGCATTGCCAAGAGGCTAACCACCTTTCTAGACACCAATCCAAATTGGCCAGGTAAGCTCTCGCTTTCCTAGACACCAAAAGTAAGAATACGTAAAGATTTGTTTCTTCTTAGGTTCTCTTCCTAAGTGAGCGCGAAATCTTAGTGGCAACGTCTACTTAATTTTATTAAGGTAAAGGGAATGAAAGATGAACGTATTAGTGATTTGTGGGCCAAGGAAAGGGTGATGAAATCCCTTACCTTATCTTGTAATCGGGTGGCACCCTTAAGATTGATTAAATGAATGCAACACACAAATAACGAGAAAATAAACAACTATGGATGCACTACACTACGTGAATTAATCTAAATTATACGTACCTCTTTCCTCCAGCAATCACCACAATTTTAAGATGGAAAGAAATAAAATACAATAAAGAAAAACTAGATGATGTGTTCCTATGTGATATGTGAATGATGCAACAAATTGGTTTTTAACAAGACAAATAACTAACTAATTTTTTTTTGGATTTTTTTAATATTTGTGAGGAAAAAAAATAAAATTTAGAGAGGTGATACGGAATACCGAAAAGTGCTTTCCAAAAATTACTAAGGAGACAACGATGCCTTCTAACGATCTTCTTGTCCAAACTTTTCTCCGCTTCACAAATCCCTAAAAAAAACAAAGGAAAACAAGAAACTAATCCGAAGAATTAAATATTAAGGAGTAAAAATTACCAATAGTCCCCGGCAGCGGCGCCAAAAACTTGATGTGTTGAAATACTACAAGCGCACAGTGGTTAATTGTAGCAATCACAAATCGATCCTCAGAGACTATGAAATTTTTAAAACCTAACAAATAAATCAGGCAGACTAGACAAATAGTTATGAGAGAGATTTAATTAACCTAATAAGCAAATAAGATCAAATAAATATGAAAAACCTAGGAATCCGAATCCATCAATTAATCACAATTAATATCCAACTTGCCCTAAAAATTAATTCTCTTTCTTCAACAAATAAATATCAATTAACGAGACAAGCATATACTATGAAACTTATTATCTAACAATAACCCATCAAAACTTCATGGAGCAAGGATAGGCTATGAAAAATAAATTCGGTAACAATAATATATCAAAATCACTTTGTTAATCAAACAATTAAGCACCAAGAAAATTATGAGAATCAAATAATAGGAACAAGTAAATACTAACAATAAGTAACTAACTTCATCTTCATCCTATGGCAAGAGAATTAGTTAGACATGATTGAAGAAGAAAACAAAGCAACTAATATAAGACATGTAAATAACAAATAACATAAAAAGTGTTTGAGAGATAAAAACTTGTTTGTATTGAAAAAGCAAGAAAATAAAAGTACTCTACTCCTACTCCTAACTATTGAAAACTAAAATTAAAGTTAAGGTACAAGGTTCAGGTCTTTTAATACAAGAGAGGAGACCCATATATATAGGGGAAATAATATAGGTTTTCTATATCGATTATAAGTTGAATTCTAAATATTTCCTTCTATTCCTTTTTCTTCTCCAACAAGCATTCGATTTTATCTCCTTTTTCTTTGTCTCCAAGTAATCTCCACCTCCTTCCTTGTATTCTCCTTTTTCTGTTACAATTCTGATTTTAATTAATTTCCTACAAAACAAAATAAAAATAATTAATTAACTAATAAAATTATGAAAACAAACATAAAATAGGTATTAAAGATGTATTAATTATGGACCTATCAGGTACAATTGATAAAACCTTGTTTTATAGAACTCAAGGTAAGGATTTATTATTGGTGCAAATATATGTTGATGATATTATATTTGGTTCCACTAATGAGAAACTCTGTGAAAGATTTTCAAAGTTAATGCAGTCCAGGTATTAAATGAGCATGATAAGAGAATTGAGTTACTTTCTAGGTGTACAAGAAAAACATATTGATGTAGGCATTTTTATTAATCAGTCCAAATAAACAAAGAATCTACTAAAAAAATTTCAAATACAAGACTCTGCTGCATCTATTACAACTCCTATGGCTACTGCAACAAAGCTTGATCAAGACACTGGAGAACCTGTAGATATAACATCAAACAGAGGAATGATTGGTTCTCTACTTTATTTCACTATAAATAGACCAGACATTATGTTTGCCACATATTTATGTGCCAGATTTCAAGCAGATCCAAGGGCACCTCATATTATTGTTGTTAAGAAAATTTTCAGATATCTCAAGGGCACTATTAATCTTGGCTTATGGTATCCTAGAGAGTTTGATTTTAAATTGATAGGCTATTCAGATGCTGACTTTACAGGATGCAAAATAGACAGGAAAAACACAAGTGGCAGTTGACAATTTCTAGGTGGAAGACTTGTATCATGGTTCAACAAGAAACATAAATCAATCTCAACATCAACAGTAGAGGCTGAATATATAGCTGCAGGAAGCTGTTGTGCACATATCTTATGGATGAAAAATCAACTATTGGATTATGGTTTGAACTTTTCTAAAATTCCTATTTATTATGACAATCAAAGTGTTATTGCAATGACAGGAAATCCAGTTCAACATTCTCTGACAAAGCACATCAGTATCAAATATCATTTCATAAGGGAACATGTGATGGAAGTACCAATTGAATTACATTTTGTTCCCACAGATCAACAATTAGCAGATATATTCACCAAGCCTTTGCCTGGAGCAACATTTAATAGACTGGTTTCTGAATTAGGGATGGTGACAGGTGGCTCAACTTGACTTAGCAAGTTTTAGACAATCAGAGTATCTGTCAGAGTATGGGGTAAACTCTGGTGAAAATGGAGTAAACTCTGATCATTGAAGCATCTAATCTTTGATCATAAGTTATCAGTGTTTATGGTAAACTCTGTCAGAGTATGTGGTAAACTCTGACAGTACATACTAAACTCTAACTCATATAAACTCCGATTTCATGCTTGATAAACTCTGTTTAAGTGGTAAACTCTGAGATTATATTTATGATGTCATATTTCATTTTTGTGACATCATAATTATCATTCTCTGATTGGAATTGTAATAGGGTGTGTGTATCTCACGAATGACGGTTCATATCAATGCACGGATATACACACACTTGCTATATTTTGAGACTTGTTTAATAATTGCTCTTCCAATCAGTTTTTGTCACGTGTCCCATTACAGGTTATATACAAATTAAAAGGCATAGTTTAATTCTTATTGTCACTTTGAGTTATTCATCTATATATATTATTCTTCATTTTCTCTCTCGATTCACATAAACCCTAACTACTCAAACCTGCACATCTTTATTATTTCAATGGCATCCAAAGAACAAACCTTCCAAAACTACACTTTTGCTGCCACCAACTATATTTCTCTGTTGTATAAATCTGACACAACTGAAGATTTTCATGTTATTCAAGATTTCTTAAGGCAAAGTTATATTGGCTATGCGTTACAGGAACCTTTGAACTTCTCTGCACAAACAATGATAAGAATATGGTCGTCTGCAAAGTTTAATAATGCAGGTGATGATGAAGAACCAATAATCACGTTTAACTGCAATGGCAAACACTTGATTACTCTTGCCGTAGTTTGAGAAGCCCTTCATCTTCTAGAAGTGGCTGTGTATGATGACATGGTGGAAGATGAACAAATAAAAGAGTTTTTCAGGTTTATAGGCTATGGAGGAAGCCTATTAAAGTTGGGTAGCCTTATAAGACCTAATCTTAGAAGAGAATGAAGTTTCTTCTTTGATTGCATTACAAGGGCATTCACAGGCAAGTGCACCAATTTTGATGTCATCCCACAATTAGCTCAATAAATTGGATATTCTCTAACCCATAATCTCAATTTTAATTTTCCTTGTTTAATAATTAGGCAGCTGGCTAGCAAAATAAATGATGATTCTCACACTATATATTTTGCTAGATTTCTTCAATTAATTTTTAGTTATTTGTTGCTTGATGTAAATTTTGAGAATGATCAGAGTTTAGCTAGTTTTTGTATGAATAAGAGGATTTTTACTGACCTAGCTAGGAAGGACGCCAAGAAAGGTAATCTCTCTCCTCTCTTTTATCCCACATGGGTCAGACTTCTCTTAAAACAGAGAATGCCTACCATGTATGGAAGAGATTTTCTCTTTGTGGCTGTGGATCAGAGTTTAGCACCCTTTAATTCAAACCCAAGCCACCCTCCAAACACTGAAACCCAAACACTTTTGCCAACCTCTACAGTCTCCCAAAAGTCTGTAGTTGTAAAACACACCTCTCAACAGGGCACAAGCAAAATGAAGGGGAATGTAGTAAAAGAATCTTCTCCTAAAAAGAGAAAATTGATTGATGAAGATACATATTCCGATGAAGGGTTGGTTTTTGCTGAGAAAAAGACTGTTGAACAGGCTTCTGAGATTTCTCCTGCACCTTTTATGAAGCCATTCACAGTGAATCCAATACCTGAGAAGAAAAAGAAGAGTAGAAGATTAGTCAAGATTGAAAACTCTAATGTCCTAATCTCTGATCAGCCAAAATCTTAAGACTTAAACTCTGAAGACATTCTAAACCCTGAGCCAAACTCTGATGTCTTGACAAATTCTGTTAAAGCATGGCGTTGCTGGAAGGCAAATATTCCTTGGAAGGAACCTGGATTATCAGTTCTAATTGAGAACATGATTCTTCAGTATGTCAAGTCAAAAGCTGATTGGTGGACAAATGTTGCCCATTATAACCGTGAACGTATTAGACGGAGGGCTACTGTTGACAAGACAGTCTATAGGAAAAATTTGGGGAATTTAACTGATCTTTGGCTCAAGGCTGAACAGGAGTGACAATACAATTATTTGAAAGATGGGCCATATGTCACTCCAAAGGAAGTTGTCCCTGTAACAGTATCTGATTCTCCTGCTAAATCACCTAAGGAAATTATCAAGGAGTTATCTTATGAAAAAGTTAGGGAGTTGGCAGAAGAAGTAAGGAAAGAGATGGAAGCTAAGAAATCTACATCATCTGCATCTCCAAGTTCCAAACAATTTTCAAGAAAGAAGAGGAAATCTGTAACTTTTGGACAAAATACACAAGAACCTGCTTCTCAAAGTGAGGCAGCAATCTCTACATGGCCAGGCACATAAGAACCAGTTGATCAAAGTTTAACAGCAGCCACAGTTCCAGAAGATGAAGTCAGCATGGATCAGGGGAACAACCCACAAGAACCTTTAGCTCAAAGGGTTGAAGAAGTTGTTAAGGCCCTTGCCACACAGGAACCATCCAATCAAAGTTTGGATGCAGGCACTCAACCTATCTTAGAAGACCTTGCTGTTGCTGTTGCTGAAGGTCAATCTCTGGCAGAGTCAATCCCACAAGAACCTTCACCTCAAAGTGGTGAAGTAGCTGTTGATATGACTCAGGTTCCACAAGAACCAATCATCCATTTTATGATTGCAGACCAAGATTCTAATGTTGGACAGACAAACTCTGATGAAGCTCCACTGGCAATCTCTGATGCTCTTATGGTGCAACCAATCTCTGCACAGCCAATGGACATTACATCACATCCACAACCACTCGAGGTATACACTCTGACTTTTCTTCAGAATTTGCATTCTCTGATAGTTTAAGTTTAGATTTTATCTTTCCTATTTTAACTGCTAGAATGATCATGAATAGTCACTACGCCATAAGTGCACATAGGCAATGCTCTCTAATGTTTCCTTATGTGCTAAATGGTGTTGCCTTAGGCCTGAAATCGAAAAAGGTAACACTTTTTGAGTGTTGCATCTGCGGCCATTGCCTTTGACCTCTAATGCAACGCTTTTGTTGTGTAATGCAACACCATTGAAAGTATTGCATATTGGTCATAATGCAACACCACCATGGTATAAATGTAACAAAATTTAGTGTTGCCTTAAATGTGAAGCTGAAATAAATGTGGGCCAGGTCAGTAGTGGGGCCCACCAGTGCCATGTCAGAAGTGGGGCCCAACAGTGCCACGTCAGCAGTGGGGCCCACATGCAACGTCAGCAATGGGGTTTATTTTTCCACGTCAACAATGGGTCCCACCAGTGCCATGTCAGCAGGGCCCCCAGTACCACGTCAGTAGTGGGACCCATAAGTGCCACGTCAGTAGTGGGGCCCAATTGACCTTATGCAAGACTTTTATGCTATAATGCAACACTAAATTTAAAGCCTTCAGCAACACTAAATATTTAAAATGTAACAGCAAAATTGACATTGGCAACAGTGTATTATAATATATTGCAATACGGAATATTCATAATGCAACACTTATAAAAGCAAAATGTAACACTTTTAATAAAAATTTTGCAAGAACCTGTTTGTACATACATCAATCCCATAAACATCGAATGTACCTAATTAAACAACCAATCCCATAAACATCCAATCTACTTTCAAGTGTTTTCTTCCAGATTTACCACAGTGAATTGCATTATTTAGTATCCATATAACCCCAAGTCCGAACAATATGCCCATGTAAGGAGGCAAGCCAGTCAAAGCCTTAAAAACTGGAACAAATATTAAAGCCCCATCTCCAATGGAAAAAAAATCTTTCCGCGAGGCTCCATATGTTCAGATGCGAAAACAATTGAAGAATCATATCCATATCCTTTTACTTCCCTAAAAGGAAACAATAATATGACTTGTAATTTTCTTTATAATTCATGAATTCAAGCATAGCCTTTAGATACTAAAATTCCTCAAGTCTATGAATTTCTTATATTATATGCACAAAGAGTACCTGGTGAAAGACAAGAGAGTCAATGGAACAGCTAAGGAAACCACGGAAGGAAGAAATAAGTCCTGTAAAAAGACAAAAAAATAAATATAGATATAGATATCGTTACTGATTTACTGTGAAATAGTAGCCTTATAAGATACCAATAGATTGAGAAAATTTCACTTGTGTGTACTGGAGTATTTGCAACTAGTGTATTAACAAGAAATCTATTCAACTTATGGAAGGCTTTAATATGACAAACTTAGTTTCCCTACATATTCATTACAGAAATTTTGATACAAGTATTTTATAGCGAAAGGAAGACCTTCATGGTCTCTAATGTGGAAATCTGACCATGTATCCAGAGCATGGAAGTTGTAACATCACCGATAGGAGTCCAAGCACCACCTGCATTGGCTGCTATCACCACAACACCACCTAGAAGCCTGTCAACCCAATTTGTAAGGTGTTAGTAAAGCTTTATTAAAACAAAAATCTTGGAAATGGTAAGAGTTGACAAAGTTGTTGAACAATTTTTCTTAAATTATGGTTTCAGTAAAACTAACACAAGAGTTACAGTTTCAACATATACAAACACAAATTGCATAGTAGATTTGACAACCTAGAATTACTACATTTTGACAACCTGGTACAATGTATAAGAATAAAATTGTCAAATTATCACATTTTCATACTAAAAAATGTTCTAACTTTAAAAGTTTAAAATTAAATTTATGTGGTAATATTCAGAAACAAAGTACCAGATGTGTTGCGAGGAGATTTAAGCAATAGTCCCCAGGGTCCAGCTATCATGCACTGTGGTCAAAATCAAAATCAGTCCAAATAAGTACACAAGCTTGGTGACAGTTTGACTTTAGATATTAGTTTTCAGTTACAACTACTCCCTGTCCTTCATTATATAGCGCACTTTAGCCAGAAACACAATCCACTAATTCTATCTTATGCAGACACAAGTAGCTAACATGTGCACATATCATTGAGAAACAAATAAAAAATAGATTTGAATCAAGCAAGAAAAACTTACTGTACCGAGCATTAGCAAGGCTGCCATTAGGAACAAACTCATAGATAACAAGCTTCTCATCAACACCCCAATAAAACACACGAATCTTAACCAAGTTAGGATGCACCAATTTTGCAATAAATCAAACCTGGTTCTCAAAATCTCTGAAATCTTGAGCTGCTGCTTCTTGTTTTTTTCTTTGTGTCACCCTTTTCTTGTAAATGTATATTAAGATCAAAGCAAGAATTGTTATTCCAGCTACATCACCGATTACTTGTATTGTGCTGCAATTTGAATTGAGAGAACCCAATATTAGAAGATAAAATATAAAATAAATAGATAATAGATCAAACTGCATATGTAGTCCAGTGGATCCAACAAATTCCAACATTATTCCATCTTAGCCTAACATTATTCCTGCAAATTAACTGGACTATGTACAAAGGAAACTCATAATATTGTCAATTCTGAAATTTAATCAACAAAGTCCTAACACACACACACACATACACACACTGTCAAATATTTAAGATTTGGGTACCTGGGAATATATTTCTAGATGTAACTCATCTTAGTGCACAAGTACAAACTTTTATAGCAGGGGCCACATGTGGATATATATGACAAAAACTAGTATTATTATCACACCAAAAAGAAACAAAAAGATGAACAAAGACCTGATCAAGCAAGCAGTATCCAACAGGAAATATGAGCAAATGCAGATAAAAGATTTTCTAACTAAAATCCCTCAATTTTAGAGCTAAAATATGTATATCAATAGTTGTAAAACCAAACCAAACAATCTCACCACATACAGCACGACACGGCGAGGATAAAATGTAAGCAGACCCTTTTCATTTTTAATAAAAATATTTAAAAGCACATAAATACTCTTATACACATATCTGATCACAAAATATCTAGAACAGTACTTATTAGTCAAGCTTTATATTTCAGCTTTATGAACTTGAATATCCAGAAACTAACATACTAAAAATAGATCTCATTACAAATATCCTAAACCGCGTAGAAATCGGCAGTTAAGTACAATAACGCAACAACACAAAAACATAGCAAAGCAATAAAAAAAATGTAAATAGTAAGTAAAAAAATGTTGGTCTTTTTGCAACTTAAACAAAGCTCAAATGGTGCACAACGAAATATACATATGATTTATATAAGCAAGTTAAGTTTAGTTTTAAGATTTACATATACAGGTCTCGACATTCAAGAATCCAGACAAACCAAAAAACTAAAATAACTTGACGCTAGTCTGGGACACAATCTACTACACAATGTCACAATCTTCAGTCCTACACTAATGGTGCGTACATAGTGTCCTGCACTACAGCTACCAGTGCGACAGTGCCTACTGCCTGCATATCATGTGAAAAAACAAACATAAGATAAGGATATGGTTAGAGAGAATCAGAGAAATACCAGTGCCTACAGCACTTCTAAATGCATATTGATTGCCCCTCCTTTTTGTGACATGTTGATTGCTAGTTTCCACTGCAAATGCCATTGAGATACTTAGCGGCCAACCTTATATAAGTCTATAATATATTTTCACATATAATAAATATGTGAAAATGTCTCATGCTGCAGCTAGAGATACCATCACATTTTATATGTTTTGCACACACAAAGCAGACCCAGAAATTCAATCAAATATAAATAAAAGTTGAAAACCCTCAAATTTAACTAGATGCGAACACTAATTCCCTGCACAAGATAGACAATATCAAATTACACACTTTATATATCTCTCTCAACAATAATGCATATATGAAATTTAAAAGAAAATAAACAAACACATAATTTACCTTCATGAAATCCCCAAATTTAACTCCTAACCACCTCGGAATTGAAAGTCTCAAATTGAGTCTCTAACAAAAACAATAGATATATAATTGGAAATCAAAATAATAGAAATTAGTGAGGAGCCAATCAATTAGAGCAATGAAAATATAATTAGAGACAAAGAGTGAAAACCCCAATTTTAAAGCTCTAACTACCACTAACACATAGATAGACACAATTACATACATATAAATCTATACATATATCAACAAATCCATCTCTGTTTCTTCACACACCACTAACACATAGATAGACACAATTACATACAGAAACTGAGGCGATGAATGCGTACCTAGCATCGTCGAACAACAATCTCGATGAACAGATTTCTCAGCTTATGCAGTGCAATCTCGAAACCCCCAAAAAACCCTAAAAATGTGAGCACAAAATCGGAGTACAAATTCAGAAATAAACAAGAAATATTGTGGTCCTCCTTCATCTTGAGAAATATCAAAACTCGATTTAAGCTCCTTCGATATAACCCGGTCTGGAGATGAGCTTCGATTTAACCAAAACCCTAACTGAAACTTACGAGTCTAATTCCCGGATTGAAGGGTACGTCTTCAATTTGGAGGGTAGATCTTCGATTTGAAGAGTACATCTTCGATTTGTGAGAGTAGATCTTCGATGTGAGGGTAATAAAAATAGTATTAGGAGTGTGTTTGAGGGCAGAGAGGAATATATGAGTGTTTGGGAGGAAATATGCCGCCCAATTTTTCCCAAGTACTATGTACTATGTACTATGTAGTGAGTGTGTTAGGTCCAAAATCATCATAGAAGGGGGGGTTGAATATGATATGGTAGATTTTTCGTTTTTATGCGGATTATGTGTTTGTGTTTATGAGATATGAAATTAACAGTACTTGAAACACAAAGTTCGGGGAAATAATAATATCTTATTAAATCCATGAGGTGCTACAATTCTAATCAGTAGATTAGCTGCAATGGGTTCAAAACAATATTACAACACTGATACAGTTGGGTGAGATAAATGTATATCTTTAATGGAGCTTCCCGTCTGTTTGTGTTGAATGCTAAAGAAGATAACCCACTAATTCTATTGAATTAAACCCATATATATTTGTAGACTTGTTTGGAAATTGACTCCCCACAATGCTAAGTCCCAAGTTGCGCCTCTAGAGTGGGAGTGGTGTATGGGCGCCACTTGAAGCTTGTTGCGCCTATAGACTTTAGTTGCACCTCCAACTTCATGTGAGATGCGCCTATAGAGTGGTTTCCCTGTATAGGCGCCACTCATGCCTTAGAAACAATCAGCTGCCTTTTGTTGCGCCTAGTATGTATGTTGCGCCTACACTCTTGTTGCACTGTGTAGGCGCCACACACACTATTCTTTTGACTTAGTGCCTATAACAGCCGTGTTGCGCCTTGAGAGTTATGTTGCGCCTGTACAGTGTCTTCCCTGTACAGGCGCCACTCATGCCTTAGAAATCTTTCCTGCGCCTTGAGATGTATGTGGCGCCTGCACTCTATACACCCTGTATAGGCGCCACTCATGAGATAGATTCTAAGAGCTATTTCATTGTGCATTGGTAGGTAAGTTGCGCCTGTACTCTTAGTACCCTGTATAGACGCCATTAACACTTCACTTAGACTTTTTCTTGCACCTTGAAATATAAGCTGCGCCTCTCCATTGTTTCAAGAGTATTGGAACACCAAATGTAGTAATACTTGCCTTAAGATATTTCTTGAATTGCTGAAGTAATTACCACTTGGTTTTCACTCTTTTGGTTTGGCTTGATCAAGTGATTCTCTTCTGATCAACCAAGGTAATTCTCTTCCTGTTGTGCTGACGCTTAGTGCACTGGTCTGGTTCACAAACGACTAACACTGAATTGAATTCCCTTGACCTCTGTTCTGTTTCAGCTGACTAACCCTGGACTGTTGCATTGCTTCTGATCACTGAAACCCTTTGACAACTATACATGAATCATTACTCTGTCTTTAGCATGAAATCTTCTGAACTCTTATTCGTCACTGAGGCATGAACATGTTAATGAACTTCTCTCGCTGACGTTCAGTAATTCTCTCATATTGAATGCTCAGCAATGATGTGTGTATGATATCTTGTTTATGTCCTTCTGGATTCCTGTGCTGCATATTAGTATTATTTATCTGTCTTTGTTTCTTGGTTGAGTTATTGTTATCACTATTACATACTACGTTACATTATGCTTTACAATCTCCCCCTATTTGTTTGTGAGAATTCGACAAGCAAATCCTGTGAGAGGATAACTCAACTGATACTTACAAGAAAAAGTAAAGTGCAGAAAGACAGTAAATAATATCAATTACATTCTGGATTAGATATTACATTTCCAGATTTCTTGTGTACAATAGAAGTTTGTTCCTCTAGCCTGAACAGATAATTCTATGATCTTCTTCTTCTTTGTACAGAGTCTTGCCTGTTTTTAGATCTTGTTTCAGAGTAGTGCTTTCTTAGCTCTTCTTCCTTCTGCTCCAACCTTGCCTTCACTAAGTCTCTAGCTTCCACTTCAAGAGTGTTTACAGGAGGTGGATCTTCTAATTTCTTCAAAATCTCAGAGAGAAATGCCGTTGAATTTATCTTGGAGATTGACTCGAAGGCCAGAGATTGTCTTTTTGAAAACAAGAACACTGTTATTCTTTTTAGAAAGCCTTTAACTCTGTCAGTGTCATGCATCGACTCTTCTGTCAGTTTCTCCCTTAGAACATCTTCAATCATCCTCAAAGCCTTCTTGTCTGATTTGACAGTGGATCTTTTTACCCTTGAAAAGACTTTTCGGATTGTTTCAGAATTGTTTCTCCTTAGTCTTGATAGATCCTTCTTCTTATCTACTCCATTCTTCTTGAATAAGAAGTATTTTGTTCCATTTGGCTCTGTCTGAATACAAGGTTCAGAATCTTTTATGGTTTCAAGTACTTCTGTGCCATCCTCTTTTCTTACAAACACCGGTTCCTGATAGTATCTGGTTGTTTCCATTAGATATCTCCCTGATGTTTTGATTGCTCTGTTCAGTCTGAATGCATAGATCAACTCAACAACATTTAAATCTTCTTGAGTTCTGTTCTTCTTGCTTCTGAGTCTCCCTTCTACATACCGCATGAACATTTCGTGGCTTGAGTCCAGACATTCATCTGACAAAGTTAAGTTGTGTAGAGTTGTTGCTTTATAGTACTTGACAACCGGAGGTTTTTCAAACGCTTCGACACCGATCTCCATTATCTTCTTTTCAATTAGATCTCTCAGTATCTCATTTGTCTTATGTCCTCCAAAGATGACTTTCCTTTTCAGCACGTATAGCTCCACAATGTTCATCTTTTCAAAGCTCTTTGTAGACACAACTCTAGAACCCAGTGATGTTGAATTGATATGCATTCTCCAACTGCTCTTGAGTGCACTGACTGATACGCTTGTTATTTCTTCTGATAGCATGGAATAGAACTCATGAACATCTTCAAATTTTTCTCTCATGGTCCTGAGAGATCAAGGACTTCTCTGTCTTTCTTGTGAGTTAAAGATAACTCCTTTTTCTTGAGCAGATTCCTTGCTTCATCCCAGTCAGGGCCAACTTTAGCTTCTATGTCTTTCATTCTATTCCTCCTCTCTATTGCGTGTTGTACTCTTTTCCATTTTCTTTTCATTAACTCTTGAGCTTGAACTACGTCTTGAGTAATAACTTCATCTACACCAACTAGAAGACAGTCATTATCAAATGCATCTTCTTCAGCAAACTCTTCCTCAACATCTATTCCTGCAGCCTTTAGTGTTCCTTCTATTTCACTCTCAGTAGGAATTTCCAAGGGCACATAAGGTTCAACGATTTCTCCTTGTTCAAGTTGCCTTGCTCCAGGCCTGTAAAAGAAATTTGTCCCCCCCTGAGCTGTATATTACAATATCATTTCAGCTCCAGCTTCTTTTTCTTGTATTAATCTCTCCCCCTCAGTTGGGTTATCCTCCCTCCTGACTGGAGTAATCTGAGCTGTTGAAGTTGATTGAGTGGAGATAGGAACTTTCTGAGCCAGCAGCTATTGGACTAAATCTTTGACTTCTTTCATTTCAGCTCGCTGCTGCTCTTGCACCTCCAAGATCTTTCTTAAAGAGTAATGAATTTCAGTGACTTGGGCCTCTAGATTTAGAATCCTTTGGTTGTGTGCTGTGTGTGCATTGTGTGGGGTGTTTGTTTGGTCAATGGGTGTCTCACCGCTCACTGTTACTGTTTTTTTTGTCCCTTAACACTCACACTCGGCTGATCAGGGTCAGGGAATTGAAGATCACTCAGGTTAAGTGTTTCACTCATTTCATTCATTGTAGCATCCAGATCTTCAGTACCTGCATTAAAATCCCTATCCCTTCTATGGGTAGGTTGCCTCTCCCCCATACCACTGTGGGTGGGAAAAACTCCTTTTTCAGGAAGTTGGGGGTTTAGACCCAGTGTGGTCACCACTGTGGATTCTGTAATGATTGGCAAAGATGAAGAATCCGTGATGCCAGCTAAAGCCATTGAAGGCATTACTTGTTCAGAGGCACCCTGAACATGTTCTACTGCCGAGGCAGCAGATACTCTATGAATAGAGTCCACATCCCTTCTATAGGTGTGTTGTCCCTCCACCTGACCTGTGAAGGTGGGGAGGACCTCCTTTGTAGGAGCTGGACTTTGAATTTCCAAGGGGGTCACCACTTCAGGCAATGTAGTGATTGACAAATAAGAGCCTGTGGTGCCCCGCGAAGCCTGTGAAGGCATTTCCACATGAAGTGGTGATGCTGCTGACGCAGCTACTCCTTGAATGGAGACCTCTTCCCTTCTATGGGAGAGTTGCCTTTCCACTTCACCCATTTGGGGAGGGAAAACATCCTGACTAGGATCTGGAGATTTTAAGTCCAAGGGGGTCACCACATTTGACAATGTAATAAATGGCTCGTGAGAGTCAGTGATGCCCCTTACTGTCTGTGAAGACAGATACTGAATTGGACAACCAAAACAGTACTAGTTATAACCTCTTGTTGGAGATTACGAAGCTATATAAATAGTAATCGTGATAACTCAACACTAGAACAGGACAAGTAAATAATACTATGCCTACACAGAAATCAGCAAGACATGAAGACAAAGCAGATACAGCGAATCAAGACATTAGAAGAAGTTTTGAAGTCTACTACAGGTCACTGAAAGAAGTTCATTTATATGTTCATGCCTTAGTGAAGAACAATGTTCAAAGACTTTCAGGGTTTCAGATAAGTTGAAGATTCAGTATTGCAGTGCCACTAAAAGATTTCAATGTAGTAGCATTGATTGAAGACAGACAGTGTTCGAAGCATAGGAATCCAGAAGGGTGAAGACAAAGGTTAAAGAAGACAACTGCAGTCTTGAATTGGATTGTAGTAATGAAGACATTGTCGAAGTACCAGAAAAGATTCCAGTGAAATTACAGTGTCTATCAACAGTCAGTGTTTTGAAGCAATGCAACAGTCCAAGGTTAATCAGCTGAAACAGAACAGAGGTCAAGGGAATTCAATTCAGTGTTAGTCGTTTGTGAACCAGACCAGTGCACTAAGCGTCAGCACAACAAGAAGAGAATTACCTTGATTAATCAGTAGAAAATCAGTTGATCAAGCCAAGCCAGAAGAGTGAAACCAAGTGGTAATTACTTGAAGAATTCAAGAAATATGCTAAGGTAAGTATTACTACATTTGGTGGCATTAATACTCTTGAAGCAATGGAGAGGCGCAGCATGAAGTTCCAAGGCGCAAGAAAATGTTAAGGGAAAATTAAGTGGCGCCTACACAGGGCAATGAGAGTGTAGGCGCAACTAAAAAAACCAAGGCGCAAGGAAATGCTGGACTTAGAATGTAAGTAGTGAGTGGCGCCTATACAGGGGAACAGGTGTATAGGCGCAACATATCTACAACCAGGCGCAAGAAAAGCTAAGGCAAAGTGCAAGTGGTGCCTATACAGGGAAACCACTGTATAGGCGCAACAAACATCTATTGGCGCAATGTAAAAGTATTCTAAGGCACAAGTGGCGCCTCCACAGGGCATTGAGAGTAGAGGCGTAACATAGCTTTGATAGAGGCGCAACTAACAAAGCTATACAGGTGCAAGGAATGTTTGCAATATAATCTAAGTGACTTGTGGCGCCTGCACTGTGAACTCAGTGTGCAGGCGCAACAAAACACCATGTGCAACAAAAACTAAGGCAACTTCCTAGTGTTGAACATTAAGTGGCGCTTTCCCTCTGTCACCACAGTAGAGGCGCAATAAAGGCATATTGGCGCAACAAGCAACTAAGTGGCGCCTATACACCATAACCACTCTACAAGCGCAACTTGGGACTTAAGCAATTGTGAAGCAAATCAATTCTATTGATTTGAAAAGTCTACACTATATTAAATAAAATCAATTATTCATTTTGCAATAATTGGTTGGTGAAGAGACAGCCAACCACAGAGAGAGACAGTGAGATATTCAAAGCCGAAGAAGAAGAAGTCACCATGCTAAATCTATACCTTCTTCTCCTGGGTTTTACAATCTAGCCGGTTAATCATGTCACAAATTCTTAGGGCATTGTAAAACACTCACTGTTAGCTTGATTCCAGTTACTATTAAATACTGTCAAACATTGTAATAGGGATTAAGCTTTATCTCTTTGTAGAAGCAAAGAACCCAGTTCTTTGGAAGCCAGTTATTAATTTAACTGGGTATAGCAAAACCCTCTGGGATTAATACGAGAGTAATATTCCCGGAAACCTGTCTCGCATTTAATTACTTGCTAATTTTCTAGATCATTAATGTTTATTCCTAAACACAGAAAATTAGTAAGCCAACCTCCTAAACACCTAAACACTCCTGAACACGAACCCACTGACCGAACTCTAAATCATATATCCGCAAAAGATTCGCAAGAATTTTTTGATTTAGTGAGTATCGTATTCAACCCCCCTTCTACGATACTTTCGGGACCTAACAATTGGTATCAGAGCAGACTGATTGAAGTTACAAATCAAGATCCGTATCTTAGTGAAGCTCACCGTGCCGAAGCTGTGTGGACTCAGAACGGAGGCCGTGTTAAATAAATTTAATTTTAAACTTTTTAAAATAAAATTTATTTTACAAACTTTTATAAAATTTATTTTATAAACTTTTATTAGTTTATGTTATAAATTTTAATTAGTTTACTTTATAAATTTTAGATAAAATTTATTTTATAAACTTTTATAAAATTTGTTTAACAAACTTTTATTAGTTGATATTATAAATTTTAATTAGTTTACTATATAAAATTTAAATTAGAATTTATTTGATAAACTTTCATAAAATTTATTTTATAAACTTTTATTAGTTTATGATATAAATTTTAATTAGTTTATCTCATAAATTTTAAATAAAATTTATTTTGTAAACGCTCATAAAATTTATCTTATAAACTGTTATTAGTTTGGTTTATAAATTTTAATTAGTTTATCTCTTAAATTTTAGATAAAATTTATTTTATGAACTCTTATGAAATTTATCTTATAAACTTTTAATAAGTTTGTGTTATAAATTTTAATTAGTTTATTTTATAAATTTTAAATATTAAAGTTTATCTTTTAAATTTATTAAACAGTATACGGCTCATCTCTCAAAGGAAGCAGCTAAACGCGGTTACTAAGTTGAAGGTGCTCAAGTTAGTAGATGAAGATTTTTCTGGGTATTTGAATACAACAGAGATTGACTGAAGGTTATCCAATGAAGATTATTCTGGAACAGACTGAAGAAATAGTGGTTTTTAATTTCCCCAGAGGTCTTCTCAAAAGGATCCCACTAATATTTTGGAAGCCGCAATGTCACAAATGGTGATTGATCAAATAAGGAAGATCAAGTTGGAAACAATTGGTAAGTTGTGAGAACTTTGAAGTCAGATATTGGAACTGCATTTCGCGAGTGAAGTTCTAAATGAAGTCTGCACTGAAAAGGCACTTTGGAAGCTGAAGTAATTAACACAACATGCTGCCTTATTCAACAAGATCGTGAAAAAAAACATCATTTGAGTTAATGGCCAACCAGAAGCAAACACTGAAACTCTTTCGTGTGTTTGGAGGGAATTGATTTTTAATGAAGATTTATTTGAGTAACTTGACAAGAAGTTAAGGCTCATGGAATAATTCTCCTCGGCTACTCATAGGTGATCGAAAGTCTGAATGTATCGTTCAACTACACCAAGCTCCCAAGCATTAAAGTGAACGACTATTCTGAATCTTTGACAAATTCAGATACAAATGAAGAAGCTGAAGTTGCAAATGGAATCAATGACAATGATGATGATTCAGATCCTGTTAGTGGAAATCCGCTGTATAAGGTGAAGGATCTTCAACACATCCTAACAGCAACTCAGGGGGAGCAAATAAAAGAAGGATCTACTTGTCATACTCAACAATGAAGATCAAAGGATTTCATTAAGAACATTTCTGCCAAGACAAAAGGTTTGAAGTCAAATTCTATCCTGGAGTCTCGTTCTTAGTGATCCGGATTCTTGTGTAGTGGCTAGAAGTGCTAATCGAAATGAACATATATTTTTCGGGACCCAGCAGTTGGGAAAGAGCAATTGTCATCTTACAATTTGTATCAACAATTGGTATCACCCATCATCTGGAATCCCAAAGAATACTGAAGATGCACAGATTGATCCAGATTGAGTGATTGCAATGCAAAATGATCTCAATCAGTTAAAAGGCAGAAAACAACTGAAGCTGGAACCCAAACCCAGACCACTAAAGTCAAAGCTGAAATTGGCACAGTAGGGGTTCTCAGAAACTGGATGACTATTGGCATTATTTTGAGGGACAGAGCCAAACTGGATGCTACAGGTTACTATAAGGCAGAAGGTATCGACGATGATGGAAACAGAATCTTCGGGACTTTCAAGATCAAGCAGTAAGCGCCAGTGACGAGACTTAATCCTTGGGACCCTATCTTTAGGCCTGAACAAGTTGAGGACCTAATAATAGGATATCCCTAGCATATGTGGAGCATTCAAGCATGAAGATCTATCAGATGAATGTGAACAAGTGAACTCCTGAATGGTGAGCTAGAAGATGAAGGTGCAGATCCATTACAATTTGTATATCATTCTCTTCCCAGGCTTTTCTATGACGGAGGTAAGGGTTCAAGCAAAACGTCAAGGACAGGGTATGACTCTCTAACTGTTAATTACTTTAAAAAAGAAGAAGGTGATTTTACATTAGAATTGTTATACATATCTCTCTAGAAATGCAAGGCACACACAATGACATATATATGCAAGTATACCTTAATTCTCGATATGCCTATGTGCAAGTTTCCAAGTGGGACTTAGAGAATCTTATCTTATAGCTGAGTTTTGAATTGTTAGATATCTTAGGGGATCACCAATTCTTGGAATCCGGGACCCTTAAGATAATAGGTTTAACCTAATTGGCTATATAGATATAGATAATGCAGGTTGTAAGAAAGACAGGGAAGTCATTCCTAGAAGCTGTCAATTTCCAGCAACTCTGTTGAAGCTCTTAACTCCACTGAAGGAACAAGCGCATGGACACCAGGTATCATTTCTTTTGAGAGCTGTCCATAGTCGAATAACTTGCATATTTTTGCTAAATAACTTAATGAATTTATTTTATCTAAGTTAAATAGTAAACATGGGATATTATTAATATGCATATTTATTGAAAATCCCATCTGCAAGGAATTCTCAAATGAGTTCACAAGTATTACTTTTTCCCTATTCAAAGGACTTGTGAATTTATTTGAAATCCAGATCCTCATACCTTTTGCTATTAATTTAATTATCATGCTTACATTGTTATATGCATGAGTGGTAGTTAAATTACTTAGCATAAGTAAGAAGCATAATTATTTGTATGTTTTAAATATTTGATGAGTATTAGTCAATGATATCTTGCTTAATTGCTTTGATATTTTGCTCTGATATTCTTAAATATTTTATTACAAATAATTGTGATACTTTTGATATTAGTGACGGTATTTAGAATTTCTGTTCTAAATAAATAATGCATATTTTAAAATGCACTAATATTGAAAGTTGAAGTATTTTCTAAGTTATGTGTATGAAATTCTCAATATTTTATATACTTAGAAAATATTTCTAAAAATAAGTTTGTTTGCGAGGAGTTGTAAAAAGAATCACAAGTATTACTTTTTCCCTATTCAAAGGACTTGTGAATTTCTTTTCAACTAATACCTCGGGCTTACGTATGTCAATTAATAATTGTTATGAGCATGCTTACAATATGCAAAGTGACAATTATTAGATATGGCGTAGGAAGTTAAATGCTAATATTCAATCCAATGAATATTTTAGTATTTAGCGAATTTATTTTATCTTATTGAAATTATGAATTGAAACAATTCAATGTTTATTAGTTTCATAATTTTGATTTGATAAAATAACAGAAGCACAATTTCTTGCATCTTGAAATTATTGATAAATATCGAATAATTGGTATCAGCGTGCAATTAATTGTGATATTTTTAATATTAGTGATAATACAAGTTGTTTATCTGAAATCACTAATAGTAAAAATATATATGCTTATTGTTCTACTGAATAATTGTTTTTTATAGTTTATATAAATGCATGTGATTGACAATTGCTTAGTACAACATAAGTATTTAATTTATTTTGGTTTATTTAAATCATGATGATATAAAACAATTCAGTGAAATATCTGTTCCATGATTTAAGTAAATTAAAATAAATTCGAAGCATAATTATTTGTAGTACAAGTATTATCTTTTATTACTTTGTGATAATTGTGATATATTAATACTAATGGATTTACTTAGTTTTTATCCTTAGCAACAATTGGTATCAATATATTTAGTTTTCTTTCTTTGACTGGTTTACGATCCTGAATGTATTTAAAAGAAATTTTTGTCTATTTCTTTTTCAAAATGTTTTATGCAAAAATACATTCATTTGTCTATCAGTTTTAGTTAAGAAAACTTAAGAATTCTTTTTCAAAACTTCTCTTTTGAAAAACTTTTCTTTAGGATAATTTTTCTCTAATCTCAGAATACTTTATCCTCTCCCAAAAGCTTGTTTTAAATGTTTTATCTTTAAAAGTTTTTTCTCTCTAAATTTTTCTTTTTAAAGTGGCAGAAACTTTGTGACTGCTATTTTATTTGGAAAAATTATTTTAACTTCGAGGTATCAATCACTTGTAAAATGATTTGTTTTCAAATACTTGTTTCAATGTATGTTTCACATTGATTCATAGTACCAAAACAGTGGTTGTTGCTTTGAAGGCCTAGTACTGTTATGTTAAGCATTCATCCTAACCCTAATTGTCATGTTTTTATTTTAAGTCGGGGATATTATCAGGCAGACGAAAATGATGTAAATCATAATTGCATTATGAGTCAGAAAATCATTGTCTTCTATCTGATAAGGATGTTTTGTAAAACTGTTTTCAAAACATACAGTGCTTAGGTTTAATGGAAAAGAGTCATTTTATTGAGATATAATTTGGTAGAAGAGTTGAATTTCTTCTTTGGTGTAAATTCCCGCGTTTTATTATGGGAAGTTTGCCTTATAAGAAATTCATAAGAAATAGAAACTTTTTCTCTGATACTCCCGCGTTTTATTATGGGATAAGTATCTTAAAGAAAATTTCTATTGATGTCATGCTCTTAAATGATAAATTTTTCAATCAGACAAAACTCTTTTATTAAAAGTGCTTTAATGCAATCATTTACCATTCCTTCTTATATTTTTCTTTCTCCTTGAGATGAGAAATATGTTTTGGAATGTTAAAGTGATTATTTGTTTACCTTTTTAATTGACCCAATCCGATTAGCCCCTAGTGGCTATAGAAGCTGGCTAGGAGGTTGAAAACCCATCAATCTCTGACCCAGGCCTTAATACCAAACACTCATTTCATCCACTTCCATATATTAACCCCTGGAGTTATAAGGAACACATGGTAGTTAGAGGTTGATAAGGGAGAAACTGCACTTGATGCAGCAAATAAGGATGAAGTCGGCAGTGCACCCACAGCTCTACCTCCAGCGAAGTAAAGAAGTATATAAACTGAGGTATCTGTAAGCTCATCTGTATCTTCTCAAAAAGATGTAGAGCTGAAAAGGCAATAAAACTGTCTCTGGAATCATTCTCTCAACAGGGTGAGTCCATTGAAATTCGCTCGTCAGCCAGAGCATCTTGTAATGAGTCAAGCACACCACCGGCACTCACGCTGAAGGTAAGCCTAAACAGATATATACTAGGAACCTTATATAATTTTTGGGACCTAACAATCCTAACAGTTATACTAGGGGCCTAACAATTGGACACATTGCAAAGCGTGCACAGTGTGAGGTATAGGCATGTTAACAAAACACCCGTCATTGGGTTACGAGGGAAACGTAGACTCTAATTTGCCATTCATTACATTGTCTACTACGTCGCCCCTCCTGGAAGGAACATTTCCAGATCCTGAAAAGGAATGTCCACCTCCCGTTTACGGATAAGGTGCGAGGCAACTCCTTGATAGAACAAGGCAGGATTCCCAAAAAGATTTTAAAATCTTGGGATAACCCATCTCAAAGAGGTGAGGCTCCACTAGACAGTGATTTAGCAATCGCTATTGAGTCTGGTGTGAGACAGTGCTTATGCATGATAGATCAAGAACACCTCAACGAGGCAATTCTCCACTTGATAGTGATTCATTTCATTTTGATGAATCAGGTGATAAGAATAGAAATGAATTGACGGATTTCACTTGCAGGTACAGAAGGCTAAATTTGGAAAGCAGAGTGAAAGTGAGAGAGAGAAACACTTGAGTGAAAGTGAGGGAGAGATACACTTGAGTGAGAGATAGGGAGAGAAAGAGTGAAACACTTCTAAGTTCTTGACGCTTAAGTGTAAACACCAACAGAACGTAGTAGAAGTGAGGAAACCACAAGCCAAACACTTACCCTTGCTGCTTGCTACTTCTGAAAGAAAAGTTACTATATTTTTTCCCGATCAACGTCAGACGAGAACCTTCTTTGGAAGACAAACCATTCAAAAGTGGACCTATCAATATCGTGCTATCTTTAAAAATGGGCCATTGGAGGATTCCTCAACTAAGGGGGAGAATTTATAGGGAGAAAAAGGTGAAGTTAATAAGTCTTATCTTCGTATCCTTCGGAAGAGTTAAGAGTTAATCTCCTAAAGGGGTTCGTATCCTGGATTCTTAAGGTAAGTTCCTGGATCCTGGAAGATCAATCCTGGAGATCCTTGGGAAAAGGGGTTCGTATCCTTGGGAGAAGTTAATAGCCTTAGGGGGATATTTTAGACAAGAAGAAGAAAATCTTATCTTCTGATCCTTAGGGGAAACAACAGATATATGGGAGAATCAAGAAGCTTTATTCTATACTTGGAAAAACAGAAATGACTATTCCATTGATTTTCTAAAGGGAGAAGAAGAATAAGAAGGAGAATCACATTCGTAGGGGGAGAACATCATTTGAGCTATGTTCAGTATTGATTGAAGACATACCCAGGAATAATGATTCTTATGAAGCTCTGTTCGTGATAAGTTCTTTAAGTTCACACTATGAAGGATTTTGAAATGGAGAAAGCTCAAACAGACAGAAATGAAGATGATACCACTTGAATATCAGTTCAGTGTCAGAGGAACAAGCATCTCTCATTTCAGTTACAGAAGAAATCTGGAAATGCATTATCTGATCCAGAAAAACCAGTAGCATTATTTACAAGTCTCGGACGATTACTTTTTCTAGTGGTTAGTTGAGTTATCCTCCCTAGGTGATTTGTTTGCTAAGGTTTAACAATCAAATAGGGGGAGATTGTTGGAGATTACGAAGCTATATAAATAGTAATCGTGATAACTCAACACTAGAACAGGACAAGTAAATAATACTATGCCTACACAGAAATCAGCAAGACATGAAGACAAAGCAGATACAGCGAATCAAGACATTAGAAGAAGTTTTGAAGTCTACAACAGGTCACTAAAAGAAGTTCATTTATATGTTCATGCCTTAGTGAAGAACAATGTTCAAAGACTTTCAGGGTTTCAGATAAGTTGAAGATTCAGTATTGCAGTGCCACTAAAAGATTTCAATGTAGTAGCATTGATTGAAGACAGACAGTGTTCGAAGCATAGGAATCCAGAAGGGTGAAGACAAAGGTTAAAGAAGACAACTGCAGTCTTGAATTGGATTGTAGTAATGAAGACATTGTCGAAGTACCAGAAAAGATTCCAGTGAAATTACAGTGTCTATCAACAGTCAGTGTTTTGAAGCAATGCAACAGTCCAAGGTTAATCAGCTGAAACAGAACAGAGGTCAAGGGAATTCAATTCAGTGTTAGTCGTTTGTGAACCAGACCAGTGCACTAAGCGTCAGCACAACAAGAAGAGAATTACCTTGATTAATCAGTAGAAAATCAGTTGATCAAGCCAAGCCAGAAGAGTGAAACCAAGTGGTAATTACTTGAAGAATTCAAGAAATATGCTAAGGTAAGTATTACTACATTTGGTGGCATTAATACTCTTGAAGCAATGGAGAGGCGCAGCATGAAGTTCCAAGGCGCAAGAAAATGTTAAGGGAAAATTAAGTGGCGCCTACACAGGGCAATGAGAGTGTAGGCGCAACTAATAAAACCAAGGCGCAAGGAAATGCTGGACTTAGAATGTAAGTAGTGAGTGGCGCCTATACAGGGGAACAGGTGTATAGGCGCAACATATCTACAACCAGGCGCAAGAAAAGCTAAGGCAAAGTGCAAGTGGTGCCTATACAGGGAAACCACTGTATAGGCGCAACAAACATCTATTGGCGCAATGTAAAAGTATTCTAAGGCACAAGTGGCGCCTCCACAGGGCATTGAGAGTAGAGGCGTAACATAGCTTTGATAGAGGCGCAACTAACAAAGCTATACAGGTGCAAGGAATGTTTGCAATATAATCTAAGTGACTTGTGGCGCCTGCACTGTGAACTCAGTGTGCAGGCGCAACAAAACACCATGTGCAACAAAAACTAAGGCAACTTCCTAGTGTTGAACATTAAGTGGCGCTTTCCCTCTGTCACCACAGTAGAGGCGCAACAAAGGCATATTGGCGCAACAAGCAACTAAGTGGCGCCTATACACCATAACCACTCTACAAGCGCAACTTGGGACTTAAGCAATTGTGAAGCAAATCAATTCTATTGATTTGAAAAGTCTACACTATATTAAATAAAATCAATTATTCATTTTGCAATAATTGGTTGGTGAAGAGACAGCCAACCACAGAGAGAGACAGTGAGATATTCAAAGCCGAAGAAGAAGAAGTCACCATGCTAAATCTATACCTTCCTCTCCTGGGTTTTACAATCTAGCCGGTTAATCATGTCACAAATTCTTAGGGCATTGTAAAACACTCACTGTTAGCTTGATTCCAGTTACTATTAAATACTGTCAAACATTGTAATAGGGATTAAGCTTTATCTCTTTGTAGAAGCAAAGAACCCAGTTCTTTGGAAGCCAGTTATTAATTTAACTGGGTGTAGCAAAACCCTCTGGGATTAATACGAGAGTAATATTCCCGAAAACCTGTCTCGCATTTAATTACTTGCTAATTTTCTAGATCATTAATGTTTATTCCTAAACACAGAAAATTAGTAAGCCAACCTCCTAAACACCTAAACACTCCTGAACACGAACCCACTGACCGAACTCTAAATCATATATCCGCAAAAGATTCGCAAGAATTTTTTGATTTAGTGAGTATCGTATTCAACCCCCCTTCTACGATACTTTCGGGACCTAACACCTCTGTTTCTATCCCCATACTTTTCAGGATTTTATCAATTTCAGAATTAAGGTTACGAAGATAAAGAAGGGTTTCAGAGATTGGAGAATCAGGTTCTTGGTTCACAGTTGCCTTTGGTTTAAAATGCATTTTACGACATTTTCGAGAAGGCAGAGTTGTAGGGGATATTTGAATAATTTCCTAATACGGTACAGAAACAGTCCTATCAACTATTTCAAGTGATCTTTTTCTGGTTAAAGGAGATGAAGGAACTGTTTGTTGATCTCTGGCAGTGGTTAGAACTGGTGGGTTGCCAAGTTCATTGCCAGTTTCGACGGCCGCTGAGGGCTCTTGTGTGTGCATTGCCGTTTGAGGCACAGTAGGAGATATTGTTTCATTTTCATCTGATAGAAAAGCTGAGAGATCAAAGTAAAGAAGTGAACCTTCAGCCATCTGATCATCAGACATGCTAGGGATGTACACATCTGTAGATTGGGGTTCTTCCACTTCTAGCTCAATAGCTATCTCCTCTGTTGGATTTTCAGAGTTTTTCCTTTTTCCTTCTCCTTGAATTGGCACTTCCTCTTGTTCAGAACCAGCTTCTTCCATACTTTCATCTCCTTTTTCAGTGCCTGGTTCACTTTCAGATGCTTCTTTGTTTCCTGAATCAATTGATGTTTCAGCTTCATTCTCCTCTTGAGATGATTGCCCTTCGGAATTGGCATGAGCTGATTCATCAGTTTCAGATACATGGTCTTCTTCAGAAGTTGACTCTCTTTCTGCCTCAGATGCAACTTCTTCTTCTTCTTCATCAACCTGTCTAAGAAGATCAAAGTAATTTCTAATAGGATCAGTAAGTGGAGCAGGAGTATACCTGTTGGGATAGTCCGCCTCATTTCTTAGCAGCATTATTGTTCTGAACTGTAATGAGGGTGACTCTTCCATCTGACTGTTCTGAAACAAATGTAGTTGATCAGCTTCAAGTACTTCATTCAACACCAGTTGCAAAAACCTTGGATATAGACAGAAGTTTTCCATTTTTGCCTGGTTCTTCAAAATTTCAGCCATGATCAACTTGCCAAAATTAATTCTTGATCCAGAAGCCACTGCATAGCCGACCACCTTGTTGAACTGTGTAATGCCATGGAATCCACCTGTCTTTGGGGCAAAACCATGAGATAGGATGTTGAAGAATAGATTCCACTCCTTGGGCAGGTGATTCTTGTAAATCTTTTTTAGAAGATGTGAATTTATCCTTGTGCAGTGCAGAAACATGAAGAAGTTGTCTAAATCTTCCTATGATGGATCATCTTCAAAATCTTCAGATGGCAGATGAAGTGCTCCATTAATGTCATTTTCAGTGATTTGCACTTTCTGCTTCTGAATTTTGCAGGTAAAGGCCAAGATTCCATCTGCAGACGTGTCCATAGCAGACCTGTATACCTGTCTTAGAAGATTTCTATTTAAAAGAACAGAAGTTGTTAGTGCATACCGGACTATTGAAATTTCGTTTAAAAACCTAGCCCAATAACCTAACTCCCCTACTTCAGTCCAATCATCTACTAAAATGGATAAATAATTAGTCTTTTTAATCTCAAAATGACTCCCCATTTAATTACAAATGAAAAGTAATTTTTAATAATCAAAAGTACTAATTAAAATCGAATTAATTTAGTAAATTATGAACTAAAACCCTAATTAAAAAAAAATTACTGGATTTTCTTGAAATTAATAAATGATAAACTCCTAGTAATTTTTAGCACACTTTTAATATTACTAAAATTTTTAATCGATTAACCAAAATTAAACAGTGACCAATCAGTTCAATTTTTGTGAAAATGGTGAATTTTAAAACTTTAACCAAAATGTATGAAACTACTGGCAAATGAAAGCTATGATTGTGAGTCTCACAAAACTGGTTTTAGTTTAAAATATGGACAAGAATTGGCCAAGATATGTTCGATTAAAAATACTAGATCTGAGTTAATTGCAAGTTGCGCTCCTGGTGTGTATATGCTGTGTATATAATAAAGCTCAACAAAAATTAACACTCACTCAGTATTTATAGGCGCAACTAATAAATCAAGAAAAAATTGTTAAGTGCCGAGTGGCGCTTGCACAGTGCTTGCACTGCGTAGGCGCCACTTAACTAGCTAGCGCCACTAAGATCCTAAAATTGGCTAAGTACTTTGAGTGGCGCCTGTACAGTGGATACACTGTATTGGCGCCACTAGAGTTAAAATTAACTTAGCTCAATTTTTGACTCAAGTATTACTTATGTTGCGCCTTCACAGTGGTTACACTATGTTGGCGCCACATAGGTTATCTGGAACTAACAAAATTTCTGTGTAAGTTGCGCCTATACAGTGGTTACACTATATTGGCGCCACTTAATCTTTGAATCTCCACTTTAGTCAAGAAAAATTCTAAGTCTATATGTTGCGCTTATACAGTGAGTTAGCTGTATAGGCGCCACTTGGTACTTAGATGATTTTTCAAGTGTTTTCAAATTTTGTTACTAATTAATAATAATATTCATGAATAACTAGAATAATTAATCAATTAATAATTAATTACTCACATATATTATTTTCACAAAATATTCATTAATAACAATAATAACATTAATTGTTAAAATTATTATTATAAATAAATTATGCTTCTTATTATTTTACTTTTATTTTAAGTAAGAGAATAAATATAAATATTCATTCTTTTTGTTTAAAATAATTTCAAATAATATTTAAATAAATAAGTGCCAAGAATTTATCATTTAAATACAAGCACTTAAATATTTTCTAAGATAAAAAATTAAATAAATACTAGATTAATAAATTAATCAGGCATGCTCAAGCTATTTATCTAAAATTTAATCTTAATAACTGGAAAATAATTTTTGGTAGATAAATTCACAAGTCCTAGAAATATTGAGATTAAACAACTAGTGAATTTATCAGCTTCAAATTGCAGTTTTTGATTACTAACTTATTAGTCAGTAGAATTTAACATCCCAAGTTCACAAACCAGTCTAGTGAAAGTGATTTCATCCAGTGGTTTAGTGAAGATGTCTGCAATTTGCTGCTCTGTAGGTACAAAATGTAACTCTACAGTACCATTCATGACATGCTCTCGAATGAAATGATACCTGATATCAATGTGTTTGGTCCTTGAATGTTGAACATGATTGTTTGTTATGGCTATGGCACTTGTGTTGTCACAGAATATTGGAATTTTGCTCAGCAACAGTCCATAGTCCTGAAGTTGGTTCCTTATCCACAGAATTTGTGCACAGCAACATACTCAGCTTCAGATGTCGACATTGCAACTGAGTGCTGCTTCTTGCTATACCAGGACACCAATCTTCTACCAAGGAATTGACAACTCCCTGATGTACTTTTTCTATCAATCCTACACCCTGCATAATCAGAATTTGTATAGCCAATAAGGTCAAAACCTGTATCTTTAGGGTACCAAATTCCAAGATTCAGACTTCCCTTAAGATACTTAAAAATCCGTTTAACAACTATAAGATGTGATTCTTTAGGATATGATTGAAACCTAGCACACAAGAATGTAGAGAACATAATATCTGGCCTACTTGCAGTTAGGTAAAGTAATGAGCCGATCATACCTCTGTAGCTTGTGATGTCTACCTTTGTACCAGGCTCATCTTTTTCAAGCTTAGTGGCAGTTGCCATTGGGGTTTTGGCTGTTGATGCATCTTCAAGACCATACTTCTTTAAAAGTTCTTTGATGTACTTGGTCTGGCAAATGAAGATTCCATTTTTCCTTTGGCTTACTTGGAGTCCAAGGAAGTAATTCAGTTCTCCCATCATGCTCATTTCATACCTACTCTGCATTAGCTTAGCAAATCTACTACACAACTGATCGTTAGTAGAACCAAATATAATGTCATCCACATATACCTGTACTAATATCATTTCATCTTTATGCATTTTATGAAACAGAGTCTTATCTAAGACACCCCTAGTGAAACCATTTTCAAGTAAGAATATAGATAGAGTGTCATACCATGTCCGAGGTGCCTGCTTTAAGCCATAGAGTGCCTTGAAGAGAAAGTATACAAAATCTGCAAATTCTGGAACTTCAAACCCTGGGGGTTGTTCCACATACACTTCTTCCTCAAGCTCTCCATTCAGGAATGCACTCTTCACATCCATTTGATATACTTTGAAATTGGAGTGTGCTGCGAATGCCAGAAACATCCTGATAGCTTCAAGTCTTGCCACTGGTGCATATGTTTCATCATAGTCTATTCCTTCTTCTTGAGAATAACCTTTAGCAACCAGTCTGGCTTTGTTCCTCGTGACAATGCCATCTTCATCCAGCTTGTTTCTGAATACCCAAAACTCGATTGAATACAACCTAAGCTAATGTACTTACATAAGAAAACTCGAGTTACATTCGAGGTTAAACAATTACAAGAATGAAGAAAACGACATGCAAGTCGTATTTATAAAACCAAAACCAAAAACCATTAATCTAGGGGTCTAAGGGCCATAACCAGCACCATGCTCAAGTACACAAAATAAAATATTGCAGGGGTCCGGGGGCGGCAGCCCCTGGGCGGGGGTCCGGGGGCGGCAGCCCCTGGGCGGGGTCTGGGGGCGGCAGCCCCCGGCTGGGGTCGAGCTGCCAGGTCAGCTCGAAATCAGAAATTTTATTTTTATTTTCGAAGACCAGTCCTATTCAGAAATCATCAATTTCTGAACTACAGATCATATCTGTTGGCCCTTTTTCCCACTGCATCTTATACAGTTTCAGAAGCATGTATCATATACATACTTATCATATCCCAGTTAACAGATCATGTCCAACATAATCTGTCCACCAGTTTATATCACTATACAAACTGACCCTCATGCATAATATATAAATCGCAATATGGCATATAAATCAGTCATGACAAATCATTAACATGCTAGTATCATCACCACATATTACAATTCGAATATACATGAAGAACATAGCATGGCAGAAGCATGGCAGTAACAAAGCAGTAGCATGGCAGTGGCATGGCAGTCACCAAAACAGGCATATTTGCATCAAATACAGTTAACACGTAACCAAATCAGTCCCTTATACACGTAGCTCTGATGCCATTGTTGGGTTCCGAGGCATAAAACGCAGCGGATAAACGTAAATATAACGAAAATTTTCGGAACCCAAACGCAGGATCATGTATAAGAATTGACGGATTATGGTGATAATCGAATCATACCTATTAAGATTTTGAATGCCACGAACTCAACGATGATCCTTGCTATCACGATTTGTGTCTTCCTCTCGAAAGCACCTCTATGGTATCCACACGAGCACCTTCAAGAACGTCTCACGATCTTGAACACGGAACGGAAGTACTAGCCTCCTTTGATAGGTTTCGAATTCTCTCTGCCTCTTCCTATGCTGCCTCTTCTGCTAGGGTTTATACAAAAACGTGCAAGCCATTTAACCTATCATTATCTATTTATAATGATTGGTTAATGGGCCTTTTTAGCAAAAACCTAACCCATGTAGGCATAGGATTAAATAATAAAACATGCTTCTATTATTTAATTAATAATTAAGTCACACTTAATTATTATTGGCAGAAATATAATTCTTCAAATTCGAATTTATTTCAATTAATTAAGTCTCACTTAATTAATATAATAAATTCGAATTAATCATCAATTAATTTAAATCTATAATTTAAATTAACTATTCCTCTAGGTGCTCTATGTGTGTGACCCTATAGGCTATTATTTAATTAGCAATAATTTTATTCTCCAATAAAATTATAAACAATGAGCGGTATCTAGTAATACATCATTGCTACCTAATTAAACAATAATTAAATCGTGATTCGATAAAACCTTTCATGATTAATGTTTCCCTGTAATATAATCCCTTTAACCATATATATTATAGATTAAACTCGAGGCATGTATTTAGTCATCCTCTTCAACATTTAATCCGGGTTTACTTGATCCATGAGTAGACTATGAAAAACAAATCATTATTTGAGCACGGCCATGCATTTTATAGTCTCACTCAATCAAGAGGCCAATAATATCTCTCCTAATTATAGGAGGGTTAAATCCTTTATCTATCATTCATATTTCTCATACGACTCATGATATACCCGATGTCCACTTTTATCATCACCCGGTCAAAGGTAACTTTTAATGTAGTCAAAGTATATCAATCCTCGTATAGAAATATAATGATCTCAAGTCAGAGGATCATTACACCATTATCACTGTGAGTCTTTCTTATGACTTAATTAAACATGAAGAATCTCACTGTGGGTCTGTCCAGTACCATGTACCCCTACATGTACCTATGTATTGACTTTAGTATCCCCATACTTATAACCAATGAGATGTGGTTATCTGTCAAACAACATACTAGTCTATTTATGTATTATTATTGTCCTATCATAATAATACTCGACTAGGGAACCTTTAAGAATATGATATATTATATAATCTCAAGTTCAAGTCATGTACTTAAACTATATAACGAGTATCATGATTCTAAGGACATTTATTATGCTAACAAGTATATCGCAGTAATTAAAGTCATAATAAATACGTTTATTGAATAATCAAATGACATAAATGTTTATTAAAAGGAAAAATTGTATTGCCTCTAGGGCACCTACACTAACAATCTCCCACTTGCACTAGAGCCAATCACCCATGTATCTAATACCCATGGAACTAGTGTGACCGTCGTGCTTCTGCTGCGACAAGCCTTTGGTCAGTGGGTCTGCAATGTTATCATTTGTGTGCACTTTACATATGTGTATGTCACCCCTCTCATTAATCTCTCGAATGAGGTGATATCTCCTGAGTATATGTTTGGTTCGGGAGTGAGCTCTAGGTTCTTTAGCTTGTGCAATGGCTCCATTATTATCGCAGTATAGATCAATGGGATCTGCGATTGATGGAACCACTCCCAATTCAGTAATGAATTTTCGAATCCAAACTGCTTCCTTAGCCGCTTCACAAGCTGCAATGTACTCAGCCTCCATTGTAGAATCAGCTACTGTTTCTTGTTTTGAACTCTTCCAACTTACAGCACCTCCGTTTAGACAAAACACAAAACCAGACTGTGATACAGTATCATCCCTGTCTGTTTGGAAACTTGCATCGGTGTAACCTTTTACTACTAGTTTCTCCTCTCCTCCATACACCAAGAATGAATCTTTAGTCCTTTTCAAGTACTTTAGAATATTCTTGACAGCCGTCCAGTGACCTTCACCTGGATTAGATTGGTATCTGCTCGTCATGCTTAAAGCATACGAAACATCTGGGCGAGTACATACCATCGCATACATGATGGATCCAATTGCTGAGGCATATGGAACCTTACTCATGCGGTCCTTGTCATCCAATGATTTCGGACACTGATCTTTAGAGATCGTTATCCCTTGAGATACGGGGACATATCCCCTTTTTGCATTTTGCATACCAAAACGGTGCAAAACCTTATCGATGTATGTACTCTGACTTAGACCGATCATCCTTCTAGATCTATCCCTATAGATCCTCATTCCTAGAATGTAGGATGCATCTCCTAAGTCTTTCATAGAGAAATTACTCCCTAACCAAATCTTAACAGCCTTGAGAGAAGGTATGTCATTCCCCATTAGTAGTATGTCATCAACATATAGTACTATGAATGCCACATGGCTCCCACTAACCTTCTTGTAAACACAAGGTTCATCCTCGTTTTGAACAAATCCATACTCTTTGATAGTTTCATCAAAACGGATGTTCCATCTCCTAGAGGCTTGCTTTAATCCATAAATGGATCGACGTAATTTACATATCTTGCTAACATTCCCTGGACTGACAAAACCTTCAGGTTGTGTCATGTACACATCCACATCTTCTTCAAGGCTTCCATTAAGGAAGGCTGTTTTGACATCCATTTGCCAGATTTCATAATCATGGAATGCTGCAATAGCAAGCAAAATCCTTATGGATTTGACCATAGCCACTGGTGAGAAGGTTTCATCATAGTCAATACCATGAATTTGCTTGAAACCTTTTGCAACTAGCCTTGCTTTATAGGTCTGAACATTTCCATCCATGTCAGTTTTCTTCTTGAAAACCCATTTGCATCCTATGGGTTTTACCCCTTCAGGTGGATCAACCAAAGTCCATACTTGGTTTTCATATATGGATTCCATTTCGGATTTCATGGCTTCTAGCCATCTCTTAGATTCTGGACTGCTCATAGCATCTTGGTATGTGAGAGGCTCATCTTCATCTATGAGCATCAAATCACCACATTGAGTCAAAAGAAATCCATATCTCTCTGGCTCATGGCGAATTCTACCAGTTCTACGAACAACCTGTGTTTGTTGAGCGTTATTATTATCCTGCTCTTGTTCCACTTCAGGTTCAATGCTATTTTGTGGTTCTCGATCTTCATCGAGGTCTATAGTTCTCCCACTGTTTCTTTTGGAAACAAAATCCCTTTCCATGAAGACAGCATCTCGAGCAATAAACACTTTTTGCTCAGAAGGACTATAGAAATAATACGCCTTTGTTTCTTTAGGGTATCCCACAAAATTGCACTCTTCAGATTTAGGTCCAAGCTTGTCAGATACTTGACGCTTCACAAACGCCTTGCATCCCCAAACTTTCATAAAGCTCATGCCTGACCGTTTCTTCTCCCATATCTCATATGGAGTCTTTTGAACCTTCTTAGTAGGAACACGGTTAAGTGTGAAAGCCGCTGTTTCTAGAGCATAACCCCAGAAACTAATTGGAAGATCTGCATGACTCATCATCGATCGCACCATGTCCAACAAGGTGCGATTTCTCCTCTCTGAAACTCCATTCCATTGAGGTGTACCTGGCGGAGTGAGTTGTGATACAATACCACACTCCTTTAAATAATCTTTAAATTCAGTGCTCAAGTATTCTCCTCCACGATCAGATCGTAAGATTTTAATACTTGCACCTCCGCCAATTTGCTTCTCTACTTCAGCCTTGTATTCTTTGAACTTTTCAAAAGAATCGGATTTATTCTTCATAAGATATACATATCCATATCTACTGAAATCATCAGTAAATGTTATGAAGTAGTAGTAGCCTCCTCTAGCCATCACACGCATTGGGCCACATACATCACTATGTATTAGCTCCAAACGTTCAGTGGCCCTTTGACCCTTACCAGTGAAAGGGGCTTTAGTCATTTTACCAAGCAAACAAGATTCGCATTCTTGGTATGATTCAAAATCAAACTTATCCAAATATCCATCCTTATGTAATTTGGATATGCGTTTCTCATTTATATGGCCTAGACGACAATGCCAGAGGTATGTTTGATTTGAGTCATTAACTTTAAGTCGTTTGTTTTCTATATTACAGACAGGATTATCTAAGTCAAGAACATATAAACCATTAAACAAACGCGCAACACCATAGGTTAAATCATTCAAAGCAAAAGAGCAACTGTTGTCCTTTATTGTAAACGAAAAACCTTTCTTGTCCAAACAAGAAACATAAATAATGTTTCTGCGAATTGCAGGCACGTAATAACAATTCTCCAGTTCTAAAACTAGCCCAGAGGGCAAAGATAAATAATAGGTTCCTACAGCTAAAGCAGCAACTCTTGCTCCGTTGCCAACTCGTAGGTCCATTTCTCCTTTAGCCAATGTCCTACTTCTCTGCATTTCCTGCACATTTATACAAATGTGAGAAGCACATCCGGTATCCAATACCCAAGATGTAGAAATAGACAGATTGACTTCTATAATATATATACCTGAATTAGAAGCTTGCTCAGCCCTCTTCTTCTTCAGATCCTCCAAGTAAACTGAACAGTTTCTCTTCCAGTGACCAGTTTTCTTACAATAGTGACATTCACCCTTAGCGACCCCACCTTTAGGCTTTAAAGCCTGTTTAGGACCTGACTTTGGCTTGGGTGTAGAATCAGAACCTGTCTTCTTCTTACCCTTCCACTTGCCTTTCCCTTTGGCCTTACCTTTATTGCCCACCATCAGTATGGGAGCAGGTTCAGCCGTCTTCATGTTGGTCTCATATGTTCTCAACATAGCCAACAATTCAGTAGGTGTTTTGTCAAACTCATTCATATTGTAGTTCATAACAAACTGAGTGAATTTGTTATTCAAAGAATTCAAGATTAGGTCAATACCAGTTTCCGGACCAATCGGGAAACCCAAAGTATCAAGATACTCAATGTAACCAATCATCTTCAGAACATGTGGGCCAACTGGTTCATTTGCCCCTTGTTTGCAGTTAAAGAGTGACTTGCTCGTGTTGAACCTTTCTTGACGAGTTTGGCTTGCAAACATGCTTTGCAAGTGCTCATTGATAGTATATGCATCCATATGCACATGCTGTCTTTGAAGCTCAGCACTCATAGTTGCTAACATAAGACACGCAACATCAGTTGCATCATTCTCATCCTTTGTGTGGGCCGCTCGTTCCTCAACAGTAGCGCCCTCAGGAAGGGGACCTGCCGGAGGAATATCAATGACATGAAGCTTGCGCTCCTGCCTGAGGACAATCCTCAAATTCCTCTGCCAGTCTAGGAAGTTGTTTCCTCCTGTCAGCTTATCCTTCTCAAGGACAGATCGTACGGATAGTGTGTTTGTGTTGTTTGTCATTACTTGGTATCTACAATGATAAAAGCACAAAATTAAACATTAGATTGTCTGAGTTATTTATTATGTTCAAATGATTATGATACATTCATAATATATCTCCCACTATTTTTATCAAATCAATAGCCCTTACTATTAATTTGGAAAGTATATCCCATAATCCTTTCTAGTGAGCCAAGATCCATATTTCGTCATGTCTCAAGTCAACCACTGGAAGTCCATAAGAATGATTATTTAGGTAGACAACATTTGTCAATTATATCATATATAATTCTTGGATAGTTTGGTGAGCAACGATTGATCTTATCTATCTAATAGATTTTTAACCAAACTCTATGCTTCTAAGTTCATAATGGTTGAATATAACCGTTTACTTTCACCTTATTATGACGACTCAGTTAAGTTTGACCCAATGATACAACGGCCGAATATAACCGTTTATATTCGTCGCATCTCACCACGATAGACAGGAGTCCCCTGCCACTGACAGTCTTTCCCTAATCGATCTAGGATTCGATGAGTGTTCATTCATTGGAAAGCATCTGATTAAAACTTAATATTTTGTTAAGGGGTTTAGAAAATTTTACGACGATCATGATCACATCATGAAGAGATCCTCAATTTTTCCTTGAACTAAATATTTCAAATTGACATCTTAAATTGTTCATTTCCCAGGTAGATGGAGGATACCAGTGGTCACACTTAAAACCCATCAGCCTTACGAATACGCATATCCGTTTTTGTCAGAAAATCCCAATTATAGATATCAAAATCCATATTCAATTCCGTGTTTTAAAAATCCATATTTCATAAACACAAGAATCTCATGATCGTTTGTTGATTTTAAAATCTTGAATCGTTACAGATTTTATCTTGAGTCGTTACAGATTTTATCTTGTTTAAACAAGCATGGCATGGGTGTCGTATCTAATACATACATACATACATACATGATTAATCTAATTAAAGCATGCATCATTCATACATCAATATGTAAAGTGCAGTATGTAAACGTGCTTGGTTATGGCCCCTTTCCTATGTGATCCTTTCGAGCTAATGAAAGGATCAAAGTCAATCTATGGTGGTAAAATATAAATACAATTACATGTCTTCATTCTTCTTGTATCCACTAGTGCCTGCTCCTCTTCTTGGATCATCTTTCAGTCTTCAAGTACATTACATGGAATAATTGAATACAACCTAAGCTAATGTACTTACATAAGAAAACTCGAGTTACATTCGAGGTTAAACAATTACAAGAATGAAGAAAACGACATGCAAGTCGTATTTATAAAACCAAAACCAAAAACCATTAATCTAGGGGTCTAAGGGCCATAACCAGCACCATGCTCAAGTACACAAAATAAAATATTGCAGGGGTCCGGGGGCGGCAGCCCCTGGGCGGGGGTCCGGGGGCGGCAGCCCCTGGGCGGGGTCTGGGGGCGGCAGCCCCCGGCTGGGGTCGAGCTGCCAGGTCAGCTCGAAATCAGAAATTTTATTTTTATTTTCGAAGACCAGTCCTATTCAGAAATCATCAATTTCTGAACTACAGATCATATCTGTTGGCCCTTTTTCCCACTGCATCTTATACAGTTTCAGAAGCATGTATCATATACATACTTATCATATCCCAGTTAACAGATCATGTCCAACATAATCTGTCCACCAGTTTATATCACTATACAAACTGACCCTCATGCATAATATATAAATCGCAATATGGCATATAAATCAGTCATGACAAATCATTAACATGCTAGTATCATCACCACATATTACAATTCGAATATACATGAAGAACATAGCATGGCAGAAGCATGGCAGTAACAAAGCAGTAGCATGGCAGTGGCATGGCAGTCACCAAAACAGGCATATTTGCATCAAATACAGTTAACACGTAACCAAATCAGTCCCTTATACACGTAGCTCTGATGCCATTGTTGGGTTCCGAGGCATAAAACGCAGCGGATAAACGTAAATATAACGAAAATTTTCGGAACCCAAACGCAGGATCATGTATAAGAATTGACGGATTATGGTGATAATCGAATCATACCTATTAAGATTTTGAATGCCACGAACTCAACGATGATCCTTGCTATCACGATTTGTGTCTTCCTCTCGAAAGCACCTCTATGGTATCCACACGAGCACCTTCAAGAACGTCTCACGATCTTGAACACGGAACGGAAGTACTAGCCTCCTTTGATAGGTTTCGAATTCTCTCTGCCTCTTCCTATGCTGCCTCTTCTGCTAGGGTTTATACAAAAACGTGCAAGCCATTTAACCTATCATTATCTATTTATAATGATTGGTTAATGGGCCTTTTTAGCAAAAACCTAACCCATGTAGGCATAGGATTAAATAATAAAACATGCTTCTATTATTTAATTAATAATTAAGTCACACTTAATTATTATTGGCAGAAATATAATTCTTCAAATTCGAATTTATTTCAATTAATTAAGTCTCACTTAATTAATATAATAAATTCGAATTAATCATCAATTAATTTAAATCTATAATTTAAATTAACTATTCCTCTAGGTGCTCTATGTGTGTGACCCTATAGGCTATTATTTAATTAGCAATAATTTTATTCTCCAATAAAATTATAAACAATGAGCGGTATCTAGTAATACATCATTGCTACCTAATTAAACAATAATTAAATCGTGATTCGATAAAACCTTTCATGATTAATGTTTCCCTGTAATATAATCCCTTTAACCATATATATTATAGATTAAACTCGAGGCATGTATTTAGTCATCCTCTTCAACATTTAATCCGGGTTTACTTGATCCATGAGTAGACTATGAAAAACAAATCATTATTTGAGCACGGCCATGCATTTTATAGTCTCACTCAATCAAGAGGCCAATAATATCTCTCCTAATTATAGGAGGGTTAAATCCTTTATCTATCATTCATATTTCTCATACGACTCATGATATACCCGATGTCCACTTTTATCATCACCCGGTCAAAGGTAACTTTTAATGTAGTCAAAGTATATCAATCCTCGTATAGAAATATAATGATCTCAAGTCAGAGGATCATTACACCATTATCACTGTGAGTCTTTCTTATGACTTAATTAAACATGAAGAATCTCACTGTGGGTCTGTCCAGTACCATGTACCCCTACATGTACCTATGTATTGACTTTAGTATCCCCATACTTATAACCAATGAGATGTGGTTATCTGTCAAACAACATACTAGTCTATTTATGTATTATTATTGTCCTATCATAATAATACTCGACTAGGGAACCTTTAAGAATATGATATATTATATAATCTCAAGTTCAAGTCATGTACTTAAACTATATAACGAGTATCATGATTCTAAGGACATTTATTATGCTAACAAATATATCGCAGTAATTAAAGTCATAATAAATACGTTTATTGAATAATCAAATGACATAAATGTTTATTAAAAGGAAAAATTGTATTGCCTCTAGGGTACCTACACTAACATATCCCTACTCATGTAACTACAAACAACCTTTCTCATCCACCTCTTATTTCTGTAGGACATTGTGTGTTAAGCCTTTCTAGTGAGTCTGAGGTAAAATGTGTGAAAAATAGAATTCATAAGAGGCAGACACTGGATCTGGCAAAATGTGAATTAGAATTGAGAAAGAAGTTAGTTACCTCTAGTGAGAAAAATCTAACTTTTAAAAGTTATGATATGTGTTATGTGATAAGTAATAAGATTACTTTAAAAAATAAGAGTGATTTAGGATGTTCTATATCTTTTACTGGTACTTAGAGTTTATCTGTTACTGCAAACTCTGATCCTTTGCTAAACTCTGAGAAAGTTGTACACTCTAATGGGGAGGACATAGACTCCGATGAGCCTATTTTTGCTGATGAAGAAGTCATAGACCTGTCAATCCCCTACACACAAAGATTCAATACCAAGAAGTGGCCAGTAAATTATCATGATGCACATGAAAGACTGAGCATGAAGTATCCTGATTACATGGTGGTGGAGGAGCTGAAAGGAGAAATTGAAGATGCTCTAGATGCTGAGGGTCTAAAGGGATATTTCACCTTAAGGGCAGAACCATCTCAAGAAGAATTATTGGATGCTCGTAGACAGAGAGTATGGAACATTTCATGGAAATATGCAAATGAAGACATCTCATAGCCACATGTTCATGATCTAATTGATAAAGCTGAAAAAGAATTAAACTCTAATGAAATGAAGTCAATTTTAAAGGCTACTACTGTGTTATCCAAAGAACTTCACAATGAAATTGGTGAACTTAAGGAATCTATGCACAAAACCTCTGCATCTGTTCAATCTGGTGTTACAGCATCTCAACACTATATGGAGCTAAAACTCAAAACTGTTTCAACAAAACAAGATGCATTGGAAGAAAAGGTTAACAATCATTCTACTTCTGTTAGTTCTGTGCAGGGAATGCTACATACAATAGTTGAAATTCATACTGTGAGCAAATTGAATGATGTCGAAGTATTATTATTGTTCATATACACTGCAAGCAATGTAGGAGGAGCAACAAAATACTTATGAATAAGTTTCTAAGTAATTTTGTTGTTCCTACACATTGCAACCACTCTATGAGGCGTAACAAAACTTTCCCTTAGGCGCAACAAAAGTTTCGTGGCTCCTATACACTGCACTCACTCTACATGCGCAAGAAAAGACTTAGCATTGTGAAGAACAAATCAATTTTAATTGATTTCAAAAGTCTACACCATATATAAACAAAATGACGTGATCATTTTGAAGTGTGTTCTGGTTCGCCTCTTCCTTAGATAAAATTATATATACAAATATTGTATATGATTTGGCTTGTATATTTTTGTAAAAGCAAAAAACTAATTTGTTCTTTGGAAACTAGTTATATTTTTAACTGGGTGTAGCAACCTCCCAGTATATATATAAAAGATATATTACCCGAAACTTGTCCCGTTTATTTTCTTGCTAATATTCTTGAACATAATTGATTTATCCAGACACACAGAAAATAAGTAAGCAGCTCCCCTAACCACTACAAATACCCAAACCCACTCTGAAGCAATAATTTATTTATCCGCAAATTCAGAAAAGAATTTAAATTATTGTTAGTATCGTATTCAACCCCCATTTTACGATACTTCGGGACCCAACAATTGGTATCAGAGCGGATTGATTGATATACAAATCAAGATCTATTAGCTCAGTGAAGCTCACTGTGCCGAAGCTGCTTACTCAGAATGAGACCTTTTTAAATAAGTTTAATTATAAACTTTTAATAAGTTTTTTTTATAAACTTTATAAAATTTATTTTATAAACTTTTATTAGTTTATGTTATAAATTTTAAATAGAATTTATTTTATAAACTTTTATAAAATTTATTTTATAAACTTTTATTAGTTTATGTTATAAATTTTAATTAGTTTATTCTATAACTTTTAAATAAAATTAATTTTATAAACTTTTATAAAACTTATTTTATTAACTTTTATTAGTTTATCTTATAAATCATAATTAGTTTATTTTATAAATTTTATAAAATATATTTTTTAAAACTATTTAATATTTAGTCCATTTTTCTTTTCGGGCATGGACTTTACGACTAACTCACAGCTTGCCTCGTGATTAAATATTGTCCAACAACTAGTCAAGTGCAACATGAAAACAAATACTTAGCAGCGTATCTTAATCATTGAGAGCTCATGGTTGACTTGCACGTGCATCACCACTTACATTTAAGGCGCAACAAGTTTAGTCCACGCGCAGCCAGGCGCAACATAATTACTTGGCGCCACTTATTCCCAAAAAGCTATTTGGTACTCCAAATTTTATACCCTTTAATTTTTTATTTTAAATTTATTTATTTTTCCAGAAAATTTAAAATTCTTGAAAACTTAATTTTTTCTTAAAATATTAATTTACAGATTTTTTAATTTTTAAGATATTTCAAATATTCTTGAAAATTAATTATTTGAAAATTTTTATTTTTGATTAATTTATTTTCTAAGAAAATTAAAAATTCTGTAAATCTAAATTTTCTCTTAAATATTAATTCGAGGGTGTTCAAGGGTTTGTAGTTGAAGATTTTTCCGGGTATTGAAGGCAACTAAAATTGACTGAAGATTATCCAATGAAGTTAATCCTGGAATAGGTTTAAGAAATAGTGGTGTTAATTTCCTCAGAGGTTTACTCCATAGGATCCCACTAATATTTTGGAAGCCGCAAAAAAAGAAATTAATTGGGTACAGTTTTTGGTTAATTTGAGTTGAATATTTGTGGATGAAAAATCTTAGGGATTAAAGTAGTGAATGAGAATAGACAAGACTACCTGGAATCTCAGTATAAGCCTTAAAGTTTATTCTACAAGGAGATTACAGGAGTTCATGCTAACACTGCAGATCATTTGAAACACATGATTACAGCCAACATGGATCTAAGGATACAACCACATTGTCTGTAGAAGAACTATATATGCTGAAGGCCTATGAACTAGAACAAGAGCTGAAGAAGTTAATATTTGGTAAAATAGGTTGTTAGCATATCCACTGTATTTGTGACCCAGGAACTAAATTTGATTGAAGTCAAGGTTGAGAACCTCTAAACATAAACGAAATGATCCTAGAAGTTGAATTGAAGATGTAGTAGCTCAAGGTAATGGTCAAGGTGTTGTATGTTATTTTGACACTTTGGAATATCTTGAGAACTGGACTGCAGGTCAATCTTGCAAGGCAACAGGAAGTTCTGTGACATCAGATTCAGACGGAATCCCAATTCTTAATCTAAGGTCCTTACCTATAGATTCCATAAAGGAGATTTTCAAGAACAGTTCAAGAGGCGGTTGCAAAATATGGATGGTTGGAAATCAAAGACAAGTTCAGGGTTTTGCTACACAGTTTGAAGAAGCCTGTACAAGAAAATGATGACAAACATTGTGTTGGGTTGTAGTAGGAATCTCAGGCATTAGTGAGGATGAAACAAGGGAAAACATTTATTGGTGAAGTTAAATGCAAGGATGATTCTATCAGTGACAATGATGAACCAAATGAATATCTAGCATCAATGACCAACACTGGAGATGAATCACTAAGCATTTCACAGGTACACATTCTAACTAGTATACCGTTTATCTAATTCAGAACTGTATGAGTTTTAAGTATTGAAATGTATTATAATCATGATAGCATCTTAGCATCTTAGGACTTCAATACTTAATTAATTATTAAGAATAAGATTGCATGCTAGGATTCTTGAGTGTAAAAAAAGTACATTTCATACTTGATTTTATACGCAGTAAAATGAATATCTAGAATTAAATATAGTGTTCTAGACGGTTAGGTGTATCCATAAACATTTGCTGGAACCTGATTTAAATTTTCTGTGATTTAATACCTCTGCTAATGTTGTGAAAATTGCTAAATAGACAAACAGGTTATAGATCAGATATTTTATATTTGTTTTTATTGAGATAAATGACTTGTTAAGTGTATGTGGAATTTGATATTGCTCATAATGTTTCATTCAAATATTCTGCATGTTCTTGAATTGTTTATGTGCCTATTTTCATATGATTTGCTCCACCCACATAGTTGTACACAATGCTATATTAGATCATGTATTGCTTGTTAGGGATAAGATGATTAAAAGATGGTAGAATTATCTAAGTAGTCAATAAGACTTGTTGATTCGAGGATTAATCTAAATCTGACTTAGGTAATTAGAGATAGATAAAATGTTAGACAACAACAAATATTGATTAAACAGAATTAGTAATTAATTTGTTAGTTCTTCTATTCCATGTGCTTTTAGAAAATTATTGAATATCTGTAAATCTATTTGACACTTGTCACATTTGTGTAAGTTGGTTAAAGTAGATAGTACTAAATTTTCTAATATGCATAACATGCCTGAATTGCATATTTCTTATCTAATACATTGAAGCTAAATGTTTACCATGTGTTCTTATTTCCATGCTTATTAAGTTAAATTTGAAAATGCACATCTTAGGACTTGCATACTCTTAGGCAAAGCAAGTATAAGAATCACAATAGGGTAAAGACTGCTAGTCCACCTTAAGTTAGGTTGGAATCACTAGTCTCATAGCCTTAAGACTACTTTGTCAAGGATGCTGTAAATGAGAAGTGATCAGTCAAAGATAAGTTTGTGCATGTTAAAGTTGAAGCTGTTGTTAAAACTATTTAAAGCAATATCTCTAACCCATCTGGACTCAATTGAGTACCAAGAAGCTTAATCATTTGTGATTGCAGAGTATGTAACAAGAGCAAAAGTTATATTATTTCGTGACATTTAATGTTTGAGGCATATGATTAAAATTGGACCTCTGAGATCATAGTTGGTTGAGAAAGCCTATCCAATGGTAATCTTTGGAGATGACAGCAAAGGATGTACAAGGGATTTGGCTATCACGTTTTTGGAATTGTCATTACTGGAAGCATCTTTCTTGTCAACGGACTTAAGCACTATCTACAGGGCACTAGGGAATTCTTTGTCAAGGGTTTTCTAGAAAAGCATTAAAAAGGAAAAGTTTTCGATCTCAAACAAGAAGGTTGGAAACTCACTCAACTGGGAGTGAGAAAATTTGTTTGTTGCTGACATACAAATTGTATGAAAATGTGAAGTGAAATTTTCAGTAAAGCTTCATCAGTAAAGAGTTAGCTATGGCATATGAAGCTCTCAAACTCGGTGAACAAGACAATGGATTCTCTGATAAAGATGAAATTGGTGGGAGCACTGCTTCATTTGGAATTTTATCAAGAAGGACATTTTGAAGTATATCATATAGAGAAGTCAATGAAAACATCACACTGAAGCAAATTATGTAATGGAAGAAATATGCTTAGTGGTGGTTGATGACAACCCTAATTACAAGTTGGTGATGTTTGTGCATTCAACAGACAAAATGTCACAGATGGTGATTGATCACATCAGGTAGATCAAGTTGGAAGCAAAGTAAGCTATGACAATTTTAAAGTCAAATATTGGAACTCAATTACGTGAATGAAGTTCTAAATGAAGTCTACACTGCTAGGTACTTTGAAGCTGAAGCAATTAACATAACATGTTGCTTTAATCAACAAAGATCGTGAAAAGACATCATATGAGTTAATGGCCAACCAGAAGCAAACATTGAAGCTCTTTCATGTGTTTGGAGGAAATTGATATTTATTGAAGATTTATGTGAATATCTTGGCAAGTTTGAAGTTAAGGCTCATGGAACAATTTCCTAGGCTACTCATTAAAGTCGAAAGCCTTGAAACCATATATGATTGAAAACTAGAAAGTTATTGAAAGTCTGAATGTTTCGTCCTACTACACCAAGCTCCCAAGCATTCAATTGAATGACTATTCTGAATCTTTGAAGTTTGATATCCTGTCAGAGTCAAATTCAAATACTGATGTTGAAAAATTGAGGTTGAGAAGGAATCAATGATAATGATGATGATTCAGACCTTATTAGTCGAAATGGTAGTGAAACTATACAACTCATGAACTTTAACAGAATCCACTTTAAAAGGTGAATGATCTTCTACACATCCTAGCAGCAACTCAGGGGGAGCAAATAAAATAAAGATCTACTAGTCGTACTCAACACAATGAAGATCAAAGGAATACATTAAGAACATATTTGCCAAGATAAAAGGTTTCAAGTCAAAGTCGTTCTTAGTGTCTAGTTCTTAGTAAACCGGATTATTGAGTAAAGGCTAGAAGTTCTAATCAAAATGAACATATATTTTTCAGGACCTAACATCTGGAATCCCAAAAAATACTAAAGAAGCACTGATTGATCCAGATTGAGTGATTGTAATGCAAGATGATCTTAATCAGTTCGAAGGCAGAATTTACTGAAGCTGGAACCCAAACCACAAGACGAAGATAAAATTGGTACTGTAAGGGTTTTCAGAAACTGGATAATTATTGGCATTGTTATGAGAGACGAATCCAAACTGGTTGCTATAGGTTACTATCAAGTAGAAGGTATCGATGATGATGGAAACATAATCTTCGGGACTTTCAAGATTAAACAGTAAGCACAATTGACGAGAATTAATCCTATTAGGGATGCACAAGTTGATGACCTAATAATAGGATATCCCTAGCACATGTTGAGCATTCAAGCATGAATAACAATCAGATGAATGTGAACAAGTGTACTCCTGAATGGTGAGTTAGAAGTTGAAGTTGATATACAACATTTCCTAGACTTTGAAGTTGCAGATCATTAGAATTTGTATATCATTCTTTTCCCAAGCTCTCTATGAATAGAGTTAGGGATTCAAGAAAATCGTCAAGGACATGGTATGACATTTTAATTTGTGTATTACTCAAAAATTATTTTATATTAGAGTAGTTATACAAATATATCTCTCGAGAATACAAAGCACACACAATGTAATATATGTGCAAGTATACCATGATTATATTATATATGGGTTTACTAATAAAAATTTGGCAAGAGATATTTTCTAAGTAAATGCAGAGTAGGTATAAGATGAGCATATTGGAAGAGTTACAATTCTTTTTGGATTATAAGTAATTCGAAAGAATGATTGCAATTAAAGTAAGTCAATGATCCTTTGAAGATGCACAATTTGGAAGATTCTAAACCTGGCAAGACTTCTTGCCAATAAACCACTAAGCTTGACGAGAGCAAATCAGGTATATGAACTGAAGTGATAAGCTATAGAGGTATAATCAGCTCATTACTTATTTAAGTGCATAAAAACCATATATTTTATTCTCGATATGCCTATGTGCAAGTTTCCAAGTGGATACTAGAGAATCTTATCTTATAGCTAAGTTATGAATTGTTAGATATCTTAAGGGATCACCAATTCTTTGAATCAGGTACCCTGAAGATAATAGGTTTAACCTAATTGGCTATATAGATATAGATGATGCAGGTTGTAAGAAAGAAATGGAAGTCATTCCTAGAAGCTGTCAATTTCATGGAAGAAGTTGGATTCTTGTTGAAATGAGAGAGAGCATTCAACACACATAGTTGTAGCAAAGGCTAAACTTAAAGTAGCTAGTGAACATGATGCTCTGATCTTCTGAACAAGAAAACTTCTTCAACTCCAACAACTCTGCTGGATACTCTCTACACCACATATGGAACAAGATCATGGATACCAGGTATCATTTCATTCGAGAGTTGTCTTTAGTAGAATAACTTACAAATCTTTGCTAAATAACTTGATGAATTTATTTTGTCTAATTTGGTTAGTGAACTTGGGATATTATTTATATGCATATTTGTTAGAAATCCTATCTGCAAGGAATTCTTAAATGAGTTCACAAGTATTAAATTTTCAATATTTAAAGGACTTGTGAATTTATTTTAAATCCAGTACCTCTTAATTTTTGCTACTAGTTTAATTATCATGCTTACAATGTTATATGCATATGTGGTAGGTAAATTTTCTAGCATAAGTTAGCAGCATAATTATTTGTATGTTAAATGTTTGATGAGTATTAGTCAATGATATCTTGCTTAATTGTTATGATATTTTTCTCTGATATTTTTAAATATTTTATTACAAATAATTATGACACTTTCGATATTAGTGATATTTTTTAGAATTTCTGTTATACGTAATCAATGCATATTTCAAAAATCACTAATATTGAAAGCTGAAGTATTTTCTAAGTCATGTGTATAAGATTCTCAATATTTTATATACTTAGAAAATATTTCTAAAATTTGATTTTGTTTGCGAGGAGTTGTAATTAGGATCACAAGTATTAAATGTCAATATTTAAAGGACTTGTGAATTTCTATTCAACTATTTTCTCGAGCTTACGTATATCAATAATAATTGTTATGAGTATAATTATAATATGATAGAGTGACAATTATTAGATATAGCGTAGAAATTTAGATGCTAATATTCAATCCTATGAATATTTAGTATTTAGCGAAATTATTTTATCTTATTAAAATTATGGATTGAAGCAATTCAATGATTATTAGTTCCATAATTCTGATTGATAAAATATTAGAAGCATAATTTCTTGCATTTTGAAATTATTGATAAATATCAAGTAATGATATTTTGTTAATGTTTCTCTGCAATTGATTGTGATATTTTTATTATTAGTGATAATATTTGTTGCTTATCTGAAATCGCTAATAATAAAAACATACATAAATGCTTATTGCTCTACTGAATAATTACCACATGTTATTTGATTTATATATGCATGTCTGTGGTAACTGTTTAGTATTGCATGAGTATTACTATTAGTTTTCTATCTTTGACTGAATTTTAAACATGAATGTATTTAAAAGAAATTTTTTTTCTATTTCTTTTCCAAAAAGTTTTATCTTACAATACATTCACTTTCTATCAGTTTTAGATAAGAAAACTTTAAAATTCTTTTTCAAAACTTCTCCTTTGAAAATCTTTTGATTTACAACCCTTCTTTGATTTCTAAATCCTAGGGTGTGAATCAAACTTTTCTTGAGGATAATCTTTTTTTAAATCTCAAAATCTTTTATCCTCTTCCAAAAGCTAGTTTTAAAAGTTTTATCTTACAAAACTTTTTTCTCTCTTAATTTTTCCTTTTAAAGTGGTAAAAACTTTGTGACTTCTATTTTATTCGGAGAAATTTTTTTTATTTCGAGATATCAATCAATTGTAAAATGATTTGTTTTTAAACACTTGTTTCAATGTATGTTTCACATTGATTCATAGTACCTAAACAGTTATTGTTGCTTTGAAAGCATTGTATTGTATTGTTAAGCATTCATTCACCCCTATTGGCATGTATTTATTTTAAGACGGGGATACTATCAGGTGGACGAAAATGATATAAATCATAATTGAATTATGAGTCAAAAAATTATATTCCTCTATCTGATAAAGATGTTTTTCAAAACTAGTTTCAAAACGTATAGTGCAAATATTTAATGGAAAAGAGTCATTTTATTGATGTATAATTTGGTAAGAGAGTTTAATTTCTTCTTTGGTATAAATTCCCGCGTTTTATTATGGGAAGTTTGCCTTATAAGAAATTCATAAGGGATAAAAACTTTTTTCTTTGATACATTTTCCCGCGTTTTATTATGGGATAAGTATCTTAAAAAAAATTTCATATCATACTCTTAAATGATAAATCTTTAGAACCGAAAAAACTCTTTTATTAAATGTGCTTTAATGCAATCTATCATTATTTATTATTATATTTTACCTTCTCTTTGAGATGAAAAATATGTTTAGGAATGTTAAGTTGATTATCTTAATTAATTTAATCATTTTAGCCCCCAGTGGCTTTAGAAGCTGACCAAGAGGTTGAAAACTCATCAATCTCTTACCCAGGCCATAATACCAAACACTAATTCATCCACTTCCATATATTAACCCCTGGAGATATAAGGAACTTATGTTAGTTAGAAGTTGATAATGGAGAAACTTCACTTGATGCAACAAATAAGGATGAAGTCGGAAGTGCACCCACAGCTCTACCTCCAGAGAAGAAAAGTAGTATATAAAATGAGGTAACTGTAAGCTCATCTGCATCTTCTCAAAAGGATGCAGAGCTGAAAAGGCAATAAAACTGTCTCTGGAATCATTCTCTCTACAGGGTGAGACCATTGAAATTCGATCGTCAGCCGGAGCATCTTGTAATGAGTCAAGCACACCATCGGCACTCATGTTGATGGTAAGCCTAAATAGATAAATTCTAGGAACACATTGCAAGATGTGCACAATGAGAGGTATAGGCATTCAGAGGAGATACGGACTCTAAGTTGCCATACATTACATTGTCCAAGTATCTACTTCAAACAGAAGTTAATCTTCTGTATCCTGAAAGGGAGGTCTCTTGTTCAGATTTATCTTGGCTTGAGAGGCAACTGCTTGGCAAGAATTCTTCGGATGAGTCAAGTAGAGTATCTTACACAAAATTCCCGTCACAGGGTTATGAGGAAAACGTAGGCTCTAAATTGCCATTCATTACATTGCCAACTACGACCCCCCTCCTAGAAGGAACATTGCCAGATCTTGAAAAGAAATGTCCTCCTCCCGTTTACGAAGAAGGTGTGAGTTAACTCCTTGATAGAACAAGGCAGGATTCCCTCACAGATACTAATATCTTGGGATAACCCATCTCAAAGAGGTGAGGCTCCACTAGACAGTGATTTAGCAAATGCTATTGAGTCTAGTGCTGAGACAGTGCTTATGTATGATAGATGAAGAACACATCTATGAGGAAATTCTCCACTTGATAGTGATTCAGTTCATTCTGATGAATGAGGTGTTGGGAATATATATGAATTGACAGATTTCACTTGCAGGTACATAAGGCTATATTTGGAATGTAGAGTGAAAGTGAGGGAGAGAAACACTTAAGTGAAAGTGAGGGAGAGATACATTTGAGTGAGAGATAGGGTAAGAAAGAGTGAAACACTTCAAAGTGCTCAACATTTCAGTGTAAACACTAACAGAACGTAGTAGAAATGAGGAAACCATAGACCAAACACTTATCCTTGCTACTTGCTACTTCTGAAAGAAAAACTACTATGTTTTCTCAATCAATGATATGCGAGAACCTTCTTTGGAAGACAAGCCATTTTAAAGATCATGGACCATTGGAGGATTCCACAACTAAGGGGGAGAATTTAGTGTACAAGAAAAAGTAGAAAAATGAGAAGGTCTTAAATTCGTATCCTTATGGGAGAAGTTAATATCCTTAGGGGGAGAATTTAGACAAGAAAAAGAAGAAAATCTTATCTTTTGATCCTTATGGGAAATAACAGAATATGGGAGAATCAAGAAACTGTATCCTATACTTGAAAGGAGTTGTCAGTAGAGAATTCATCATCCAAGTGGGATGTATAGAAAAGAATTGACACTTTCATTGTGCATCTAAAGGGGAGAAGAAGAAAAAGAAGAAGAATCACATTCTAAGGGGGATAACATTACTTGAGCTAATTTCTATGTTCTTTTGAAGGTGTTACCAGGAATTTTAATTCTTATGAAGCTTTATTCATGATAAGTTCTTTAAGTTCAAACTATGAAGGATTTTGAAATAGAGTAAGCTTAAACACAAAGAAAATGAAGATGATACTACTTGGATATCAGTTCAGTGCTAGAGCAACAAGAATCTTTCATTTCAGTTACACAAGAATTCTGGAAATGCAGAATTTGATCCAGAAAAACTAGTAGCATTATTTACAAGTCCCGAACCATTATTTTTTCTAGTTGTTAGTTGAGTTATCTTCTCTATGGGATTTGTTTGCTAAGTTTAACAATCAAATAGGGGGAGATTATTGGTGAGATTATAAAGTTGTATGAATAGTAATCGTGGTAACTCAACAATAGAACAAGACAAGTAAATAATACTACGCCTACACAGAAATCAGGAAGAAATGAAGACAAGGAAGATACAGTGAATCAAGACATTAGAAGAAGTTTTGAAGTCCACTACAGGTCACTGAAAGAAGTTCATTAATATGTTCAAGCCTCAGTGAAGAATAATGTGTAAAGAATTTTAGGGTTTTAGAAGTGTTGAAGATTTAGTATAAAAGTGCCACTAGAAGATTTCAGTGTACCA